>OZ038378.1:5056075-5656075 GCA_964036045.1 Eutreptiella sp. 'Long Island Sound 2002'
CCAAGGGTGAGAGTGGTCAGGGGAGTCCATATTGTTGGTGGTCATAATCACACAGCATGACTGCGGGCACGAAGGGCCAACAGGGCACAAAAGGGGGGATAGCGGGGTGCACAGCGGGCACACGAGGAAGGGGGCAGGCAGTAGTGTGGGACAGACGGGGAAGAGAGGGCATACCGTCAAAATGCACAGTGCTACGGCACGCCCTGACTGTCCTCATTGGGTGGTCCATGCGCTTCTTCGGTAAACACAAGTGATTTGGGGGGGATAATTGCGCCGCACACACCTTGTGAGGTGGTCATCCCGGACGACCGCCTATTCACAGCAATGCAAGACTCACCAGGGAGGGTTGCTCTCATGTAGAAATCCTCGTGGTATCCCCAACCCTGAACGGCATCAGCCCTCCAAAGAGCTACCCCCTCCCCCAGGTTTCCTTGCATGTTGTTGCTCAAAGTGTAGATTTGCCAAAGATTCAACACAATGCTTAAAAAAAAAAAGCCTTTTTGCCTTTTTTGGGGCCCCTTGGAAAAAGGGGTAGTTCTGGGGGTTTTGGGGCTTTGCCCCAGTACGGCTGTTTCAGTTTGTTTTGAGAAAGCGGCGGCTGGGGCTGGGGGGGGGGGTTGGCAGTCTGTCTAGCAAACTTGGCACTTGGTACACGTCCCGGGGGGGCGACTACAACCGGTCCTGATGCGACCCACCCCCCAGCTATCTGTCAAAACTTGGGGGGGGGCAGTTGGGGGGGGGGGGGGGGGGGTCCAGCCGGGGGTCGGGGGGGGGGGTCCTGCCGGGGGTCGGGCGGGGGGGTTGGCCAGGGGTCAGGGGGGTGTCCAGCCAAGGGTGAGGGGGGGGGGGTGGTTAGGGTTAGGGTTAAGGTCACCGAGCTGGTGGAACCAGTCTTGGTTTTATAACCCTCTTTAGGGTCTAGGGTGGACCTAACAGGTTTAGCAGCAGCAAGCAAGCAAGCAAGCAAGCAAGCAAGCAGCAAGCAGCACGCGCGAAATGGCTAAAAATCAGAATTCCGTCGTGGTGCTTCACATTCGGGTGAAATTTTGGTGGATGATACCTATGGGTGTGAAGTACAATCACACAAAGTTTGAGCAAGAAACTCAACGGTGGCGGCCGGGAACGGGATTCGCAAGTGGCGGACCTCAGTTTCAAAAACTGCATTTTACGGCCAAAAACAGCCATTTTTGGGCCAAAAAAGCCCTGGAACACATTCAAAACGGCCAAACGAAGGGAAACGGTGGGTACACTCCACATGCAGCTTGACTTCCCCGTGTCAACGAGCTCTTTGCGGCCCTCTAACTCCACCATATGTCCCGGAAACGGCCCAAAAAGGCCCCCAGAAGCTCCAAATGCCGACAGCCACAAACCAAGAATAGGCCATATCTTTGGCTACATGGCTCAAAATGCGATTCCGAGGGCACCTACTCCACCCGCAACCCCCCACTTTTTGTGGTTTCCACCCCTCAGAATTGCCCAAACGGACGCCTAGACCCCAATACCTAGGCCCACTAGGCTGCGGCAAGCTGCAAGCTCAAGCCCAAACAGGTGGGTGCCCAAATGGGTCAACAGGGTCCATTAGGGGCAAAAAAACCGACTTTTCTCAAAAATGATCCTAGACCATGTGCAACGCTAAAACAAGTGTTTTTGGACCGTTTTGAGCTTGTGGTGGCCCATTTTGGTCCTCCGAAAATCCCAAAATGCCCTGAAAATGGGCTGTTTTGGGACCAAAAATGGGTCAAAAATGGGTCAAAAACGCATTTTTTCCAAACCTCATCCTAGACCATTTGGGGTGCACCAACGGTTGAAATGAGCCCATTTGGAGCCCATTTCGGAGGCATTTTGGGGGCATTTTGGCCCCTCAGAAGTCCAAAAAAAGCCTTGAAAGTGGGCCTTGTGGTGAAGGGGATCACGAGCAAGCTGATTCCACTCTGTCAACAGCCTTCAATGTGTGACTCATTGGTGTCCCTCACCATTCATAGCTGATGTTCCCTCCCCCACCAGCTCGGTCCCAATATTCAGTCTTGATTAGCCCTAGGGTTAGGGTTAGGGTCACCGAGCTGGTGGAACCAGTCTTGGTTTTATAACCCTTTTTAGTGTCTAGGGTGGACCTACCAGGTTTAGCAGCAGCAGCAGCAGCAGCAGCAAGCAGCAAGCAGCAAGCAGCACGCGCGAAATGGGTAAAAATCAGAACTCTGTCGTGGTGCTTCACATTCGGGTGAAATTTTGGTGGATGATACCTATGGGTGTGAAGTACAATCACACAAAGTTTGAGCAAGAAACTGAACGGTGGCGGCCGGGAACGGGATTCGCAAGTGGCGGACCTCAGTTTCAAAAACTGCAGTTTAGGGCCAAAAACAGCCATTTTTGGGCCAAAAAAGCCTTGGAACACATTCAAAACGGCCAAACGAAGGGAAACGGTGGGTACACTCCACGTGCGGCTTGACTTCCCTGTGTCAACGAGCTCTTTGCGGCCCTCTAACTCCATGATATGTCCCGGAAACGGCCCAAAAAGGCCCCCGGAAACTCCAAATGCCGACAGCCACAAACCAAGAATAGGCCATATCTTTGGCTACATGGCTCAAAATGCGATTCCGAGGGCACCTACTCCACCCACAACCCCCCACTTTTTGTGGTTTCCACCCTTCTGAATTGCCCCAACGGACGCCTAGACCCCAATACCTAGGCCCACTAGGCTGCGGCAAGCTGCAAGCTCCAAACAGGTGGGTGCCCAAATGGGTCAACAGGGTCCATCCAGTAGGGGCAAAAAGATGATTTTTCTCAAAAATGATCCTAGACCACGTGCGACGCTAAAACAAGTGTTTTTGGACCGTTTTAAGCTTGTGGTGGCTCATTTTGGTCCTCCGAAAATCCCAAAATGCCTTGAAAATGGGCTGTTTTGGGACCAAAAATGGGTCAAAACTGGGTCAAAAACGCATTTTTCCAAACCTCATCCTAGACCATTTGGGGTGCACAAACAGGTGAAATGAGCCCATTTGGAGCCCATTTTGGGGCATTTTGGCCCCTGAGAAGTCCAAAAAGCCTTGAAAGTGGGCCTCGTGGTGATGGGGTTCACTTGCAAGGTGATTTCACTTTGTCAAGAGCCATCAATGGGGGAGCCTTAAGCGCAGTGCGCGCGCAGTGCAACTATTTGGGCGTCTGGCCGTACTAGAGACCCATACTTTGTGATACTAGGGGCCCCTAGGGGCATCATGGTGACCCCTAGCGTAGGTTTTGACTTCTGATTTTGTTCCCCTTCTTTTGGGGACCCCCGAGAATGCAGGGATGACGTAGCATATGGAGGGGATCCGGTACGGAGTTGCATGAGTACGTGCGTGTACTCTTGCATTTGCAGCAATTTTTGATTCGAAGACAGGTACGGTACCCTCCATATGGTCCGTGGGAACACGTACCTGCACATGTATGGACCGCACCTACACAGGAGGACAATGATGATGAGGATGTTGTGGGTGATGATGGGGATGTTTGTGCCCTTTGTTGCACCAAGTTTGACCGTGAAAAGATGTCCATGTGTGACAAGTGTGAATTGCAATATTGTACGGATTGCATAGACACGCACACATGTGACAGTGTGACATTTCTTTGATTCTGCAACTGTGTCATGTTGTGCACACAAGTTGCGTATTCTCAATGTGTACTTAGTTGACAATGGACCAGAAAGACAGTTGTGTGTTCTTGAGGGTGGCGACCAATGCGCTGTTCATGGCCTTTCCAGATGTGCATGATGTGTGTTATGTTCAGGGAAGGTGGTTTGCATCGTTCTTGAGCTGGGGCAGTTTGGGTCACCTAATTCTAAGGGCGTTTCCAAGGGGTGTGCTTGGGGGCTCTTCCGGGGGAACATAGTCTAAAAGTAGCGCGCAGTGCGCGCGCAGTGCAAAGATTCCCCCAATGTGTGAATCATTCTCGATGTCCCTCACCAGTCATAGCTGATGTTCCCTCCCCCACCAGCTCGGTCCCAATATTCAGTCTTGATTAGGGTTAGGGTTAGGGCTAGGGTTGCTGTTAGGGCTTGCAGCCCTCCTGTAGCCCTCCTTCAGGTCAAAATTTTTTCTTGTTGTTTTAACACAAATATGAATTCTCTACAGAGTTTTGAGTATTTTGAGTATAAACACATAGTATGAAAAAAAAAATTGGCGCCTTTGGCGCCAGACAGTTTTCTCTAGGGACCCTTGTTGGTGGCTGACCCGGCACCACTATCTTTCAAAACCCGGGGGGGGGGGGGGGGTCGCATACAAGGACCGGGCCCGGCCGCCCCCCCGTGGTACACGTTTGAAATGTAGGGGGGAGGGGATGAAAAACGTGCGATATTTGAAATGGGGAAATTTGGCTAGGGGGAAGGGCCGACCAAGGAGTTCTGCCCCCCCCCCCCCCACCCACCGGGTGCCCCCCTGCCTGTAGAGAATGGCGGCACATCTCTTCCAAACTCGCCCTTCCGTGCGTCAGGCTTGCTGCGGACGTGCCCCCTGGAGATGCCGGTGCTACCGCGTCGGGCGCCCCAGGGGGCCGATTCGTCGATGGGGGCTGCCGCACTGGCGGCCCCATTGAAAGCAGCGTGGCCTAGTGGCCACAGCGCAGAGGCACTGGCTGGCAAGGGTGCAGTGCATTGTGTGACGTGTTCTGTGTTGCCAGTGCCTGTGGTGCGCACGCATTGTGTGATGCGCGGTGCTGTGTGCTGGGTGGTGCACTGCTTGGTGCGTTCTATGCTGTGCATCCTACAGCTTGTGCAATCCATGTGCTGGGTGGTGCACTGTGTAGTGCCCCCTGTGTTGTGCATCGTGCATTGTGCAGCCTGCGCGATCGAGTGTTGTGCACCGTGTGCTGTGCTCTGTGCTGTCTGATGTGGGTGTCCATGCCAAGCATTCACCCCCAAAACTGGCTAGTGGTGGTGGAAAATAGGCGACTGTTCGCACAGCGCGCGTAGCGCACGGTGTGCCCCCACAAGATTTTTTTTTGTTGGTGACGCTCAAGGTGTCGTTGAGTGTACTCGGGAGAACCCCGGAAAGCTGAAGGTCCATTTATGTACAGCATAGGCGCACTCAGTAACTGAGCAGACCAGAGGTCCATGCAGCATGCTGGCAATTGCTCAATGTAGATGTGATGTGTGTGTCATTCAGCGCGGTGCGCCCCCACAAGATATTTGATCATTGTGAATTGTCAGAATATCAAAAAAATTGCTTTTTGAAACTTCCATTTGTGAGTTGTAGAGGGTGGAAAACTGCATTGTTAGGTTGTGCCTAGCCTTTTCGAAGCTGCCCCAGCCCCCCTCAAAAAACCCAAATAGGGTGAAAAAACACATAAAAACAAGAGGGTCTAAAACATGCTTGACATAAGATATTTCATCATTGTGAATGGTCATAAAATAAAAAAAAATCGGTTTCGGAAATTTCTATTTTGGAGCTGCCAAGGGCGGAAAGCTGCATGAGCACATTGTGCCCCAGCCCCTTGCCCCCCGTCCAAACACCCAAATAGGCTGAAAAACACATAAAGAGGGGATGCTTTACACAGGATATTTGATGATTGTGAAAGGTCAAAATATTAAAAAATAAATTTCTAAAAATTTCCACTTTGGAGCTGCGGAGGGTGGTAAACTGCTTATGCTTTGTGTGCACACGTGCCACTGACCTGCCTACAAGCAGCAATATTGGGGGTTTCATGTGTCTCATGGCCCTGGCTGCATGAGCCTAGTAGCCACTACGTGAGTCCCCATGGGTGCTAGAGTACCCGTGTTGTCACCAAATGATCACCTCAACCCATCCTAGGGGCGGCAAAAGGGTTTCGGACAAAGTGGAAATCTTGCAAATTTGTGAAGTGCAATAAATAGCCTAAGCAATAGCAATTTGGGTACGACTCCTTTTGTCGTCCATATGCCTATGCACAGAGGTAGAGGGGCGGGGAGAGGGGGGTCCCCATGGGCGCTCAAATACCCGTATCGTCACCAAATCATCACCCAAACCCATCCTACAGGCGACAGAAGGGTTTCGGAAAAAGTCGAAATTTGAAAAATTTTGTAGGTGCCACTAAACAACTTATCCAACCTATCAAGCGCAAAAACAGCTAAGTTCTCACCAGCAAGGCCCGGAGGGAGGCTGACCAGGGGTACCCGGAGTTTGGACCTGGGACTGCCGCCATGGGTTAGGGGGTCCATATACAAGGAAAAAATTGTTCAGGACCCAGGTCCAAATCCACACACAGCGGCTGCAATACGCAAAGCAGTTTTGACCCCCCCCCCACACACAAAAAAAGGGGGTACCAGGGTATGGGGGGGGGGGAAGGGGTGCCAAAATCGAAAAATTCATTGGGGGATCATTTTCTGTCCCAAAATGATGATTTTACAGGGAGTTAGACGTCTGATACCATATCTTGGGGTATGCTGCGCGAACAACCCCCAAAAGGGGGGGGGGGTATACGATGCCCACGCCCAGGCTTGATCTCACAACCTTTCTTCGAGGCAATTTGGCATGAATCTTAAATACAACTGCGAAATTGGCACAAAATTCCCAGATTGTGGCACAAGAACGGGCATACACCGCGAACGTTGCTTGTTATTTCCTTTTGGACTGTGGTTGGTTGCTGTTAAATCTTCTTTCTTGGCTTCTAGATGCTTATTGTTGTTGCTTTGTTGTGTTGCCTGGAGGCTCCTGGATGCTTACTGTTATATCTTCGAAGCTTCTAGATGCTTGTTGTTCTTCCCCGATGGCCTCCGCAGCTTGCTGTTGTTTGCTGGAGGCTTTTGGATGGCTCCTATGGCTTCTGGTGCAAGATGAAGAGAAACAGGAGCATCAGTACTACAACTCCCCTTGACCAGTGATGACCTTGCACGTAGCGTCACTGCAAAAATGTAACCTGGTGTGCCCCAGCATGAGCTTCCAGCAAAAACACATTGGGCACTGACTGTGAAAGAAAAAAAGGAATCACAGATTTCGAAACTGGACCACAGATCACACCAAAGCACCATACAGCACAACATTTGGTGTTGAACTGTCTTGGAAATTGTGGACTGACCATCATGTACAACGACAAGATGCAGGTCGCATTAGCCCCCAACTGGCTTGCCAAAGGGCCTGTAGAGTAACCTGCACGGCACAAGGGGAAGGTGCATCCCAAGAGTGAGAGTAAACACCTGGAAAAATGGCTTTGGTCCTGAAAATACCATGGCAAACTTGGGTACACCTTTGTTGTGCCAAATTTCGCCATTCCAAATTTCACCCCCCCCCCCCCCCCCATGTAAGGCCACTTGAACGAACTTGGTCAACTGAGATGTTTGAGCCACTTTTGGACCCGACTCATTTTTCAAAGGACTCATATCCATACAATTTCTGGGACCCCACAGTGGTTTTGGTTTCCGAAAAGAAGGTGCCCGTAGATGGAGGCGTTTCCATGCCTCGTTGGGTGGTTTCAGTTTCTGTGGCCTTGATGTTCGGGAAACTTTGGCTCATTTGAGTGTCGTCAGAGTGTCGTTTGAGCAATAGAATATAATGTACACATGGTCAACAATTGGGCTTCTTGTATGGAGGGGGGCGGCCGGTACCTCAGTGCCCCCCCATGTCCACAGCCCACAGCAATTTGTGCTTCTGCCCCTGTCCTCCAACACCTCAACTCAGCATGTTGCAATTATGCTTCGGCTCTACTGTTTCCCCTCCTTCTGCTCAAATGATCACAGGAACAACAGAACACACAAAATCTCGTGAGGCTAACATTACAAGGCGGCTGGTTGCAGCACAGGAACCTGAGCCTAGCTCCAGAGCACCATGTCTGCCAGACCCAGGCCCTCAAGAACGCAAGAGTTAAGCGTCAACCGCAACGTGGCATAGGGTCCTCCACGTGCGTGTCTGAAAGGGTCGGGAGAGAAGATACACCCCGGTTGCGTGCAGCCTGTGGAGGCTAAACGTGTGCAAGCAATGGCACGGCCAAGTGTATGTATCATTGGGCATTGCTTAGGCCTCTTCTACCACAACGCAACTGCAACGAGAGGATACCTCACATATGCAGCATCATTTCAACAAGTCTGGGCTGCTGGTGGAAATGGTGTTGAAGTGAACTGATGTACCGGTCACAGCGGACTTTTTTGGTGAGCATGATCATACTGCCAAATGGGGTAAATGTTTTTCGCAGCGCGCTCGCAGCAGCAAATTTCGTTGGGATGGGCACTAACTGTCCAAACTGGCTGGGGGAAGTGGAGGAAGGGGGGTATGAGGCTGCTTAACCAGGAGGGAATGTAATGAGAACACTCCTGTCCCATTACAGCGTTACACTCAACGCCGACCCGGTTATCCTCGGCTTGCTGTGTCCCCAATCACCGTTGGTTCCCCTTCAAGTGCCATCCGTGACCAATCAACCTTCCATTACCCTGCGATCACGGTCCGTCAACTCTGCCCGTCACCAACCATCGTCGGTTGCTGCCGACCCATTGGTGGTGCTCTGCATTGCAGCCTGCATCACTCGAAATCCTCAACCTCCAAAATGAACAAATCTTGTCGCACGAGGACTGCATGCTGCTAACGACGAGCCTCAGGGACAACCGCACTTCACTGTGCACTTCCAGTCCCAGGGGCAGTGCAGCAACGCCACGTCTGCAAACAGGACAGTGAAATAAAACAAAGCTCGGCAAATGAAATGAAATGACCTGCAGGAGCAGGAATGAGGCCAGACATGATCACAGGACTTATTCTTCTGGTTGGAGGTGCACTGCAGTAGGGAGGGGCAATGGTCCACTCGAGGGCATGGCGGTTAGATGTGGGATCCTGCCCTGCAGACGTGGGCTCCTGCCTCACCAGAGGCGGACAACGATGTCACGTGGCTTAGCTGTCATAGCACATGACGAACCAGGTGAGGCACAACAAGAGGACCGTCCCAGGCTGATTGAGGGGCCGCCCACAGCTGTGCGCTGGCCACAATGTACATCCGCGGGGTACTGCGCATCTGTGAGCGGAATACATACGCACACCTCGGGTCAGTCCAGCCCACTCTTTGCCACTGTGGCATTTGATGTGCAGATACGTGTGGCCCCAGAGCAGCCAAAATTCATGAACTTTATTGAGTTTGTGAGTTCGTCTCTTGACACCCTCGCTCCGTCAGTGGCAACCCAAGACTGTTGTAATACGGGGCGTCTTAGAAAATCAAAGGCACATGTAAGACACATGTAAGACACATGTAAGACGCGTGTAAGACGCGTGTAAGATGCATGTAAGACGCACCGTTTTAGAAAATGTCAGACACCCCATCTTGCATTTTCTAAGACGGGTATCTTAGATTATGTAAGGCGTCTTAGAACATCTGTATCCGTATGCATCTGTATGGAATACTGTGCATATGCAGCTTTCCTTCTCTAGTCTAGTGGTACTAACGGCGAGACCACTTGGACCACTTTTTGAAGGCCGGTTTTGTTGTCCAATTCTGCACCCATTTGGGAGGCACACAAACTCTCAATGACAAGGAGAAGCCACATAGGTCCCTCCACCTTACTTTGACAAAAGCAGCATCATTATGGGGAGGGCCCGTGCCACTACCCGATTTGTAAATTTAAGGCTATTGTTGTTTGTGAGGGTACCAAGGTGGGAGACACAATACCATTTTTTAAAGGTGGGCTTGGTTGTCAAATCCCGCACCCATTTGGCCAACAATTGGGGCATGGATGCACATCACATTTAAGCATCCTCTCCCTAATGTTTGAGGCACAAAAAGGTTCCAAAGCACAGAATAAGGTTCAGCAGTGCCCCCCCTCCCCCTGACACACACCCCAATAAATACCCGTTTGTTTTCACAAAATTCAAAGTGCAAAACGGCATGTCCCATGGTCACTTTCTCAGGTACACCCTTTTCGGTCTGCAGACTGCGGCAAATGTGTGCAAAAGAAGCTGCCTAAGTCTCATCTGCTCCTCTCATACCCATTCTCAGTGCTAGCACCCGCCCCAACAGGCACTATTTTTCAAGTGCCTGACTTGTCACCTCTCTATATTGCGGCATGACCCCCTTGAATCATCCTGCAACAGCATGCTACGCCATCCTTGTGGCAGTGCTGCACCTGTCCAGTTGCAAACACACATACTAGCAGGGTACTACCCCCCCCCCCCAAATGTATACCCCCCCCAATATTTATACCCCCCCTAGGCTTATTGGGCGTTTTGCCAAAATCTGTACCCCCTTCAGCCCTGCACAAAGAAACACAACACGAACAAATCCAGGGTACAATCTCAACACTACTGCAATGGTCACTCACTTGAAGAAGGCGGTGATTGTGGTTTGCTTCTTGACATTCAAAACACTGCACTGTTCAGCATGGTTCATTTATTGCCACGCCTAAGGTGGTGGCTTAGGCAACGAACTCTGGTCAAATGCAAACAGTCCTCGGAACAACATGCATTCCCAATCTACTTCTCCACGGTAACATTGTTCCGCACAGGAAGATCAATGGCAGGGGAGGGGTTAGGTAGCACGAGGCTTGCGCATGATCTGGCCTTGGTACCCACGATCATGAGCAATACCAAATGTGCCTAGTGCAAATGGACAATCATGGCCTTGAATTGTGACATGAAGGGAGGATGCTTCCTATTGCAAACAAGGTGGACAACAATTTACGCACACAAAACAAATGTTTCCCTTTCACTCTTTGCAGGAGCCGGAGCATGTTGGGCCCATGTGTGCTTATGGCATGCCAAAAGGGGGGGCCACAAGGGCGCAAAATACTTCAAGCTTTGAAGCATAGTCCCATACACCGGATTGTGGAGGAATAGGCTGCTGTGTTCTTGTGAAGTCACCCCGGTCCACATCTCCAAGCGGAGTGTAATTATGAACAAAGGCAATGGCATCGGGGTTAGCAGCGGCTTGTACAATAGTGGCTCCAGCATTCAGCGCAGAGACAAAAGTGAGAAATGGCTACCTAGCCAAGATGTGGGCAGAGTGGCTGCATCACCCCTTCCGTTCTGGGGGTCTCCGAGACGTTTCGAACTCAGCCCCTCTATGCTTGACAACCAACTACCCGATGGACTGCGCTCCTCCATTGGTAGCACTTCTAGTGGGGTCACGACCGTGCCTCGTGCAACTTCCAAGAAAAGCAAGGCTTACAAAAATAACAGCTCACGCCCCCCCAAGACAGCAGGAGTGATGTAGCCATTTTTCCCACATGTGGGCCAAGTAGCCATTTCTGATTGTTGTTCCCGCGCTAAGCGTTGGGGACCCCCGATGCGGGGGGATGGGGGGTACGGGGTGGTGTGGAGGGTACGAGTGGGTTTACAAGGGCAGCTTGTAGACATGGTGCACATTTTGTAGACCTTGTGCAAACATACCTTCTTCCAGGGCATAATCTGTAGACGCCCTGCATAGGTGGTGCAGGCGTGAAGAGACGGCATGCAGGGTGGGGCGGAGAGCGTCCTTGTTACAAAGGGGTGCATACATCCGCTTACCCGCGTAGGGTCTGTGGGCACTATGCATCCATGCACACACAGTTGTTGTTTGTAGAGACGGCACACATTTATCTGTGCAATCGTCTTCATCCTGTCGACTGCAGTTGTTTTGTGAATCAAAAAATGCCCCACGTTAGTTAATTTAAGATGCCCCGTCTAATACGCATTTAAGACTAATGTAAGACGCATGTAAGACGCATGTAAGATGCATGTAACACGCTTGCAAATCAAAGACGCCCCGTCTTACAACACCTCTCAACAGCCGCTGCAATCTGAGCCTTAATCCTCGGGGGCACGGGTCCAACACCCACCCCTTGTTAGGCGGTTACCCCAGGGACAATTGGACCATTTCCCCCGCTGTCACACACTCCGCTATGCTTTGGCTACTCCGGCCAGGTTGTCCACAGTTGTCATGGTTGCACTGCGTGTGCCGCCGTGCATCAAGTGCTCCTCTTACACTGCCAGCAACCCCCTGCCTTTGCTGGTTCTAGTGGGAAAGGGGACAACCACTCGACGTCTGCAAGGCCAAGGAGGCATTGATTGCCCATCAGCCGGTAGACAACCGCCCAAGACGGTCTGTTACACGGCACCTGCCATCAGCAGACTGGCAGTCTCCCCGTTGGTCAACTGCCAAAGCACTGTCGGTTGGACATCAACCGCCGTCGCTCCACCAGGAGGCCATCAGGAGGACCACCCCCGCGAGGCCATGTGGTAGTGGAGGGGCGGTTGAATCCGACGGAAACTCTTTCCCTCCTGCCTTTCCCCCTTAAGCAGAGCGACAGCATCCATGCATATGCTCGGGGATGGAGTACACTATGCACAGACACGGCATACACAATGGTAGAACAGGGCAGGGTCACAGCCGGCCTGGGCCTGCCTTGAACGGCGGGGCTTGAAAAAGGGGCTTCAATGTCCACAGGGCTATTTCCTCAAAACAAGGCAAAGGCTTCAAGGGCCAACCTTACATTGGCCCGTTTGGCTCCGGTCGAGCGAGCACAGTTCCACATCCAGAAAAGGGCACCAAACGCAGCTGCCCTCAACCCCACTGAAGGGGGGGGTTGGATAAAGGCACTTGTCAGCAGCCCCCCCCCCCCCACCCCCAGGCGCTGTCCACCCGGAAATTGGCTCCTGGGGGCAGGGGGGGGGGGTTGGCTGAGACAATCGTTCAGGTCATCAACAAGAAACAAATGTGGCATGTGCAGATGTGGGATGATGATGGTTGTGCTTGCACAGGGTCTGGGGCTTACATGCCAACAGGTGGGGATTCTCTTGAGCACTGGGATGGTGCATCGCGTCGGCAGCACACCACTGGACACCGCGTCCAACGCCCCGGCAATTACGGAGTTCCTGCCTCAAGCACCGCCCTACCCACAGTCCACCTGGACCGAGGCGGAACACCAAAGGCACTGCGTCTACTTGGACACAGAGCACGGAGACACGGGGTCTCAGCCCACCTGGCGTGGCAGGCCTTTGCTCATTGGGGAGGGGTAGTGAAGGCGGCCCCGTCAGCTGACCTAAAGTGACCTGAAACAACAGGCAAAATGCCTGAACATGCTGCGCTACACTGATGGGTAACACTTGGTGATCCGGAACCCCCTGGCCCTGTGTTACATTCCCCACATCGGTGGTGGTGGGCACCCTCCACATCCCGGGACAGACGTTGTGTGGAGCATGGCGGCGCCAGCGCGGGAGGGACACCAAGGGGCAGAAGCAGCACTTGTGAGTGGCAGGACAACTGCCCCACTCTCACCCAGTAAAGCCGAGCACGCTTCTCACGCCTCGCAGTTCTCTTAACCAGCCCTCTTCACCCCCCACCTGATGGGTGGGCAACCTACCCACCTCACAAGTGGAGGATTCCCTCCTCAAAAGGCGAACACGAACGTACACCTGGAAATACCAACCAGCATTCTCGTTCAGCCCTTATCCTCCCTCCCCTCCAGGGGCAGCAACTCTTAGTTGGATCAAGTCCAACCTATTTGTCCTGCTCACTAGGACCTCCCAGCCCCACCACTTGGGCAACTGAGTAGGAACCAGCCCCATTGTCAGGGCCACCAGCTTCGATCGCAGCCCCCTTGAGCAAAGGCTTGAACCACACCTTGTGGAAGAACATGGTCCGAGCGTACCAGACGATACATGAAGACTCATGGTCACAACACATTTTGCCATGCCATGAGAATTGGTGGGAAGCACTGCCTCCAGCTCCGCCTGCTCAGCAGAAGTGGGAGTTTGTACTCCACAATCTACCGCAGGCCGGATACAAATCCCGAAAAGCTGGTTTACGCCTCCAACACAGTTAGCATGCAACTGACACACATTTCCCATACAACTCATGTACAACTCCCACACACCTCCTGTACAATTTCCATGCTGTTCCAATCTGTGACCCTGGAGGCACTCTTCGTGCAATGCACCCTGCTGTCCCCGAGACGTTCTATTTCATCGTTGCCCATTGCTTTGCAGTCCTGACACTCGGCCATCCTGGAATTCACCAGCGCATTGCTGGATTCTCATTAATTTACACAGCACAATACTTCGTCCCCCAACACTCCACCATGTGACATCCAGCATCGCATGCGACACACGCGCTTGCGGGTCCCCGATTGGCCCATGACGGCGAGCATTTTCCCAAACCCACCCCATCCTTTTCCCCATGCTATGTCTGAATCACAGGTTCCGGAGCTGGGGACGGCTCCATCCAAGCCTCCGAGGCTCATAACCCCTTGTTGATGAAGTCGAGGACCAGCAATGCCTTGACAGCCACACGCCGATGCTGCATGTCCTCGTCCCGCAGCTGCATGCCCTCAGGATTCAGCTCCTGGACCACGGTGTCCAGCTTCTCGAGGTCCTCCTCCGCCATCAGGTCCGGAAGGATGCTTTGCAAGTCCCCAATCAGGCGCGCCAAGCCCTTGTCACCCTCGTATTGACCGAGGCGCATGTTCTCCATCGTCATGGCAAAGCCCTGTTCGCCACCGTCCCTCCGTTCATGGGCTGCAGGCACACAGAGATCCCATTAGGACAGGCTGGTGTATGCATGCGCCGGGGCCAGGGCAGGGGAGGATGCACTGTGATGGGAGACAGAAGTGCTTCATACCGTGGGACCTCGCCCCACCCCTCATGTACAACGCTGGGTGCGCTCGTTGATTTCCGGGGCCTTACTTCGTCCCCCGTTTGGGTCCGTGGGAGGCGTGCCCACGCAAGGTCGGCCTTAACCATGAGTGGCGTTCCCTCAAATCAGTGTCGAGATGTGTTTTGCTGAGCCCCTTTGCTGAGCGGGTCACCCCCGCCAGACCCTGCCTCACCCATCATGCGCCTTCATCACGGACGTGGCGCTGCTCCCAGTTACCGCATTGAATCAGTCGTCCTCGGGGTCCAGGTACTAGCCTGGGCTGTATCCCACACCAACTTCTGCTGCATGTGACACATATCTGTTCTTCTTGCACCTACTCACGCAGGTGACTGCACAAGCTGGCAGCGTGAGGATTGTGCCCAACCCCTTTGTTCTCCTCTCCTCTTCCTTCCACTGCATGCCTACAAGAGGGGAGTAGAGGCCTCTGCGGTGCCATGAAGTCTTTTCTGCTGCCCAAATGTCGGAGGGTATGCCAAAGAGGTGCAAAATTACAGTGCGCAGGGGCGGATGGTATTGCATGAGCTTTAGCTCGACTCAACCCAAGGTGACTCCGCTCTGTGGAGCTCTGTGGAGCAGAAGGATTATGAGTGAACGCAATCTACGGCAGTGTCACTCTATCCAACCTTCTTTCTCAGCTGCGGAGAGCACAATGCAAACAAGAACGCTGAGGCAAGATATTCAGCCTCACAAATTAGAAGCAGAATCACCGGCCCAACACCTCACATACAAAGGTCTGTTTGCTTTGTGTTGTGTGAATGAAGTAGCTTCGCTGTTGCGCTGCCCCCAAACACAATCCTACTGTACCTTGCCTCTACGCACTCAGAGACACAGGACCCGGCAGTGCCTTCAGTCACCAACCATTTGTAGCCGCAAACCGCCGTCAGCCACTTGCAGACCATGTCAGTTGAACATCAACCAGCGTCGGCCATCGCCCATCGCCGTGCCTGTTCCTGCCCGTGCTTGGCGGGAAATAAAATTCCAAGGCTTGGTACCAAAAGACAGCTGCTGGTCCCACCCATTCCCTTGCCCCTCCACGCGGCCAAAGACCTGCCCTCTGCCACTTCAGCGCCAGACACAACTTGATATCCTCCCAATGGATGTCGGAGCCGCGCGCCAGAATGCTCTGGAGGTACAACACACGGGAGGTGAGCTCGCTCAGGCGGGACCGCATCTCTTTGGCCGCGTCGTGGGCGTCGCCCACTGCGTAGCCCCAGCGCCACAGGGGCGAGGTCCAGCGGGGGCCCTCCGGCAGAAGCCCGGGCGGCGGAGGTGCAACTGGAGAGCAGGAGCAGGGAGGGGAATTGTGGGCAGGCCCAATCAGCCCATGTTGCACCCTGGAACGTGTCTTTTAGGTCTGGTTGCAGGGGGTTGTGCCATTTTGATGTCTGTATCTGTGCGGCCTACACGGTGCTCGCATGGAGCACAGGCCGCAGCCTTGCTGCTGGATTGTTTGGCGGAAGCGCTTAAAATTGCGAATTTGTGACACAAATCGCATGGTAGGGGCGTCATCCGGACAAACACACCCGTGGCAGTCACACAGTGGAATCCCATGCGCCTCAGGGGGGTTCTGCACAGCGCGCCTGTAGCACCCGGTGTTGTGGGAACTGTACCGGAACAGATCGTAAAACCACCAAGTTTCCAGGCCCCTGCACGTGCCCTGCCTCTTCGCAGCGCTACATGGCGCCTGCACCCTCTGCATGTGCCGCTGATTGATCTGGTTGACTTGTGGACGCGCGGATGGCCCTTCAGGACCCATGAGAGGGGGGGCACACACCAGGATTCACCTCCGCATCAGCCGCATCGGCAGCAGCATTCTGTGCAGCAAGAGCAGGCTGCTGCACGGAGCTGGGCCGCTGTGGCACAGTGGGGCTCCCCGCAAAGGGTCGGACTGTGCGCAGGCCTGCATTTGAAAAGGTGACCAGCCCTGTACTTTGGGGGTGATGCAGGAAGGGCATGCATTTGACCAGCATGGCGGTGGCCGCACCGGCCGCAAGTGCAAGCACTACGGGCCAGGCACCGCGGCCGTCGGCCCGTGCAGAGAGCGGCAGTGAAGCCTCAGGGTCGCTGCAGGACCAGTATTGCGTAGTCACCGGAGATGGACGGAGGGCTGTCATGTTGTCTGCGGGAGTCGTGATGGAGAAGTGGAAGGGAGGTGGATGCTTGCACACTCTGCTTGGGTGGCCACACTTGAATTAGGGTCATGGTTTGTGCAAATCAATGTGTGTTCAGCACCCACTATCTATCGCAATGATTCGACAGGCTGCAAAGAACCCGCGACATCCCTGTCAACGTTCAGAAGGCGCGGAACGAGCCTGCTTTCGGCAGTTCATGTGAACTGAACAAACTGCAAACCAGGCAACTCATTACAATAACAAACGTGAAACAAACGCACTGCATGGTAAAGTATCATGCACCTTGTGCTCTGTGCCGCTTTGTACACTCTCAACGCCTTTTGGACACAACAAGGCATCGCTTCTGTGCTGGTACTGGTCCCATTCACTGTCACTGTCACTGTCACTGTGATAAGAGCCCCCACTACTGCAGCGTTCATTGGAGAGAGTACCTTCCTTTTCACTGTTGCACTCTTCCTTCCGTGTTTTTTGGGCTCCTCCATCTCCTGAAAACGGAGTGCATCCCACGTATCCATATCCCTCACTGTGTGCAACTCTCGGATATCCGGCAGCGACATCCTGCTGCCCCTGCCACCCCATCCATCCGCTCATTACCCTCCAACTCCAAATGGAAGGGTGCCCACTGTACAGACAAGGTATCAAACCCATGGTTATGTGGGGTCAAGGGGACCGTTAGCGCATCAAGATTTGTGGGAGGACTTGTGGAACAGGTAGGAACTGCTTGGTCCAAAAAGATGCAATCATGATTCACATCTGCAACAGTTTGTAGGTGAGGTATGTACACAGTTTCATTGATATGGTGCACCAAGGAGAGTGTACAACATACCATGACCACTGCATGTCTCATGGCAATCATGCTGCACGCGGTCCAACACCCACCCCTTGTTAGGCGGTTACCCTAGGGACAATTGGACCATTTCCCCCGCTGTCACACACTCCGCTATGCTTTGGCTACTCCGGCCAGGTTGTCCACAGTTCTCATGGTTGCACTGCGTGTGCCGCCGTGCATCAAGTGCTCCTCTTACACTGCCAGCAACCCCCTGCCTTTGCTGGTTCTAGTGAGAAAGGGGACAACCACTCGACGTCTGCAAGGCCAAGGAGGCATTGATTGCCCATCAGCCGGTAGACAACCGCCCAAGACGGTCTGTTACACGGCACCTGCCATCAGCACACTGGCAGTCTCCCCGTCGGTCAACTGCCAAAGCACTGTCGGTTGGACATCAACCGCCGTCGCTCCACCAGGAGGCCATCAGGAGGACCACCCCCGCGAGGCCATGTGGTAGTGGAGGGCGCCCCCCCAAGACAGCAGGAGTGATGTAGCCATTTTTCCCACATGTGGGCCAAGTAGCCATTTCTGATTGTTGTTCCGGCGCTAAGCGTTGGGGACCCCCGATGCGGGGGGATGGGGGGTACGGGGTGGTGTGGAGGGTACGAGCGGGTTTACAAGGGCAGCTGGTAGACATGGTGCACATTTTGTAGACCTTGGGCAAACATGCCTTCTTCCAGGGCATAATCTGTAGACACCCTGCATAGGTGGTGCAGGCGTGAAGAGACGGCATGCAGGGTGGGGCGGAGAGCATCCTTGTTACAAAGGGGTGCATACATCCGCTTACCCGCGTAGGGTCTGTGGGCACTATGCATCCATGCACACACAGTTGTTGTTTGTAGAGACGGCACACATTTATCTGTGCAATCGTCTTCATCCTGTCGACTGCAGTTGTTTTGTGAATCAAAAAATGCCCCACGTTAGTTAATTTAAGATGCCCCGTCTAATACGCATTTAAGACTAATGTAAGACGCATGTAAGACGCATGTAAGATGCATGTAACACGCTTGCAAATCAAAGACGCCCCGTCTTACAACACCTCTCAACAGCCGCTGCAATCTGAGCCTTAATCCTCGGGGGCACGGATAGCTGTGAAGCTCAACGTACTTTAGACGCCGTTGGAATGAATGGAGATTATTTTGCCTGAGTGGTCTGTGGAGCAGCTGCAGCCGCTCCGACAGTCAGAATCGAAAGGTCTGAGCCATCATGTAGCATGGTTTGTAGTCGTAGCTCTCGCCAGAGGCCATGTGAATCACAAGACCAATATTTCTGGAGACAGAGGTGCCCAAACCCTAAACTCCCTTCCCTTTACAATAGATCCCACCATGGGTTTCCTGTCACAACCCCACTCCCCGAAGGGGGGTGCAACAAGGTCCACGAAGCCACCAAACACACCATCTTGACAGAAATGGCTGAAAGGTGCATGAGCTGTCGAGGGGTGTGCAGGCCAAACATGCATTGGGAAATATCTTCATTGCACAAAATAAGGATTGTACGAGGGCTAAAGGGTTTACACCCCCAATTTGAGCCCCTTGGGCTGTGGTAGGCGAATGGGCCCAAAATGGGGGAATGGTGTTTCCCATGATCTAAGAACCTGTGTGAGCAAGCCTCTGCGAGCAAGTCCACCTTGGAGAGAATTGGCTGCACGGCATGCCGCAAATGGCTAATAGTTTGAGCTATTGATGCAACTTACTTAAGCACTTTGCACTCGGCCCTGATGCAGAAAATATTTTGAATGTGATATTCGATGTTTGTGAGTGGTCATGATAACAAAAAAAACCAGTTGGAATTTTCCATTTTTGAGCTGTTGAGGCTGAAAACTGCTGAGTGTTTCGCAACCCTTTAGACAGGTTGGATTGCGAATAATGTGATCATATAATCATGGTGGGATGCAAAATGCCATGTGGTGCAGCCCTACCTAGTGCTAGCCATGGCCGGTTTGAAAACTGGGAAATCAATATGTGCACTGGAAATAGGGATCAAATCGCAGTTTGCAGCCTCGACAGCTGTAAAATCAATAAACATAAAATTAATGCTTTCTATTGCAACCACTCACAATGATCAAATATCACATGTAAAGCATGTTTTACACCCTCTCTATGTGTTTTCCACTTGATGGGGCCATTGAATGCCTTAGGGTGGGGAGGGGGGGGGGATAAAGAGCGAGTAGCACACAGTCAATAAAGCCGCCAAAACTGCTTTCACCACTTAACTTAACAAAAATGATAGTTTTTGGTGCAAACAGTGATTTTTGCGTGTTACAAATGGACCATAGCTCTCAGATGGGATACCCTGAGGTACACAAAGCCACCAAACAGGCCATGTTAACAAAAATGGCTCAAACCTGCATGACCTCATCCCATACCACCTTAGTAAGCCCCACTCATCGAGGATCACACAAAATTCCAAAATCACAAAATTGCAAAAGATTTGCAATCTTTTACCAAAAAAAAAAAGGTATCATTTTTTTTACTTTTTCTAGACACCTAGGCACCCCTACAAGTGGGTTTTGATTGGCAGGGGTCTAGGGGTGTGCGCCGGAAAACTTGGGGGGTACTTGCAATGGACAAAATAAGGATTTTTTTTTTAAAAAAAGGCTAAACCCCCAATTTAGCTCCTGAGGCTGTGGCATGCAAATGGGCCCAAAAGGGGGGGGGGGATGTGGTGTTTTGCATACACGCGAGCCCACACAGTGTTGAGCCCGCAACCGCTGCAAGGTTATTCCTGTTCAAGCTGTCAAAAAATGGGGGTTTCATTTTTTAGACACCCTCCCTCCCTCGGTGTCACCCTCTAATGTGGGCGTTTCACAAGCAAACGAGAGTCACCCACCCCATGGGACGGCAAGTTCCAAAAAACGAGGCACACTGTGTTGCCGCACACATGATGAAGGCTGACAAGCCGTAGCCATCGCAAATGCAAGCCATCCCACCACCAAGGCCACTAGAGATGACCCACACCGATTGCCAAGGCCACTAGAGATGACCCACACCGATTGCAACAACCCCAACGAGGCACACCAATAGCCCTCGGAAGAGCGAGTGGTTTAGCTGGTTTCCCGGACCCCTCCTTGTCCTGCTGAGACGGGCACAGAATAAGTCGAACAACCATCTGACGGGCGGGAGCACGCGGCCCCGCCCCCTGGTCTCCTCCAGGAAGGCAGCCCTAGAAAGACCCCTGCTAAACCAGAGCACCATGAGAGCACATGGCGGGTAATTGGGGGTGTGGGGCGTCCAGTGCCGAGCCTACATGAAATCCCGAGGAGGGCTGTCCTCCATGCCAATTGATGCCAACCACAGAATGCTGAAATCTGGGCTTGGTTCACGTATCTTTTTGGAAATTACCTATTTTTGACCATTTGGGGCTTATGTCGAAATTCCCACGCTGTAACAGGCAGGCTACTATATGTTGGTGCGGCCTGGGATGTGTCAATGCATGGATCAAAAGGTTGAATGTCAATGCATGGATCAAAAGGTTGAAAGGGTTGATGTGGACCAAAGAATACCATGGGCCGAAAAATTGCATAAGCATCCCACGTGGTGTTGGAAATTGTTTGTTGAAATTTTCCAACACCACGTGGGATGGACCCTACTTTGGTCTTGAAATGCCCCATTTTCAAGTGTTTTTCAATTTGTTGGGGGGAGGGGGGATAGGTCACCACATGTTCAAAATGGGCTAAAATCCCCGAGTATCAGTGCACAGTGCAAAACGTGTTCTCGCAGGCAGCCACAGGCACATGCGCACGTGGCAAGAAGAGCGATAAATTGTGTATTGAAGCGTCCAATACTCAGTGCTACATCTGCAGCACACACGACGCTGCATGCCTCTTGCATTGTCCTTTGCATACGGGCACACGTTCTGCATGTGTGGCCATATGTTTGACAAGCGATCCAGACAATGATGGACATGCGGATGGCATGGGTGTGCCATGCACCCACTGCGCAAACCCCCCAGCGCACCCCCCACACACCGTCTAGCAGGACGGACATCCTTCCGCTGCGCACATTGCAGAGGCCGGGCCATGAGCCATTGGGAACTATCTTCAGTCGCAAATTGAAGGTTGTCGGCAGTGCACAGCACTGCCCACTGTAAACATCCACGTGTGCGAAAAACAAGGCATTTTTGGGGGCACGTAATCTCTCACTTGGCCATCAATAAAATGGGGGCGCTGTGAATATCCATCGACAGACCCTGTGTGACGGCTAAGGACTGCGTGGCTTGTTCCGGCGCCCAGCGCGCAGTGGGTGCCTGATGCAGACATCCCAAAACGGGTAAAAGGTGTTCGCAGGATAGAAGGGGATGGCCACAAGGGCTGAAATAGAGACATGGAAGCGATGGGAGATGGGGGGGGGGCTTGTGGGAGAGATGCAACAACGAGGGTCAGAGGCAGAATGGAAATAGCAATGTTAGAGGGAGGGTGCAGGAGAGTGAAGTGGAAATGTCCAGGTGAGAAAATCACAAAGGGGGGAGGAGTAGAGTTGCACAAAGGCTGGTGGGGGGGCGGTCCACTGTGACCCGCCCAAACCGTCGGGCCAGGGGATACTACAACAAAGATGGCTCAAAATGACCGCCTCGCTGCGCTGATCGCGATGAGCCATGGATGATGAGGAAAACTTGTTCGGCGGGCCCAGTCCCGAGTTGGCTCAGCGAAGACAGACTTTCAAACCGCCCGGGGGGTCGCAGCCACAGCCCACCCCCCGCCCCCCGCTCGAGAAAATGCTAATACCTCTGTTGCCAACGTGTTGGGGACTTTTCTGAGTTGCTGAGAGACCAACAATCTGTCCACACCGAAAATCAGGGTAGCAGCCTCCAAAAGCTGAGTAACGTCCACCAGAAGTTAGGGCAGTGCCCATCAACTTTATCACCAATGACCGGCACCACAACATGTGGATTGCCGTGCGTACCACCGGCTCTGTAACATCCACCAACAACAGTTGGGCAACGTCCGCCCTTTTGGGTGGCAGGACGTCCAACACCAATATGAAGCCATGCACAAGTGCATGTCGATACGTGGCAACATTTCTCCTTTCCCCAGAGGAATAGGGCAATGGCTCGAGCCATTTTAATCAGAGCAGAGTACCGGGCATGTGGCTGGCCCTGCCACGGGGACAGCCCGCGGCTCTCGCCAGTCGCAGGGAAGTGCACAAGCACATACCTGTAGATCTGTGAAGGACAGGGGGCATGATCTATGCAAAGCATGCGAAGACGGTTGGAACAGACAGACATGGGGAGGGCAGTGCATGCAGAACGAGACTGGCGGACCGTGCGCAGAAACAGGGCAGCCTGATCCTGCGCGGCCCACGAGGAATGTTTTGTAC
The DNA here is from genome assembly GCA_964036045.1 of Eutreptiella sp. 'Long Island Sound 2002'. Taxonomy (NCBI): domain Eukaryota; phylum Euglenozoa; class Euglenophyceae; order Eutreptiales; family Eutreptiaceae; genus Eutreptiella; species Eutreptiella sp. 'Long Island Sound 2002'. Next base: position 5,078,896 of record OZ038378.1, read on the forward strand.
ACGTGTAAACACACGTGTGAACACAAGTGCGTTCACATTTGCAATGGGGTCACGCAAGACGTGACCAATGGGCTTCAGCAGGAGTCCAGGAGTCCACATGGGCCCCCTGTGCTTACGCTACAGCTCCAAGATGCAATGGTCCTGGTCATCCCCAGGATGTGTGGGCCAATGTCCTCTTTTGGAATGGAGCTGAGCTGCGTGGGGCCGCTGGCAATATGTTAGGGCTGCAGCCAACGGCAGTCGAAGGTGCATCGACATGCCCCGACTTCGAAACCCAAAACGCGGAGGCTTCGAACAGAAAACAGAAGGGGATGATGTTAGTGGGTGTTTGTACACTTGTGCAAGTCCATGATGTCGCACCACAATGCCGCCGTCCACAAGCGGACCACCGCAGACCGTTTTACGCATGTTGGGCTCGGCGCCCAAACTTTGGTGGGGGTGCATAGCTGCTCTGACTTGGGCCGCTTGTGGGCTCATCAAATTTGATGGGGGAGCCGCTGTATGTGATCTTGGGATTGAAAGTTACCTGAACATCAAATTGTGAGCATGCACCAGTGCATTTGCGTCCTCAACCGAAATGTACCCCTTACAGCCCCCTGTGGAAGAGGCCTTGTCAGCACACATCCCCAGTGGAAGGGGCCTGCTCAGCACCGGAGGTTCTGTAAAGGCTGGAGGGGGAGGAAGCTGTCTCTTGATCACTAGGCCCAGGGAGGTGCTCCGTTTGCAGATCTGAAATCTGGTGTGGAGAGTCCAAATATGCAAAAGCCAGCCCTCAACAGAACAAGCTAGTGCTCAAAATGCTCAGAAGTTAATGCTGAATCCCAAGGGAAACAAATTAATTAAATCAATTTTAATCCACCTTGTCTTCTCATTTGGCAAGATGATGATGTGGTGGTTGGTATTTCTGTGTGAGGGCACATACACACACACACACACACACAGACACCTTGCACATGCCCACAAGCAGCCCTTCTTTCTGCAGACTGCACAACAGCCCCACTTCAATAACTTCTCACGTTGACTTGTACCAAGGCATCAATTCCAGTTATGCGCAAACTGAAGTAGAATTACTACGTAACTCTTGGTTGCTGGGTCTCCTAGAGCAAAGAGGGCCAACACCCTAACCCCTCTGCAAACCCCCCCACCCAACACACACTTCTCAATCCCTCCCCCTGGCCCCCATACCCACGGCTAGCCCCCGCCCCCCCACAACCAGGTTTTGACAGATAGTTCCAGCTCCGGGGGCTGCTTGCATCTAAACTCTGCCAGAGGCATGGATGCCAAAGAGTATTAGCACTCCCTGGTGAAGTAAAAGACAACCCATACTTATTGGCATGGGCACCCATAGATGCTCTTGTGGGGTGGGTAGGGCTTTAAGACAATGGCAATACCATGCACATATCTTACCCCGTATCAGTGGCATGGGCAGTGGTGCTGCCAATTCTCTTGATATGGGTGCTGTCACAGAAATTGTCAACAAATCCTGCACCAACAAGGCTGAGAACAAGCAGGAACACAACTAATTATGCAAAAAGTATGATAGGTAAAATGCAAACTCATGAAACAAGAAACCAAGTACTGCATCTTCTACTTCATCACATAGTGGCGGCATGAACAAGACAACATGTCGGGATATCTACTAGATGCATTCAGGAGTGCATTTGCTATCCTCTCCAATAGGACATACTAGCTATATCAATCAAAAGAGAAACGTAGCATGTTGCGGTGCCCTGTTTTTGTCAATCATGGATACGCATGCCCTTTTTGCAAATCATGGACATGTGTGCAGTCAACCAGTGTTGGGGCATGGTACCTTGGATCTAGGTGTGATGCACCACCATGTAAAGGTCCCACTACAAGTCACTGGCAGTTATTAGCACAGGTGGGGGGGCCACTTTGCTTTTGGGTTGCTCAAGGGCGCTTCCACCTTGCACTACAACCACATAGGCAGGTTGCAGCGGAATCCTGTGTTTGGCTGATGTCCTATTGCATGAGGTTACACACAGCGTGCGCATCCCATGGTGAGTCACCAGCAAAGCATGGAAGGCATTCTTGGGAGGAACAGGGGTCTAGCTGTGGATTGGCTACCTTGAGGGCACGGAAGAAGGCAGACCATCTGCAGACCGCTGCAGCACGGAAACGTTCGAGGTCCCGTTGCGCACCGTGCATGTTTTCCCTTGCGTAGTACTCCTTCTACTGACGGAGTGCTTGAACGGCGTTTGGGTTGGCTGCCAGCAGCAGTGCTGGTTGCAGATGGCCAATGGCCTCAAGCTTGCAACCCCTGCCCTTCGTTGGATCTATAGCACAGTGGCACGCCTCACTTTGCCGCAAATTCTAGCGCCACATGACCCAATCGCCCAAAAAGGCAAATGTGGTACCTCGCGAGCCCCAACTCGACCATTTTACAAGAGCAGACACCATCATTTAGGCGTGGCACCCTTGCGGCCGCCTGCATGCGGGAATTCGTGGATGTTGGCTACAGTCTAGTTGATATTCAAGAAAGTAGGCACTAGGAGATTCATCTACCACGTGAGTTCGTGACGAGTATTCGGGGATCACATCTGGTGGCATATGCGAGTCGTGGTTCCTGTAGGTTGCTTGCCTCCAACATGTTGTGCTAAATACGTTGGGGTTGCCCTCACTAGCCCCAAATGGTGTCACTAAAAAAAAAGATCACCCTATCACCCCATGATCACCCTAGAATTTTGAATGTTGTCTAGCCACAAGTCTCAAGAGGTCTGCTAGTCATGCCGGAAAGGGCTATGTATGTTGACAACAAGCAAAGGGGGGTTTGCCTGTGCAGGGCCACAAGGATGGCTTTGGTGGATTGGCCAAGTCTAGGTAATTCGGTGACCTAGCATGCCGCAGTCCAAGCAACATAATGTGATCCTTCGGCGGAAACCAACCTGCTGTATGGTAATGATCAGAAGCTCCGTGGCAGTGCTCTCCGCCAGTAAGTGACCCTAGCACTTCAAAGAGACGAGGGGACCAACGACATTGAAGGTTAGGATGGAGAGGTGCAATTTGTTCACCACATTGTCATCCTACTGCACCTATCCTTCTTTCTCCTATTCTACTTGACCTAGTGTCTTTCTGGCGCTGTTGTGTTTCTGGGCACATCAACGCACCGTGGACGACCCCACTGTTGTTTTGACAAGCTAGATGCTAGGCTCTAGGCCTCCGAGTGCCCCGCCGGTTGTCATGGGTTCAAATCTTGTTGATGATGTCCCTTGTCACCTCACTCCGAGTTACTACTCTCCGAGCCTGAGCTCCGACCCCTCCTGCTACTTGCATGGACCCAAAACACAACTAAGTGAACCCGCAAGACCATGGTTTGCACCACAGCGGGCATATTGAGTGCACCCGTGGCACTACTCCCACCTATGGGCCTTCACTAGAATTTTTCGGATTGATCTGTGAGTCCTTTTGCCCAACACGTTTGCCTTTGTTCAGCCCGCTATGCTGAATCTTGCTGCGACATGGCAATTTCTCAATGATCGGGCCGCATTCCATAGCCCACGTGTGCACCTGTGGAATTTAGAGAGGAGATTACTTCCCGTCTCTAACAACATGTACCCGCATCAGTCAGTTGAGTTAGCTCCCAGGGCATGCCCCAGTTTGAACTGCCGCCAGTTGGGGTTTGTTGCAGCAAGCATCAATTGACGCATGCTTCTCCACTGAGGTCAAAGAGGACATAAATAAATAAATATTGGAAGTTTGCTCATCAAGCTTCCTATGCACCCGGTTTAAAAGAAGCAAGGCCTTGGTTGATCAATGTCAAATTCTTTCCACCAAATTGGACACATTTGATGAGATTATGGAGAATTGTGCCATTGGATTGCAAATGGATGGTGGCAAGGACATCAATCAACGCAAACTGCAACATGTTTCATGTTTGAGAATGCATGTTTGCTACAGGGGGGAAAAATTTTAAGAGGTTTTTTTTTCGGACGACCAAAATTAAGGGGGTAAAAAATTGGTATTGCTCCTTAGAAATGAAGGAAAAATTTGGTATGCGGCCCCTTGCTGCTACTTCCTAGTGGATGTTCATTGTGGATTCCGGCTGGGCTCTGGATGGTTGCTGTTATTTCCTGGTGGGCTCTGGATGGTTACTGATATTTCCTCACTTGCCAATTGCTCAGCCTGCTAGATGTACACCAACGTCCACGGCAGTGCGGACCTACAGAGAACACAGTGTCAATCGACACCGCGTCTCATCTCTATGTTACCTTCCCTCCCAGGTGCAGGTGCAGGCACAGTGCAGGCAGGGGGGCATAAATACGACGTTCAGGTGACGTTCAGATGCCATGCAGATGTGCAGACATAAAAAAGGCCAAAAAAAGCGAAGCAAAAAACATACCCTAAGCTGGGTTTGAGCCCAGGACCCTTAGACCCAGAACCTAGCGCAACTACCAACTAAGCTACATCACGATCTGGCAGAACTGTAACATCAGAGTGAAAAAAAAAAGGTGTCGTTATGGCACCCCCTGACTCAATATGGCACAAAGAATCCTTAAAATTGAAGGAAATATTTGGTACGAGGGAGGGCTTCGAAATTTGTCCAAACAACTTTTCCCCGCGCCCAAATTTCCCCCCCCCCTGTATTGGAGATGTTTGACACCAAACTTGAAGTTCCAGACGAGGAGCAATATGAAAAAGCACATCACACAGATTGCCTCATGGTTCACTAAGAAGTGCTTTGTTGTCAGCGTTACTGTGGACGATGAGGCTTCACCAAATGCCATTATTGACTGGGCCATTGAATCGGTGTCCTGCAGACTGCATTTGATTCGTTTCCGGTGTAGCTTTAACACATTGGAGGTAATGATTGAGAGTATTGCATGCACTTTTTTGGGGGTGTACACTTGTGTGGAGAAGTTGAAGGGTGCCACTAACACCATCCAAAATCACAAATGATTTTCAAAGGCACTGAATGACATGCAAAAGGCCAATCATGTGCATTAGTGTTGTTTCACATATCAAATACTCGGAAATGGTCTTTTGGATTTCTGTTCACATGTTGTGGTCTCCAATTGTGCCAATATATTGATATTATCGTGGCAAACCCCAGCTCCTCTTCTGATCAATATCCCATTGATTGGAAGACAGCTGAGCTGAAGCGTGGTTGCATGGCTCAATTTCATATGCAACGTGATGGTTCCAATGCTTTGCACTTGTGTTTCTGTTGGAACAAAATTTACAAGTATATTGGCTCTTTGGAGCAAGTTCCTGTGAACAGCATGGCAGACGATGCTGCCATAGCACTCCATGATGCTTTGCGTAAACAAGATAAATTGATAAGGTCCTGGTGTGTTTCATGTGTTCTCTGCCTTGTGGCTTGAACCAGATGTGCCAATTACTGACCGTGGCAAGATTGTGAATGAGTTCCGTTCTTGGTTGGCCAACAATGGGATGAGTGGTAAAATTTTCCCAAAGCTACTGCTTCGCCAAAGGACATTGTTGGCCCTAATACCAAAGGAGGAATTCCGGCTCTGTGTCACTGCCCAGTTCCAGTTGAACATACACATTGCAGGTTCTAGCCCCACTCCAACATTGGCTCAAGATGCTTTCAAACACAGCGCATGCAAGGTTGAGGTACTCCGTTATGCTGGTGATCCCCTGCCAAGTCAGAAGAAGAAGACCGAGAGGTCAAATGTATTCAACGTCTGGCTATCGGCATGATGCAGCTCTTGAATTGCCCAAAATCTTTGTTATTTATTCTGTGGGTTGCCATGCTTGTGCAACCAAGGCAGCCACAGAGTGGGCCTTCTTAGCTGAGGGCATGGCACGTGATTTCTAAACTCCTTGGATCCAAGTGATGTGAATTGCCAAGATCCGTTGGAATTTTGAGATAGTGAAGCAGCTTCGGATCCGCTCTGGTCGTACTTCTGCAGAGGCAATTGACTACCAGGACATCGTGAGTGAAGAGGAGTAGGTGTTCCATCGACAATCCTCTGCTTTTCCATGCATGTTGGGGCACCGCTTGTCATTACTGCCTCCAGATGCACAATCCTGTGTGGCGCCCCTGTGCGCCTTGGTGAGCCAGGGCCAGAGGGAAAACACAGGCCGACCACTGACCGCTGTCGGTTGCCGACGATGAAGCGGCAAACTGCTGTCGGCACCCACCGCCGTCAGTGGCTTCGCTGGACCAAAGGCCGCACACAAAAACCCACTTGCGCCGCATCTTTTGAGGTGACTGCCACGGCAACGGCCTAAACTCCCCCCAACACAAAAACAATCGAAATGAGCATCACACACAACAGACGCCAGGCCCCTGCATCTCCTGCCAAAAGCCGCGCTGCGCCTGCGCCACATGCCTCCCCTGCGCCACATGCCTCCCCTGTGCCACATGCCTCCACAGCAAACGGCGCAGATCATGACCACAGCCCTGACCCACGCAGGAGAGGGCGGGGCCGTACCTCTTTGAGGGACCTGGACATCGAAGACCCGGACGTGGGCTCGTCCTCATGTGCGGGGCCGCTGCGGCTGCTGCTGCCCATGGGCACGTCATCAATGGACTTGCTATGGCTCGAGGAAAACACTCCGTCAAGGGTGTTGTGCTTGTGGTCACGGGCGGACCCGCTGCCAGAGGGTTTGGGTTTGCTGTCGAAGGTCAAATCGAGCTCATGAAACTCGGCTCTGCGAACGAAGGCGCGGTGCGCACCACCTCCTCGGGCACAATCACAGGGGCCGGTGCCCCCAGAGCCGTGGGCCCGTCAAGTGCCTCAAAGGCACGCGCGCCGGCAAAGAACTGAGTGCCTGACCCGCTCAGCGCTGGCCGTTGGAGCACCAGGAGTGGCACCAGCGGTTGAAAGAGGGGCGCAGGGGGGCACGCTGAGCCCCGCTCCCTCTTGTGCAGCCCCCGGGACCTTCGGGCTGTCCGCTGCTCTGCAGCCCGGAGAGCATAGGAGCCTACTGACCTTCATCAAGCAGATCGGAGGAGCCGGGGCACCGGCTTCGTGATGCGGCCGTCTGGAGGGTGATCAGATCAAACCGCACCTCCTTTGCGCATGCCTTAGCGATGGTGCGGGGGGGGGGGTGGGGGAAGGGTATGGTGCCCTACTGGACTGGCTACTGCTCTCTGCTGGATTCCCTTTTCTGGGCGGCTGTTGTGGACCATTGCAGATTGAGCGGAGCGAAATCAGCGAAAAGAGAAACGGCTCGACGTTGAAATCGATCCGGAGGGGCAATGCTCTCCGTCCACGTGATCGTTGGAGGGTCCAAGGGAGGGGATTTCGGGGGGAGGAGGTTCCGGACGGGGCAAGATACATCCCGCAAAATGGGAGCCCATACACACCGCTGGTTTGGGGGGCCGGTGGGCGGGTTGAAACACTGTGACAAAATGTGCTCTGGGCCCTTTCATGGCCTGAAGTCTCCATGGGCTTCCTCAAAACCAGCGTGTGGTGGGGTGAGCAGTGGGTGAAAATTGTAGCCCGGGTACCAAAAAGAGCGTAGCCTGCGGATTTTTCTGGTTTTAACGACAAAAGGAATGTTTTTTTTTTTGGATGTGAATGAGAGTATCACCAAAGAGTATCACACCAAAAAAAAGTGGTGAAAAACTTTTTTGCTGGTTGTAACCCAGGTCTTGTTTGTTGTTACACGGACAACCCAACAACTGCGATCGCTTCTCGGAGAGGTGAAACATATCGTGACTACGGAAATTGTGGGTAAAGCCGACACGAAAAGAGCAGTGGAGTCATCGTATGCAGGAGGCACCCTGCATCAGTGCGCGGAACTGATACACTCCACCACTCCACCGCATTCACACCCAGAAGAGTCGGTTGCCGAAAGGTAACGTTGCCTAAATTCTGGGATCCTGCATCAATTGCAGCTGCTTGTTTAATCTACCACACTTGCACCCCAGAAAAGCTGGTTGCCAAAAGAGAACATGGAGGATGTTAAATTGAAAAGTAATTCGACAACAGCGACACTCTCGTCCCTGTGTAGCCATTTGAAAAGGGATCCGAAAGTTTATTTTTCAAGGTGTGTCCCACACAATAAAAAATCAGCACCTGCACCCCTTGGGTGCACGGCTTCCTAGACCACATTATCTTTATGAAATGCCTCCTCTAAACAGAAGTCTTGGGCATCTTTCAGTTTCAGGGGCATCCTTGGGGTAGCCCTTTGGGACCTTGTACCACCTGGAGGGGGCGGAGGGTTCCCCTTTTGGCCGCCCCATAGCCGGCTTGTGGCAACCAACCCAGGAGCCACACATGCTCTTGCACAGCTCAGCAGTCACGCCTCAGAGGCCCTGCCGTAAAACAGCTGCCGTACCATTTCTGTTTGCTCACCGCTGACAAGTAATCCCACAAAGGGGCCACGCCTTCAGTTCTGTGTGACCCCCCCCAGCACATGATATGCGTGACAGACATGCGCCGGCTGCTTGGGCCTCAGTGGTGACGGAGACGCGGGCCATTGGCCCCAGCGGCACTGCGGGAGCTCAGACTCATATGCACACATCAATGCAGTGCCTGGCTTCTGTCCGCAACCGCATGTAACGTCCACTACGGGTCTACCATCCCCTCAGTGCCCTGCCCCGCCCACCCAGACGTCCAACGTGGCCTCCAGCAGAAGCGAAGCCCACAGGCCACCCCCCTTCGCCCGTCCACAACGATGGGCATACCCTCGGATCTGATGGGCTTTGGCCCAAGCCTCCGCCTGCCGCCGGTTGTCCGCCATGAACACACACTCCCCGGCCTCCCAGACCTCGCATAACTTCGTGGCTTCGGGGGCAGGAGCGGACTTCTTGCTGGGCGCGATCATGGCTGGATCGTTTTGGGCCACTGCGGATGCGCACAGCACGGCACGGCACAGGGCAGAGGCAATGCCTCGGCTGTGCCGCGGGCGGGCCCTTACCGCTACTCAAGTCCATTCCGCAACAGCGCTATCAGTGCGTTCAACAGAAGGCTATCATGACATCCGTTACACCGTCAAAGGGCTATGTCTAGATGTGGCAGTGTACCGAAGGGCGGTGTGCGGGAGGCAACGATAGCCGCAGGCGGTGGTAAAAAATTACGTAAATGGTGCCGTTGTGCGCCACTTGTACCCCGTCCCTCGTACAAGCGGCACCTTGTCGAAGCTACACAACACGTACCGCATCCTTGGGTGCCCAAATCACTTCAATGCCATACTGCCACCATCAGACACCCACTTTGGATTGGTGGAATCGTCCCCATTGGCTGCATGTAGACGTCCCTGCGTGCTCATTTGCGATTGTTCGCCTCGTTTCGGCGCCACCCATTGCATGTCACATGATCCCAAAGACCATTTAGCATTGGGACCCGAGGGGGGTCCTTAAGGGGGGGGGAAAGCCTTCGTAACGCCAACATAAACGAACGCCCACGGGGGCGCTCTCTGCTTCCTGGTCATGGGACCTCCTCTGCTTCAAAGGTTGGCGGTTGGTAGAGGTTGGCGACGGTTCGTGGTTGGCGATTGGCGGTTGGTGGCGGCTGGCAGTTGGCAGTTGGCGGTTGGTGGCCCCTGCAGGCGGTCCTCAAGGGCGGTCCTAGCAAAAACAGGCTGCTTAAGGATCCCCCTGTGTGACCCGCAAAGATGCCCCGTCCGAGAGATGTTGATGTGTCTGTGGGCCGTGCGCAAGCGCCACCGCGGCCAAGCCACATGGGCCGTAATGTTTGGGACATGGGCGTAGTTTGCACATGGGGCCCAGGAGGGCAGTGCCTATGCCTTTGCACAGGTGTTGCGACAATCACAAGTGCCGACACGGTGCCAGAAATTTGCCCTGTGCCACAACGCCCACGAGGGTCATTGTCTACACAAGACGGTGGGTGGGGAGTCTTGGCGCCCAAGGACCATGTGATGGGCATGATCCCGAAGATCGACAACAGCGTGGCTCATCATGGCGCGTTTTTGAAAAAAAAAATTGCAGATCCCCCCGCCCCAACCGACCGTCCATCAGCCATCTGGCAGGCAGGGGAGGGGGGGTTTTTGGAATTTTTTTTGGAATTTTTGGAATTTTTTTTGGAAAAAAATTCCAGAAAAAAATTCCAAAAAAGCAAAGACCGGATTCCCGTGGCCCTGACCCCGGCACCGCCACAAGACTGCAGCCACCGCCCCCACGCGACGCACGAAGCGGCACCTTCAAACATTTTGGTGATCGCGTCCTCGGAGTACCACGGCGTCTTGGTGGCCCCCTCGGCCCTCAATGAGGGCTCGGGGACGGTGTCGTCCCCCCAAGGGGCACCCCCACGGCCACGGCCCTGCCGGTCCTTGGAGGCCTGGGCATCGCACATGCCCTTCTTGGCACCGGCGGCCTGGGGCACAGGGCGGGGGAATGGAATGGCGGGGGGTGTCAGGACAACCACGGCGCCCCCCCCCTGCCCCTCACGCGCACGCATGCCCCAGGACGGAGAAAAGGAGGGTCCAGGGAGATCCCGTGCGTAGACAAGGCCGTGCGTACCGCATGTGTTACACCGCCCGGTCCGAGCGGGACGTGTGTCCATCGCCGCGCCCAATCCGCTCAACCTGTTGTCTGGAGCTCGGGCACAGGCAGAGCCTTAACCCCCGGATGCGTGCGGTCGCTTCCTGCTGGTCATTCCTGGATACTGTGCCTCATTGCAGGCAGTGCCTTTGGCTTCGCCAGGAGCGCTATCCGTCCACCACACCTCTGATGAGATCCTCGGGGTCACCATTGAGCAAAGGCTTTTTCACAAGAAGAAAACAGTCCATGATGCCCGCACCGCAAGAACACCACAGCAGAACACATGATGCACGGTGCCCGCGGCCACAGGCCGCGAGACAAACGTTCTGCCCTGGATGACGTGTTAGGAGGAGGGGGGGGGGGGGGAATGGGGGGAGGGGGGGGGGCGGTGGGGGGGACTCCTCCAATGGTTGTCAGCCGTTCCAATGCATGCTTGCCCACTTCCCACTCCTGCCGGTTGCCCGGAGTTGACCTGATCATAATTGTTCTGCATCATCTGCTGTAAAGAGGGAAAACAGCGGTCAGATTAGGTGGGCATGCGAAGACAAAATGAATCCAAATGGGGGGAATGCGTTGAGATATCCGTCGCAATGCCAGTCTACCTCTGCCTGGCAGCGCAGCCGTATTGCGGCCCCACAGCCTCACCAGCGACTCTGGAGAGAGTCTGAACCCAGATGGTGGCCTCATTTGCACAGTACACACTTGGCCATCTTATCATCAAGGAAACAAATGCATACGAGTACTAATTAAGAAGGGCCAATTTTTTGTAGACCATTTACAAGGTTTTGTGGGTTTCTCATGGAGGGTAACGTGCAGGAACCAGCAAACGCGTGCAGGCGCAAGCGGAACAGATGGGATGATTTTGTTATGCAGACTTGAGCTGATACGATGGCGACAGCCGACCGATTGTATTTCCAGGAAAAGAAGTGGAAAGAAAGAGGGTACTCCGAGACTGTGATTGAGTCACTGGAAAAGACTCAGACGTATCAGGTGAGGGTGGATTCTGGCCTTTGGCGACCACATCGGGTCGCACCATTTCCGGACTCTCAGATTGCATAGGCACGGGGTCCTTTAATTGACGGTTCGAGTCCCACTCTGCCAAAATGTTCGGGAGGAAGGGGGCAAAATGATTGGGACCCCAAGACCTACCTGCTGTGGTGTACATGTCTGCAGCCTCCTCGTCAGTAGATCTGAAAATGATACCACATCCATTTTTGTAGTGCCCCAAGGACCTCATCGAACAACTCGTCTGGATTTACGGGAAATTGATATTACGGCTGCTATTGCCATTTCCTTTTTTCTCGATAGGATTCCCTGCCTGGTTCTGGCCTGGGTTGAGTGGTTTGGCCTGGGTGTGTGTGTGTGCCGCCCGCACCCACACCCACACCCACACCCACACGCCCACATCTAGACCCACTGACAGACTTTACCCACACCCACACCCACACCCACACCCACACCCACACCCACACCCACACCGGGACAGCCGTTCAGATGCCCCCCCAACCCCCCACTAATCCAGTTCCGCGCCGCCTACATCCCCATATCGGCCCCATGCCGGGCCCCCCATGACAACACCTGAGCCTCGGACTTCTCCCACGGCGGCGGCAAAGTGGCCGCCGAGGTTCCTTCGGACCTCATGGCACGGCCGGTCCTTCTGGCAGAGTCACTCTGGCCCCACGGAGCACTTGCGCACGGAAGGGCAGCGAGGGGTCCATCCGTTGCTCTTTGTGCGCGTCGCTTGCCCACGGAGGCAAAGGCCGGGCCATCGGCATCACCGTAGATCAGGCCTTTGGCGGTGTTCGTGCCGTCCATCAGGAAATCCGCCCTGCAGTGAGTTTGGGTGGCCGTCATTCAATGGGCGGGTGTAGCCCGTTCCTTCAGCCCCCAAGCCATCACCAAAAGTGCGCATGGGGGCTGCAGGTCCAGGGCGGGAAGAAAATTGCTCTGCGGGGGGGGGGGGGGGGACACGGAAGCCCATTTTCCCAACCCCCCCCCCCCCGCCTCCTTGGCCGCCGTGACGGGAGGGGGGGTTCAGGGCGGGGGTGCCCGACCTGCCGTGCCCGGGGGGGGGGGTCAACCCAACATCTATGGCTCAAAATGATACCCACGTCGCGCTGATCATTTTGACAACTCAAATGTGGGGGGGGGGGGGAATTATTGGTGGAAAAAACTTTTTCGGGCCAAATTTTGTATTCCTGTGCCTTTGGCGCCAACATCCGTTCTTACACAAAACAAAGGGCCCGACACGGAACCCCATTTCTCCAACCCCCCCCCCTCCCTCCTTCGGCGGGCGCCCATGTCACCCCCCCCCCCCCCCCGCAGAGCAATTTTCAGGTTGCCCAGAGGGGAGGATGGGCCAGGAGGAAAGGAAGGGGGGGAGGGGGCGAACAGCCCCCCTTCAGGTCATGCGCGTGGCATTCGCAGCAATGAACAACCGCTTGCAAGTGTGACACGACACTGATCCGTGAAACTCCTGCGGAAACCATGAGCCGGCGATACCTGGTCCAGCACCCCTTGAGGCATGCCCACAGGCATCAGGTACCACACAGAGACAGTGTTCTACCGCGGGGGGAGGGCGGCTGAACTCCGATGGGTTGAGCCGCTGTTCTGACATGAGGCTGATGAACAGGGCAAACACGACGAATCGATGGCGGAGCACCTCTGTCCGGGAGTGAGGGCTTTGTTGACACGGTTCACAAGAACTGCAGGCGGCACTATGTCTGTGGCGCTGCTCTTCAGTCACACCTGCTGCTGCTCCTGCCACCGTGCCCACCACGGCCGCTGCGTTATATATGTTGGCAAATGACGTCTGACCGGCCCATGACCCCTCAATTTTCATTCCATCCCTGTGACTCACACCTTCATTCCTTCCAACAGGCCGCTTCGTTCTTTTACCTGGCCTGCACGGCCGCAGTACGTCGTATTTGAATGTGGTACCCTGCCCCCCCCCCCCCCCTTGAAATCCCCCCCCCAATGTGGTGACGGCTCCCCTCCAGAGGAGGCAGGACCGTGCAAAGGGGGTGGGGATTTCAAAGGGGGGGGGGGGTGCACGGCGTCTCTGATGGACATCGTCCTTCCACAAGGCTCTGCCTGACCATTGCTGGTTCGGTCTCTGGTTTTCTCCTGCACCCCTGACCCCCCTGCCACACTGCCTGCTTCTCCGGTTGCTGCAGCTCGCTGACAATCTTCCGTTCTGCGATAGCCCTGACCCAGTGCTGCTGCATGTTAGGGTTCCCAGTGGTTGGCACGCACTCCATTGTCAGTCCTCCAATCGCCCAAAAGCGTCAGGTCAGACCATCGAGGCACGTTTGAGTGGGTGGTGAATGGGTTGTTGCCCAAGATACAGTGGACAAGGCGTACAGTGACCGCCGCCGTTGGCCTGGCAACGTCCCGTGTAAGTCCACAGGGTATAGAAGGTGTTGGGATGCACCAGGGGGGGGGGGGGGGCGTAGCCATGGGCCATACGCCGACTCCTTCCCCCCTTCGGACCACTTTCAGGGTGGGGGGTGGCTGGGTCTGGGGGGGTCTGGGGGCCAGCCTGGAGGGGGGGGGGGGGGGGGGCTCCCGGACCCCAACATATATGGCGTAACATGACCGCCTCATCGCGCTGATCACTTTGAGGTATGTATGTTGGGGCAAAAAAAATTGAAACAAGGCGGGGGGGGGGGGGGGGGTAGGTGGTACTTTTGTTCAAAGGCATAGCACCCGCGGGTCAATTCCCGGCCACTATGCTATTGCAAAGGGGACAAAATCAGAAGTGGCTACATCACCCCTGCCTTCTCGGGGGCCCAAAAGTGGGCGGAATTGCTACATAACCCCTGCGTTCTCAGGGGTCCCCGACAAAGGGGACAAAATCAGAAGTGGCTACATCACCCCTGCCCTGGAAAAGTAGATTCATGATGAGGCATGGGAAAAAAAGGGAAAAAACAGGTCCAGCCCCATACCACCACTATCCCGTGATGCCTCACTTTTGCCAGCACCAGGACTTGCACCTACGACTCTCCAATTGCAGTGTTCCACCAACTAGGGGGGTGGCCATCTCGGGCAAATGGTGCTCAAAGATGGGAAACTGATTTTGGGCTCACTGAAAAGTGCGAGTTTTTGTCCACTTTTGAATTCTCCTAAAAATTCCGAGTACATTGAGTATAGACACATGGGGTGAAAACACATTTTTTTACCCTTTGCCACATCAAGCAAAATATGCTTATGGTCCGGCACTTTCCTCCCAATTTCCAGGGGGGGGTCGGCGTCAAGGACCCAGGCCCGGTGACCCCCCCCGTGGGATGCACATTGCATTGATTGTGCAGTACCTGCATCGCTGTCCTCGGTGTTGGACAGGCAGGTCATTGAACGAAGTGCCGGCGGCAAGTTTTGAAATAACCAGCCTGTCCCTATCCCGGGGGCATAGTCAACCAGCTCCACTGCCGTCATCAAGTGTGGTCACCATAGCAATGCACCGTTTGTGTGCAAAATTTACAATGCTGTTCGGGCAGATCAAGTGTGTGTGTGCGCGCGCGTGTGCGTGTGCGTGTCCATGCATGTGAGCCAAGAAGTGTTCCCAAAAAGCTGGTTGGTAACTTGGGGGGGCGGGCGGGCTGGTAGGACACCGCCAGTGTCATGTTTTCTCGACTGGGGTGGTTTTTATAGGTGAGAGTGGGGTGTTGGCCCCACTGCTCACAACTGCTGCCTGCTGCCCGCACTGACCGCCTTCATGCGCAGTCAGTGCCAGGGCAGTGAAGTTTGGAGGGAGCTCTCCACGAGATCAGATGTGGAAAGTTCTCAGACAGGGGCAGGGGGCTCCAGATCACCGAGTGTTACACATCAGCAGTGCGCTGCACGTCTTGCACACGGTGTTGCTCGTGCAGTGTGGCCCTCATGCAGTCAGGCGCCTCGCTTGGGCTGAGACCCCAATGCATGTGCGGCGCTGTGGGTGGCTGGGGGGATGACAATGTAGGCAGACGCTGCAGCCTACACCACGGCATACGTCCCAGCATTCTTCTTCTGGTTGAGCACACGCTGCTCGATTCTGGCAATCGCGGCAGAAGACATCTCCAAATCTGTACAAACATTGAAGAGGGTGGCATCAGCTTTGGTGGACAGACCTTTCGCAAAGCCCTGAAGCAACAGCAAAACTCGGTTGTCAAGCCAAACGGGTGCCACACTAATCTGGCAGCCAATTATCAATTGCGCGGGCCAGCTTGCAACACCCTTTCTGGGGGCAACCTGATGATCCGACACACAGTGATGGGACCGAGGGCAGCACCAACGGCGCGGAAAATTGCTCTGCAAACTGGGAGTACCCTGCCTGGCCTTTAGTACATACAGTCCGAACAGGAGTGTTCGTTGAACACACCATTCGGTGAGCGGGATAACAGTGTGAAACGGCAGTGACATATCCCTAGGCACAAGTTATCCCGCCCATTCAAAGCACAATGTGATGGAGGCCTGCAATTAGCACTTTTCAGAGCAGAAGCCCTTGTTGCGGTCCCGCTTCATGCAGAAAAGTTGAACATGCTCTCAGGGCTTGGGGCCCTTCTTGTTCTTGGCACGGGCAGAGGTGGTGGTACCGCTTGTATAGCACCTCCCGGCCAGGTGCAAGCAGAGAATCAGTCATGGTGGGCAATAGAGGTCCTGTAGTTGAGGGACACCATCCCCTCACAACCTGCTTTACAAAATTTGCACGCCATTACTGCCAGATACGTCACAACAGCCCCTCATTTCCCCAAACCTTTGGCCCGAAACCATGGTTCTGGTACCTAATCAACAACCTCATTAATTAGGTCCTCAAAACCAAACAGTCCGAACGGAAGTGTTTGTCGGACACAGTGTTCGTTGGACACCGGGGGGGGGGGGCTTCGTTTCGGAGTGCACCTGCCCCACTGATACTCCCTATTCATTCACGGTAACCCTGAGCATCATGCTGCATCTTAATGCAATCATACAAAACAATCATCGCATCCCCCTACATGCAGAGTCCGCTTCCCTTCCAAACCAGTGCACATTCTGTACAAAAGCCAGCAAAAAGCAGTGCAGCCCTTCCCAACTTTTCTTCAAGGCCTAACCGCCATACTGATTGCTCCGAATGAGCAAATGCATTTGAAATCATCAGCATGAAAAATCGTTCTTTGAATGTGTCAAGAGCTGTGCATTTGCGCAGAAAACCACATCTCCCTTGCATGCGTGATGCAATTCAACGCAATGTGCAAGGTGGCTTACCCTAGTATTTTGCAGGAACAAAACCATGTATGCCAAGTGGTATTTTAGCTCGATCTTGCATTGGTTGGGGTGTTGGTGTTAAGCCATCTTGACCTTTTACTACACGGATGGGGTGTGCTAGTGTTGCTGTGTAGAGATGCAGTGAGGCTTGTCCGACTTTATCAAACGCTCTTGAACCCCTCCCCCCCCAACAAAAGCGTTCCAGTGCCGTTCCCATGAGTAACAGTAACAGTAACAGTAACACATCATAGCATGCATAGCCCAGCAGAAGCGATCCTGAATGCCCAGCCCCATCACACTAAGGGAGGGTATCTGCACCGTGCGCGGACTGGGTGGACTGAGCGCGCACCGTGCCCACTTTTGGACTCGTCCAATGGTCGCCCCTTAGCACCCCTCAAAATGGTGTCCCTTGGAGGTCTCTGGACTATGCCGAAATTATCCCGGGCAACTTTGAGTGAGTGTAGACGGTCTAGAGGGTTGCTGTTCATTCTTGGAGGCTTGCTGTCAATTCTTGGCTTGCTGGTAACTCCTCGAGGGTTGTTGTTATTTCCTAGTGGGGTGCTGTTACTTCTTGGTCCGATGCTGTTATGTCCTGGATGCTTGCTGTGAAAGCCTAGAGGGTCCCTATCAATTCCCACAGGGTTGCTGTTAATTGCCAGACGGTTGCTGTTGATTCCTGAAACAACCCACAATGTGTGACCACCAATATCAACAGTTAAAACCAGGGCCTACGGAGATGGGCATGACAGCAAACGGTGGCAACACATGAAGGGACCGATCTCGCATCAATGTCTGCAAACGCAAGCAACTCGGCGTGTGAACTCGGTGTGCGGGCTCCTGGTACAACCCCAATGTACGCACGTGTCCGTGATCTGTCAAGGGGCTGTGGCCAGATCTGTTCCTCGACAATTAGCAGCAGTCCTTGATACGCACTGCTCTCCATCTCATTGGTCATAGTGTGCACTGAGCCCCGCATCAGGCTCCAAGCATCAATGCAGTCCCTGCTCAAGTCTGTGGAGGGTTATCTGCCTGCAAAGCTGACCCCTTACAGCGCGACATATCACTGGGACCTTGCACGAACAGGTTGCAGTCGAGGGATCCGAGTTGTGGATGGGACTCAAGATCAAGCAACCAACAGTTCCTTACAAAACCTGACATGCTGCTTGCACGGCACCGGGCGTCCACAGCTGCAGTTACAATCACACCTTTCGACACGCCCCGCCCCCCCAAAAAAACACCACAGCTGCAATCATCAGCAATCTGATTGGACGCAGTTTCTCGAGACAATCGAGGAGTGGCAAGTGCTCCGCACAGCGCTCAGCACAGCACAGTGCTCAGCAGAGCACTTCTCCGAATAACTATTCAGTCAAAAAGAAGCAGGGGAGTGGGGGAAATTCTCATTAGCCAAAATGATACCGGTCACTCCCTCTGAATTTCAAATTGTGCCTCTGAAAACGCCGAGGGCAGAGCAGCGGAAATATAAAGGGGGAAATGAACAGGACTAGAACACGGGGCTCTGCCAACATATATACATATAGATATATATATATAACATTGCAGACAGTTTGGGACACATAACACGTCCCCACAACCGAAATGCAGTGTGCTGCAAGTGCCATCGCCCAGGCACTTGCCACTGATACCCCCTTCCCCTTTCTACAACTCTCCCATTAATTTAATGTCATCTACGGCGCACCAACGCTCAGCGCTACACCGTGGGGTCCTGACTGGAGACTGGCTCCATGTCTTCTCGGGGTCTATGAGTTGCACATGAACGAGGGGTGGTACGACGGGTGGGTGGCGGCATCGAGTTGAGCCATTTCGTCGTGGGAGAGCTCCCAGTCGAAGATATCCAGGTCCTGAGCGAGGTGCTCGGGGTTCTTTGACTTGGTGGTGAGCGCGACACCGTGCTGCCAGATCCAGCGCAACGCGACCTGACGGAGAGGGGATGTGCCACAACCGCTGAGTGAGTATGCCAGTATGACAGAGAGGGGGGGTGCCACAACCGCTGAGTGAGTATGCCAGTATGACGGAGAGGGGGGGTGCCACAACCGCTGAGTGAGTGTGCCAGTATGACGGAGAGGGGATGTGCCACAACCGCTGAGTGAGTATGCCAGTATGACGGAGAGGGGGCGTGCCACATGAGTGAGTATGCCAGTATGACGGAGAGGGGTGGGTTCATACACGCCCCCAAAATAAAAAGTGAGTGCGGATGCGGATGCCGACTGTCAATGCCACTTCCAACGCCAATGCAGGTGCAAATGCCGAGGCCAATGCAGATGCCGGGGGGGGGGGGGGGGGGTGGCACAAGGCCTCGGTATCTGATTGTTTGCCTTGCCCGGGGGGATTAAATTCAGGGGACGCTACCGAGGAAAGTGTAGGTCGAGTGCGGAAAAAAGCGAACGTTGCGTGTTTTTTTTTTGGCGTAAATCGCGTGCCCTTTTTTTTTTGGATGCGGGTCGCGTAACCAAAAAATTCGTCAGTCGCCCTTTTTTTTTGGCATAGGTCGCGTGCCTTGGCATTTTCAAGTTTTTTTTCTACACCAAAAAAATAATAAGCAACTTACGCCTGACACAATGCTACCCCTGCTCCGATCTGCAGCTTTCCAAAATTGATGGCCGTGGCACAAAAATGCACCCCATTACTCATCTTTACTCAGCAACCGTCTGACACCAAGACTTGCCATACACTGGTTAGAGATCCCACAAAACACATGGAAACCTGCTGGGCCTTGGCATTGACATGGGCATTGACATGGGCATCTGCGCCGGCCTTGGCATCACTGACATTTGGTGCAGATGCTGGTATGGGGGTGGGCACGTGCACGGGCCTTGGCGGCATGGCCTGGCATCTGCATGCGCCTTAGTACTGGCAGGGGGATGTGCGGGGGCCTCGGCAGTGGTGGTGGTGGTGGTGTTGGCATCGCCCCTCGAGGCCTGACACACCCTACACACCGCACACCATTGGCCTGGGCCCTGTCATGTGGCTGCAGTGGGCCGCCTGCCATGGGCGGTCCTTAATCATGTGCCTTTGAAGGGGGGGAAGACATAAGGTTTGCACGCGGGGGGGGGGGGGTCGTTGGAGCACCTTTTCCAGAGCCCCCCCCTTGAGCCAGGATCTCCCTCCTCAAGGGGAACGAGGGGGCAGGGAGAGACGAACCCACTCCCACTCCCCCTCCCCCTCCCCCTCCTCTACCCTACAGCAACACGCACCCCGCCACCCAATGCCCCCTAGGGCAGACAAAATGGAGAGGGCGGTGAAAAAACTGGGCAGGGGGAAAGGGACGAACCAAGGAGGGTAACAGGACAGGGCAGACCGCGCTCACCAAAAACGGTGCAGAGCGCAGAAGGATAACAAGGAAAGGAAAAACGGGAAAGAATCATTGTGGTTGTTAGAAGCCCCTGTCAGGAAAAGTATCCTGCAGATGCACACCCCAGCGCGCACAAGTCAGTGCTGGAGTTGGCAAACCCAGCATGGACTCAGAGTGTGCATCTGGATGCACCTGGTCAACCGTACGGGCAACAGCCCGTCTCCGGGACAGCCGACCCCGGAGTAGTCAAACAGGACAAGTCATCCAGGGGCTCTGTTGACACAACCAAAACACGTTCGGGCCCACAGTGGGTCAGAATGAGCAGTGGCGAGAGGCCAATAGGCGCCGCCAAAGGCAAACAATCAGATACCGAGGCCTTGTGCCAAACCCCCCCTCCTTCAGGGCTCTTGTGACGCCCCCCCCCCACCGGGCTGACGGGCAGCGATGCATGACCGGAAGGGGCCTCAGAGGCGGCTCCAGAAGCGGTCAGGCAGGCGGTTGGAGGAGGTTGCCAAAGCGGTTGGGGCCGGTTACTCTCGGTGACACATGCCATTGAAGCTGGCACTTGCCGTCAGGGGGACAGTGGCTGGGCATAGGCTGGACGCCCTGGAGGAGGGGGGGGGGGGGGGGTTACATCCCCCCCTTCCAATGCGTCCCTGCCGACGGGGGTGGTTTGGGGGGGCGGGGTCCTGAGGTACCCCAACATATGTGGGGGTATTTGAAAACGGGCCGCTTTGCAGACGAGCGAGTGCGCAATGACTGTGGAAAAGTGTGGGGGCTTGAGGGGCAGGTTTGCAGAGATCTGCATTCGGTTGTGGGTCAGCGGACAGGCCAGAGGCGGTGGGGCTTTGCGCTGGGGGCGGCGGGGTGTGTGTACCATGAACGCAGGGCGGGCACCGTGCGGGTTTGGCGGGTGCTTTCCGCTGATGTGGGCGTACCGCAGGGCCACAGGGTCGCCAGGTGCTACGAAAATCCGAGGTCCGCTCCGTTTTCAAGGCAGTTTGCCCTCTTTTGGGCTGGGGAAGGAGAGAAGAGATTTGCGCACGCGGCGGGGGGGGGGGGGGGGGTCGTTCGAGCCCCTGAAAAAAGGAGAGGGGGGGCGGTGGGAGGGGCTCTCGTGACAGGCCTCAATAGTTTCGGCGCTATGACACGCTGCTGCGCACGGCCGTGCATCGGGGGACCAGTGACTATTGATAGGGCGTAGAGCCCCGCCTCTCCCCAAGACCCTCCCTCTTTCTCTGACACAATGTAAGTGGGTGGGAGGCAAAATTCTCTGAAGGGGCCCCTTTGCGCCGTTGTTGGCGCCCTAAACAACGGCAATTTCGGGGCTTTCGGGGGGCCCATGGCCCGGGCTACACGTGCCCAGCGGCCACTACGTGGGTCCCCAGGGGTGCTAGAGTACCGGTATTGTCACCAAATGATCACCCAAACCCATCCCAGGGCCGACACAAGGGTCTTGCAAATACCCACCATGTGGGCGCGCGGGGGGGGGGGGGGTTTGCCATGAAACGATGTAAAGCGCACAAATTTACACTGCACCGCCGCCCAGCACGGCGTCTGCGGCCACCCCACGACTCTCACTTTCTACATCCCCGTCCCCCATACGCCACCTCCGGCCCCCCGCACCCCATCCGCCCGGGACCTGAACGGCGGTCTTCTTGTGGGCGGCCCCGATGGCTGCGGTCAGATTGCCGTGGATCAGGGCCCGGGTGTTGTCGCCGAGCGGCGAGTAGGCCTCCACCGCAATGCCCCGGCCCTGGCAGTAGGACACGAGGCTCTGCGGGTCCGCGCCTCCGCCGATGTGGTACTGGACCTGATTCACTGCCGGCACAATCTTGAGCCCCCCCGGAATCTTGTCAAGGCACTTGAAGCAGGACTGGCAGAAATTGGAGACGCCCAGCGAGCGGACCTGATGTGTGAGGGGCATGGGCAGGGGAGTTGTGAGATGTTTGGGGGGAGGGACATGTGGGGCAAGGCAGGTCTGGGGATGGATGGCCATGGAGGGGCGGAATGGGGGGAGGGACGGGATGGCAGGGGCGTTCATGGGGGGGCGTGTGAGTAGAGGGATGCGGGCGGGGCAGGCGTAACGCAGATATCTTTTTGGAAACTCCGACAGCGTCCACCACGAAATATCGCCCCCTCCACAACGGGCCACAGCTCTGTTTGACCTTCGCTGATTCGGAGCCTTCGCTGTCGGCCTGCTCCACATGAGACACAAGACTGCAGGGGCAGTGACCACTCAAACTGAAAACTGATCTGCACCAAATCATCCGTTGGTGTGTGGGGGGTGATGGTACCAAATAAAATTTCTTGCCCGGACGACCAATCTACAGCAGTAATGCCTGGGGTTTCTGGGAACATGGCTCTGAGTGGGGATTGGGGGTGAGCTTGGGGCGCAATCATCATTCACACTGCATCAGGTCTGGTGTCCGAACTGAAGTGCTATGAACAAATGGTGGTGGGTGGGGGGGGGGGGGGGGGCTCGTGAGGAATGAGGTGGAGGGCATTGGAGTTAAGTGGGCCGATCCCCAAGCCCCACTCAAGTGGACTCAGCAGTGGTGGCAGCACCATAGACCATTTTGGGTTGGACACCCGAGGAGAAGGGGGGGTCCCAGCCAGAAGCCCCTCCCCTTCCACCTCTTCTAACACTTCCCTGCCCCCCTCTTCCCAACGTCCCTCTGCCTCTGACCAAAGCCCCAGTCCCTTTCAAGCCCCACTCAAGCCCCACCCTTCGCCGGCAGGCCCCCTCCAATGCCCCACCAAATCGCCACCTGTAATTGGGGAAAGGTGTGCTGGGGGGGGGGGGGGGGCAGCAAGGGATGGGCCCTCATGGGGTCACAAAGGGTCAGGTTTGCTTCACAGCATCGCTCTCAGTTCAGTGTGACTGTTCCAGTGTTCTGACGTCCCGTGCCCAAAAGTTCAATGGTGGGGGAAAGGGACAAGGACCGTACCTCCCTCTTCCACTGTACCAGGTCAGCTGTCGCCTGTTGCGCCTGCTGGGAAATGCAAACATTCGAAATGGCTTACACCCTGTGTGCCCTTTCTGGGCCGTGCCCCTATTGGGGGGCAACAGTGAGACGGCACTTGCTTCCGCTGGTCCCGCTTGGTCATGCTGTCTTCTGTGTTGTGGTGGTCCTTGGGCCCATAGGCCGAGTGGGTACTGGGTATTGTTACCATTGGGAAAGGGAAGTGATGCAATCCACCACCGCAATAGGGGGGAATTTCCCAACAAGTCGGGGCAGCACTTTGGCATGTTTTCAGGGTGGTTTTGAGGGGTTCACCCTATCCCTGCTGCATTCCTACCCTTAGAGAATTTGTGGTGGGCCCAGTGGCCGAGCCCATGCACAAAGAATTGGAAACATGGAAATGTTCTGTGAAATTTTGGTGCCCATTGAGGATTAGGGCCATTGACACTCACCATTGACCATTGCCAACAAATAGCCAATCGGCGTGTTTGTGTCCATAGAGCGGCAATCATAAGCCAACAATCGCTTCATCACAGGAAAAGATTCCTCAGCAACACTGGTCGTCACTTGGAAAGTGAGGGCATTCAAAGCCGCACCAGCCATGTTCCGAAGACCCATGAAACTGCCTGCATTTTCCCACCATTGCAGGATGGTTCAACTCAGGGCAACTTTTTGTTTATTTCAAAGCTCCATTCCAGCTGCTGAACATGTGGTGACAACAAATTGGAATAAGATGCAGTGGACCCATTGCTTGGGCCTTTTGTGGTTGTGGAATTGGTGGCAGAGGTCGCAGTGGCCGTGGTCACAGTATTTGCAGCAGCAGGCTTGGCAGCAAAGAACGGAGCTGGCTGAGCGTAACGTACACAGAGCGAACACACGTGTGCACCTGCTGGCAGTTCAGGATGGTGTTGTGCAACTTGGGACTGGACAGAAGGTGCAAGATCTCTGACAGCCTGCAAGCTAGACCGTGACAGGCATCCATAGAGGTAAAACAGCCCGGCCACACAACAAGGGAGATGCATGAACACCAAAGACACCAGTTCAGAAACAGGGCCCTGAAAAGCGAACAAATCGGGGCAACCAATCGGGGAAAATGGAGGGGATTGGGCCCTGATTTGGGCCGTACGCAGGTCACAAAGCGCTCTACACATGCACGTCCTGGTGTGCATATGCAGCAATGTTCGGCAGTTCTTCCATCATTGGCCTAGGCCACATCTCTGCTATGTTACAAGCACATTCAGAGTTCAAAAACATCGCTATGCTACATTCTTTGATCTGTGCCTGATGCGGGGGCTGGGTTGGTGATGAGAGTCTGGAATCTGGCCTGCCCAGAGGCCTGGATTGTGGTGTGGCACACGCACAAAACCCGGAGCCCAGCGTACCGCAAAGGCCAAGCAGAATCCACCAGGACAGTGCTGCACGCTTTGCTGATATCTGATTGGCATGAACACATGTGAATCCCAGCCAAAAAAAGGGGCTGCGAAGCGCACGGACCTGCTTTTTGGCGACCAGGGCCTCCAGGGCCTGCCACTGGCTCTGGATGACACCACAATTGAGGGCGCCACAGCCCCCGATCGGAGGGAAATGCACCAACAAAAGGTCGATGTAGGACACGTTGAGCTGCCGCAGATTGGTCTCGACGTCCCGCACGCTGTCGGGGCCGCACTTGGCGCGGCTCACGCCCTGCAGCCCGCAGCCGGGGATCTTGGTGGTGATGAAGAGGTCCTCCCGCGCGATCCCTGACGCCGCAATCGCCCGCCCAACGCCAACCTGCCACACGAAAAAGTGGGGAGGCATCTGCATTCTGCGGTCCGGTGGCTGTGCCAGCCTTCGTTTGGTCCCTCCTCCATCTCCTGAGCTCCCGTGACCGCAGGACCATCCAGTTTCTTTGGGGATCCGACGGGCCACAGTTGCAGAAATGCCCAACATCTTGATCTACTGGCACAGGTATTTCCGGTTGAGGGCACAAGACCGTGGGCTTTTCCGGACGCCAGACGTATCATGTCGGCCAGCAGAACCTGCTGCCACAGGCAAAGTCATGTTGCAGATGCTGGTGGATGAATTAGTGATGGACGTCAACATGCAGGGGTTTTGCCTGATGTCAGGCTTTGGAGGGGTCTTGGGACCACTTCCATCGAACAGAACGCCAGTGAAATGGGGATTGTCAACTTCTCCACGTGCTCGGCACTGGTTCGCACGGCCGAAAATGGGCTGTCTGGTGATGAGAGTCCCCCTCAGACTCAGGTTCCAGCCAACTGGTTTTTGTTGACGACCCCCTCCCTGCAAAACAGCACGATGCATATCACTCTTTGGCGCAGCCCATGATTCAAATATGCCTTTTCATGAAACACAGAAAAGTAGCGCAAGAGGCGCAATGCGATGGGGGGGGCGGGGGTACAAGTCGGTCGTTGCACAAGAGGGCGGGGGTGGGTGTCCGTTTGAGGTGGTTGTCCGCAGGTTCATCTCCCACCATTTCACAGCTCCCACTCTGTTCCTTTCACTCCTGCCAGGTTGCCCCCATTCTGCCGCACGGGCGCCGTGTGTCCCCCATTAGCCACATCCAAACATGTTTCATGCCATCATTCATTGACAACATGAATACAAAGGCCCATGGGGACAAATCTTCACCCCTTCCCCAACCAGCCACCCCCCCCCCCAAATCTGGCTGCTGGGACTGGACCCCCAGGGGGCAAATTTTTTTTCAAAAACCCCCGCATACGTGTGTTCAAAATGATCAGCGCGACGAGGGGATCATTTTGAGGTACTTATGTTGGGGTACCCGGGACCCCCCCAGCGGGCGCCCCCCACCCCCCCCCCCCTTACCCCCACCGGGCCCGAAAAGTTTAGGGGGGGTGGTTGGGGTCTGATTTTGTGTCTGAGTGCCCCCGGTGCATAAACATCCATGGGAACCTAAGTAGCACCTCTTGGTGGAGCCCCCCCCCCCCTTTTGCCCAATGACCAGCAATGTTTCAATGCGTGACCCCCCCCCCCCTGCCGACCCTTGGACGGTGTTTGAGGGTCAAAATGCGCCATGAGACCAGGGGCCTCGTTGGACAAGACCAACATAAACCCAGACACCGAAACTTCTTTTCTCAGGTGCATTGCACCGGAATTCCAGACTGTCCACCCGCGCATCACAAGCCAGATCGCGGCTGTGATGGGGGTGAGGGGAACCGACGTGAGAGCCCAGAGAGGCCTCTCTGGGGTGTCGGGGAAGACCGGCATGGGCCGCAAAGTGTGAATACATATGCACAAACCTCTCAGCAACCGCTGTCCAGTTTCATGCCCTGTGCCATGCCGTGTATTCCATGGCATCCAAATTATATCCACACACCCTTTTTGTTTTCCTGTTTTGCAGGCGTATTTGAATTCCCCATAAATTTCTCAGCATTTTGTGCATACGCACAGAGGGTGAAGTCAATTTATACCCCCCACCGCATGCCTTCGGCGCCAGGTTTGGGCCAAATGTGGTCCAGACTTCCTCAACACTTTGGACCTCCCAAGGGGGGGGGGGGGTCAGTCTGGGCGCCCCCATGTGTTTATGTATCATGTCATCCCCAAAAAGATGACCCAAGGCAGCCCCCATGCCGCTGAGAACGTCTCCACACGGGTGGGGCCAATCTGAGATATCTGCACATTGGTGGGTCCCGGTACCACTGCGTTTCCAAACCTTAGCGGTGGTTTCACAAAGGGGGGGGGGGCATGAGATATTGCTGTTGATCTCTGAGTGTCCCCTGCCATTCCGCATTATTGGACCTGGTTCTTGTAGTCAAAAGCGTCATCGATGCCCCGGAACCCGACCTGAAGCGCCGTGGCGATGGCGGCCTCGGCTGTGGGGGCGTTGTACTGCCAACAGCCGGCGGAGATGGCGGGCATCTTGACGCCGTTGTTGAGGGTTATGGAGGGAACTTTCGGCAGCACAGTGACCGCTACAGTGAAGTCCACTGCCAGGGCTAGGCTCAGTAGGATGTGGAGCAGAATCATGGCGCTGCGTGTGGGCGGGGGTGGGGTGGAGGGGTGCAGTGCATTGGCCTTGGACAAACGTCTTGCACACACAACACGGACATTGAGTGCAACACAGGCAAACAACCAACCTTATATGGAAGTACAGATTGGCCATGATAACACCACACATCCTGTGAGGTAAATGGCAAAAAACAATTTTCCTGCAAACCATGCCATTCAAACCCAAAGCCTTGGATTCTGGAGACAACTCAGTTTGCAAATGTATGGTGCTCCCTGTCACACATCTTAATATGC
The DNA here is from genome assembly GCA_964036045.1 of Eutreptiella sp. 'Long Island Sound 2002'. Classification (NCBI taxonomy): domain Eukaryota; phylum Euglenozoa; class Euglenophyceae; order Eutreptiales; family Eutreptiaceae; genus Eutreptiella; species Eutreptiella sp. 'Long Island Sound 2002'. The sequence continues at coordinate 5,106,089 of OZ038378.1, forward strand.
CCTCTCCTAGATTGTGCAATGTTTTGTGGCCATGAAGCAACGGATACTCAGCTACGGAACGCCCCCATGTCACAGCTGACTGGTCATAGCTCGTGAATGTTCTGCTGCACTGCAGCACTTCCAAACCAGTACTGTATGTTGCCTAGAGTTCGCCCATGGGCTATCGAATGTCTCTTAGGCTGGTTTGGGTCAGCTGTCTCTCCCCCCCTAGAGCCCTGGCCCTGCCGCGACCGTTTCGGGGGGGCTGCCCCGCCCTCCCCGTCTCCGTCTTCGCTGAGCATCGGTGCGGTAGCGGCTCCGGCTTGGGGCAATGCCTGCCCATGCAGCCACCGGGCGTTCCGCCCCTTGGCGGTTGCCACCGCGGATGCGCCTCTCGCGTCGCTCGTGGGTGGCCCGCGAGCCCTGTCCCCGCAGGACCTGCTGCAGCTGCACACACAGCGGCAGGGCGCACGGCCGCCACTGCCAGCTCCCCTACGTGCGCGGGCGGAGGGGCGGTGTCTACCAACCATACTGCCGCGTGCCCGCGGGTGCGCGGGACCGCCCGCAACCTTTTGGCCGTGAGTCGGCCGGTGTTATCGGTGGCACGTTATGCGGAGCGGCGGGGTGCGGACATGTAGCGAGCTGCACAAGGGGCAACAGCACTACACGCCCTATCCACCCACCAGGTCCCCGTTCCACACCTTGAGCTGCTTATTGCGATCCCCCACCGTCCCCCAAACCCGACCGGGCCGTTGGCTGTAGACCCTAGCCTTAGCCCGTGCCTCCACAACCATATCACACACACACCCCCGCCCTGCCCAACGGCTGACACAGTCAGCAGGGTTAAGGGTGCTCTCGACATACCTTAACCCTATTGACACGCCCTACCAACACAGCCCCGCAACAGTGCTTTGTCCGCAGATCGTTCTCAGCAAGAGATGGAGCGGCCCGAAAGTGCAAGCCCTCAGCCGACCCTGTCGCCATCACCGGAGCAGGGACAGTGCAGGGGGAACTGGTCCCCGCCCCACGATAGCCCAGATCCTCTGAGGCCGCGCCTCTACCCTGCTGGTGGCCCAACAGCGGATCTTGCGACGCGTCGCGCATAGCTGCACCAGGCCAGGTGCCTAGTGCCAGCCAAACGGTACGCGGCATAGGTGGTGCTAGCTGCCACCACCCGAACCGCTCCAGCCATTGCAGGGGGCAAGTGCACGCTCCAATAGCAGCTGCAATAGCACTTTCGGCAGGCGCTGGCGCCCATGTTGTCCATTACCAGGTCCACAAGCTTGCAACCTAAATTGTGCGCAACATCAAGCGCACACAAAACCCCGAACAACTCAATTGACTGCTGGCTAACGGATAACCAGCCCTTCAGAGCTCCAAACCCCTACAAAGAACCCTCGAGGCGCACAAGGACAAGCGGCTGCATCAGTGTACACGCGAATAGTCGGACCTTCAGTCGGCTGCGGTTCCCACACCCGACCCTTTGCTGCAATTGCCTCCAACAGGCCCCTACACATAGCAAATGGAACACAGCGCGCGGAGGGGTCCCAGGCGAAACCACGCTCGCGCACCCGCAAGGAAACACCCTACCGAGAAACTAGGGTGCGCCAGCCAACCTATGCGCCTTAACAACCTTTGCAGGGGCTTGCGTGTGTAGCGGGACAGGCTGCATGCAATCGAGCGGCCCACTATGTCCGCCAGCCCCGAAGGCTTGTGCGCCACGCGGGGCCTATGCAGGTTGACTTGCTTCCCCATCCACGTGAGGGACTGGTGGCATCCAAGACGGACTTAGGGCTGACGAGGAAACCTTTACGGTCCAAGTGTGCCGCCGTGTCATGTGCCACTTGAGTGGTCGGCAGGCGGTCCCAACCCACAAAGAGGATGTCATCCACATACTGAACAATGACGACTTGTGTGTCAGGGAGTTCAGATAACATGGCCCCAATAAGGTGCCGGCGGACCTTGGGCCTGCACAACCGAACCCGAACGCGAACGCGGGGCCCGTGTTGTGCCTTGTTGGCGGCCCGGAGCGCGCGCACGTTGTTCCCGTTCTTCCGGGGCCACTCCACGATTCGTGCCAGAGGCTCCTAGTACCACATCGTCGGAGTCACCCCCCTCGTCATCACTGTGGACAATGATGATAATAGGGGAGCCTGAAGCGTCGGGGGCTGTGCGCCGCCCGAGGGCGCCTGCAGGCTGGACCGAGGATAGGGGCAGTGTGGTAGTGCGTGCAACTGGGTGTGGCCAGGGGGTTGGTCCGGGAGCTCGAATTCCCAGTCTGGTCCTAGGATTGCGTACTCCCATGCTTGTCGCTGCGACGTCTACCTTCTCCATATGCATACGGCAATGATGGGGGCACCGAGCGCAACCACGGCTCTCTGCGGCCTCTAGCAGTGCCAAGCAACTCCCGCCCATGGGGTGCCCCACAGGACCAAGTGCATACGGCGTTCGAGCTCTGCCTCCGTGAAGAGTGGCAGGTATTGGCCTCTGCGCTGGACGATCCCGCACGCCAGCATGGCTTGTCGCCACCGCTCCGCCCATACTCCGAGCCTGGCAGGGATCCATCGTCTTTTGGTCTTGCGATCATAGAAATTGATCCAATTCGGCTGGCTAATGTCGATCTTGCGTATGCTGGCGGCCTCCCCGACCCGAAGGCCGTGGCAGACACTGAAGATGGCGAGGGTGAGGACGGCAAAGTCGGTCTCCAAGCGTACAGCCGTGGCCATGGTTCGGAGCATACCCAAAGTTCCCCAGACCTGGCTAGGTTCGGAGTTGTACGCCCGACCCAGTGGATGGGGCCCACGGTGGGCCATAGTAGCTGGAGCTTTTCGGCCATGCGAACAGCTGATATGGTGCCCCGTAAGCCCGCTGAGGACCTGCCCGTTGCTGCCAGGTGCACCAGGGGCCGTGCAAGGGCGTCTGCCCGCGACTGTTCCGTGTACAAAAGCCCTGCACGACCGACGCCTCTGAGTTCCCGCACCCAGGCAAAAACCGTGCTCTCCGCCCATCGCTGTAGAGCCAAGGCCCAGGGCTCAGTGGCGAAGTCCGCGGCCCACGGGTCGTACACCCTCGTGGCCACGGCATGGAGCTCAGCTGCTGTGCCCTGACCCCCTTTCCCCTCCCCCTCCCCTAGGTTTGCCAGGGGCGGCAGGTCGCCGGGCGCCGGGGGGGGGGGGGGGCACCCCCCGCCCCTAGCAAAGGGGCTGCTGGGGCAGGGGGCCCGGCTGAGGGGCCGGCTGCTGCTGCTGGGGCTGCTATGACCCAGCGGGGCAGGGGTGGAACGACCAATGCATACCGTTGCACTGCACGCAGGGGTAGGGGGGCGGCCCACGGGCGTTGTACGTGCAGCCGGTGCTGAACGCGATGTATAGGGTCTGGTCCCCCTGTACGGAGAACCCACCCGCCGGGCGCCCACACGGGGCCTGCACCTGGGCCTGTACCAGTTGCCACTGTGGCTGCGACTGCTGGGACGACTAGGATTGCTGCGGTGTCCACTCGCGCGCCCAGTGGCCGTGCATACCACACTTGAAGCAAGCCCCAGGGGGAGCCACCTTTGGGGCTTGCGGCGTTTGCTGGCGGGCCGGGAAATCGCCAGCCTTAAGGGGGAATCTTTGCTTTGCGCGCGCACTGCGCGCTACTTTTAGCCTATGTTCCCCCCGAAGAGCCCCCAAGCACACCCCTTGGAAACGCCCTTAGAATTAGGTGACCCAAACTGCCCCAGCTCAAGAAAGTTGCAAACCACCTTCCCTGAACATAACACACATCATGCACATTTGGAAAGGCCATGAACAGCGCATTGGTCGCCACCCTCAAGAACACACAACTGTCTTTCTGGTCCATTGTCAACTAAGTACACATTGAGAATACGCAACTTGTGTGCACAACATGACACAGTTGCAGAATCAAAGAAATGTCACACTGTCACATGTGTGCGTGTCAATGCAATCCGTACAATATTGCAATTCACACTTGTCACACATGGACATCTTTTCAGGGTCAAACTTGGTGCAACAAAGGGCACAAACATCCCCATCATCACCCACAACATCCTCATCATCATTGTCCTCCTGTGTAGGTGCGGTCCATACATGTGCAGGTACGTGTTCCCATGGACCATATGGAGGGTACCGTACCTGTCTTCGAATCAAAAATTGCTGCAAATGCAAGAGTCCGGTTTCCTCAATAGCACCGGAAGGTTGGGGCCCAAAAGAGGGCGGAAATGCTACGTCACCCCTGCATTCTCGGGGGTCCCCAAAAGAAGGGGAACAAAATCAGAAGTCAAAACCTAGGCCAAGGGTCACCATGATGCACCACGCAACAAAGCGTGGATTCAAAGATTGTCCCGGTTTCCTCAATAGCACCGGAAGGTTGGGGCCCAAAAGAGGGCGGAAATGCTATGTCACCCCTGCATTCTCGGGGGTCCCCAAAAGAAGGGGAACAAAATCAGAAGTCAAAACCTACGCTAGGGGTCACCATGATGCCCCTAGGGGCCCCTAGTATCACAAAGTATGGGTCCCTAGTACGGCCAGACGCCCAAATAGTTGCACTGCGCGCGCACTGCGCGCACTGCGCTTAAGGCTCCCCCTAAGCCCCAGCGTTGCCGACAGGGCTGCCCAAGTTCCGTCGGCGACTGTAGTGGCCACCTCAGAGTGCCCATACCCATGCCGGGGCGCCTCGGTCCTCGGGAAGATCACGAGCGCCTCCACCAGTTGACGTTGCCAGGCGTAATGCACTTGGGTGTTCGCCACCCGCTACGGCTCTCCCAGTGAAAGAGGTGGAGTGGATGGGCCCCGGAGCTGCCACAATCGGGCCTCAAGGGCAGCTATTTCAGCGCGGATCTAGTCAACGGGTTGCTGCAGTGGGGCTGCCACGGTCGGCCCCCCTGGCGCCGCATTCTGGGCAGGGGCCGGGGCCGGGGGCTTGATGCGGCACCACTCCCCCGCGACCACATCCAAGCGCCAACGCGCACGATTGTGTAGAGGGCCATCATTAGGAGCGCCTCGTGCGGCTCAGATGATGGGGCCGCCCATTCAGTGGCCATATCCACCCCAGCCCGATCTAAGCCGCGATGCATGAGCTCGGCATGGTACTCCCCAACCTTCTTCGCGGCTAGGTCATCCCCAATAAAGGCACGAAAGGCGGCCGCCACATGGTCCCTCCACTGTGCCCATTTTTCATAGGATTCGCTGACCGCTTGGGGCATTTCCACGTCCCCGGCGAACGCGCACTTGGCACGTTTAGCATTCGGTTGCTCCTGTGCCGGCTTGCTCGCGGGGGCTGTGTCGCCTCCTGCCACGGCTGCATAGCCTGCACCTGCAGCTTCATCAGCCTCTTGGACAAGCGACTCCAACTGGTTTGGCGATAAATGAGCATGACAACGGGAACTGGTCCCAAGCAATACAAAGAACACTTCACTGAAGCAGGGGGGATGGCTATCTGGAACTGTCCCGACCTGTGACCTGGTCTCCCCCCCCCCCCCCCGAGACAAAACCTAGGTTATTGCCAACCTCGGGCTGAAGTGCAAGGTAGAGCACTATATACCATTGTATCCTTGTGCATACAAGAAGACCAATATTATTCTAGTCTAATCTAGTCTAGAACTTGAGATTGGATCACCTTTAGATTAGAACCAAAAAAAAATCCATCACTTCTAGAACCGTTGTTTTTCCATAACATTGGTTTGCCTTTTATTTTTCCGGGCAATTTTCTATGCGTTGTTTGTTTGTGGGTGTGGTATTCCTCCCCCTCGGCCGCAATGTGGAACATTTCACGAATGGAGCCAGCTTGGAGATGCTAAATCTTGAGGCCAAGGGGGCGTCCTTGCACTGCGCGCTACTTTTACACTAGCCCCCCCCCTGAAGAGCCCCCAAGCACACCCTTCCAAACGCCCCTAAATTTAGGTCACCCAAACTACCATGGCTGAAGACAAATGCAAGCTACCTTCCCTCCACATAAGACATCATGCGAAATGCGGATAGAAACCATGTACATCGTTGTATTCCTTTTGGCGGTCCGTCAAAGTCTTTCCACCGATAAAGGGCCATGCCACATGGAGGCGCCCCTTGTATGCACCATCCATGAAGCCAATCTCAAAATCAATACAATGTCCCTTGCTCCTTTTCGGCCCTTCGCGATCCCAAATCAGAACATCCGCCGATGTCCTGGGGGCCAACGAACATATCCAAACGATGTTCCCAAGGCTATCAATGGCAACTGTTACTTTGTACACACAAGCGGCATATCACGACATCACAAAGGATGCCTCTACCTTCTCGGGGGCCCAAAAGAGGGCGGAAATGCTACGCAACCCTGCATTCTTGGGGATCCCCAAACAAAGGGGGAGAAAATCAGAATTGGTTGCCTCACACCTGCCTTCTCGGGGGCCCACAAGAGGGCGGAAATGCTACGTCACCCCTGCATTCTCGGGGATCCCCAAACAAAGGGGGACAAAATCAGAATTGGCTGCCTCACCCTTGCCTTCTCGGCTAGACCTAGACCTAGACCTCAACCTAGAAAAGCGTGGATGTGGTGGAGTTGAGCAAAAAAGTGTGAAAAGGGGTGGAAATGCGTGAAATTGGGTGAAAATCCAAAAATGCCATATCTCCAATGGGGACAAAACATCAAAACCTACACTAACAGAGGAATTGGAATTAGGACTTGATTTGTCATTGGTTGACTCACAGCTAGAGCTGGAGTCTGATTCAAATGCACCCGCGAAGGCAAGGGTGATGTAGCCACATTGGGGGCTCTAAGCGCAATGCGCGCGCAGTGCAACTATTTGGGCGTTTGGCCGTACTAGAGACCCACACCTTGAGATACTAGGGGCATCATTGTTGCCCCTTTGACATCGGCCTCTCAATTGTCGGTGCCAGCAGGAGACCAACGTGGGGCGCTACATCTCCCCATTTTTTTTGTTGCTATGGGATGTAGCTAGAATTGACCTGACATAAATAGGCCACCCCCCCCCCCCCGTGGAAGTTCCACTATATTTGCCACGATCTATGACCATTTTCAACACCACATCACGGGAACCCCAGAGGGGGCGGGGGTAGAAAGGGGGCTCGAAGGACCCCCTCCCCCCCGCGCATGCAAGTCAATTTTTGTCCACCCTTGGGTTCCTCGCAAGGGGCATGCCCTCCATCCAATCCACTGCCAACCGCATCCATTGGGTGACTCGCTCTTCCTCAAGAAAACCTGACAAGGCTGTCAACGAGAGCTTTGGCACCTCCATATCCTTCTTGACTCATGTCCAGTCAAGCTCCTGCCAAAGGCACTCAATCTCATGCGCCTAATCCACACCATCTTGGGGGGCGCGCTCAGCGCAGTGCAACTATTTGGGCATCAGGCGTTGCTAGACCCCCCCCCCGTCCTTTACAGGGCCCAAATGAACCATCCCCCCCCCCCTCCATGCGCAAGCCAATTTTCCAAATGCCTAAGACTGTGACCATGTGGGTCACCCAGTCACCCAAAGGAGTAGAGGTGCTAGAGATCACATGCTAGCCTACCGCATTTGGTGAGTTGTGTGCAAATCTCATAGTGCCTACATGACCGGGTAGAATGCCAGGGCGGGAACCGACCACGTATAATGGTGGGGACCCTACCTCGAGGTCATACCATACCTCTGTGCTAGCATGCACAGTGTTAGATGCTCCGCCCCCCTTACCTTGCCACATTGCTCTACACTACTCTACACTATCTCCCTTGGTCCACATGGCTCTACACTTTTGTACACTGCATTTTAGTTCTACACACAACTGCTCCACATTACTCTACGATTCTCTACGTTGCTCTATTTTGCCTGACAATGCTTTGCACTGGTGTACAGTGCTCTAAATGCATGTTAGCTTTGCTCACATGAGTCCAGACTACTGTATGGTGCTTGTGCTCTGCACTGCTCCCCGCTGCTCTAGACTGCATTTAAAGCATGCACACAAATATTATACTCTATTATACACGTTCCGCACTGCTCCAAAGCAGTCCACACAACTCTACAATCATCTACACTACATTTTAGCTCTGCACAATACTGCTCTACACTACTCGATAAAGCTTGCCACTATGTTAAATCAGAGCAATCTGGGTTCAAGTGGGCAAACACTCACAACAAATGTGTCCATGACTGTGACTCTGTGACTCGCAAATCCGTCACCAAACCCAAGTCTTATGTGGCTGCACTACGTTTGGTACCAAACTAAAATTAGGTCCCAAATTAATACGGTCCCTACGCCTACTGTAGCTTGGACAAGGGCGTAGCTTATACAGGGGGGGGGGGGGGTACTCTGCTCTACACTCGCCACCACTGCTCTACACTACTCCACACTGCATTTTGGCTCTCCACACAACCACTCTATGTTGACACTGTTGTACACTACTCTACACTGCTCCACACTATGTTTTAGCTCTGCATGTAACTGTTGCACACCGCTCTACATTGCTGTGCACTGCTCCACAATGCATTATAGCATTGCACACAACGGCTCTACACTGGTCTAGCACTGGTCCACACTGCTATACACTGGTGGGCACTACTCTACACGGCATTTTAGCCCTACACAGAACTACTGTACACTGCTCTGCACTGCTCCACATGGTGTTTTAGCTCTGCACACAACTGCTCTACGATGCTCAATACTGCAGTATCACGCTGGACACTATATCTTGGCTCTGCAAGAAACTTGCTGGAATTGCAGCTACATTTTCAGCGCACAATAAAACTGCAGCAATTGCAGCCTCATCTCAGGATTACAAACCAAGAAGAAAATGCTGTTTCGTTGGGTCACCAATATAGTCCTATTAATTCTAATCAACAAGCAAAAGAAGAGGAAAAAAAATAAAAAAAACAAGTTAACAAAACAAAGAAACCAACAAAAAAACAAACGACAACCAATTAACAAACAAACAAACAAACGAAGAAGAACACAACGAAAAAACGAACCAACAGAAACACACAACAAATAAAACAACGGAAACTAACACAACAGCAAAACAAATTTGCAAACTGGCAAACACACAAATAGCAAGAAACTGACAAAAAGACAGAGACAAATTAACCAACAAACAAACCAACAAACAAACAAACAAACCAATTAACAAACAACATATGGCCAACAATCATGGCGGTCATTTGATTACTGAAAAAAACAACATTAAGCTGCCCTGGCATTTTGCATTCCAGGAGAACCTTAAAAGACACTGAGGGACCTTCACTGAATCAGGTGTTCTGGAACGAGGCATTCAAGAATGCCTTGTTCTGCACCAAAAAAATCAGCATCCTCAAGAGACCCTAGGCAAGCTAAGCTTGTGTGGCACGCCTTGCAGCGGTGTCCTGGGCGCTCACTCTGATCCACTGGACAAGGTATTGGGTGTCTCTCAGCACACACTCCACACACTGTAGGTTGTTGACAAGCCAACAACAGACGCTGAGAAAGTGAGGTGTGTGTGTGGGTGGGGGGGGGGCTTCGCATCCCAGGAGCCGCAGAGACGAGCGGCCCGTGCCTCAGCCTTTTTTTTTCCAGTGCAGCCTGGGTTAGAAACCTTTCCGCCTTGGTCTTTGTGTGCCACTCCTCGACAAGCACCATTGATACCCCTACTTCTGTGTGTCATCCCTGTAGGAAGAAAAGGGCCAATGCGGGACAATGCGCAGGGGGCGGGGGTCACAACCACCTGTTGATTGCCGTGTTGTACAACCAGCACCCAGTACCATGTCTGTCTGAATGACCAGCCTATTGGTCGTAGTCAGTTGGGGGGGCAGTGGGGATGCAATTTTGGATGAGGGTGGAATATCCGTCACACTGCTACTACTTGCCAATTGTTTCCTTTGGCCTCTCATTTCAAGTGCAGTCTGGGCTGGAAACTTTCCCCTGTGATCACAGTGTGCCCACAAGCACCACTGGCAGTGGCGCATTGCTGAGAGTCTATACCACACTGCCCCCAGAGCATGGTCTTTCGGCGGGTCCGTAGGAGGTCTGTGCTCCATGCAAATTTGGATACTCCTTGCTTCCACGGTGCATCTGCTCTGCGGCTCTTGTAGAAAAGGGGGGGGGGGGCTTATGAAATTTGCCTCAATACTGTTGCTGCTCTTCCCTCCATTTCCAATGAAATGCAGTGCTCGACAAGTGCAGTTCGGCCACAAAAGACAGAGCACAGCCAGTGCGTGTATGAGTCCAGCATCGGTGGGTGGGTGATTGTGTGTGCTCGTCTAGCAAATGGAAATGGAAATGCAAGTAAGAGATGTGTAGGAAGATACAGCCTAGTGGATTCACCTGACTAGACAATCAGGACGAAATACCCACAGCCAAAGTGCAGAAGGGTGTTCAAACAGCACACGTTTGCGGCACAAAGCGCAGCAGTCGGTGGACTAATGGGTTGCAGTGGGCCATAAGGTATTGGGTGGGTTGAACAGGTAGAGTGGAAGTGATGGACGGGCGCAGCACAGTGTGGTTGGGGTAGGGGGAGAGGGATGCTGCAGAACAGGGACACGTCAGGTATGATTTCATCTACCTCGCAATCACCGCATGCAGAGATCCAGGCCCTCCTGCACTTCTTACTTCCCACAGGGCATGGGTGCATTTCCAGTGACCCCAGCGGGTTCCTCCAGAAGCATGTCCAGTTGGCCTCGACAGGGGCTACCTGCACTACCAATGCCTCTTTAACCCAAACTCTATGGGACACCCAGGACTCGGCTGCAGGGTGGGGTCTTCTGCATCCTGCGCATGCTCTGATGCCCAGGGCTCACAGCATACTACATTGTCTGAAGGAGGCCTGCCCCCAGTGTGCCAGCGAATCTATAGCGGCAGGTTCATGGGAAACACAGTCATAACTTTCAGAATGGAGTCACAGCAGTACGCAAAAACGACCTTTAGACTCATGACTGTTAAACTGGCTGTAGAGCAGGGGAGCAATATTGTCATGGGGGTACTCTTGGACAAGCCAACAATGCGGACAGGCGTACCCGCTGATCCTTTAAAAAAACTCGACACACACCAGAAACAGGCATAAATAGAGGCACAAATGTGCAATTCCCCAGACGCGGGCGAGGGCAGCCTGCATCGGCACTGTGTTGTATGGCTTGCTCCACATGAGTAACGCGTGCATGCGGTTGCCACTGCCTGCCTTAGTACGTTGGCTGTACAACAAAAGACAACCCAGTGCCATAGGAAGGGATTTGAATACGCCTGCAGAGCTTATCTATCCTTTTTTTGAAGCCACAGGAAAATCAGGGCAATCGCTCACATTCAAGAGAAAACACACAGACATGCACACAGCAATTTGTCTGCGCCTTGTTCTCAGGAAATGGCATCGTAGAACAAGAATCGAGAATAGCGAACAGCACTCAAAAACAGGACTGAGTTTATTGAGGTGCTCCGTGTTTAAAGTCAGTTTCCTTGCGCATGGGACTGTGTACCTGCGCAGGCAATCAACCATGAGGAAGTCGCTGCACCATTTGTGGAAGGCCCAATCCTTTTGAGGCCATTACCTCCGTGAAATGGGTATTCGGTAATACTGAGTACCAGACAAGGGAAGACTGAGTAAAATGGGGTAAAATTGGGTAGAAACGAGGCAAAACTGAGTGAAAATTTTCTTCCCAGGTTTTACCATAGCCCTCCTTTGTTTACTAAGTAACTTCACACTTTGATGGTAGGTGGTACTTTTGTTTCTGGGCAAAAAGCCCCCGGGTCGATGACTGGCCACTCGTGATAGTGGTGCCCCACCCAGGCCAAACCATCTTGCACATGTGTGCTTGTATATCATAACTATAGAAGGAACATGAGCCACTTGAGGGCAAAATGACTACCTCACCCCCGCAGTCTTGGCGGTCACCAAAGCAGGGACCAGAAGAGGCGACATAACCCCTTCCGTCTTGGGGGCCACATGTGAGCAGAGTGATTACATAACCCCTGCCATCTTGGGGGTCCTCAATGTGGGGAGGAAAAGACCGTAACTTAGTTTGTACAAATAATTCTTACTCGGTTTTTACTGAGTAAAAAAAAGTGTTTTCTACTCCATTTTACTTAGTCCCAAAAAAAAAAACCAAGATATAGTAACACCAAGTAACAAAATATTGTTCACTCAGTTTAAAACCCGAGTAAAACCGAGTAAAAAGTCTTTGTGAAAAAATATTTCCTACTCGGTTTTACCACAGACCCCCGGAAATGCCAGATTCATACTCACCACCGTAGGGGACACAGCCGACGACGGCAATAGAGAATATACAAAGCACCCTTTGGGAACACTACACCTTTAGGCTTTCAAGGGGGTTACCCCCCCCCGCTATTGTCTGTTAACAGTGTGTCACTGCCACTGCAAACCAGGCCTTTTGCTTACAGTCCCGTGGGGCAATTTTTTGGTGGGAAGTTTAGGGGGCTATGTTTTGTTTTTCCCCTGTCAACACTGCTGGGCAAGGGGTAGCCAATCAAAACCTAGAGCCCCGACCCATGCCAAACCCTTGGTTCAAACCCCTGATGGGCAGGTGGTGGAGACGTGGAGCTTTACTTCCGATGCTGCTTGAGGTTGCCTCCTTGGGCCTTGTACGGGGGATGCGTACACGATAATCACACAAAAATCTCCCATGGGCGATGGCCGACGCATCACATGCCACACTGCAAAATATGCGGTAGGAAAAGAGGGCACCCTTTTCCCCAACTGTTGCCCCGCACTTGCACGTTGCGCACAACGCGTCAGATGCTTCCCATATCCCACTGTGCACTTGCTCCATGTGGAAGGCGATCACGACACCATGCACACATAATCTTTGTGACGCAGCAGCACGGGCGATGGACCGGGCTCTGCAAAATGTTGACTACTATTATGGCCTGACTGACATGTCAACCCTGACAATCCAGCACGTTGTGCGGAATAAACAACGCTTCGTCAGGAAACTGAGAATCCTGAAACGGTCCGATTTTTGGAACGTGTACAAGTGGCTGGCAGGCGCATACAGGTCGTCAGCCAGCCACACAGACCATCAACAGCAACCTGTGTTGATCCGAGACGATAAAGTTAAATGGCTGGATTTTGGCAGCACACCTGACCCAGTGACTCTGCAGCCCCATCCTGGTTATGTATGGCTGAAATCCGGATACAGTGAGGCGATTCCCTGGCGCAAGGTGGGGTTGATCAAACAACGAAACGTGGACCTCACAACCGATGGCCTGTGGGCCATGCCCCTTAACGAGGGTTGGGTGCCCGTGAAAGCACGGAGGTTGCAAGATTGGCAAAAATTGAAGAAATATGTCCCTGTCCACAAACAGGGAGATGTCTGCCCTAATGGGGTCCCCGCCCTGCCTGAAAAAAGCAATGCTGACAGTGACAGTGATTCTGAATAAAAATGGATTAACGGTGCAGTGCTGTGTTTGTGTGCACCGTCCCATGTGTTGTGCTGCGCTGAAAAATGACAACCCCTCCCCCCCAAACCCATACATTTCTGAAATGGCGTTTTCTTGCAGATTTCAAAAAGTATACACATACCCCCCCCCAGGTGACGACATGTTTGCACGTGGAAGCAAAAGTTGCAGAAACTACCGAAAAGTGCCAAAACCCACAAAGTTGGCAGGTTCTGAATGTCCCCGAGAGATATACTTTGCACAGGGAACACAACAGGCGACACGACTGTGTGCAACTGCGAATGCACAAACATCCACCAGAACGAAATGAATCCTCTCACTACAAGCAGCCACACCCAGAGCACGCAACCATGCGCTGAAAAGGCTGCAAGCTCACCAACAATCGCAAAATCGAACAAAATAAACACAAAGACACAAACACACGCAGGCATGCACGCACACATGCAAATGGATTGCGCTGAATGATTGCAGAAAGGTGGCAGGAAGTAGTAGCTGCGAGGAGTAGCTGTGAGGCACCAGGGCGCTGTCAGCAGAGTGCATCATGAGCACAGGAAATGGTGCACTTGATAACAGTCAGCAGTCCATAAATACAAAATACCAGCAACGGTGCGGCATGTGAAGCGTTCTAAAAAATGAACTACGCTCCTGGTGGCACTTTGGTGTGAAGGCCAAGGCACACTCAAGCACTGTCACAACGCCTCGCGCTTGGGCCAGTAGGACTACTCGGAGTCTACAGCAATGCCTCTCCTCAACACCATCAAACCCAGCCCTCAGGGCACACTGGGGCTTGGGCTAGCGCTCATGATGGGGCTGGGGCTGGGGCTGGGGCTGGGGCTGGGGCTGGGGCTGGGGCTGGGGCTGGGGCTGGGGCTGGGGCTGGGAATGGGGCCAGAGGTGGGGCTGGGGCTGGGGCTGGGGCTGGGGCTGGGGCTGGGACTGGGGATGGGGCTGGGAATGGGGCCCGTGGTGGGTTCGGGGCTGGGGCTGGGGCTGGGGCTGGGGCTCGGGCTGGGGACAGGGCTGGTGCCGTTGGGGCTGGGAGAGGGCGTGGCCCTGGGTGTCCGGGTGGGCGTGGCGGGAGTTGGTGCGCGCCGGCACACGGCCACCCATTCCCACCGTGAGCCGGACCACCTCCGAGACCATGTCGTGCCCCATTGGCAGCGGCTTCCAGAGGGTCTGGGTCTAGTCACACGAGCCGGCGTCGAGCGACACACCCTCACTGAGCGGGCAACCCGGACCCAGCGGGAACCGTCCCATTGTGGAAACCACCTCCTGCGCCACGTGCATCGGGTGCGAGGGGCTGTGGGCCTGGGTGCCGCTGTGCGCGTGGGCCTGGGTGTCGGTGCGCGTGAGGGAGGCACACACACTGAGCGGACAACCCGGACCCAGCGGGAACCGTCCCATTGTCGAAACCATCTCCTGCGCCATACGCACTGCTGGGGCAGCATGCCCCGCTCTTCTGCTGCTTCGCTTTCCACCAACACCATTGCAGGCTCCAGCATGCTCTGATCGGGCACTTGCGCGTGGGCATGGACCAGTGCACACCAGATCACGAGCATGCACAACAACAGATTCATGCGTAGATACGACTGCAAAACAAAGCGGGGGCGGCCGGCGGGGATGGTAGCGGCGGCGGCGGCGGCGGCGGCGGTGTGGCACAGTCATTCTGATACACTCATTCTGAAGCCCCACGAGCACCAGGATCCATCACCAGGGGCATGAGGTCAATTGAGAGGAGGAATATGCATCCTCCGACGGCTCCGCAAGCAAAAACTATGCCCCCAACACCAAAAGCCGTGTGAACACAACCAATGTTCCAAAACACCCAGTACCAGAGCTGTACAGCCAATGCCTTGGCAGCATACGCTCAGCACACCTGGAACCCTGTTCGCCTGATTGAAAGTTCGACTTCCCCTGAAAACGTCTTGACGAGGTCCAGATCACAACCCTTGCAACCTCGTTTGGTTGATGACGCTCTCTTGGCGTGATCTTTTCGTAAGGACTAGTCAAGCCCAAGTTCAGGGGCCAGCCAAAACCTACCAAAGACAACGGTCAGCAAAGGTAGTAATTTCTTCTTCAACTTCACCCTGTTGCAGAGGGGTCATAAACGGACAAGTATGCGCTGCCCGTGTTCATTTCTGGAAACCACATTGTCTACCCATGAAAAACCGTGACCTCCCGGGAGCAAAGGAAAAAAAAAAGGCACCATAACACAAATCATCATTGTCATCATCTTCTTCGGAGGCATCCCCATCCTATACCCCATGATACTGGTTTATACCCAGAGCAGTGTAGAGCACAGCAAGAGACATTTGGCATGTGTATTGAGAAATGCTACAGCAGGCAATAATGCAGTGTGTAATTCTACCAAGGACACTACCCCCCCCCCCCTTGTATAAGCTACGCCAAAGTCCCAAATTAATACGGTCCCTACGCCTACTGTAGCTTGGACACGGGCGTAGCTTGCGCGCAACACATAAAACTACCGACATCGGGCGCCCATATTCAAAAATAGAGGATTGCATGGTGAGCTGGTGCAAGCAAGGGGAATATAATGCACGAGGATACCAAAATCAGAGCTATGTGGGTTCAAGTGGGCAAACACTCACAACAAATGTGTCCATGACTCTATGTGACTCGCAAATTCGCCACAAAACCCATGTCTTATGTGGCTGCACTACGTTTGGTACCAAACTAAAATTAGGTCCCAAATTAATACAGTCCCTATGCCTACTGTAGCTTGGACAAGGGCGTAGCTTATACAGGGGGGGGGGGGGGTACTACGCCCGATGAGGGACTCGAAGCCGCGACCCTGCAGCTATTCACACGCATGCTCTACCAACTGAGCTGACCCAGCTTGCTAACTCACACCTGTGGCATTTTGCACCCTGCACTGATCAGACGGGGAAAAGAGTTGTCAGGGGTGTGTGTGTCCACAGACAGCGCCCACCAACCTGTGGAACCAGTACCTGACTCTGAAAGCAAACTCGGTTAGGTTGATACCTCAGCAGCGTCTGTGGACAAAGGACCCACAGAGGTAAAGCATGCCTCCGGAATTGTGCAAGCAACCTGGCGCTTCCATGTTCATGCTTTGCGGAAAATGGACCCGTAGAACCAAGCATGACTCAAGAAACTTTTCAGCTAGTGGGTGCCTTCAGGTTCATACCTCACCATTGGTTATTGCTTGTGTACAAACTGGCATGCATGGGTCCTGTGGACCAGATGATCCCAGGCCTTACTCTGGAATCTTGAAAGCAAGTTGGCGCTTCCAAATTGAACTATTCAGGTCTTGTCATTACTTGTGTGCAGGCTCACATGCATGTGGACAGTGTTGGCGCTCTCACGTTCATGCTTGGCCACTGGTTGCGCTCAGCTTGCATGCATGTGGAAAGGGAGCCATAGACCCAAGCATGTCTCAAGAAGCTTGTCAGCAAGTTGGTGCTTCCATCTTCATTCCCCAACACTGCTGGTGTGCAAGCTCGCATGCATGGGGACAAAGGGCGTGAGGAACCAAGGCCCCACTCTGGAACCTTGGTGCTTCCAAATTGAAATGTCCGGGTCTTGCCACTACTGGTGTGCAACTGCCATGCATGTGGACAGTGGACCAGTGGAACCCACGCCTAAACGTGTTTTAGTGGCATGCATCACAAAATAGCGAGATGAAATATTGTTGCAGCCTTTTGCAGCTGAGGTGGCAGAGGCAGCACAGGATTTAACACGCCCTCAGCATATGCCTTTCCATGAACAGCATATTCTCCTCCGAATGAAAGATTGCTCTTGAAATAGTACCGGTACTTCCAATAGCACAAAAAATGTGCGTTGTGTGCACACCACATACAAAGGCGTCCCCATATATCATCATCGCCTATGGTGAACAACAATTGTCAGTTGGCTTTGGCTCCAGGTTTGGCTTGTGGCACTAATCGCCAAGGTCTGCCCCCCACCAACCAGGCTGTGCACACAGGTAGAGATTGTGGGTTTCTTGGTTTGTGGACAAGCACCCTTGGGTCTCACCTGCAGCTTGTTGCACAGCCCCACAGGCTAGTGGGGTTGATTTGCACCAATATTCCAGCAAAGGCACTCCACTTGTCTGGACCTACGTTTCCGCCATCTACTCAAGCTTGCTAGATCCCTAAGGTTCCTGAAGAATTCCTTCTGCAAAGTTGGTGTCACCTAGAAGCTAGAATAGCGGATGGTTTCGAGCATATGATGGCGTCGCATGCGGCCAATCTTGATGTGAAAATTTTGGATTGCAACAAAAGGGGTGGGAGCTTCTGTATCAGGCCATACCCCCCTCCCCATGTCCAGCAAACACTAAAGCCCCCCAAAAAATATGGTCCAAACACCAAGTATCTGTTATATAAGGCGTTTGGTGCGTGCGGGAAACTTATGAAAATCCTATAACACCTCCCTCAGTCATGGTGCGCAATAGAGGTCCTTTTGTTGAGGGATACCAGTAGCTCACATCCATTTTTACAAATTTCACAAAAACACATCACAATATCCCCTCAGTTCCCCAACCCTGTAGCCTCAATCCTGTCCCCTGCAACTCAGTACCTAACTACTTTGGGTACCAAGAAATACCGTCTGAACACCAAGTGCTCGCTGGAGAAGGTGTTTGCTTGAGGACCAGGGGGGGGGGGGCTTCACACTATGTGTGTGTGCCCAATTTTGGCCATACGAGCGATCACAAACACCACGGTGTGTTTCTCTTGACATGGAGCATCAGATACAAAGTAAGGCTGAAGTATTGGACGCCGAAAGCGGACGACTGTGGCTGCAGTGGGTCACCACCTTCAAACAAAATGTGATTGATGAAGGGCTATAATCACCTGACGCACTGTACCTCAAAAATCGATTCCAAGATGCTACACACCTGCAACAGGCGAGGCTGAAACTGACCCTCATTTGCCTTGGGTTGTATTTCTACCCTCCCCCTTGCGCAAACAGTAGTCAAAAGCACCGAAAGTTGCGGAAACAGCACCTCTTGCTGTCTGCACAAGGGGTTTGTTTGCACGTACTGTGAGAAGACGAGAAGATGTGCACGATGGGGCACACACAGATAAATGAGAATAGGCATCAAATGCCTTGTATGTGTTGTTGGATGGGTTTTTCGTTGAGGGGATGGGCACCAGATATTTCTTGCAAATGGGCCATGCAGGACTGCTGCCTCTTGAGCAATGCCCAGCAAATTGGTGCTAACAAGCAATGGTATGTGTCCCTCTACTGATACTGTGAGCAATGCAAGAGAAAATTTCCTCTCAACGTGAGCTGATATTCCATATTGTACCATACGCTTTGCCCTGAAGAATCAAGCTGTTTGGCCATGTTCTTGTGCAACTAGTGTACTTTGTGTCACTGGGACAGGCAATTAGTTGGTCGCACTAATTCCGCATCATCCCTGGAGAAAGCTTTTTTCCTGCTCCCCATGTGACATGCACACAGGAAAACCCTCACTGCACAACAAAGCAATGCACTTTGGAACTTGGAGTTAAGCGAGAGTTTTTGTGATTTCCCCAACGGCACCAGAATATTACTCCCGTGCCGTGTCCAAACAGCATGAGTTGCTGTTTCAGCAACTTTTGAAATCATGGAAATTGGCAGTTCCATTTTCTGGTTGTCTGTGAAGATCAAATTTTCTCTGTGATTTGGGGCTGGGGATGGTATTTTAGGGATGTTGATTAGTGAAAAATGTAAGTCGTGTTTTGCTGTAAATGCATGTAATTTTTTTTTTGCTGTAAGTGGTGTGAATTATAAAAAAAATTTTGAATTTTTTTATTTTTGCGGTAAGTCGTGTAATTTTTTTTTTGTGGTAAGTCGTGTAAATTATAAAAAAAGATTGAAAAATTGAAAGAAATGCAACCTTTGCAATACATGCGCAATATGTACAGCTGCCGGTTCCGTACGGCACCCCATAGCGACCTTAACGATGGGACGCCGAGTCCACAAAGCACATAGTACTCTGCGTGGCCGCCAATTAGTTGGGACTCGGCCAATATAACATAGTTTCACATGTTGTCATTGGCACTAGACTCAAAATCAGGCCCAAGAGAAGAGTCCTGACAGGGCCATGGCCAACATCCAGTGTGCCTGCACTGGGAACAAAATCAGGCTCAAGAAAAAGAGTCCCGACAGGGCCATGGCCAACGCTAGTGCCACCATTATAGGCCACCAAGGCACTGGCATGGGGCCAATATTATAGCAATCTTATACGCTCCACCATTGGTACACCAAACGGCGGAGGAAAATACAACCCACAAAACATGCACCCGCTACAAGTAGTTGCAGAGTGCACGCTTGTAGATCAAGTCCGTTTTTGTGTCACCGACTTGGGCTTTGCACCAGGATTGGGGTTAAGCTGACAAGCGGCGTGCAACTCTGCCACTAGCTGCTTGCACACGTCATCGATGAAAAGCTAGTCACGCTCCAGCTGGCCAGATGCATCTGCTGGGTAGCGGGGGGCAGAATCAGAATTGGCCCACAAGTGGGCAAGGTGGCTACATAACCCCGGCCGCCTGGGGGTTCCCCTCCGCTTCAGAGCGGGGGGCAGAATCAGAAGTGGCCCACAAGTGGGCAAGGTGGCTACATAACCCCTGCCGCCTCGGGGGGTCCCCACCGCTTCAGAGCGGGGGGCAGAATCAGAAGTGGCCCACAAGTGGGCAAGGTGGCTACATAAACCCTGCCGCCTCGGGGTCCCCACCGCTTCAGAGCGAGGGGCAGAATCAGAAGTGGCCCACAAGTGGGCAAGGTGGCTACATAACCCCTGCCGCCTAGGGGGTCCCCACCGCTTCAGAGCGGGGGGCAGAATCAGCATTGGCCCACAAGTGGGCAAGGTGGCTACATAACCCCTGCCGCCTCGGGGGTCCCCTCCGCTTCAGAGCGGGGGGCAGAATCAGAAGTGGCCCACAAGTGGGCAAGGTGGCTACATAACCCCTGCCGCCTCGGGGGTCCCCACCGCTTCGGATCGGGGGGCAGAATCAGAATTGGCCCACAAGTGGGCAAGGTGGCTACATAACCCCTGCCACCTAGGGGGTCCCCACCGCTTCAGAGCGAGGAGCAGAATCAGAAGTGGCCCACAAGTGGGCAAGGTGGCTACATAACCCCTGCCGCCTAGGGGGTCCCCACCGCTTCAGAGCGGGGGGCAGAATCAGAAGTGGCCCAGAGGTGGGCACATTGCCTACAGGCAGGCATTTTTAGTAAAATTGGTAATTCTTCCTTTGTGGTAGGGTCGTGTAATTTTTGAATTTTCGTGGTAAACGCGTGTAGGAATTTTTTTTTGGGCGGTAAGTCGTGTAATTTTTTTCTTTCCGCTGTAAATGCGTGTAACAAAAAAACCGTCAGGTCGTGTAATTTTTTTTTTTTGCTGTAAGTTGTGTAATTTTTTTTTTTCGCTGTAAATGCGTGTAACAAAAAAACCGTCAGGTCGTGTAATTATTATTTTTTTTTGCGGTAAGTCATGTAAGCCGGCTTACACGACTTACAGCAAAAAAAAAAAATTACACGCCCTGACAGTTTTTTTGTTACGCGCATTTACAGCGGGAAAAAAAATTACACGAATTACAACATACACTGTTGATTAGCAACCTGCCACTTCTTGCCCTTTGCGTTTGGACAGCGTCAGAAGTGCAGCTGTGAAGTAGCCCAAGAACTAGGCCATTCAAAGGTGGTCCTGCAGTTCTGTGTGTATCCGGTCTCTGTTCATCTTTGGGAACATGTTTAGTATGCGTCAGTTAGATGCAATTCGAACATGTCCCAAAGACTTTGCCAACTTCGCAAACACAAATCTGCCCACTGGGGATCGGGAAGATGTGCAGCTGACAGGAAACTTCTTTGCAAATTGAACCTTATGATGTATTCCTCTGGCCATGACAATATGCAAAATGGACAATAAAACACACATGGTGTACACCACTTGTGCTGCATTGTACATCCGTGCTTGATCTGCCCAAATGGCCCAATAGTTGCAGTGTGCACGCACTGCGCTTCAGGTGCCACCGCTAACAAAAAAAAGGAAGATCGAAGATGAATCTTCAAGACCACCCTGGCCGCCCAATTCAAACAAGGCACATAATACAGTGGAAGCATTCGCAAAAGCTGTAAAAGGGCACGTGACACATCAGAGTTGGAGAAATGACACACACATGATCAAAGGAGAAATAGGCACATAATGGTCACAGTAATCATGTTCTCGCCACACCAACCAACACTTTGTTCAAACACCATGGAAATCGGTATTGACGTCCCCAGAGAGGGGAAATGGCTGCAAATCAGGGCTCTAAATATTTGAATTTCTGCAAGCAATGCTTGTCGTGTTGAGTAGACTTGGATAAACAGAAAAATGACTCTGTGTGTATATAGAATTATTTGGGCGGCAGCAAAAGTTCTGCCCAGGGATGTATTAGAGGGGGGGGGGTGTCTGAAGGCATCAAACGGTCGGTCTGCTGAACTGGATGTCCCCTCCATAGACAATTCCAGCCATGGTTCATCAGCAAGGTCGCACACTGTCCAGGTTTTTGCTAGGCGACTGTCCCGGTCCTTCCACCAATGTTCTGGGTTGCCTCCCTTCCGTATGTACACTGATCGTTGGCCACACCTTGTACCTTGTGTGCCGTGACCTCAACTCTACTGGGTACGTGGCGTACATGCAGGTCAAGGGTCAGTCCCCTGGTGTATCTGCTGGCAGCTGGCCCCACTCGGCCAATACCCCGGGGGACATTTGTGGTGGTCCTTAGGTTGAAAAACCCAGTGGGTTCAGGAATGGTTAGAGACTGAAGGGGGGGGGGGGATGGCTTGGACCCCCCTCCTCCTACGTAGGGTGTCCCAGTACTTTCAGTACTTTCATGACGAGCTGTGAAAAAATGCAGAAAAGGGAGAATCAGTGTTTTTGAGCTTCCAGGAACCGAACACATGCCCTTAGCATTAGACATACAGCAATCTACCACTAGGGTACTGCGATTGGACACAGTGGACACCATGTAAAAAAAGAGATAACTTGCTGCCCTCCCAGGCAGAGGCGGGGCAGATGCCACAGGCACCCTAAAACATCCCCTGCAGGTGGCCGCTGATGCGTGTGCCTGGTGGCAACGCAGCTCTGCCTGAGAGGGCTGCGCTGGGGTAAACCTACATTGCAATCAGGCTACCCACCCGGAGGCGGGCACAAGGAAAAAAAGGCGCTGCCCGTAGCTCCGCCACCCCATCTCTTTCTGACATTGACCACTCACTCACAAGCAAGCAAGCAAGCATGACTGACTGGAGGCCATAACTAGACTTGCTATCACCACCGTCAGAGAGAGCCCGAGATGGGACAAGCAAGACAAACTCATCCCTGATGCATGTGTTGATGGTCTTCCTGCAGGCTACGCTTGGACAACGCCATTTCGTCCTTGCTCTGGGGTATGCAGGGGCTAAAGAGTCCAAAATATTGTTTGTTGATTGAGGCAACCAAATGGCGGCAGACAGACACGGTGGTCAGCAGTGGTCTCCCATTCAACCGGTGGAATGGTGCACTATTCAGATAGCATTGTGACCAACTTGCAGGCCCACACTTTGTGAGTCACGTGTAAAGACCCCTACAGCTTCGTGGGATTGGTTCGTCGTTTCATTGCGCTGCAGAAGAAATCAAGAGGAGGCACAAATGTGGGGACAACAAAAGGCAGGACAAAGGGGTCTTGGATCTGACAGAAGGGGAATTGTCACTGATATGTGTCTGCAAGCACCAGCGTTCTTCGGCATGCCTCTGGGAGGCCTGGGACTTGAGATGGGCTGCAGGATACTCAGGTTCAGCATGTGACCACATCCCACGGTGCACCAACACCCTTCTGTTTCTGATTCAGAACCAAGGGATCAGCGCCACAGTCTCCACCGCCCCTGCGGGCATTAGCTGGAGGCTTGAGTGCTGGGACGGGCTGCACTGAGTCGCCAACACCTCCTGTACGCGGCAAAGAAATACGTGTCGGTTCCGGTGTCCAACCAACACTACTTCCAGGCCTGCAGAAAGGGGGGAGGGTTTGCCCAAAGAAGCATGACGTCCGATATTCGGAGATCCGGGGCGTACACTCCTTGAAGGTGCTCTTCTCGCGGACACGGGGAGTCGTGCAGGCGCCGCCACGAGGACCACATTGGTCGCGGCGATCCCAGGCCAGAAAAGCGCGGCTGCACGCCATTGCACCCCCTTTGCAGATCTTCGGAGGTATTTTGAGCTGAATGGTGGTCTTGAACACTTGGACGCCCGCCGTGTTCACTTGGCAAGGCCCCTGAGCAGCAACACCTTCTCTAGGGCTGGCTTGAGCAGAGCCCTGGCGGCTGTGTTGAGAAGTGCGAGCGGAACGTCCGTTTGGATTCAGATGCCAGAGGGCCGCTGGGCATAGCGGCGAAGGCTACCAACTGCTCAGCGCACTGAGTATGAGCGATGGCCCCAGTCGCGGCCCATGAGTGTACTTGGTCGTCTCCAAACGGAATTCAGGTGCACTGCGATGCCACTGCCCTTTTCTCAGGGTTCCACGACCGGAGCAGCCCCGCAGGTGCTCCAGGGTGTTCTTCCGTCCCATGCAGGGCTGCAGGTACAGCAGACAGACCTGCTTCTTTGGCAGAGGAGCACAAGATCTGTCAGCCTCTGGAGATCGATGCGGGTGACTTGTGCCCAGAACCCCAAGGGCGATCGGATACCAGACCGCTACTTCGGGCCGAACTCTCCTGCACGACTGCAATCAGCTCTGGAGGTCTGCGCTCCCTTGCCCTCTGTCCCGTGTTTCGTGTAGAGGCAGCAGAGGGCACTACGCATGGCCACAGAGGAGCGGTAATGTACCAGGCACCGCACGTCATGTGCAACACCAGCAACGAGAAGAGATGGATGCCCACATTCTGAGCCGACAGCTGCTCCGAACAAAATGCGTACCTTCGCACAGTCACACACGTTTTTTGGGTCTGCAGTCTTTGGCGGGACCAATAAAAACGAGGCCGGGAGGCATAACACCCGCAGGTTGTGGGCTGCATCATGGGGAACGTCAGCTGACTCGGGATTGGACCCTGCGTTCAAGTTGCAGAGAGGTATGGTGCCCCATAGGCAGAAGAGGGGTATGGTGGCCCACAGGCAGAAGAGGGGTATGGTGGCCCATGGGCAGTGCAGCCTCTAGACAGAAGAGAGCTATGGAGATCACGGACAATGCGGCCCTTGGGCAGAAGAGAGGTATGGTGCCCCATGGACATTGCGTCGGAGCTGAAGGAAAGGGCCCCTCTTTTGCTGGAGGCTGCCATAATTTTGTGGGGGCCCAGTCGCTAGCCCGACAAAGGAACTGCGACAGACCACCGTGAGTGCCCCAACTCGTCACTCCATCCAAGCGCAAGCCCGAACCAGAGACTGCCCCGGCATTTCATGCAGCGCACACCCTGTCCCCAGCCGATCCTGCTCTCTGGAGCCTCCGGAAGTTGGACGTCGGAGGACGAATTGTAAGTCCTTCTCAGCGCCCCCCACCGCCCACTCTGCGGGGGCTGGGGTCTGCTCCAGGGCCTCATCCACGATGCATCCATTGCAGCCGTGTTCCTGTTGAGGCATCAGTCCGGGGGCCCCATCTCTGCACACACCCGACGTGGCGGTGGGTCACGCATTGCGCAGCAGCAAAACGCGGCTGCGCACACGACCTCGTGCTCTGCAATGCGCTGCGGTGCAGCCGCGTGCCTCGACCGCCGCGCGGGCGGATGGCCTCACAAAGCTCAGGCCTGCCTCAGGACTGCGTCAGCCCCATGCAAGTCCCATGCAAATGGTACGCCGACGCAGCACAATCACCGAGAGACCGCACCGGGAGCGGGGGCGGGGGCGGAGGGGGGGGGGGGTCATCGCTTGGCCCCCGGTCGCTGCATCGCACCGCAGTGCCCAGTGCCCCTTCAGCCGCCGCTCTGCCCCAGGGGCGAGGGCAGTGCTTTCGTGCGCCGGACCTGCGACGTATAGCCCTGGGCCTACCGATGCCCCTTCTTCCCCCTTTTGCCTTTCTTGGGCATGGGCCCTCGCGCGACGGGCGTGCCCGGCCCGGCCCCGCACGGCCCTGCGTCGCGCGTCGTGCTCGGGAGCGGCACGCACTGCAGGTCCGAGGCCCCGCCGACGAGGAATCGTGCGATCTGCCCCATGACCGCCTCCATAGAGAAGTGCGAGGCCCCGAGTGCGGCGGCCTGCGCCTCCCTCACGGCCAAGGCGGCGCGGGGGGTGCGGTGCAGGGCCCGCAGCAGGGGCGGGAGCCCGTCCAGGTCGGTGATGTAGCCGACCTTGCGGAACAACAGCGCGTACGGCACCCACGGCACGTCGGAGTAGACGTAGATGGGGATGAGCCCCATCTGCAGCGTCTCCGCTGAAGAAGCGGATGGAGGAATGTCAGGGGACACTATGACAGCCCCAGTGCACGGGAGAGTGGCAGGCGTTGTGAGTGGGTGTGACGCCGGGGGGGCACGAGATGCAAACCTCGTCTCGGGCACAATATCCCTCCACGTCCTAGCCCCCCCCTCCCTCCGCCCCCAAGCCGCCCGCCCCCCTTCGCCCCTCGGAGCAATAGGGGGGGGGGATTGCCTTGACGCTGGTTGGGTACGGTGTAGTACGACCGGTGTCCAGGGGGGGGGGATTGACAGAGGAGGCGGGACGGTTGAGGTGTCCACTCTGTACCCCTTGGGTGTCCGACATGCGACACGGAGTCACCCCGCGTCCACCCCCCACCCGAGCCTGCCAGCGCTGGACGCAACGAGAGCAGCAGGCTTCCATCATGAGCACTGGGACAGGCACTGCACTCTCAGGCACATAACTGCACTTCCTCCCCTGCCCCCCCCCCCCCCGTCACACAGAATTTCAATCACGAAAACACCCCTCAACCGCATGTGGCACACTGGCTTGCTGCAACAAATCTCCCAATGTTTCTTCGAACTACCCAGCGAGCGGTCTGCTGTCAAATGTTTGCGATGGAGGAGATTTTTTCGGACGAGTTGCCGCATTTGCAGAGCATTGTCCATCAAACCGCATGGATTCGCACTTCTGATCGGTCCCTCATTGGTCATGAGGTACGTGGCACTGGACACCGGGTGTGACACATGGTGCTACAGCCCCGGCACTGCGGTGCAGCCTGTCCACTGCAGTCATAGGCTGGAATCAATACCAGTCCGGTTGGGTCCCTCAGTTGCCTGAAAGCGAACGGGACCCACCCCCAACCACCCTTTCCCCATCCCCATCCTCCCAGTCTCCCAGGTCCCTCGTCCACTGCCCCCCCCCCCCCCCTGCATGGCCCGTGGCACGACGGGCTTGGCAGCCGCGGACCCCTCACCAAAAAAGCTCCTGCTGCTTCCGCGCCGTGCGTGCCCCCCCCTCAAAACAAACCCGGGGTCATTTGGCAATGAGCTGCGCACGGCCCCACGGACATACCACCGTCCCCATTTGAACTGGGACGGGGCGGGTGTGAGCCATCCGACGGCCTTGCGTGGCACCCGACAGCGGTCTGGATCCCGCCTTTTGCAGGCCAAACGATAGCGGCTGGAGGTTAGGCGTCGTGTGTGCAATCGACGTCGACGTTTCCTCAACACACAACCCCCCCCCCCCCCCCCCCGGCCCCCGCACTGGCCCCGCCCTGGCCCCGCACCAACGCCCATCTCCCGCGGGACGGCGCGTGAGGGAAAGGCGGGGGGTCGCCCCATACCCAAGTGGTACGCCGTCCTCCCCGAGCCCCGCGGCACGAGGCTCAGGACCGACTCCGCCATGATCTCGCGCCACGCCGGGCCTTGGGCGAACGTCGCGTTGAAGCCCTCGCTGCGGCTGAGGTCGGTCACCAGGTCCTGCAGGCGGAAGCGGATGGCGCCAGGGCCGTGCGCCACGGTGCCCACGTAGGAGACCAGGTACTGCCGGGCGGCGAGGGGCCTGTGGTTGTTGAGGGACGCGGTGCGGAGGAGGAGGGGGATGGGCACGTGGCCGTAGCCGCCGGCGGAGAGGACCAGGATGTTGGGGAAATCCGCCAGGGTCCACTCGCACATGGCGGGCAGGCCGCCGTCGTGCTGACTGACGGTGATGTAGGGCACGTTGGGCCGGAGGACCTGCCAAGGCGAAGGAACAGGTACATACTTATTGAGGCTGGCTCAGGGGGACCGAGAAGGCTGTCCTTAACAAACGAATAAAAATAACGGCGATGACAACAACAACAACGGCAAGAACGACAGCAGCAGCAGCAGCAATCTCCCCTTTTCATTCAATGCTCTTGGTCGGTAAAAATATTCTGCAACAAACACTGATACAGCGAATAACAGCCGGAGTAGAATTTGGCCTTGGCCTTGTGAGAAGCGTATTGACAAGACAACGATGTAGACAATTTTGAAAAATGCTCCAGCTTTGGCAAATACAATGACAACGACAGCAAACAAGGCAGCAACAACAACACAGGCACCACCACCACCACCACCACCACCACCAGCAACAGGGACAACAACAGCAGCAACAGCAACAACAACACCAGCAGCAACACGAAACCGATGAAGGAGATCATATGGAAATCATATCAAGGAGCATACCCCATGGGCTGGGTGGCCCGTTGCCCCCATCTTGGCTTCAAATTACAGACATTGCAACAACGTAAGCAAAAATAACAGCAACACGACAGACGAAACAACATCAGCAACAAAAAGAACAGCAGCAACAACAACAACCATCCAACAACTGGCCACCAGCAAAAACAGCCGCATTGCAAGCAAGCAACAGCAATAGCAAGCGTAACCTTTGTTTATGAAATAAACAACAGCTTAATCCTACAGTGGTACCCTCTGGGCTGGATGGCCGCTGATCCCAAAATGCATTTGCAATTTGACCCTGTGCTTGTGACGAGGGTAGGGACAGGGCCCATGCTAAACAAGAACAACAATAACCAGGACAATGCCACCACCAGCAACAACAACAACCAAGTGACCAGTTGACGAACGATTGTTGGCAGTTGTCACAGGGTATTCCATGATAAAATGGCAGTTTTCGTACACGTGCTTTGTACTGTAACTTTTCTTTCGGGCCCCTAGGGCCCATTAAAGGGGGCAAGGGCCCCTAAAACCAAATTTCGGACTGCAAAGTAATGAGATGGGATCCGCTTTTCGTTTCATGAGGAAAAGCCCTGCCCAGTGGTAGGGTGATTGGACAACAAGCTTGGGCTGCCTGTTGGCTTGGTCCAACTGTCAAGAGCCACCAGCTGATAGGCAACCCTGTTGATTACCCTTCAACTGCCGTTAGTATACTTCCAGGCGTCGTGGCGTCTGCCCACCCCGTCCCCAAAGCTGTCGTCTAGCACATGACCAGCAAGGCATTATCCGACCTCTGACGTCGAACAGACGGGGGGGGAGGGGGGGCATAAAGGCTCACCCGCGGGGTGGCTGTGCCGCCTTTTGACAGGCGGTTTGAGCACCGCTGATCTGGAGTGAGAGGGACTGAGGGGTGGCATGGTCAGGGCTGTGAGACTTTGCAGAGCCTGGGGAATCCCCGAGTACTGCACCATCCCGAATAACGCAACACCGACCGCAATTCTTTGGCAGAAGGGGAGACATAGGGGGAGTATCCGCACCGCGCGCGCACTGCGCATGCACCGCGCGCGCACCGTGCGCGCACCGCGTCAGGTATTTGAACAACTTATCCAGGAGATGGTCTACGGGGAGAGGAGTTGTAGATGGTACCTGCTGGGCTCTGAGGCGTTACCATTCCCCCTGATTGGCTCTGGATGAAAGGGTCTACGGAACAACCCCAGTACCCGCACCGCGCATGCACCGCGCGCGCACCGCGTCTGATACTCCCCCATAGAACATGCAGAGACGGTGGTCATGGCTGCCGCACCACGTGCCAGTCCCTGTGTGCCGATCCCATCGCGGACAATCGCATTCCAACCCGATCCGCACACACCCGCGCCAGGGTTTGCAAAAATAACGACGGGTATCGGAAAAGGGGGAACCAGGTGTCCACCCACGTGAGAAACAGCGGGATGAAGGGCCCAAAGATGTCGGCCAGAGTCGCATTGGGATTTGAGTGCTGGCGGTCGCGCCACGCGCCCCGAAAGTGGGAGATCCAGACGTTCTCCACCCACGGCCCTGAGAAGTTGGCGTAGGTGTGGGGCTTATGGTCGGGAGGCTGCGCCCACGGGGCCATGGCGTCGTGGATCTGCTGGAAATGGGCTTCCGCGTCCTCGGGGTAGTACAGCCGCAGCGAGGGGGTGGTCTGGCGGAGGCAGGACCACAGCGTTGTGTTGACCCGCTGCGGGGGGTCATCCACCAGCACCGAGTCCGGGGCCAACGCCAACCGGACATTGTCAGCGCTTAGTGCGGGGGTGGCCCTCCGTCGAGTCGACCCTCGCCTGGGCAGCGCAGGCATTTCCCACTCATCGTCGGAGCAGACGTGGCAGTGCACAAACAAAACGAGTAGCCAGACGGTGAGGGGCATGCCACGGAGAAAGGCCACGGGAGAGTCAAGAGCTGACCGACATTGTCTTATTTATAGGCTGACGGAACGGTTGATGATGTGTCCACACGTCGAGGCATGGAAAGTGGGAGCCCCTGCCAACGTTCCGGGGAATCTTTTGGGGACCTCTGGATTGGCTGGGGGGACTCTGCGTGTGGCACGCTCTCGCCACCCGCCCTTCCCACAGGACCCCCCCCATGGGGTCGCTGCTGCATCGGGGACGCTATACCAAGAGGGCGGCGAAGCAGACCGTGGCCAGTCCACTCCGCCGGTCCTCCTTTCATTTGCATTCCCCCGTGTTGCTGACCCCTCTTCCCTTTGTCTAAACAGCGGCCGGAGCCCAGATAGTGAGGGAAACAAGGCCTACGTGTTGTTTGAACAAGGGTGTTGCCTGCCCGCCAAACAGCTCACGGTCCTGATTTTGTCGGGGCAGTCCTGAAAGGCAGGGAGCATAACATGCTACACATGCGATGTGCTGCGTGCCCGAATCACCCAACACGCTGTTTTGGCCATCTTGAAATGCCAAGGGACCACACAGCCCGGAAATCGAAACAGTCAAACAAATACACCACCATCAATCCATGGCGCAAGACTCGAGGCAAACAAGGCCCACATGTTGTTTTAGACATGGGGGTTCTTTGGGCAAGGGAACGGTGGTGACGGGAAGGGGGGGATTACTTGCCCCTATTTTTCGATCCAGACAATGGCCTGTGTCACCCATTGATGACCTGAGAGCGTCGAGCAGGCCCGTCCTGCGGCAGAGAGAAATGGAAACATTTTGTCAAGTGTTTTGTGTCTCTACTGCTCAGCCAAACCAGCAGTAGCACATCCCTCCGTCCCTGCGGTGCTGCAGTGACAAGCGGAAATCCATATGGATGCCACGTGACCCGTTCGGACGGCTGGTACCAGGAAATGATTACAAACACACGTCTGAGGCCTGCTGCTGCAGCGATTGCCACAATTGGCACCAAAATGGCAGAGTACAGGGGGTTTCCACTTTGTTTTACATCGTTTGACCTGTTGTTTCTCAAAGAGACCAATGATGATCTCATCATCGTGCCCCGCATCGCCCCCCTCCCCGCCACCCGCCGCCGCTAAACATTCCCTTCTTGTGTCGATTACCAGCTCCAGAGAGGCATCCCTGTGATCCATGTGATCTTGTCCTCGTTCGCTAAGTGTTGTCCAGCCTTTTCGTAATGGACCCCAGCCATTCATGGCGGGCTCGCTGGTCGTTGGTGACTTCGCATTTTGTGAGGGTGGCATTCTCTGCAGGGGCCATGGGGGTGGGGTGGGGGGGTTTGGCCCAGTGGTGCTGATTTGTTACATGAAACACTGGGTGCCGGGAGTACGCCCTCAGCAACTCGCCGGTCCAGCGCCGCTGGGACCCAGAGCAACCTCCTGCATGCCATGCCAGGCCCAGGAATTTCCCACTCAACCTGCAGTCAAGTTCCCGCTGAAATTCCCGCTGAAAATGGGGGGAAATGGGGGACAAGGGGGGAAAACGGGGAAATGAGGGAGGAGGCTAGTGGGGAAAATATGTGGTTGACCCAAAAAGTGTTGCAAACCTTGGCACATTGAGGAAATTTTCAGAAAAGGTTGGAGCATCAATGACAGGTATGGCGCATGTACTCTTGGGTATGGCCCGGTCACGGCACATGCAGCACCACAAGCAACGGGATGCAACCCCCATGCCTCGGCAGCCGGTAGCAGACAGAGGAGTGTACGCACTATGCGCAATTATGACTGGGGTCACATTTGTTGACACCGCGGATGACCTTGATGGGGATGTAACGCACACCCTTAAAGGTGCGCACCTCATCGGCCATGGGCAAAACAACGGCAGACCAGTAAAAAAAGGCTGGAGGGAAAACTATGCAGAAGAGGCAACATGAATCTACACTGTACCCAACTGCACAACACACACGTACATGGAGCACAAACATTCATAGACCACATGCTTGTGGAGCCATCCACCAACATTTCCTCCCATTTCCCCCCACTTCTCCCAATTTTCCCCCATTTCCCCCCATTTTTCCTCAAGTACCTCACTCAGTACATACCCCCTGATATGCACCAAAAAGATGTTTCTTGTCCTTCCCTCACAGACTTCTCCCCATTTTTTGGAAAATGCCAACATTTTGTCCATTTCCCCCCCCATTTCCCCCATTTTCCCTGAACTTCCCAATTTGGCAAATGGTGTCCTTGCTAAGTTCTGGCAGCGGGGAATTCATGGCCTGCCATGGAGCTGGCTGCACACGGCGTCCCAAATCGTTTGTGGGGGTCCTCACGGTAAATCCCAAGGTCCGGTTGCGGATTCAAGGTTTTCATGCTGGTTGCTCCAGAAATAAGAGGGCAACGCAGCACTTGGCGCCCGTTGGCGTGATCCGACAGCCAGTGGTGATTGACTGACGGATGTTGACGGTTGACTCGCGTTTGGAAGCTTCGTCAACCGCTGGCGGTTGTGGCGGCCAAGGTAGGTCCGACCGGTCCTAACCGAATAAGACACAGAAAACAAAACAAAAGCTGTCCTCAAAGGCGGCCCTGCGGTGGAGCCCACTGCGGGGCACATCCCATGCTTTGCTCCTGGGCACTAGCATGCAAGAGGACTACAATGTGACTTGGGGGGTCTCCTGGGTGCATGTCCATACAAACGTACATACTGCGAGGCCATTCACATGGATCTCCTTGCTTGGACGACAGGGTGTGGGAGTGCAGCGGATCTGCGGTGAAGGTTAGGATCGCAACACTCAAAACCCCCGAAACATGTGGCAGGACGAGGGTAAAAACACCGCCGTGATACATCAATGGGCGATCAGTAATATGTAAAGAAATTGCCCGGTTAACAGCCACACCACCGGAACGCCTTGAACCGCCGTTTGTGCATCATCAACTGCCTGAGAATCACCGCCGACCGCCTCCTGTGGGACGGCAACCGTCCCCACTTCATCGCCAACACGTTGGGGGGCTTGGCACAAAAAAAGGAACAGAGGACAATCTCCCTGGGCGCAGAGCCCTGAGCGCGTGTTCGGTCAGGCTACAGACTTACGATGCCTCGTCTGCTGAGAGCTGAGACAGAGGCAACGGTCGAGGGAAGGGGCTGCACGGGGCGCGCACGGGGCGTGAGGACGCCACAACCGCCATAACGAGAAGCGGAAGAAACGCCCGAAAATCCAGAATTTATGACGCAACACCGCGAACCAGCGGCACCACGCGGCCGACGGGGACAGATGTGCCGACAGCATTCACAGACAGTCGTGCGCGTGCGCGTGCAGCCCCTCCCCCTTGGGGGCTGCATGGGGATACTGTTGTTGGGTCAGGTCGGGGCTGCAGCGCAGGTGCCGGTCGTCAAACCGGAGAAACCCTTTCCCAGTGGAAGTACTAACTGCAGAATGTGGGTGGGCACTCAGTGCTGGCGGGGCGGAAAGAGCAAGGGCCACGGGGTCACGGCTGGCGCGTACGCAGATCAGCGCGCTTCACATCAGGTTCATGTCATGCGGTACATTACAATTAGGATGAGGCGATGGGTCACTATCACGGACACCCTTGCCGCTGGCGTCCAGATCAAATGGGGTGGGGGGTTTGGGGGGGGCGGGGGATCACGAGGGAAGCACATGGTCGAAAGGGAACGTGAGCGGCAAATCTGGTCACGGATGACGTCTGGCGCAGATTCAGGGTTCGGCTCACGGTCAGGCTCAGGAAAGGGGCTTCTGCTATGGCCCCATACGTCCGAACACCCACTTGAGGGCCACGTGCAGTGGACTGGCAGCCGTTGGGGGCTTTGGACCCATCCTGAGACCAACGCCCGGGTGAGGCAGCGATGCGGCGGCGTTGCAGGGGGTCCGAAGGCGTGCAGATGGAAAGGCTCAAGCAAGGCGGGGCAGGAACCACATGTTACACGAGCTGAGGTCAATGTGTGTGTGTGTGGGTGGGTGGGTGGGGGGGTGCCTCAATGCTCTCTCTCACAGGACAGGGAAGGTTAGAGTTCAGAGGGGGGGGGTCTCAGAATGCCGGGGCGCAGGGGCTTGGCTCATCTGTTTGCATCTGGAAGGGGGGCAGGACCAGTTGCGCTGTGAACCCCCCAGGGGCGGGGGGGAGGAGAGGAGGGGGGGGACAACATGTATGACTCAAATGGGCCGCGTTGTCACACTGATCGCCATGAGCCATGGATCACTGGGAAAACTTATTTGGCGGGCCCAGTCCGGAAGTAGCTCTGCAGAAACACTGACTTTCAAACCCTCCCTACCCCCCCTCAGGGGGTTGTCATTCCCTCAGCGGCAACTTCTGCCTGTGTGGGCAGCGGGGGGCTTCAGCAACCCCCACTAGTGAGCAGCACTGCGCAAGCAGGCCCGAACAGAGAAACACGCCCGAGGCAGGGGCGGGAGGTTTCGAGGGGGGGGGGGGGAGGGTGAACCATCAAAGTGGAGTGAAAGGGGGGGCGGGGAGGCACACAGATTAGCAATTCTGAGGGTCTCATGACCCGACTGCGGTGCCGACAGCGAGCTCCGGGTCTCATCACGATGCAGCAGCTGTTGCATGCTGTGCCGTGAAATGGTGCAGGGGGACACTGTGTGCCCACATGGTCGCACACCTTGCGGAGTTGCAATCTGCAAGCGGGTGTAGGAAGCACCCCAACGTGTACAGTGCCGCCCCTCCATCCTACAACGGGGGAATTGCGTCCAACACACACGCCTCGGCAAGCACGTGCAAGTCACCGTGCAGCCAAGAGGGGCAAGGTATTCTGATGCAAGCTGTGCACCGGCAGCGCCTGGCCACAACCCCTGGGGCTGAGGAGGCACCAGAAGCATCCCTCAACAATCGCTTAAGACGAAGATGGGAGCGGGTCGATTCTGTGCCGCCCCATCGCCGCAGGGGAGGACAGAGCAGCCCCGCTGGCCGGCGAGGCTGCAGCGCCACCCTGGAGGAAGGAGGATTTGTATGCATCGATGTCCGCCTTCAGCGTGGTGGTGAGCCCATGCTTCTGAAGGGTCGCAATCAGTTCACCCATCAATGGTGCCACCATTTTGTGCTCCCTCTCTAACTCTTGGATCCGCTTCAGGTATTGGTCATTCTGCTCCTGCAGGACTTTGGTCTTGTAATTGTCCAGGATGTCACTCTCGATCTTCATTGTTGACACCTTCTCATTCAGGTTCTTGATCTGATGTAGGTCACAGTCTCACGGGAGCGACGCACCAGCCACGCACCCAACCACACACGCACGCGCAAAGACCCCGACACAAGCCCTGAAGCTGAAGAGCACAGGCAAGGGCACGTGCATTGGGTGTCTGGACTTCTCGTGAGGCCGTCAAACAGGCAGCAGACGGCTAGGCGCCTTTCTTTAATGCAGAGTGAAACAGCTGGAAGTATAGTGCAAGAGAATGACACAGCTGGAGTGACCATCATGGCGTTTCGCCTCATTTGCGCGCCGAGGTGGCACTGCGCCACGTTTACCCACTGCAGGCGCGGGGCCTCGCGTCGCCCCAAAGCCGTGCCGTCTCAGTCTCGTTTGTCGCACACACACACATACACACACACACACACAACTGACACACGCGCGCGCGCACACACACACACAGACAACGCAAAGTGATCAGGCGCTGTCACAAACAGAAGCACACATACACACACACACACACACACACACAAACTGAGAACTGTGAAACAAGAAGGAGCAAGAAAAGTGGTTGAAAAAGTCCTCAGGAGCTGCAGGGCAGCCCGATATGCCTTTCATTCTGTCAAAGAGTTGAGAGGGTGTGCAGATAGTCCTCATAGCTACGTCATGAATGCATCAGGTTCAGGTCAACACCCTCCCAGCAGAGCTAATTCATCTCCAGGTGTTTATTGCCTACCAAGATGGTTTGTACCAATGTTGGGTGCAATCACCCAACCACACACACACAGCCCCGATCAGGGGCAGCTTGCAAAAAAAAAAAGCCATGGGCCTACCTGAGCTTGCAGCAGATTGAAGTTGCAGCAGTAGCTTGTAAAAACCCTCCGCCCAAAAACATTCGGGAATCAGAACATTACTATGCCAGCCTCCCTCCCATTTGACATTGTTGCGCAACCAATGGACCAAGTGTGCAGTAACGCACTGCTGATTGCAGGGTATCAGCAGATTAGTGGGCTATTTCATACATTGTGCATGTGGACACTGCTGCGTGTATGGACAGTGTTGTTGATCTCCTTTATAAGTGCCGCAAAAGAGTACTACCCTTGTATTTTTATGGGCAATCACTGCCTATTTACCGTGGCTCACATCTTGGGGGTGGGGGGGGGCAGATCCTTTCAATGTTGTTGTGGGTACAAAATGCATTTTCTAGTGATTACTCTATGGGCGTGGAGGAGGGAGATGTGGAAGAGGGAGAAGTGGCACAACTCAAAATCGAGGAAAGGCGGCTAAGGGACTCTTTGGCAGTGATGAGGACAAGTGAGCGGCAGCTAAGAGAGAAATGCGACGCAAAGGTAAAGGGTGATGTTCTTCAGACCATGCACAAAGCTGTGTGTTGCAATGCCTAGTTAGCCTGCCATGTAGCCCAACGGTTGACAGCCAGACCACACACCTTGCCCACTGTCAAATGGAGGCCCATCACCAAAAAGGATGTTGCAAGCCCCACAAAATGGGAAGTCGTTGGTTGTGCACTCACCAAGGAAGGAGAGGGTGGCCCATGCTATCCACACAGCGCTAATAAACTCCCTTGATACACCCACATACATACACACACACACATAGGGCTGGGCACAGAGGAACCTCCTCACTCACATAGTGGATTAATCATACGCCCTCCTGCTCGGCCGCTTGCAGTCCCACATCATACCCTGGCACCTAGGAATCCCCCAAGCCACTATACAAGGGGTGCATAGAGGAGCCACTGCTGCCCTCCCCTACCTAAAGTACAGTATTTGGCCTACCAACAACACTCAAGGGCGCTGATGATGGGCCCAGCAATCATGTGGGCACACCACACCATTGTCGTCTTGGAGTGGGGAGAAGACTGGTCTATTAAAGGGATCCTTGAGGACCAACATACAATCTTCCAAGGTTTTGTGAATGGGTATTCCCAACAAGAAGTTGTAACATTGCTCCACGGCCAACCTGCTCCCTCCCGCACAGGCAATAGACCAGCACATGGGACACTCATTCACACGCCTCCATGGGCCATCGCTATCCCCCACACGCGGGGACTCGGGCAACGGCACTGGGCACGACCCATCACCACCCTGCACACCCTTCCACGGGCCATCGCTATCCCCCACACGGGGGTACTCAGGTGTAACCGCCGCTTGAGGGGATCAATGGTCGGTATCAATCATTCAGTCGATCGATACCAGATCGATACCACCGCTGGAGGGGGGAGGGGGGGGCTCACAGCCCCCCACAGCCCTTCATGGACCGTCCCTATTCGTGTGGGGGGACTCAGGTGTAACCGGCGCTGGGGGGACCCTGCACCAATCTCCGCACCCCTCGGCGTGCCATCCCGATGACACATCACAGCAGCACAAAGGAGAGGAAGGAAAGAAGCAACAGAGGCACAGAGGGAGGCAAGAGAGGGCAAGTCAGGCAGATGGGCTGGCAGAGCAAGAGGTAGAGGACCAAGAGCAGCAGAAGTGGGTATGGAACACAGATAGAGAGAGGGAGAGGAGATGAGACTATCCGTTCAGCAAAGCACTGTATGCACCTCTGTCCGTGTTGCAATTCTGCAGGGCTACACAACACAAGGCTCTGGCAGTTTCCATCAGGTCCAGTTCTGTTGCCTCCAAGGCACACCACCCCAGCCGCATCCAGAGCCGGTCACCCCATTCAACACTCTACACCCCCTTTCCTCCAGCGCATCGAAGCAGCAGATCAGGAAAAACAGGGCAAAATGGAAGAAGGCACAAATGTGTCCGGGAATGGCACAGGCACAGTGACGAGACGGCAATGCCACACAGGGGCCAAGAAGTTCAAAACTCCAGACAGTCATCAAACTGCTTCCATTGCCTCGACTGCACCTCCCTCTGCCAATTTTCAGGGGCTCCAGCAACCCCCCCTTCCCCCCCTGTGAGCTCAGCACGTTGCTGGGACAAAGGCGACCGCAGCCACACACGGCTGCAGCGGGAGGCAGGGGCGGGGGGCAGATCATTCCTTGTAATGGACACCACAACACATCAGGGAGGCCTTGCAAGCCTCCCTGACGTCCCTTGCCGCCCGTCCTGTGCCCTCTGCCCCCCCCTCCCCGCATCAGGAGGCAGCTAATGCACAAATGCACACACAACATCCGGTGGGCACCCCCGGTACACATACAACCAATGAACATCAGGTCCCACTGTTGAGGCCGACAGACAAACAGTGTGCACACATCCACATCACCACTGACACTGGCGCTGGGAGAGAGAGCAGGGGCTACGGCGACTGATCAATAGCCCGGTTAATGGGGCAAGGCTTGTCCGTTCCCTTCCGTGTTTCCAAGGCGCATGCTCCTGGTGTTGTCCGCAGATGGACACTCGTCCCCTCAAGAGTGCACTTTGTAGGCCCCCCATGTCATCTCAGCGCCGAAAGTTGTTGTTTGGAGGAGTCCAACAAAACGGCCAAGTCTTGAGCCAAGGGATTTGCATGCGACTCCCGACTCAACACGAATCCGGGGGGCTGTGTGCCTTTGACACAGACACCATCACCATCAGTGCCATGGACGCCAAGGGTCAGTCATGAAAGAATGTCAAGTGGGCCTCTTTGAATGGGAGGATTCCAAAACAGGGCTCCATTGCCCCTCCTCCATGCATCCAACACCCGGGCACCTGCAGAGCACACCTGATTGCGGTAGCTTTCGATGTCGCCCTTGAGCATCTCATTCTGCTCCGCCAAGATCTTGAAATTGTAGTTCTCGGAAATGTTGCCCTCCAACTTCACAATCGTGGCTTTGTAGCCCTCAATCTCGTTCATCAGAGACTGAATCTCCGCCTTGTAGGTATTGCCTCTCTCCCAGGTCTCCTTGTCCTTGCGCAGAGTCTCTTCCTTCTGTTGCGCCATCTGCATCTGGGCATCGCTGGCCACCTGCTCCATCTTCATGCGATTCTCTTCCTCGGCCAGCAGCTGTTGCCTGCGGTGGAGGCGTGTTCGCGGCCACAATGGAATCAGGCGGTACATGACCTGATGTTCACGGCTTAAGATCACTGAATGCTTTTGACTGCAAATTGGTTTCACCTCGTGCAAATATTTTGTACTTGGGAAACCTCCAGGATCTCTACCGAATACTCAAGCAGGGAAGCACGACGCCACAATCAATTCAAACCCAGTCTATTCGAACCTGTTTCGGGCAAATCGCCCCTCCTCAGCTGTGGAGTACACAAGGGGACACATTGTTCCAGACCAACAGCACCAAGTGAATCAAATGTAGTACACAATATCAAATCGCCACAGAGCCAACAAAAAGTAGAAACAATAAATCGCGAAAACGAGCTATCCCTTAGAGTGCGTGTGCGCCACTCGTGGAAAAGCCTCCCCTAATTGGGCAAGGGCTGTAGAGTGGCAAGCAACTTAGTGTATGGCAGGAAATTAATATTGTTCAAGAATCCACGGACAACTCTGTTGTAGTCTGTAGACACTGCGTGCTACAAGTAGACACGGCCTGCTAATTGCAGACAATGTATGCACAGACAAACAACGAATGTGCATACGCGTGAATACGCGACGCATACGCGACAAACGTGTGTATGCGCATACGTGCTCAACCAGCCTCAGCTGTTTGCAACATCAGCCAAGGATTTACACGCCGTGCCCCATCACACTCGGCCACTAGGGATTCCAGCGGGAGGAGGAGGAGGAGGAGGAGGAGGAGGATGTGCAGTGGCACCACATTCGGGGTGAGGATCATGTAGCGTCAGAAACACCCACTATGGCCACATGCTCTGCGCTTGAGGTGCCACTCCCTTCATCAGCCCTTCCTACATCCAACTGCCAGGGAGGTCGGTGGTCCCCAAGCCCCAAAACTCGGGGGGGGGGGGGGCATGCGCTGATGATGGAAAAGATGGTGGGGAAATGCGAAAATCCCATATTTTCGCGTTTTCTCCATTTGGCCCCTGCAATTGTGCTTATTTTTGTCACCCCCCCACCCCTTCCCCACCGAAAGCCACTGGGCCATGAAGGCCCAAATATTCTTGTCCACCCTTTGACACAAATTTCAGCAGAACCTACAAGATGTGAACAAGGTGCGAGATTATACGTGGACCGCATGATTCCGGCCCCCCAGCCTGACGGTGCAACCAGCCATACCTAGAAATCTCCATGCTCTGTTGGTACCCCTTCTTCATAGTCTCCATTGTGGACATCAACTCCACTTCACGGTGCTCCTTATCACGTGTCTTCGCATCCAGCTCTTGTTGCGTGAGGTCCAGTTTGTGGCGGTAGTTCTCCTTCTCAGAGTTCAACTGAATGGTCTTCTCCACGTACTCCTTGTCCTTTTTCTCGTGCAGGGCATTCAGCTGTACCACCTGCAGCCCATTGCACGTGTGCATGCGCCCACCACCTGCAAAACACCATTCCTTCCCTGGCCAGCCCGACCCCTCCGCCTCAGCCAGCCCCTCAAAAGAGCGCCCAAAACGGCAACAAACTAAATGGTACATGGGGCCACCCAATAAATAGCTTCCGATGCAGAGATACTGCGGTTCCAAATGCCGGCAGTCGAGATTTGGTTTGTGTTAAGGGGATGGATCGGGTCACAAAAGTTGGTTGGGCACCATGCAGTACAATCGGTGCCATGCTTTTTGGACCTACTTGTTGATCGAACTCAGTCGTGCGTGCGTGTGTCTGTCTGTCTGTGTGTGTGTCTGTGTGTGTGTGTGTGTGTGTGTGTGTGTGTGTGTGTGTGCGCGCGCGGTTCTGGGCAATGTGTCAAACCCCAAAGTCAACTCCTTAGGCTATGGTGCGCGAATAGGCCCAAAAGGCGCGGGGGGGGGGGGGGGCTTGAGGCGGTTTCCATTTTCGCAGGCCCCCTGCGGAGGTGACT
This sequence comes from Eutreptiella sp. 'Long Island Sound 2002', assembly GCA_964036045.1. Classification (NCBI taxonomy): domain Eukaryota; phylum Euglenozoa; class Euglenophyceae; order Eutreptiales; family Eutreptiaceae; genus Eutreptiella; species Eutreptiella sp. 'Long Island Sound 2002'. The sequence continues at coordinate 5,146,828 of OZ038378.1, forward strand.
TGGCGACTTTGAATCGAGAGATGTGTGAGCTGCCTGCTGCACTTGCCTCAGTCCGTCCGCACACACCTGCCGCACTAAGGACTCATTCTCGGATTTCATTCTGGTGAGCTGTTCAAAGAACTGCTTTTCACGGTGCTCTGCCTGAGCCTTGTCTGCATTGCTCTTGGTCTTCATGGAATCCATCTGGACACAGCGTTGTGCGCAAGCGATGGCCGGGCAGTGCACAGCAGAGGGCAGCGGGAAAGAGGCACAGCAGTGGGAAGGGGAGGATCGCAGGGCACGGCATACGTCTTCTGTTCATCGCAGACAAACACCAACACATGATCCCAACGAGCTCCGTTGCCCAACTCTGACCACCCCCCGCTGGGCCTAATTGACTGAACTGCCTCAAGGCGCTACCCAGGCTTGGATGAAGGACAGCCGCCCCACCCGTTCAAAGAGCAGGAAAAGGCCTGCCAAGTGCGGAGACAGGGTTCAGGGCTTTTTGGACAAACCACTGCCACGCCGTGCCCTGGAACACATGGACCGCCACACCACCACCACCGAACCAAAACGAGGGATGTCTGCCAGGCTTCATTGACGTGGGAAAGGAAACGGGCTGTCTGGGGCCAGTGCCAAGCAACACAGTCCGGTGGATCTGGAGGGAACTACACTCAAAGGGCATCACAAAACCGTCAGCCAGCCAACATGCACAGCATCAGCCCGCAGACGTTGCCAAACCGGACGTAAATCAACCTCCAAAACGCACTTTGGACGTGGCTACAGGAGCGAGCCATGGGTTGTACTCCACTTGGGACGCTACTACAGTACCAAGCCATGCATGCAACTCCCCTTTGGATGGTCGTAGCAATGGGACCAGCGAACATTCCAGAGTGTAGTTCAGCGGTATCGTTGCTGTTCACGTCGTCCAGGGACGCGCCTGGCCAAAGAGCACCAGCATCGGGCAGTGTGCCCACAACTTTCAGTCCTTGTACCGCTGTTTGGACACAGCGTGGGGGGGGATATCCGCTGTGAGGTCCGCCTGATATGTCATGATACACGTTGGAGGAGATGCTTCAACCGAATCCCGCACCAGAAACTGCATCGATTGGGATCCGGATTTCCGGATTTCCGGATTTCCGGAGGGACGTTGTTCGACCAAAGCGACACGACAATCTCCCCAGGAGGTCTCCCAGGCGGTTCAAAGGGCAAGTACCTGCACCGTGTGTACCACAGAGGCGCTCATTCGAGACTCCCCTTCAACGGGCACTTGAGAGCACACGAGGCTATGAGACAGTCCCTTGGGCCGACCCCCCCGATGCAAGAAACCCGCTGCGTGGGTTAGAGCCGGGCGCTGTGGGTCTGCAACGGCACGCGGGGCAAACACAGCCCCGAGGGCTACCTGCGCATTTGTCGCCAACTGCCGCTCGTACGCCGTGTTCTCGCTCTGTTTCGCGTCCGCCTGCAGCTGCTCGTACTTGGATCGCCAGCCGTCGACCTCCGCCTTCAACGTCGTCGTGCTCTCAAAAGCTTCCTTCTCCGCCTTCTCAAATGCCTCCTGCAGCTGCTTCAGCCGGAGATGGAGGGAGTCAATCTCCGACGCACTGAACGTGCTCTTCTCAAAATGCTCCTTGTCCTTCTTCTCCAACTCGTTCGTGGTCTGCACCGCCAGCTTCTTGAAGTGCTCCAGTTCGCTCTTCATTGCCACGCTCTTCTCGAACGAGTCCTTATCACGCCTTTTGGGGGCACATGGGGAGGAGGTGTTGGGGGACTTTGACACGACGCACTCGCAGCAGAACGCTAACACCCCCAACGGGCAGTCGAGCTCAGCACTGCCGGGGGTGAGGACAACGCGATGGTTGCAGATCGTCCTCACCCGTGCTTCGTGCCCCGCCCTGCTACAGCAGGTAGACAGGCTCCTGGGAAGTGCTAGCCTCGCGTGACGGCTGATTGGCTACCCATCGGACTCTGCCGGACCAGCTATGGTGGAATTTCTCTCCAATCCCTTTATTCCTTGCAACTTGCGCCCCAAATATCTCAAAACTGGTGGTATTTACCCCTTTTTTACGACGTGCTCAATGCGACCGGAGGGGGGCCCCCTTGAGCAAGCGGCGAAGCCCTGTCCCAAGGGGTGCGGCCCTTTGCCGTTGCCCATTGAAGGAAGAAGTGTGGATGATTCCGGTGGAGAGTCCAGGAGCGTTGCCATCCTCTCAAAGGAGTCCTCATCGCCCCTTTTGGGGGGGGGGGGGGGAGTACGTTGGTCGAGGGTATGTGGTTCGGGGATGGGGGCAGGAGGGACTGAGTACGGGAAGGGCAGTTGCACTGGCTTGGGTGGGGGGGTCCCGTACCGTAATGGCTGATTGGTCGCTGTGTAGGACGATCGGGACCCGCTGCCATGTGTGTTGTGTGACCTGCTTGTCCATGGAGATCATTTGCGTCTTCAAGAGTGGGCGGGGGGCGGGGGTGCAGATATGTGGACTGACGGCTCAGCATGGCAGCAAATTGCCTCGGGGGCGTCCACTGCCCTGCCCCGCGCCCCCCCCTCCCGCCGCCGCCGCCGCCGCCGCCGCCGCCGCCGCCGCCGCCGGGCCACAAGCTTCACATGCTGTGATTCCCAGAACAGTGAAGCTTATCGGCACTGATGTCGGAAATGCAACACAGGGCTCGGAGGCTCCACATCGCCAAGTGTCGTCCATCGTGACACATACTCAAAATGACAAGAACCAAACAATTTGCACAGCAAGGCGGCCCAAAACCTTCCCCAAACAATGCAGAAATATGACAAAAGACACATATACATCGTTGTACGACGGCGGTTGCCCAAAAACCGGCGTTTGTGAAAAATCCACGTGGACATGCGTATATTTTCAATTTGACCAGTGGCACGACCAGCGTTGAATTAAAGCCCGAGCACACCTAGAGTTTTCTGTGGATTGTGGATGTTGTGTCTGTAGACGCCGTACTGTCCGGCGTCTCTCTATCATGATGCGGGGGGGAGGGGGGGGGGGCTCATAGCCACCAAGTTCAGCGGTGATAACAGGTTCACAGACGCCCTGGGAGTCAGTGGCGTTGGGGACCAGAAGGTGGTACGGACGGTTCCCACGACTCGAGGAGTGGTCTCGCCCTGTGCCTGTGCCATGTTTGGGGTTGGCGGGAAGAGGGCAGGCAGTTTGCATTCATGAAACCCCACTGGTGTGAAGGACGGCGGCCCGGCGACAACAGTCTCATGTGTTTGCGACGCGGGGTGTGTGACTCCCTATCTTGGAGCTGCGACCCTTCGGCGGCGACACTCGCTGGTTGCGGACGGCATGGTCTACCCTCCCGTGGACCTCCAACCCGGGTGGGGTCTGTGCTGAGGTGGGCTTTGGGGGGGGCGGTCCGGGTCCTCTTCCGGAGGTTCCCGGTAAAGCACTTCCATGGGCAATGGGGACGGTCACAGCAGGCTTGACAGACACTTGTGGTGATGGGGACTTTCGTCGTCCCTCATCCGCCAATCTGCGCTTGTTCAGTACTTCTGATCCCCATGTAGGAGGGGGTTTGTAACCACTGGACTTCGGCACCAATAACATCCCGCAGCTGGAGGATATGGCAGGGGCAGCAGGGTGCGAGGGTTGGGCAGCCAGGGGTAGGGACGGGTACCTCTCAGACTCCGTCTGAGTCTGCAAGAAATCCGTCTTCGTCTGATCAAGGTCCTCGTTGAGGCGGTTGTTGGTCGCTGTCAACTGGTCCACCCGTTGTTTTTGCATCTCCATTTCCCGCATCAGCTGGTCAGCTTGCACGGACTTCTCCTTGACAAGCTGATCATACTGGTCCTCAACCGTCAGAATCTTCTGGTGGGCCTCCTCGAGCTTTCCCTCCAACACCTCATTCTTCTTCTTCATATCAAACATCATATCCTGCTTGCGCTTGGCCTCATCTTTCGCGGTGTCCAGCTGCGAGTTCAGCAGCCCCAACATGATCGTGTTTTTCACATCGTCTCGTTCCTTGTGCTCAATGTTGGCTTGCAGATGAGCCGTCTGAGACGTGTGCCAGCGACAACAAGAACGGGCGTACGAAAGTACACAAACACCCCAGCTGACGAAGCTAAAGAAATAGCACACCCAAAGCGTACACAAGCACTCCACACACAAAACAAGACATATGACAAGCAAGCACAAAACAGCACACGAATAGACCGTGCGCCAAAAAAATCAGCACGGACAGAACAGACAATTCAGGACAAGCAGAATGGGATGCACAACGGCATATGTCACGGCACAGTCACACAAAATAAAAAACACATACACACACACAGACACACACACACACACACACACACCGATGCAAAAGAACACAGAAATCCCCGACTACTGATCCCGCATCAAGGAACCCGGATGATAGATCACTTCAGCGCACTTCAGGTCCGTCAGTCTGTGCCATGGAGTAGCCAGCCCATCAGGGGCTCCTGCCATCGCCTGCCTGCCAACCAACCGCAGATTGAGATGAATCAAGCTTCCCGGCACGTGACTGGCGTGGATCATGCACAGAAACACCCTGTAACCGGGCGGGGTAGCACACACACACACACACACACACTTCGTGCGGGAAAACCAGTGGGGACCAAACGCGGGGCACAACGTCAGTGAACACACACACACACACACACACACACGCCGCCACCACCACCACCACCACCACCACCACCACACCACCACCACACCCGCCGCCGCCGCTGCCACCACCAGACCCAGGCACCACAGCACGCTCACAACAAAACACGCAACACAGAAAAGCACACCAGACAGCACACAAATGTTCAGCGTATACAGAACAGCACGCAAACACCGACAAACAGCATACACCACACAAGCAACAGCACAGCACCACGAGCACATGGGCGGCATCGCTCCTACAAGCCCGCTACGAAGCAGCAGAAACCCAACCATACACACATTATATACTGAGCATCACAATTCCGCACGTTACTGGGAGCTGGTTCAGGGGTCTGAAGACACCTGCTGCTTATACTTATCCAGTTCTGTGTGCAACAGTTTCATCAGAATTGTATTCTCGGTGTCATCCTTCTCCTTGTCGCTTTTCTTTTGACTCAATGAAGCTTTCATTTCATCAATCTCGGCCTGGGTAGAGTTCCTCAGGCTGTCAAGTTCCTTCTGCTTCCGCTCGTTCTCCTGGCAGTCACAGAGACGGGCGTCAATAGAACAGGCGAGTGCGGCTGGTAGGGCGGGGCTGGTCGGCAGTCACAAAGACAGGAGGTCTCAGGGACATAGATCGTGCGAGACTGGCAGGTACAGAGTGCCAATTGCGGTCACAGCTGGGCTGTACTTCGTGCCAAAAGACAACCGGATTCCGGTATGCCTGGGCCACAGCAGAGAGCCAACCAGTAACCGCAGTAACCGGGCATCCTGTTGGGCTTTGACCAGCACCGTCGGTTCAGCGCCCCACGCCGCTTCACCACCATTCCAAAAAGATGAGAATCATCTCATTTCTACAGGACAGTGCTGAGTTGCACAGACAGGGGCGGTCTCAGTCACAGGGACATGCGGGGACAGCGGACCACACTTTCTTTGCAGGTGAGGCTTGAAAGTCACACTCAGTAAAACAGGGGCTGATAAGCACAGAAAGGCGTTCCAACGATGTTGGCTGCGTGTCTGCACGAGGGAGTGCAACAAGAATATTGCGGAATACGGGATGCAGCGATGCTGAACCAATGTGCATGGAACACACCCGAGGTGCACACCTGTGGATTGTGAGACACACACCACATACACTTCGAGAGAAATTGGGGTCGCCCACAGGTACCCATACGGGTATAGCTGTACACTTACGGCTGCGTACGGCTCGGCTTGGAGCTCGCACACAGCTGTGTGTGGCAAGCAAAAACAAGGATACATGTATTTTTGTGTCTCGGGGTCTGTGTCCGCCTGTCGACAGCCAAAAAAACTGCAAAGTAAATCGTAATGTAAAGCTGGAAATTGACAAGCAAAGCCCAATCCCAACAGGATTGCAACAGATTCCATGCGTTCCTTCTTGAGGAGGTAATGAAAACCCATAGACCAGAGAGAAATACTGCACCGCAGCCACGTGTCGCAGTGATATGTGTATTGCATCCCCATTTTGTTCTCCAGGGGTTGCCACTGCACACGCTACCATGCGCATCCCATACCATGCACATGTATTGGGGATCGGACCTTGGGTTCCAGCCATACACAAGCATCGACCCTAGCCCTGCATAGCTGTGCGCATTAGCCCGCCGTGCTTAATATATCCGGCTCTGCAGTGTACCCCGTACACAACCCTAAACGGCTTTTTAAATTTATTGATTAACTTTTAATGTATCACTTCCCCTTGCCAAACGTGGCGGGTCCCGTGCGCCAATGACGGCGTTTTGTTTCTTGCATCAGTGCACCGCAGAAGAACCAGAGGCACTTTTCTCGAAACTTCGTTGTGAAGGCACTTGTTCCATTTGTTTTGTTTCTCTATCATGACTGATGCAACTGGACTGCCCAGAGTCATCGTCGGACATTGCTTTGGAAAAAGAAACATCAGATAGTCGCACCCTCCCCAATGCAACTCGCCCTGGAAGCGACCGGTAGCATACCGGTATCACACTTCTGGAGCCTGGGATCCACTCCATACACACTTTCAGCAATTTGGGGACATGCAGGAACACCAAATCAGAGTCTCACAGACCTGTTTCATGACCTCGAGTTGAGTCCGAAGGGAATCCAGTTCCTGGGACATATCCTCTGTGTTGCTGAGAAACTCCTGCTCCTTGCGCTGCACCTCCGAGTGGAATTGGGATAATTTCATTTGGGCCACCTCCAGCTCGTTGCTCAAGTGCGCCGCACGTTTGGTCTCCCCCTCCAAGTCGCCTTGGGTCGAAACAAAGCCACGATTCTGAGCAAACACTTTCTCGTTCAAATCATTGATCTCTTTGTCCTTTTCCTCAAGCAACTGCAATTGCTGGATCTCACGCTCACGGTCCCGGAGATTCCGATCCGCATCCTCTTTCGCCCGGCGGTCCTCTTCCTCCTTCCTGCGTTGCTGCTCTGCAAGCTGTTGCCGTTTGGCTTCCTCCTGCTGTCGCTTCTGAGCTGCTTCCTCTGCTTCCTTCTTCTTTTCCTGCTCTTCAGCCTGTAGCCTTTGAGCCTCCAGTTGAGCCTGCTGTTGCTTTGCTGCCTCCTCAACCTCTTTGGCAGCTTGATCGTCCTTGCCTCCTTTCCCTTTTTTGGGGGCCATAGTGGAACGGCTGAAAGAACCGGAGATGCTTCGCAGCAAAAGAAGGCACGGACAACATCGTGAATGTCCAGAATAGCAGAATGTCGAGTGGCAAAGTGCCGTATTCCTTGCGGCCATGTGGTGGCAAAGCGCTTTGCTTGCCACCCAATCCTATTGCCTTCAGCAAGTGCACCCGTAGCGAATAGCCCCTAACCACACACCACCAAGTGGCCCTAGAGTTTTGCCTATCAATCTAGAGATCGCTTGAAAACAGCCCTTTCAAAGGCAAATCGACACCCAATAAGTGGGCCTAACTGGTCCTACACGGCTTTCCATGGATTATGTATTCTTCCATTGTCACCAAATGATGACGCCTGGGCCAAGGCACCCAGCAATTTTCGGAGGTCGCCCAAAGATTGCGATTCTTCAGCCAACCCATGCCAACCTGAAAATGGCCAAGTCCTCAGGGGCCCAATGGTACACTGACCGGGGGTACCCAGAGATAGAGCCCACGACCCAGCATTGGTTGGGGGGGATGCCACTATGCACATGGCTTCTACACATCAAATGCAACAAATCCACCCTAATGACTTCACCTCCCATTGACGATACGTTGGAGGGATAGGGCAGGCAACGTCAAGACGCCCTCTATGCAGGTAAAACCATGGCAAAAATGACGCAAGTTGAAAATTCTGAGAAGAGGACGTCAGGACAGGCTCCAAAACCTTCAAAAATGAATTTCTACCCTCAAAATAGGGTGGAGGGTCCCCTCACCCTGTGACTCCTCAAACCCCACCCCTTGGACTGCTTGTGGACGGATTTGGGGGGGGGGGTTGGCACAAGGCCTCGGTATCTGAGAAGCCTATTGGCCTCTCGCCACTGCTCATTCTGACCCTCTGTGGGCCCGAACGTGTTTTGGTTGTGTCAACGGATTTTGGAGGGGGGCGGTTAGACCTCCCCACACATGAAATCACCCAAATATGCTTCCAAGTGGACATAGTGAGCCAAGAAAGGTTGTCATCTTCAAGTAGCTTGCCAACTGTACGTACCTTTTCCATATGAGGGGGAAACTGAAATATGCAAGGCGATGGTATTGTGCCACAGCAGCATAGCAGTGTGTCATAAGCCACTGAATTGTCTTCAAGAAAATTGACAGGCTGGCACAAAATCGAGAAGGCACGTGCAAACAAGCCTAAGAAACGCATGATGTTCCACACAACACTGCTGCCCATCTAAAAGGTGGGCAGGTTGCCTGTAGAGATCAGCATGCCGTGCTTCTCAGCAAAACTCTGGAAAAGAACGGACAGTTCGGCTTGAAACCAAGTTGGATCATGCACATATTGTACGAACGACATGATAAGCGAGATGTCTCCGATGGCGGTAGATCGCAGCCCCCCCTCTGCAGGAGGGGCGCTAATGTAGTAGGCAGTATCCCCCAGGAATCCAGGCCTAGGGAAATGTTGTAGATAGTTTGTAGCGAGATGCTACCTGCTGTGGCACATAAATGGCACGGGCTGGAGTAAATGTGCCCTTTCATACTTCTGGATGCACCCACTGGTTTAAGTTTTCAGGAGGAAATTGTCTACGTTGCTTGCCTCAAGCCACTGGGAAAAACATTTTTGGTGAGTAACAGTAGGATAATTGGCCCTCTGCTCACAAGTGCTGCTTCTGCCCCTTGGTGTCCCTCATATGCCGGCACTGGCATGCTTCACATTCAATCATTCCCATGACCGCGAAATTTGGAGGGTGCTCACCACCATTAATGTGGGGAACATAACACAGGGCCAGGGGTTGCGGGTCACCAAGTGTTACCCATCAGTGGTGGGCAGCATTGCAGCGGGGCCTTCCCCATTCAACCCCAGGCTTGCGCTCCTGGTTGGTAGACACCTGCACGGTGCCGCAGCTTTGGGGGACTTGTGGCGGGGGGAGGGGCGGCAAATCATAAAGACGGAGTCGGCTTGCTAGTGGGCACCCACCCCGTAGACCCTGTCCCTTTAGTGCCCCTGAAGAGGCAGTCCCCTGAAGAGGACACTGAGGTTGGGGTGGGGTGGGGGCTTGCTCGCCAGTTGTTGGAAGGCTGTCTGATGTTGTTCCACTAGGGCCCTGCGGTGGGACCTAGGCGCTTGTGCACTTTAGTTGTGTGTTCTACCAGAGCCTGGTGGGGCCTTGGTGACTGTGTGCTTTGGGTATTATTTTTGTTAGGGGTTGTTTTCTTCTCCACAAAGCCCCTACAGCGGGGCTTGGGTAGCGCGCACGAGGCGCGAGGGGGGGGTTGCACATCAACGTACATCACCGTGTTCCTTTCTCAAGACAGGATGTGTCACCATCGGGGCAAGGAGATGTTACTGTCCATGCACTTGTGGTACACCAATAGCAGGCCTTCAGATTGTCTCTCTCATCCGTTGTAAAGCGAAACTGCATCGTTCCTGCTTTGCTTTGCAACATCTTCGATGAACAGCACTACATTCCACAACCATTGTTGGGCATTGATCAGTGCTGTCACGTTATCTACTTCCGCTTTCAAAAGCGGAAATCACACTTGGGACACTGGAGCACTGCACACTGCGGAGCAGCAGCACAGCCCTCCTCCTCGCCGCGCCACGCATTCGCAAATCCCACCCAGAGCCTATTTCCCCACAGCAGATGGCCCCGCGCAAGTGATGGGAGGGTCCAGATTCACAACAAAAAAGGGGCCATTTGGTAATGCGAGTATGAGCAAGCCAGCGACAGCAAGAACAAGCAAGCACCATCCCATTGTGAAGCTTCCCGCTATACTGGGCTCACATCCGTGCCATCTTACGTTCATGACCACAAAAAACTGAAGTCAGAAGACAATGGTTAGACAGGGGGGCTTGGACAAGGCGGTGCTTGTACAAGGCAGGGGCGGATTGCATGGCGCAACTTGCGCGCCCACAAACCTCCGGAATGGCGATGACGGTGTTGTGGGTCATGTACAGGAGCAGATAGTCGAGGGGGGGCGGGTTATGGAAGGGAGCGTGTTCAAAGGTTTCCAGTCAAAATCCTTCCGACTGCTCTCTGCAAACCACCCCTTCCCCCTTGTCTACGCCCAGGTGCCCATACAATACGGTGCGCATGTCCGTAGCACTTCGGACACAACCGTAACACGCACGTGCCTTGTTGACGCATCTGCGTCCATTTTATAGTCAGATGCAACTGTGCAATCATATTCTACGTCGCCGGCCATGAGTGCACACAGCCCTGCGCCTTATCTTATAGGTGATTTGAATTCCAAACCCTCCTGTCTCAATGCCCCATCCGCCCTCAGGATTTGCCTGTGTGGGTGTGGACCCTGTCCGCACAGGGCGGTGATCCAGATGCACGGCCACCTCAGCAGGCACCAGCAGCATGCTAGGAGAGAGGAAGAGGGTGTTGGACTGAGCCCTTATAGTTTGTTGGGCCGTGATCATGTGGATCAACACGATCCTGAGATTTGAACGGGGGACTGTCTTCATTCTGCAATGAATAAAATTGGGTTCCAAATCAACCAGAGACCAGGGGGAACACTAGACAACAGGGGGCCCCTTCGTTGGACCCATGCCCCCCTTCGTTAGACCCATGCCCCCCTTCGGTAGATCCGTGCCTCCCTTCACTAGATCCATGCCCCCCTTCGTTACACCCATGCCCCCCTTCGGTAGATCCATGCCCCCCTTCGTTAGACCGATGCCCATTGGCGGGTAAGGACGGCGACGAGTGGCATCTTCACAGGCCGGCACAAATGGACAACCTCAGAGCGAGGGCCAATGCGGGATGGCAGGCGGAAGGGGGTTCCCAGAATGGTACCTTGTCGTAGATGCATGGTCCCTTTGATCCAACCGCCCAGACGTCGATCTGGGAGGTGTTCCACAGACTGCAATGCCAGACAGACACGGCACTGAACATTGCCACGGCCAACACCAATAGACTGAACGTAGTCACAGCTCAGGGAGGTCCTCCGCGCTTCAGCAGATAATGTGGCAAAATCAACAGCAGGTGGCTGGGGGTGACGGAGGTCGACTGGTCAACCGACAGAGGTCGGCTTTTGAGCACCAACGGTTGAAACACGCCAACCCACCCCCCAGCGGCCCCAGAATGGGCCCCACTCTACCTGCCCTGCGGCTAGTGCAGCAACGCTTTTGGGGGGCCGAGATGGGGGGGCGGGGGGGTTGCATGCTGGCACGTGTGCTAGAAGCGCATACTTTTGCACCAAGACACGGTTCCGTCGTAACAAAATGAACAATATGGACAGCACATCCCTTCTACAATTGGAGACAAGATCCGGTTCGTTTTATATTATAAATTCGCGATTTTGGGGGTCAGGGTGGGAGGGGCGCGGGCGGGGGGGGGGGGGGGCTGGGGAGTGTAGGGGCAGTGTGGAGGAGAGGTGGGGGGAGATTTGGGTGTGGGTGTGGGGGGGGGCGGGGGGGGGGGGGCTTTGTGCATAGTATCCGCACGTGAGGAAGCTCCGACTGCCATAACGTTGCTGCTGGAATCAGGAGAAACGCCCCGAGTGTATCCTATCCTTGGGTTGCCTTCTGCTACTTCTTTGGGGATTTCTGTTGAGGCGATGGATTAGCCGATAGATTCAGCAAGCGAAGAGGGCAACATCATGAAATCTAAGTTGACCATCAACTGTTGGTGGTTGGCAATCAAGCATCGGCGGTTGGGGGTCAACCGTCGCTGGAGCAGTCGACCTAATCGCCAGTGGCTGGTGGTCAACCGTCGCCGGAAGTCCCGCATTTTTCATAACAAAAAAAAATCCAAAGCCGTCCTCCAGGAACGACCTGCTTCCCATTTGGGGTCCATTGGCAGAGGAGGCGGGGAGGGGGCATTGGTATGCAGGGCGCATTGCTGTGGGCCCTCCGCCCGGCAAAGTTGATGTCAAAACGGTCTGTGATGAAGGTGTTGATGGTGATGGTGATGGGCCACGGCCTCGAAGAGGGCAGTGATGCAGTGGATTGGGACACTGAGAGGTGCAGAGGAGTCGTGGAGTTAGGAGGGTTGCTGTGTGTTCTGAATGGAGATACATTGACGGCGTTGCACTGTTGCGATCTCTCGTGTTCATGCATTTTGGGTATTTGAATCCCCCCAGCATTACGTAGTACCACCGGGCCTGATTGGGGGACTGCTGCGATCGGACAGGTTTCCGTGTGGTCCCGCACTGGGGGCAGTGCGCATCAGCCCGAGCCAGCGCAAAAGGCCCAAATCACGGGGCGGCGGATCGCTTGCTGGTGTAGACGGGGGATGCCGGTGCTCAAATAGGGGAGCCGGTGGTCAGGTACTTCCACACGGCAACCCACAGCGCCAAGCAGACCACCAGCCACGCCACCGACGTCACAGCGCCCAGCAGATGCTTCGGCAGCAACACGACGGCCTTGAGGAGCTCCAGCACCTTTTTCAGGATCCAGAACGGCAACATCACCGCCGTCTTCGCGGCCCACAGTACGCCCCGCAGCACCAGCTTGACCAGGTACACCGCCAGCCGCAGCGTTTGGCGGGGCACGAACAACACGATGGCCACGAGGGTTCCACACGCACCTCTGCGCCGGGGGTACATCGTGTATAGCCCTGTCACTGGCAGTACAGCCATTGTCGCGTGGCGGTGTTGCAGGGCCTTCCAGCGTCCCTCAGACCTCCACACGCCGTAGCAGAGCGCGGCCACGGCGCCGATCAATGCCGCCACCCGCGCCAACCCCCGGCCCGTTTCGCCATCTGCGCGCCACCGCGCACGGCTGTTGGATTGGGGCCTCTGAGGGTCGCGGTGGGATCGGGCCAGCGGCGGTGCTGGGCCAACGCTGCGGTCGCTGCGGTGTGGTGACGCCGAGGCCTCGGCAGAGGGCGTCAGTGAGGGCGGCACTACAGCTGCACGCGCGAAGGAGTGGTCCCGGAATACATGGGCTCTCAGTGCAGGCCCGGCATGCGGCGCGGTTGTGTGCTTGGCAGGCAGACCACGGGGGGGCATGGCATGCAGCGACCGGTGCAACGGATTCATGAGCGCCGCTCCTTGGCTCACGCTCACCATGAGAGCCCAAAAGAGCACGAGCCCCACAAGTGCCGCCGCAACGGCTTGTAGCCCGATGTTCTGATGTACTTCGGGAGCCGCCTGGGAACATGAGACGTAAGGTGTTGGCTTGGGGCCGCCTTTGAGATGCCCCCCGACGGGCGTGGTCCCATCGGTGGCGGAGTAGTAGCAGCAGGTCTCCGCTGAGGCAATGCCTGCGCTCAGTGGTCTCATTTCCCGTTCTGCAGATGCACGGCAGTACAACGAATCCCCAGATGATCAGGGGCTGGGTCTAGGGTAAGGCTGGGCGCGTCAGGGTTTGGAATGACCAGCATAATGCGGACCCGATGCCCATCAGAATCGTCAGCAAATGAGGGCTGAGGGGGGGTTGCAGTATCGAGGACTGACCAAAACATCTGATGTCAAGCAAATACACCTCCAGTTCACAGAGGCAGATGACCGACATACCGGAGAGGGAGCAGTGGCGGAGCACTACCGCCATTACTCCCCCGGCAGCCTTCTACCCTCGCGTCCAATCTTCTCAACAATTTTGAGTACTCTGAACAATGCCATAAAGTTTAAAGGGTGCTCTCCAAGGCTGAAAAGGGAAATGCAACTCAAAGGCATGGGATCTGCAAAAACCGTTGCTACCCTTCGGAGGCCCTGCCGCGCCCAGGCATTTGTGCCCCGTGTACAATTGCACAAATGTTGGCGTTGGAGGTGGGGCACGGGGGAGGAGGGGCTGAATGCGGCCACTATCTTGATAAGGTGCAAGCCTTGGCTGCTGCAGTTGGCCATTCACCAACCCCTCACCCAATGCATGCACGTACCCACACAGACCTGGTATTTTGGGGGTTTCTTTCTTGTCCTTCAAGACCACGCAGCTCTGTGCAAGCCTCAGGAGCGGGTATGCACCTCCCCTGAGTCTGTGGACACCCGCCTTCCCTTCGTCTTGCTATGGACATGACAATGGGAAAAGAGAGGTCGCACCAGCACTTGAGGCCTAGCAACTCTTTCCTGACCACAGCTCTCACGTCTGCATGAGGAAAGCCTGGTCGGTATCCAAAACCAACTTCTACTGCATGTGACACAACCAAACTCATCCACCCAACACCCTTTCAACACCCTTTTTCGAGCAAATTCCAATGAAACCCATGTAATTAATAGAATTAGACTCATTTTACACCCTAAAAACCCTGTCAACTTGTGGGAAAGGGGCCAAACTAGGTCGAGTAAATGCCGATATACAAAACTTTGAACTGCGTGCACTGCCTGAACAGCATTCCCTGAAATTTTACTGTGGTGGTGTAGCAGACAGTGTGGTACCGGGAAGCGAGAGGAGGAAGCTGGGTCACATGGCCTGAAGACGAAAGCCTCTTGGACAGAGTTCAGGAATACGCTGTGAGCCTGTGTGGGGCCACCCGATCACGGCCAGTGGAGCACCCAGAGGGAATGTTTGCCCGGCACGCTACTTTTCTATTAATCATCCTGACTTCGGCCCCAGATTTACCCTCTGATGGAGAAGCCCCCCCCGAGTAGACCACGTTGCACTGCACACCTTCCCGACAAAGCACGTTGCATAATAAAGCAATAGCTGTGAATTCAACAAATCCAACTGTCATTTGTATTGTACTTAACAAACAACATTGCTCCCACAAGTGTGGGTGTCAATACATTCAGTACAATAGTGCTCCTTACACTCATCACAAACTGTGACGGTGGAGCGCTTCTGACAACACAGCACACACACTTCTGCCTCATCCTCCGCCTCATCTTGCGTGGTGGCCGAGTTGCTTTTATCAGTCCAAACATGAGGCGGGACATGCTCCCATGATCCATAGGGGGGGGTGACGGACTTGCCTGCGAATGCAAAATTGCGCAAAATGCAACAAAATATGGACTGACTGGTGCAGCTCATTGGGGCCGTCGAGCCAAATGTTCCTAACCAAACCTCAATGCCACAACCGAGCAAACAGCTGCTCAATGCGTGCCCTATACCACCCGTGCACGTCATTGTAACATTGTTGGCGGGCTGTCAAAGTGCCATTCTTTCTTCCAATGAATGGCACAATGACATGAATCCGGCCCTTATAAGCACCATCATGGCCCCGAGCTTCGAAATCAAAGAAATCACCTCGGGTCCATACCCATCCCAAATCAAAACATCTGCTGATGTCCCGGGGGCCAAGGGGCAAATCCATACAATGTTGCCCAACATATCAACAGCAACAGTCACTTGTAAACATGCGACGCATACTTAGGATTCCACAGGTCGGCACTCCATATCCCGTCAATGGAACTCATGGGCATGCAATCTGTGAAATGTGTCATAAAGAATGGAAAATAGGGACAATGGTTGAAACCTGTCAACCTATCGAATCTCTTGAACAGCATGGTTCGGGTATTCGCGAACACGGGCAACACTCTGCCGCCAAGCAACCTCCGAAGACTCTTCGGTGCGAGACATGAAAGCACCGCTCTCTGCAGGTGGGGTGTGTTTCATCCCCCAAAAAAATTGAAACAACGACGCACGGTCGAGGAGCTTGGGGTGCCTGTACTTCATCCAAAATTCCTCCAAGGTTTGTGCATCCGCACCCATCCGTGCAACTTGGGTACGCACACAGCTAGACTTACACCGTTTCACCCACCACTAGACACCACCACCCTTGCCATCGTCATAAACGGGGTGCAAAGGGCGTACTCGTTTTTCAATTGGACTGGTAAAGTCTTCACCAGTTCACGAACTTCTTTATCACGCGCGCGAGTCTTCCCCGACGTTTGCAATGCACGCTTCGTCGGCCGTACTTCTTCATCTTCACCTTCATCTTCCCAAAGTAGCCCGGGAGGCGCCGGAGAGGCGCAGCGCGACGGGGCATGGCTGCGTGATGGGGACGGTGATGATGTTCGCAGCGGGGAGTGACCACGGAGAGGGCTGCCACCACTCGCGTCACCGGGGATGGGATCGGCCGGTAGACTTGAGGGGGATGGTGGGGGTGAGTCCCAACTGAGAATACCGAAGGAGAGGGCATCCATGGGGCAATGATGGTTAACGGCCCGCACCCCATCTTGATGATACTCCAACTCCACGTAACCTTCGTCGGAATGGCCAACTACCTTCGCAGGAACGCGAAGCCCCGTCGACTTGGTGTAGAACACCTTGTCCCCAATGTTCAAGTCCATATCAAACGTCAAAAGAGGTCCGAGGACGCGAGCAGCAAAAATTGATCTCCCGCAGCAAACACGCTGAATGTATCACCATATTACCAACTCAGCGTGCCTGTTTCACAGTGCACATGGACGCATGCACGCATTTCGGGACACACATGCACGCAACACAATGAAACACAACACAACACAACACAACACCACACAACGCAACGCAAAAACGTAACGCAGATTGTCCAGGTTTCCTCAATAGCACCGGAAGGTTGAACGAAGTCGAATTGTTGCCCTAACCTTGCCTTCTCGGGGGCCCAAAAGAGGGCGGAAGTGCTACGCAACCCCTGCATTCTTGGGGGCCCACAAAATCAGAATTGGTTGCCTCACCCCTGCCTTCTCGGGGGCCCACAAGAGGGCGGAAGTGCTACATAACCCCTACATTCTCGGGGGTCCCCAACAAAGGGGACAAAATCATACGTCAAAACCTACACTAGGGGTAACAATGATGCCCCTAGTATCTCAAAGTATGGGTCTCTAGTACGGACAGACGCCCAAATAGTTGCACTGCGCTAAGGGCACCCCCTTAGTGCACCCCCTAAAAGGTCACTGGTGGGGCACGGGTCAAAAAAGATGCCCGGCGCGTCAACGCTCCCCCCCAACCCATTTATTCATGTGTCGAGCAAAGGTCCCCCGCACCTGTAGGACCAGCGCTGGTTGAGGAGCATGAGCCAGACATGTAGTAGATAAAACGTATCCCAAAACCCCCAATCACCAAATCACACTGTATTTAGTGATACCGTGCCCCTTTGTATTGGTCCCCACATCCCATCCCCCCTCTCCCTAGGGGGCGCGCTTGCACTGCGCGTGCACTGCGCGCTACTTTTACACTAGGTTCCCCCCAAAGAGACCCCAAGCACACCCCTTCCAAACGCCCCTAAATTTAGGTCACCCAAACTACCGTAGTTGAAGACAAATGCAAGCTACCTTCCCCCCACATAGGACATCATGCGAAATGCCGAGAGCCCTGAACAGTGATGGTCGCAAACCCAAATGTCCACTCTCAACAACACATGTCCTTCATTCTGTTCAATTGTCCACTAAGTACAAAATTAGAATGAGCAACTTGCGTTCACAACATGACACAATTGCTTAATTAAAGCACCGTGACATTGTCACATGTATGCGTGTCAATGCAATCCGTACAATATTGCAACGGACACTTGTCACACATGGACATCTTCTCGGGGTCAGACTTGGTGCAACAACGGGCAAATACATCCCCATCGTCACCCACCACATCCTCATCATCATTGTCCTCCTATGTAGGTGCAACCCATACATGAGCAAGTACGTGTTCCCATGGACCATATGGAGGGTACCGTACTTGTCTTCGAATCAAAAATTGCTGCAAATGCAAGAGTATACGCATGTACTCATGCAAATCAGTAACGGATCCCCTCCATATGTTCCTTACAATGCCCCAATTCCACATGGGTGCAAACAAGTGCTCAATACGTGCCCTATAGAAGCCATGCACATCGTTGTATCCCTTTTGGCGGTCCATCAAAGTCTTTCGACTCATAAAGGGCCATACCACATGGAGGCGCCCCTTGTATGCACCATCCATGGAGCCAATCTCACAATCCATATAATGCCCCTTTACCCTTTTGGGCCCCTCGCGATCCCAGCTAAGAACATCCGCCGATGTCCTAGGGGCCAACGGAGAAATCCAAATAATGTTGCCAAGACTATCAATGGCAACTGTTACTTTATATACACAACCGGCATATTTTGGATTGAAGAGGACATCACAGAGGATGCCTCCTATACAAGCGATGGGCATGTTGTCCACATAATGTGTGACGAAACAAGAAAAGTGTGGGACATGGTTCCACTCAAACAATCTTTCGACCCATCGAATTTCTGCGACGACGCCATTGAAGTAAGAACGAACACGATGCCCGCTCGCCCACCAAGCATCCTTAGAGCACCCCTTTGCTCCGGAGAGGAGATGAGCACACCCATGAGGTGGAGTGTGCTTCAAGAAGAAAAAGAAGCGAAACAAATGTTCGCGCGGAAGTATGTCATCGTGCCCATACTTCAGCCAAAACTCCTCGGCGGAGTAGGCATCAAGACCCATATAACTAATTTGCAGTCTCATCAACCAAGATCCGCCGCCACGCTTAATCCACCATTGAACACCATCTGGTTGAGGGTCAAGGGGGTGAGCCCCAATGCTTTTCTCATGTATATGGAGCAACATCTCAAGAATCTTATCTTCCGTTTGTTTGTTCATCTTTGCCACCTCCTCCTCGGTGAATGTCCGAGGTTCATCGGGGTGCTTCCTTTTCTTAATTTTCTTGGCAGGTTAGTTTCTTAGTTTTCTTGGGGTTGAGAATGCGAAGCAACGGGGGATTGAGAGGATTGAGAGGGTTCTCAGGGGACAAAATTAGAAGTGGCTGCCACACCCCTACCTTCTCGGGGGCCCAAAAGAGGGCGGAAATGCTACGTAACCCCTGCATTCTCGGGGGTCCCCAAACAAAGGGGGACAAAATCAGAATTGGCTGCCACACCCCTACCTTGGAGGAATGTTTGCCCGGCGCGCTACTTTTAGACTATGTTCCCCCCGAAGAGCCCCCAAGCACACCCCTTGGAAACGCCCTTAGAATTAGGTGACCCAAACTGCCCCAGCTCAAGAAAGTTGCAAACTAGGGTACACGAGACCACTCCCGCTCCAGTAAGGGCGATCTTGGTCAACACCTTAGCAAGTTGGGAGAATGGGGGGTTAGGATAGCACAACCGCATCGATCTTCAGTAGAAGCGATAGGCGTTATTGAGGTATCGCGAACAGTAGAGCTGCATCATAACATTGGTCCCACAAGTGTGGGTGTCAATACATTCACTACAATAGTGCTCCTTACACTCATCACAAACTGCGACGGTGGAGCGTTCTGGCAACACAACACACACACTTCTGCTTCATCCTCTGCCTCATCTTGCGTGCCACAACCGAGCAAACAGCTGCTCAATGCGTGCCCTATACCACCCGTGCACGTCATTGTAACATTGTTGGCGGGCTGTCAAAGCGCCATTCTTTCTTCCGATGAATGGCACAATGACATGAATCCGGCCCTTATAAGCACCATCATGGCCCCCAACTTCGAAATCAAAGAAATCACCTCGGGTACGAGAAGGTCCATACCCATCCCAAATCAAAACATCTGCTGATGTCCCGGGGGCCAAGGGGCAAATCCATATAATGTTGTCCAACATATCAACGGCAACAGTCCACCGGTAGGGCACGGGTCACAAAAGATGCCCGGCGCGCTAACATTCCCCCCTTCTCGGGGGCCCAAAAGAGGGCGGAAATGCTACGTAACCCTTGCGTTCTCGGGGGTCCCCAAACAAAGGGGGACAAAATCAGAATTGGCTGCCCCAACCCTGGCTTCTCGGGGGCCCAAAAGAGGGTGGAATATTCATCTGCTGAGTTTCATCAATGGGGTGTGGGTAGGGGTGGGTGTGTGGGATTCCTTGTCCTTAACAACGGTTGAGGGAGGATAAATGGGGGTAAGACGCACTATGTAACCACCGGTGTCCACCCTTGCAAGCACCACAACCTCGAGCCGGGCTAGCTCTCAAGGGTGGGATCTTCAGCACGCAACAAATGACATTTGTATAGTGCCTCGTCTTGCGAAATCTCGCGCTCACAACATGAAAGTAGCTAAACCTCCGCGGTCTCCCCAAACAAGGAGACAAAATTGGAAGTCAAAACCTGCGCTAGGGACAACAATGATGCCTCTTGTATCCCAAAGTATGGGTCTCTAGTACGGCTAGACGCCCAAATAGTTGCACTGCGCTACGTGCGCCCTGCTAGTGCACCCCCTAAAAGGTCACCGGTGGGACACAGGTCAAAACAGATGCCGTGCGCGCGCCCTGCGCGCTAACACTCCCTCCCTAGTATGGCCAAACGCCCAAATAGTTGCAGTGCACGCGCACTGCGCTAATTGCGCCCCCCCCTAGCCCCCACCACCCTGCCACCAGGCTCGGCTTCGGCAGCCGTGTAGATAAAGTGCATCACCACTAGCACGAGAACATGATACACACATGATGCACTTTTTTGAAACTTGGGATACACATGTGCGACGTGACATCCAAGAGCAGAGGGAAGAGATCTTGGGCATCACCCACAAGACACAAAATGGATGAGCCGTCATATCAACAGAGAGTCTTCAAAGGTAGTTGCTTCATCTTGAGTGGGAAAGAAACAGGGACTGGGGCGCCCCCTGCCCCTTGCTTAATGGACAGCTTTGTTACACAACGCCAATCCTCCGGAGGGTTCGTCCACAGTGTTTATCTGCCATCCGAACATGTGACTTGAAAATGTACATGGAGCTGTACCGGGTGCAGTGGGGTGGTGGAGCACCAGTTGTGACAGAGTTGTTATGCGGTGATTGTTCGTAGCTGCAAAATGGTCGCAATTTGTCTGATTGCTGGCCAAATACAAAGAAGCGGTGCAGTGGTCTTTTTGGTTGATGCGAACCGAAGCCCTTGCGAAGTGAAGGGGCTCACAAGCAGTCGCATATGGCGGCACTTGAACCTGCCAAAAAATTGGCACACTTCAGCAAATTGCGCAAACTAACAGGTAACTTCTGCAGAGGAGGGTATGGGGGGCTGCCACAGCCATGGCGTGAGCACTGTGAATGTGTGGAGAAAGCTACTCAAACTGATACACCGAGGAGGTGGGGGGCGGACATAATTTTTGGCCAACTGTCCACGGGCACATATCCATTTAGCTGCATGAGGGAGGGTGGAGGGTGCCACGAAGGCTGGTCGCTTACCATGTTGTAAAGCCGGTGTCCAGGGTCGTGTCCTTTGTGTGACCTGCTGAACCTGGTTGGTGGTCATCAGTTTGGGAGGGGGGCTGCCGCTCTGTGGATGAGAGTTGGCGGCATGAAAGAGAATAGACGTGCGGCACACAATGAAAAGAATCCCACAACAAATGGCCAGTGACACAGAGTAGTCTCTTCATTCCGCCACTTGTCGCAACCGCCATGTGCCTCAAGGCGAGGCAACGTGTGGTTGCAATACCAGAGCCCACCAGAAGATGGATAGATGCAGAGGAAATGAGGCTGGTCCGAAGGGGTTAGAAAGGTGTCGCCCAGATTTTCGGTCAGGGTTGCCGGGACCACAAAGGGCTAGGACGCTCTTCAAGTGATGAGAAGGTAACCCCTGCAGCCACAACAATACATGCGCAGCAACAACAGACAAAGGACATGCAGTTGCAGAAAGCTCGTCTAAGCGAGGGGCTCAGTCATACTCGTCACTATGGGTTGCATGTGCAACAAAATGTGACGTATGCACACCCCTACGACATCTTCAAATTTTCCTGGTGCTGCCCAAAGCATCCCATCCTGCAGTGCCATTCTTATCAAAGGGCTGCACAAACAGAAATGCAGGAGCCAAACAACACACCGACCTGGCCTGACGCACACCGACGCACACTGACCTGGTGTCTAACAAGAAAAGACCCATCTTGATGAGGAGCATCATGATCAACTGGAGGGCGCGGTCTGACAGGGTGGCCGCCATGGATAAGCCCGTCGGAACACCCTTTGGGGACGTGGGGACAATGATTCCTGACCTGGGCAAGCACATACTTTACCCTGTTCAGCCATCCCCTTGAACGACGCAAAGCACTTTCAGCCTCCCTGCACATTCCTTTGGTTCTGGCCGACATGTGTGCGCGCTGTTGAACGAGCACAGTGAGAACCCATGGTGCTCAGATATGTGGTCCACGAGGACCTTGTCTTTGGGAGGGGGGGTTTGCGCGTCTGGGGAGGGGGGGTGTTTCCCCGGTGTGCACCCGGCACGCTAGTCGTGTATTAACTGCAACCCCAGATTTACCCTCCCCTAGAGGAGCCCCCCAAATAGACTAGAGTGGACCGCAAACCTCCCTACAAAGCATGCCGGGATATGGACCGGCCCCTTTCTAGTTGGGAATATGGACGGGGTGGGATAGGGCACGCATTGAGCATTTGTTTGGACAGTGGTGGCGTTGGGGTTTGGTTAGGAACATCTGGCGTGGCGGCCCTGATGAGTTGCACCAGTCCGTGCGGGGTTTGTTGCATTTCACACAATTTTGCATTCAGAGGCGGGTCGGTCACCCTCGTTATGGACCATGGGAGCATGTCCCGCCTCATGTTTGGACTGATAAAAGCAACTCGGCCGCCACGCAAGATGCAAGAGAGGATGAGGCAAATGTGTGTGCCTTGTGTTGTCCAAAGCGCTCCACCATCACAGATTGCGGTGAGTGCCAACAGCATTATTGTGATGAATATGTCGATGCCCACGTTTGTGGGGAACAGGTTGTTTATTAGCCAATACATGAGTGTTACACATTGATGTTGAAATTCTCCATTTCGCCTGAAAGGGGCCATGCAAAAAGCATGGATTGTGGCTCCGTCTCAAAAGTGGCCCAAAAAGATGCCTGGCGTGCGCCCGGCGCACTAACACTCCCCAGTGGACCAGTTTCATTGCGATCCGCCCACCTACCACCGGTCAAAAAGGAGGGGGTTGGGGGACGTCCCAACGTATGTACCTGAAAATCATTCCGACACCCCGGTGACCATGAAGAGACATCATGCGTTAGGGTAAAGAAAATGGGGGGGGGTTGAAAACTCATTTAGAGGATTGATGGAGTGAAATGACAAACAAACAATGATCAGCAAAGATAGTGGAAATGATGAGGCACAGTGTGACCTGGAGGGTGGTCTTGTGCTGTGCACACACCGTGGCAATTATTAGTTTGACCACTAGTGAACCATCCCAAGATGCACCAACCTACTATTGTACTTGAACGATGATAGATGATGTTGGTGCCGGGTACAACCCAAGACAAAGACATGTTGTTTAACAGTA
Organism: Eutreptiella sp. 'Long Island Sound 2002'; assembly: GCA_964036045.1. Taxonomy (NCBI): domain Eukaryota; phylum Euglenozoa; class Euglenophyceae; order Eutreptiales; family Eutreptiaceae; genus Eutreptiella; species Eutreptiella sp. 'Long Island Sound 2002'. Next base: position 5,170,100 of record OZ038378.1, read on the forward strand.
ACATGTGTTTGAGGCCACCTTCGTGGGTGCTAAAGGTCCCTCTGGTCCCCAGATATACCCAAAGTGCACCGCAAAAGCGCCTGAATTGTTTTTGGCTGGGGCCAACCCCCCCCCCAAAAAAATTTCTGGTTTTCTTCCATCTACCCCCAAAGCCCAATTTGGATTGAGAGTTGCACCTTTCTGAGCGTAGTGTGTGTGCGCGCGCGCGCTGTATTGAAGTAATTGTTTGTTCTGCCTTCTGCTGAGGTTCAACCAGGTCTGATTTGGAGAACGAAGATGCACTCAGAGGGGCTCTTGCAGGATTTCTTGGTCACCACTGGGCAACTGATTCAGGAGGTGGGTGGGGGTCGCATCTGTGGACCAGGCAGGCTCTCCTTGGGGACGCAGGTCATGGGGTAAGTAATTTACAAGGGCCTCAGAAAAAGCTGGGCTGTACCCCCAGCACATATACAAGTTGCAGGTCAGGTCCGACGGCATCAGGCAGGCAGAGAGAGTGTGGACTCTGTGTAACACAGCCGTCCACGATGCTCTTGACTCAGGACAACAGACAGGGGGTGGGGGTGGGGGGCAATCATCAATGTCAAGATTGTGCAACCGAGCAGAAGGCTGCTCGCTGTGCATCCGCCTGGTCGTTTCTGTTTGAACAGGGGTTGCGGACACACATGCTGACGTCGCGCCCTTGTCTCACGTCGGCCCCTGTCTCCCAGACAGGAGATCCCATGGAGAATACCAGCGCGCCACTCCATAAGTCAAGTAATTCGGACAGGGGCCGAGGCTTTCCTTGTGGTCCAAACGCCTGAATCCCTCAGACTGGAACTCACAGTGTCGGGCATGTGCTCTGGGGAGTTGTCGCGGGCGCTTTCTTTTGGTGGCGGTTGTGCTGCCCCCCAAGTTAGTCCCAGTCCCTTTTGGGGCCCTGAAAAGGCGGTCTCCTGAAGAGGACAACCGCACCATCGAGATGCCCCTGCCAGGGGGGGGGGTAAAATGAGTGAGCCACTCTCATGGGCCAGACTGTTTCAGATGGGTCAGCACAGTTGGGCTGACGATCTGATCAGGTCCCGGTAATCAGGGTGGGCAGGGCAGGCGGGGAAGAGATTTCCATATTCCATCCAACGACTCTTGTCTTTGCAATCAGACCCAATCGTGTTATGCCTTTCACTATGACAACGGCATTCGTGACCTGCAGTCAAGGCGCCAAGAGGCTCACTCTGTCCCCACTTATCCTGGTTTGCCTGCTTTGTATATCTGATATGTGTCGGGTCTGCTTTGGGAAAACCGATGACAGCCCCCTTTGGAAACCGCTATTTTTTTGGACCAAATTGGCAAAATTTTCGTTTGAGTGTACATCTTCCCCCCTTCTTGAGAAACACGGAGTTGTGCGCAACAGGACAATCCATGGCAACAAATGCTGGTGCCACATGTGAATGAGCTGTGAGATCATGCTCACATATTCAGTCGAAGTCCAAGAATGCAGTTCTTGGCTTGTTCCCAGGACACGCCATCCTCCACAACAAGGAGAGATCTGCGTGTGGGGCTGATCAGCAGAATGACCGTAGAAAAAACAAACACCCTGCAGAATGTAAATGGCAAATCATTTGCTGGTGGGCTGCCGACAATCTGTACAATTCAAATTTGGGACCGAATCGAAATCAGGTTCCAAAATGATATGGTCCGTACACCTACGGCACATTGCAAGTGCCGTACCTGGACATGGATTTACTGAGGTGAGGGACAAAGGAGAAGAACAAATAGGAGGAACGCCCTTCTGAAGGAAATGTCCAACTGCTTCCAAACACTTGCGAAGCGTCATCCATTGCGTGCCGGCTACAGTTCGCAAACATTGGCAGCCAAAAACACCAAACAACAAAAACCGGCGGACGATTTGGGATGAGAACACGAGGGAAGGCTGGAAAAATACGGTACATGCCGCGCCGCAAACGGAGGATAACCACCCACGGTGCATCCGCAGGTTGCTGCGTGGGCGTAAAATGCGGTAATGGCCACCCGGTCCAGAAAGGAATAACAGGAAAGCTGGGGTCCTGCGGACACCATGATCCTAGTCAGTCACACAGGACATATCACACGCTATTTGCCCACAACATCCGGTATGTGTCCCCAAAAAACAAACGGGTAAATCATGCACTGCCCTGGACACACGCTATTTACAGAACTGCTCCCTTTGCTGCTGCTCACCGACAGCCTCAGACAGCCTGTCAGCACTGCAGCAGGCCGCACAATGCATGAGGGGGTTGGGATTGGGTCGGATAAGGGAAGCCTGAAAGACAGTGTACTTGTGGAATTGAGTGCTGCAGGGCGTGACGCAGTGGCAAACCCTCTTCCCACGCCGGATGCCCGCAGCAAAAGCCTACGACATACGAAGGGTAGAGCCTGTGCCTCGCAAAGAGCATTACCACACAACAGACAGGGACCACCCCCATCACGCGGGGGCATGTGGTAAAGAGCCGACATTGCATTGGTTGTGGCCTCACTTGCGCTTCACCCGCAATATGCGGCGGCGCCCTGGATCTGGGGGGCTGAACTGCTGCCCTTCAAGGGCATGGTTGGCCAGAAATGGGTCCTTCAGTAGGCGCTCAGCCGGCCAGCGATTTGCGGCGTTGGATACAAGACACCTGCAATGGAACCACGGATCAGCAGCACAGAGAGGCATGTCCCCATGTTGCGAGGCTCGGGCTGGGGCAAGAGCACCCAAGCATATCATGCACCCGCAGGGCACGGCACAAGGCAAAACGACAAAAATGACAATCTGCAGTCACTTTTGCCTTTGGCCTTTTGCCTGTCTCTCTGCATCATCTGCCTTTCTTATCTTTCATCTTTTTTTTCTTTTCCCCTCGCCTCTGCATTTCTTTTTTTCCTCTGCGTTTCCTCGCTGCAGTCGGGGTAGCCGCCCCACTGGCAGTACGGCTGGTTATCATTAAGGCAATGAGGAAACACTCTGCACAAAAGAATGACTACTTGTGGCGACATACAGACACTGGGGTATGCATTGTCTTTGCTTACACGGCAGCTACAGGCACTGGCATGCCAGGGGCAGTTTTGGGGAGGTATTCGGGAGAAAAATTAGGGGGGGGGGGGGGGCACTGGCGGCCTTTGCCAAGAAACATAGGTAACACAACGACAAGGGATTCAGGTTTTCAGAAAACCAACAGTGAGAGCCTCAGCCCTCATCCAAAACTGACCAGAAGACAGGACGAAGACACGGACGGGGTGGTCACAGGGTGGGCTGGTCTCGAGTGTGTCAGCATCGGGCTGTGCCCAATCATGCGACGGATATCTGCCAGGAGTCAGAAGACAGTAAACACTGGAGACGCTGTGTCGTGCACAGGGCCCACCCATCAATGAGGGAGGGAGCGGGGGCATGCATTGCTTTCGGAAAGTTCAGGCTGCGATCCCGCGGCAACCCACCCAGAGCACTGCGAACCACCCTTCGACGTTGGGACTGATCCTGCCACCCAGTGCCAAATGCCCTGTCTCGCTCCCCAAGGACGCGCCGGCCACGCCACATGGTGCACGTGCAGGCATGGAGTGCATACACCCAGCACCTGCTCAGGAACGAAATGAACTCTCCGGGAGCAGTGCCGGCAGTACACATATCGGCTACGAAGGCGATCTCCTTGGGCAAAGTGGCATTGTGGTAGGACCCATCCTCAGGAACTGCGTCAGCCTGTGCAATTCAGCAAAGGGCACGGGCGGAGAGTGGGACATGAAGAGGTTCTGCCAGTGCTGTGCTCGAGTCACCACTCTCTTCTGGAGTTGGGCGCCCCACCATATCCCGCATCGCACGCACGCGTGTTTCCCTCATAGGCCAAGGGGCCAGGCTGGTAGGCCGACATGAAGTTCTGGTGCCCAACCTCCCGTGTGTGCCCGCCCTATGCAATATGGCGATGGAGAGGGACGAGTCAGTCAGGCTGCCGCCCCATCCAGCACACTGCGCGCCGGGTGTGAACCGAAGGCACATGGGTGCACCTAGGCCTCCTGCCACCTAATGACCTCCACCAGGCGGATTGCTGCCCACGAGCGGGAGACTATGGAGAGGACCGTCAAGGGCTGCGTGTTGAGCAGCCCCAGCGGCCCCTTCTTGGGGATCAGCACCATATACCCCTCGGCTGGCAAGCATCAGACTAAAAATTCAAAATTCCTGGCATGCCAGCAGGGGCTGATAGGTGCAGAAATTGGGACCCTGGGACCAATCGCAAGCATCATCATCATACCAGGGCGCCTTCAAAAGCATGCATTCTTGAAGAGCAACATCAGGTGTACCTCAGAATTTGGTTGCGCAAGATGTGCAAAAAAAAAACGCCAAAAAAGAAATAATTTTTGGTTGAACTAGCTGCGCAAAAATTGAAATTTGCCAAAAAAATTGCAAAAATAATTTTTTTTTCAAATTCTGGCTGTATGCGCAAAATTGTTGCATAAATAAAAATTCAAATCGGCCTTGCGCAAAAACGAGGGTTCCGCAAAATTTAAAACTTTGCATGGTAGTGGCCCATCAACCGCAAATGTGCAGACAGTCCCGAGCCTGTCTGTGGCCTTTCCTCTGCCGCTATGGGCGGCACGTGCGAGGGGCAGAGCCCATCATGGGGTGCAACGTACGGCGCGTGCTGGTGTGCATGCATCGCTTGGCCCTCGGCCTCGACGGCCGGAGCCTGGTGGAGCTTTCTCCCTCCCTGACCGCCTGCTTAATTGGCCAGTGGATCCCCTCCGGGGGGGTACAACAGGTGGGGTGCTGGCCAACCCGGTTGGACCGGTCCTAGGGTCCCAATTTCGCACCTATCGGCCCCTGCCCTGTGGCCTTCAGCTGCAAAGCGGGCCACAGCAGTTTCATGGGGGATAGCTTGAAAAAATGATTGCAAGGTGAGCAGAGTGTCTGCAAAAGAAGAGGAAAACAGGGGCCCCCGTGCACAGAATTATTTAATTTTTGCGCACTTTTGCGCACCCTTTTACCGTTTCCGAGGCCTAGCCCTCAAAAATTGATTTATTTTTTTGGATTTTTTTTTTGCATAAACACACTTTGCGCACAGAATTAAATATGTCCGCAAATCTTTAGGGTTTGCACGTAGGCTGCCAGGCAGCCTACAAGACCCCATCCATTTCCCACAGGTCCCATCCGGCCTGACCAAGAATGACACCGGCGGCACCAAGGACTTGTCCTTCATTCACTTGTAGACCACCCCTAGTTCTTGGACTGGGACTCGTCCAACCACACGCGCTAGGCTTTGACCGCGCCGCTGTACTCGCGGCGTTGCACCGTGCACATTCTGCGCTGTAGTACAGTGCGGAGGCGATGGATGGCTACTAGCGGCACCATTTGGTCCCACGAGCACAGATCAGGAGGTCGGTATACTCTGAAAAACACACGAAGAGAGTGTAAAACGTGCTTTAAATGGCATATTTGATCGTTGCGCATGGTGACACTATCAAACAGAATAGTTTGGAAATTTCGACTTTTGAGCTATTAGGGTCAAAAATCGAAAACTCTGACCCCATTTTTTGGATGCGGAATCATGAATTTTGGAATTTTTGCATTTTGAGCCAACAATTGTTTTGGACCCCCCACTATGGGGGGTTAGGCTTGGGCAGTAGGGGGTTTTAGTGCTCTTGCAGTTTTAGGCTGTTCAGTGGCACTTAAAAATTGTTGAAAATTTGACTTGTCCCAAAAACCTCTTGGCGGCTTTTGGGATGGTTTTGGGTTCTCATTTGATGCCAATATGGGTACCCTAGCACATAGGACCCACACGGCAGCCGCTAGGCCCATGTAGCCAGGGTCACCCCCCCCCCCCCACCCCTGAAAGCACCAAAATTGCTGTTTGTGGGTTGTTCGGTGGCACTTGAAATTTTTTGACACTTTCCGAGGCTCCCAACCAGCTCATCCCTCTTGGCCACCGTACTCCATAAGCGAGGGGGCAGTAATGGGGGGATGGGCTCCTGAACATTTGATTGGCCCACCACCCCAGCCCCTTGACCTCTGTACATAGGCCAAAGGACATTGAAAGGAGATGTGCCTTGTTTGTGCGTTTTTCCGCCTGGGCAGAAGAGCACAACAACGCGCCACTTTTCATCGACGAATGGATAATTAGGATCAGCTTCACAGGCATATTCACGAAGGTCACATGGGCCCAACATACAGTTTGCAATTGCATTCCACGTTCCAACCTCGACGCTCCATGAATACAAATGTACACAACCTACATCCATTCCACAACCCCTTCATAATGTTCAACAAGCGGTCGCGAGCAGGGTCCGTTCAAACACAGGTGTCAATGGACCAACCAGTCCACCGGCACACAAGCAAGCCCGAAACGGCATCCCTGGAGCAACAAATAGTGGTGTGCGGCAATGAAGGGAAACCCTTGTGCCAGACCGGTATATTACAACCGAGTCACATTCTTCAGATGGCGAAACGAAGATCTGAACCACCGTCTCTCGGACTCGAGACCCCAACACTACACACCATCGCGACGACAAGCGTTCAACCACGACACGACAAACACCTGTGCCGAACCATCCCTATCGTGTGTCACTCAATCCGACAGCCCGAAGCGGATGACATGAATCGGCGTGTCCTTATCAGCGTATGGCCGAACCCAACCCACGATCCAGATCCGCTTCCCTTTCCAAACTTGCGTGGCCTCAAAGACCGCTTCCTCCGTGGGCATGTCTGTCGGCGCCCCATGATCTTTGCGGATGCAACCCAACACCCGCTCGGTGCAGTAATGCCCTTCGAAAAGAGCATCCAACTCATGACTGGCCTCGTCTTGTACCAGCATCTGGAACCGCACCGCGAAGGTGGCCTGCACACCCTGCCCACAACCCCGGGCACAAGCTTGGTTCATCAAGCCAAACCTCTCCAGCCCCATGCAAAACCACGAGCTGCAACATGGGTACACATGGATGGTGGAGTAATCTGCTGCCTCCATCACACGCGCTCCTCGAAGGAGCAAGGGCAAGAACACATCATCCTGGGCATCAACGCTGGGAAACACCGTGTCCAACTTGACTCCGGCACCCACAAAGTACTGCTGCATCATGTCCTTGTCCGCCGCGCAATGTTCCTCCTCCGTACCATCATAGCCATCGGCGTGCATTGGTCGCGCAACCACTTGTGCGTGCTCCTTGACCCTCCATCCTGCAACCGCCACCCCGCCGTAGGGGCCCTTAAACTCCATAGATAGACACCCGAGCCACTCATTGTTCCCCTTCTTGAAATGCAGCGGCATCATTGTAAAGGGCAGACCGAGGCAGTACACTTGATCCCAAGTTCCGTATCGCGTCTTCGCTTTGTCGCCGCAAACGACGCCAGCGCCTTGACTATGAAGTTCCAAGATCACCCGTCATCCCGCTCTCCATGGGCATGCAAATGCCATCACCCACATTATCCGCAAGGAACACCATGGACGCATATTCCTTCGCCTCAGGCTCCTTTGCTCCAGCGAACCTATAGGCCAATGTACAATGCATCGCACCACAATGCGAACACGGCCAAGCAACCACGCTGACCCCGGCATGCTTCGGAGCCACCCAAACACACCACACATAATGATGCCAACCAAAAGCGCCACATACTTCAACTTCTTGGCGTCCGGTGCCCGGAACGTCGTGCGGGGCGGTCCAAATTTCACGATCTCCTTCTTGATGGAAACGTGCACCGGCGTCACAACCATGCGGCCAATGCCACGGAACCCGTCTTTCAGTTGCTGCGCAGTCACGACCTCACGGTCCTTGCAGCGTTCCACCTGCTCCGTCACGCTTCCGGTGTGTGGGCGGGCACGTGCCGCCACTGCCTGCAATTGGGCTGGGGAATCAGCCGGCTACTGCCGCGCGGGGCACGAGGGACACAGGCGCCGGGACAGGTGCCCCCCCCCCCACCCACAGCGACGGGGCCGAGGCCGGCGGGTGCTGGCACCGGCGGCCCGCCAGGTGGGGGCAAGCGCGCTCTCGGCATGGCTGGGGAGGGCCAGACCGGCGCCCACAGCGCTGCCGGCGCCAGAGAGGCCCTCACAGTGTGCCCGAAGGCCAGAGCCGCGGCAGCTGGCCCGGCAGGCGCCCTCGCCCGACCGCGACGTGGTGCCCGCGTCCGGACGAGCGCGCAGAGCGAGCCCGCCGCGCCCGGCGGCAACAGATGACCCCCCCCCCTCCCCACAAGGGACAGCCGCCCTGGGGCTGCAGGGTGTTTTTTTGCAGCATTTCGGCTGCCCTGCTGGCACAGGGGTGCAGGCGACCCCGCTCCCATTGCGACCCCGAACCCCCCCCCTTCCCCACTGTGGTCGCGCACTGTGCGCTGCCCTCGGTGCAGTGCATGCTGCACCCTGTTGTACACGGTGTGCGGCTTCCTGTGGTGCACTGTGTGCCGTGCTCTGTGCTGGCAGTGCACGCGCACTGTCGTGGTGCTGTGCGCTGTGCACTGCACATTGTGCTGCTGGTGCACCCTGGTGCCGTGCCCTGTCCGCTGTTCCCTGTGCCCTTGCACCCACCCCTGCCTGACCTGCCTGCCCTGCACCAACGAGCAGAGAGTACGGCACACAATGCACCACAGGCGACAGTGCACAGTTCACAGCGCGCAGTGCGCAGGGCCCAGGACGACCGGGGCCCCTGCGCCACGGCCGCCAGGCCACTCTGCTCTCTATGGGGCCGCCAGTGGCAGCCCCCCCGACGAGTCGCCCCCTTGGGGCGCCCGACGCCGTCGCGCCGGCGTCCCCTGGGGGTGTGTCCATGCCTAACCTGGCACACGGGAGGGCGAGCTCGGAAGAGACATAGTCTTGACCGACTCGTCCCTCTGTTCCGCCGTGCACCATAGGCGGAGGGCAATCAGCCCGGGAGGAGGGCGCAGAACTCCGAGATCGACCGTTCCCCCCAGCCCCTCGGCCTCTGTACATATGGACAGTAATAGCGCAATATCTTGTTTGTGCGTTTTTCATCCCATTTGGCCATTCAATTGGCCTCCAGCCTTTCAACGGTTGGCTTTCCTGGGGGCTGGGGGCGTGCACCACATTAACATGAGCAGCAACACATCCAGTATCTCAGTTCTAGCAGAGGCTGAAGTACCCAGAACACATTCTGAGGATTGCGTGCAATCAGTAGTCCTTGAAACACCCAAGAAGCATGCAACCACCGAGTTATGGCTTTGAGCAAGACTGGTGGAAGAGGATATTGCCATGCTCTGTGCAACAAAGAGGCATGACCAAAGCTGCCCAGAAAGGCTTCCACCACCCAGGAAACCCCATTGGCGCGTATGCCCTCCTGGGCTTTGGAAATTCCAGCAGCAGCACGGTTTTCCTTGTGCGTGTCCTGGACCCCGGGTGTAACCCACTCCATTGATGGGAGGGGAGTGGCAGAGGGCCACTGCATGCGAGGGTAGAGGGATACACTTCTCCCAGATCCACACACCGGGATGAAGCACGACATCTCCATCACCCAACATGGCCCTTGGGGACAACGTCCCACAGCAAATCTACTCCTGCGGGGCACACCGATCAGCGGGTAGCGATCACACACAGCTCACGAGGCACAGGCCGCTTCCACCACAAAGGCAACACGAGGAACAGAAAGAGATTCACACCATGATTGGTGCTGGTTCCTGCACTTTGTACCCCACCATCTCCAGCGCTGTAATCCCTACACTAAAGATGTCGCTGCGGTCGCTGAAGTGGCCAGATAATGATGCCGGGTCGGAGTAAGCGACAGTGCCTGCATATGGAGCCTCCAGTGGCTCCCCATGCCAGGGCAGACACGCACCAAAATCCACAAGCTTCAGACACTGAAATGGCAACAAACAAATGGTCTGCATGAGGAGAGGGTTGTGCTTCACAAGCAGATAGGGGTGAGGGCGTATGGGGGGGGGGGTGGAAGAGTTGACAGGGCCAGCAAATGCGTTCTACAATGAGTCAGTGCCACCCACCACAACCTCTTGAATGGTTGTTGTGCAGCGGGGGGCATTGGAGAATTCCTTCCGTTTGGAGGTCCTGTGGCACTACAACGGATATTACAGGTCCTGCATACGTTTTCGTGACGAGGGGAGAAGTGCCAGGGGCGAAGGCAAAGAGGGGGTTCAGGCTAAAGAAATGTTGAGATGGGTTAACCCTGCAGCCCCAGCAATGACGTGGCCGGGCCTGCAGATGTGGGCGCAGGTGCTGCTCTGCAGGCGGCAGCGTGGGACTTTACTGTCTTGCAATTTGCCATTGCAAAAGTGCGAAACTGGGCTGACCACGAATCTTGCAACTCCTGTTTTACAAACTGCAAGACGGGGGCGCACGTACAGAGGGTCCACTGACGGCCACATCGCTCAGCAACACTCTCTCCAAAATGCTCACACCTGCTCGTTCGAGTCGTACATGATGTTCGAAGGCTTGATATCACAGTGCAAGAGGCCCTGTGCGTGCACATACGCTGTGCCCCGGAGCACATCTCGGCATGCCAGCGCCACATTGGCACCCTTCAGGGCTCCGCTGAGCAGCAGATTGCTGAATTTGCCTCCAGCCAGGAAATTTGTAACCAGCAGGGCTTTAAATGGGGTGTCTGTGGACCGGTAGCCACCAACAAGGGCGACGACATTCGGGTGCTCCAATTTGCGCAAGGCGCGAAGCTCAATCAACGCCTCTGAGAGGGCCACGGCATCGTCCACTAGGATGACTTTGATGGCCACTTTGCGGCCTTGCAGGTCGAAGGCAGAGTAAACGTCTCCAGAAGCACCGCCTGAGAAGGAAAATGGAATTGAATTCACGCCTGGGCGTCACTCTCCACTTCACCCCCTCACTATGACTCACCAATGAACGCTTACTCCCCTCAATCTGGCGCTTGTCGTTCATGCGATGAGTGCCACGGGCCACTCTCTCACACCCTAGGTCACATCTTGATGGCAAATCGGGACAACACCACGGCGGCGGGTGGAGGGCTGGTCACAGCGCATTTTGCTCTAACAATAGTACGTTGGTTGTTGTTGGCGGCGTTAGGGTGTTGTGGTTGAGACACTAACAAACACAAAGACGTGCACCTCCCACAAGCTGCCATTCGGTGAAGGCAACCGTAGCGTCCACTTGTGGCATTTCATCACATAATCCCTCAAGACCGTCTCCTTCGACAAGCTTGGCAGCCGGTGTGGATACCTCTGAACCAGAATGAAATGGAGCGGATATGTACCATAGAATGGATCCTCCGTGCGCGTACGACAAAGAGGCAACCATCTTAGTTGTACGTCAACCATGTGTAGAACATGCCGTAATCGCAGATGAAAGCAAGGCACCACACACAAGCAATCCGACCACATCTCTTCCGAGTGCACAAAGTGCGTCGAGAGACAAAAAACTCATCTACGTATGAACAATGTGGGTGTAACATCATATCATGTCATGCTTGTGTCACCAGCATCAATTTGGTGACCAGTGGGTATTGGTATGTGTACCTAATGGGTCATTGGCAGAATTGGGGGTTAGGGACCACGGAGGGTGAGAAGAATGTACACATGAAACACACATGCATGCACAAGCCAATTGGCACTACGGGCAACAAGAATGCCAAAAACGAAAGTGGGAGTCTTTGGTGTCTATTTGGCGATGTCTCATGGCATGGATATTACACCCCACTAATCCGCTTGATTTTTTGATGTATTCCACCAATGAACACATTTCGCCACAACATAGAAAGCAACACACCTGGGCTTTGAGGGAGCGAAAGTAATTCCATAACCGGAGTGTCCTCCACTTCGGAAACGGCCCCTATATCTTTGCGGCCTTCGTCGGGATCTCGGACGGAAAGCAACTCTGTGTGGTCAATGTGGGAAACGTGGGGAAAATTGCACGGCCTTTCGGAATTGGAAAGTGTCCACTATCATGGGGATTGTCCGGGTTATGGTATGTCACGGTACGTCACGGTAGTTGACAACCAGCCTCTTTTCCCATCAAAGCCACATTCATGTTGGGGAGGAGAGAGATTATGCTCCTTTTGCCACAATATGGGAAGAAAGAAACAAAAGCGAACGCAGAAGCGAGAAGCCGCGAAGCAAGATGAGAAACGGGTGGCCAAGCGTCGTGGCAAGCCTGCTTGGAACTACGCAGATGCCGCACACCAAAGTCTCTACAATGTGAGCAACTAGTTGGGGAAACATGGACTTGGTCCCCTTTTCGGTATGTGTATGTTTGCAAGGAGAGGGCCGCATTTTGAGAAGCGCGACTTGGAAGGATGAATATTGTGTGGCACGGCAACGCCAAACAAGAAGTAACGCCATGGCAATTAGCATGGCGGCTTCACTCTCTTGGGCTGGGGAAATCATGCGGTTGTTGGCTCTATAAGGTCAAGATACGTTAGGGTACGTCATGGCACGTGACGGTTATCGATCACCCCCATGGTGACGGGATAGACACTCATAATACTCAGAAAGTATCCCCCCAAACTTGACCGGGGGGTTACCACAAGGCGGAGACCCCATTTCTGAACGCCACGACGGTTGACGCAGTGGCCATCGTCCTAGTGATGCGGCAGTAGCCGAGCACTGCATGTCGAACCCCTTCGAATGCACGGAGGCACTCCTTCTCCAGCCTCAACCTGCTCTAGTCCATCTGGTGCCCGTTTCGGCTTCGGTTTTTTGGCCCTTGGTCGGGATGGCCTATTCGGACCATTTGTATTTTTAGTTGTAGTTGCGTTTCAATTTGTTGAAATGTTGCCGAACAACACCAATTTCCAGGTCCTCCCCAACCCCAGGAACCACTCTAGGGTGCAGTTGCATCCCAAGACGAGGGAGAACATTTGCAGGTGGAAAAAGGTGCAAGCCACGGCTCATCACATAATAGTTGTGTTGGTTCACAAGACAATTTTCTCATCTTGTTTTATTGGTTTTGAGCATACAGAAAGATCTTGTGGTATGCACACCTAGCTGGGAGTGACAAAGCGCAAATACATAAATTGTCAAGTCACCTTGAGATATATGCGCTCGCATCAAGTATTTGTTAGAGCATGGACCATGCCGCACCTGGGCTTTGAGATTGTGGAATGAACTCCGTGACAAGACTATCCGCAACTTCCGCACCATTTTTTGCATCATCACGTTCCTTCACGGGGGTTGGGTCATCAAGTGGCTTCTTCTCGTCCAAAGGTGGGAGTGTCGCAGAGGGGTCAACATCAACCACCTAATGCGAACGTGAGATCCCATGATATCCCATGAATCCCATGCCAGGAACGCAACACCCCCAAAACCGCCAACCCCGAATGGCAACTTGCAATGAATGCATCCACATGAAATGAAGGTATTGCATGTGTCAAATCTTGCATGAGCGACAACCTTTGGCACCTAGTCGACCTTGAGATCATTGGGGGAGTGTGCCTACAAAAGTACGAAACATACCTCCCCACGGTTCACGGAGCAGCAATGCCCCATTGCACATGGAGGCTTATGGAGATCGTTTTAGATGCAGTCGAACGTTCACATGGGTTGTGTGATACACTGGAGAAGATATTTTATGCGGTTTCCAAATCCGATGCATGCAAGGTGGTACAATGTCTGTTTGGGGGGCTCCGTGCCAACCGGGGTGTGCGAAAATAGCTGAAAGAGGGCTTGTGTCAAAAGGGAACATGTGACAAGCAGGCAACCCCGCTTTCGATGGCACGACAGTAGGGACTCAAATCAAATGCCCAAATATGACCCACATGCAATGTGAATTATTACAGATCGCAAAACCATGCACAAGCCGAAAATTGCATTTGTGAAAAGACGAAACACATGAAGGACGGCCATGAGAGCATGTTGGAAAGTGAAAGTATGCCGATTTTTGACAATTTTTGGCAAGGAAGTAGAACTAAAAGGAAAATACATGTGGTGACAAAATGCATTTCTATTCAGCGAAAGCCATGTTCCCATACCAAATTAGTTTTAACAATCGGAAGAGAAATGTTCGTGAGCCAATAAGTGCATATTCTAGGGCTATTTTTGGCCGGACAAGAGGATCTAGCCCAAATTAAATGCCCAAATATGACCCAAATGCAAGTTTGAATTGTTCCACAACGGGCACCAAGGACCCAATTTCTGCACGAAGTAGGTTTGAGATACCCAGGCCGGGTCGTATTATCATTTGACAAGTTCGTCCGCTTTAAACATAGCCGAGCCTTACCCTCCCACTAGTGCCTCCGGCGAATTCACCCACAAACCTAATAGTGCCAATTTCGAAATTGCGCATCTCCCACTCTGCAAACCTAGGACGCACTGGGGATGCAACCGGCCAACTAGTGGCCTATCTCTTCCCTCGAGGTCCAAACTTGTCAAACATATTTGGTTGAGAACGTACAACAACGTCAGCATCAAACCACAACACCATGGCAAGCCAACGATGTTGGCGCCCTAGTTTTGTTAGAACACCTAAAAACAAAGCCTAAAAAGGTGGTTCACCTTTGTTTTTTGCCCTCTCCGTAGGCCATGCAAAACTGCTGAGACACAATTGTAGCTCCGAAATAGGACGGGCGGACACGAAGGTTCGGGTCGGAGGCAAGGAGATAGCCGTATGCCGTAGGTGTCGAAGTTGTAGAAGTATGACGATAGAACCAATCACACATGATTACCACGTTTGACCACCATTGGACCCCATTTCCACCCATGAGAGCGCCCGAGGGGTCAACATTCATGTTTTTCACATCATTTGGACCTTCGTCTTGAATGACAACAATTGAGCAGAAAAGTAACTGTGCTCATCTCTACGGTCACCCATTTAAATCACAACAGACGGGCGAAAGTTGCCATCACCACTCACGACCCCACCGTGTCAAGGGCGACCCACCAAAACACGCGACAATGCGGGAAAGCTTCAGACCATTGGATGGGAGCTGTATTTATTTGTAGTGACACGCGTCACGACTGTCGATTTTACATACATACATACACATCGAGATTGGTAACCGTCGGAAATACATCTTGTTTCGACCGTTAGACAAAAGCGAGCGTGATATACCAAGTGCGAAGGACCACCGCACGATCAGCTGCTTGCCGTCGTTGTGTTGTGCTGAAATGGCGTTTATGTATTCTTGGTGCCTGCTTTTTGTGCACCCTGGTTTGGCTGATTGCCCAATGTGTGAGGGTGTACCACTAGAGACTTCAGATTTTCAGCCTGTGTCCAGCTGGACGCCCGCGCCTCTGGGTACCCGATTTCAGCCGGGATCGTCGCACTCGCCCACGGTCCCCTGTTGGTGTACACCTGTGCACTGCTATCAAGCCGTTCACTGTGGTAGGAAAGTACTTCGAAGTACTTTACCGCAGTCAAGTTAATTCCGCAAAATCAGCGGTTTGGGGGGGGCAGGCGGCGTTACGAAACCTCCGAAATCTAAATAGTGCACCGGCTGAAGCCACAACTGACAAACACATTCGCAGCTCCTCGGCCTCCAAAATGCCATATATTCCGAGAAATACCCAAAACTCTTGAACACGCGCGCAAGTCTCATTTGCCGCGGTTTTCCCTTATCCGGGACTAGAGTTAGGGTTAGCACGAGCCACCTATCGCGACGCGTGCATGCTCGTTTGTTCATTTGTGATACCCACCGGTTTGTTTTTTTGCGAATCCCACCCTCCTCACGGGCGTTGAATCCCTCCACCAAGCACTACGAAACGCCATGTTCATGATAGTGGATTCTCCCAATCTTTCGGCACACCCCTTTGCCACCCGTTCCACCCTCCAATTTCGTTCATTCCTTGCCGCTTCTTGCAAATTCTTTGTGCTCATCATGTGGTCGAGGACCGATTTGTGTGCCTTACGAGTGCCACGAACTCTCCCATCTTCCCACCGACAGATGAGTGCAGCATGGACCGCGCGGTTGCTCGCAGTGGTCGTGGTTGCTTTGGGGGTGGCAATTGCGTTGTTGCAATCAAGGCTTGTGCCCTTCGAAGACCGCCTCGCTGCCATCCCGCCCAATGCGACGCACATTGACAATGTCGGCGGATATAGCAGCGCGGCTCATTGGGCCCTTGGGGGGCCCAACACGGGCCTTTACTTGATCAACGGCGCGCGTGTCAACTACTTCGAGCGGCATTTGCCACCCAACACACGCACTGTGCCCCCTGTGGCGCGTGTGCTTGACGTGGGTTGCGGGGGTGGCATCGCTAGCAACGCTTTGGCGCGGCGTGGCTTCGCGGTCACCGGGATCGACCTATCCCCGGGTGCTATTGCATTTGCACAAAATATGAGTGATCGCGAGGGCTTGGGCGCTCTCTACACAATCGGATCGGTGTATGACTTGCCGTTCGAGAATGAAACTTTTTCCGCGGTGGTGTGCTCCGACGTCTTCGAACACTTGACGGACCTTCGACCGGCGATTGCTGAAGCTCACCGCGTGCTCCGCCCCGGGGGCGTTCTGGTCTCCAACTTCCAATTCTTGATGCAAGTTGCCCGTTTGGCCGTCCCATAGGAAAGTGAGCGGGGGCGAAGAGCTTAATTCCGTGTGTCAACGGGCTTGTTGATTTCAACCTTGAATGAATCGGTCCCTAGAGGGCGTCCCCAATGGACCCAACTTGAGCAACGTTCCACAATATACCACCAACCACACACCCATACGCTCCACAATATGCCACCACCCACACCCATACGTGTGCACGTTGATCTAGCCCAGCATTGCAGTACCAGGATTGCAGCTGATGCCCAACCCGCGGTGGGTAGTTTGGTGCAGACGGCATTGTATGTGGGCTGCCAAGGGGTGGGTGAAAGTGGAGAATTTCGCAGTCTCCGAAGGTGGCAAAAGTTTCTAACAATTCCACTACCACACATGAAGAACGAACCATTAGCACATGGCATCGTTGCGATATCGCACATGCGACGGTGTGTCTCACAAAGTAGAATGGATCCTCAGAAGAACAAAAAGACTGGTCAAAGAACGGCATGGTAGAATTGTCGTGTGGCTCTCTTGTTGGGAAATCCAAGGGTGGCGAAATCTTCCCTTGTCGCAAAGTCCTTAGGTAGTAGCGGCCGTAGCAACCGGACAGGAAGCGCCGCTTTCAGGGATGTAGGAGACACCGCGCACCGCACGGCATTGGAAGCCACCTTGCTCCAATGGCATCCCTAGCGCATCCCGCCAATTCCTATCTTTTGTTGGACACGGGAACGCAACAATACTGCGACGGCAGTTGTGTTGGTGGTTGTGCGACCGAACCATATCCAGAAGCTGGCTATGGTTGTATACGCAACCGGAAGGTTGATAGATACGAAGTGGCCCCACGTTTTGGCCAAAGCCTTGGAGACAAGGACAACGGTGGATGACATCAGTTGCACACCATGTGACGAGCCTTTTGAAGAGGAACGGTCGTCCAACTATTCACAGCCCACCCTGTTGAGATTGAGCGTGTGGATGATGGGTGCTGCATTTGTGAAAGCTGTTTGAGTGTGTGGCATTGTGAGTAGCTGGATGGGTGGAGGTGCAGCGGGTGTGCCGTGCCTGGATGTTTGCATGGTATTGGTTATGGTGGTGGTCATGGGAGTGATGGTTTCGGTTGTGTGGCATCATGTGTGTGGTTGGGGAGGGCCTGAACCAGGCCAATTGAGCTTTGCCAACACGGTCAGTCCCTCTCTTACCCATCTATCATTCACACTAACGCCATTCGTGCCATCTCTTTCAGATATTCGATACTATCCATCGGACGAGGCTCAGTTACCTCTTGGCAATCTTCGCGATGGAGGACGTTTTGGGGATCCTTTCCCCGAACACCCACGACTGGCGGTTGTTTGTGACACCTGAGGAATTGGAGCGGGCCCTAGCGCAACAGTTCCAGCTGCAGGAAGTCATTGGGATACGGCCAGAGCTCGGGGCTGTGGTATCGTTGGTGCTATGGGGACTGGGGCTGATTGAAGCAGAGGGGTTGTGGGGTGGCTTCGTGGTCGGTGGACCGCCCTGGGTGAACTACATCGGCTACGCGACGAAGCTGCACTGAAAACCCTGTGAAATTTCAATGCAATATTTTCAGGGACTGCCACATCTCTCGACGTAGCCTGTGTGGGGGCGCCATGGCAGTGTCTGCAAGCATTCGCTAGCCCCCCCCCCCTCCCGCCCCTCCGAATCAGAGTCTTCTGATTTCGTGCTTCTGTTTCTCTTGAAGGGAAGCGACAAAGGGACAATAAAGCCGGCGATGTAACAATGGAGGGTCCACCGCCAGTTCTTGCCCCCTGTTGAGCTCAGGAACCTGCAGACTCTGCCCCCCGAAACCCAAAACATAGCCCAACCCACTGTCCATAACCTGCTTCCCAATAACGATGGACAGAATATCGCACAGTCCATGCAATCTTCCTGAGGGTATTGTTCACTCATCAACATGATGTCCGATTCTTTTGGATGTCCTGTTCAGGAGAGATGGGGGAGTTCCAGACAGGCTGGTTCGGTGCCGCGTAGTGCCAGCGGTGTCCAGTGCCTTTGTGTGACCTATTGTTGATCGAGGTGCTATTGAGAGGGCAAGCTGCTCACTGTGGCAGCAGACTGCCCCCAAGGCGTTCACTCCCCTCCCGGCACCTGCAGGCTTCACACAGCCAGTCCCATGACTGTAAGGGTGCTACCTCTTCCTGGCTGAGCCTGTAACCAGAGCACAGTGGAGTACAGGCAGGGTATCATCACATTCACAGGAGCCACTACTTAGCACTGGCACACTGCCTTGAGTGTCACGCTGCACAGGGCAGACCCAGGGTTCCCACAGCCTCTCCAATGACGGGCCGTTATCGAATCGCAAGCAGCTCAAAGTCAGGGGACACACCAACAGGGCTCCCTCTAATGCGCTGCCTCAGGGGGTGAGGCCCTGCGCACTGCAACAGTCACCACACAACGCTTGTGTCAGTGGCAGTGCAGTGTTGCCGTGCAGTGTTGTTCAGTCACAGCATTTGGCCAAACGGCAGGGTCAAGTATGTTACATGGAGTGCCCAATGCCGTGCATCAATGCATGGCAAGCCTCTTGAAGGGGGTTTTACTTTGCACTGAGAGAAGCGCAACGGAACCCTCCAGACACTAGTCCATTTGGTCTTTTGGCAGACCAGAGGAGTTTGAGTAATTCAAAGTGCCTGTGAGCTCCCACTGCACGCCCAATGTGGTGCATCAGAACTGGACAAATATGTAACATGGGGGCTGCACTTGCAATGCCATCAGCTCAATTCTCAAGCAGGAGGATAACTCCCACCCCTCCTACGCGGGGACATTCCGTCAATCAGCACCGACCCCAATCGAGCCCCCCACAGGTGCAAGCCCTCCACCCCTCCTCACCAACTTTTCGTGGTATTCATGTGTATTTGTATACACGGGGGCCCCACAGTGTTGCCTTGTGCATAGTGTTTACAAACCACAGACGATGCAGCGTCTGAAGGTTGCACATTCCCCCCCCATCCCCCCCCCCAAAATCAGCCAGCAGTCGGGGCTTTCTGCAGATGTGGGTTCCAAAGACAAGAGCATGCATCACATGAAGCACAAAGCAATTGATACATCCTTGTATGGGGACCTGGCATAGCCAACTACCGTTTGGGGTCAAATTAGGACCCTTGCACGGCCTACTTTGTGCATACCACCTGAACACGTGTACATGGCGCACGCACCAACTCAACTGAACTTTCATTTGCAGTCGGGCCACAAGCCAGTACACCCTGACCCAAAGGTTTGCTCTCGCCCTCTACCATTCCAACACAGTCCTCAAGGTGCTGCAAACCTCCTTACCCCCAGGCAGCGTACTTGTAACCTTGCCCCATGGCCATGGTGGGGGTCTAGCACTATCCTATAGTTCTCAATGCATCATGATGCAGGGGTTACGGTACTCAGCATGGCGCCAGCACCTGTACATCTCGCTGCCGCAAACCGCAAACCGACCGGTGTCGTGTTGCCAGGCACCAGTCCATTCTCACTTTGTTGGCAGAAAGGTACCCATGGTCACTGACGAGCATCTGTTTTATGTGCTGCCGGTGCGTGCCATCGCACTGCTATGACACAGCTTTCCAATGGGGGGGTGAGGTGTGTGGGTGGAGGGGGGGAATTTGTGAAGGTGTGTGGAGGGGAGGCGGATCTGTCTGGGGGAGAGACGTTTTGCATACCACTGGCTGATTTGGGTGGGCACTTGTGCACCCAGATCGGCAGCCCATTTGTCGTGCAGAGTGGCCTGGTTTGCATGTGATATGTGATGGGAAGGTTGAATTGGGGTCAATATGGGCACCTAGGGTACAGAAATAGGACGTCAAGTCCGTCATGTCGGCTGCAGATGTTCACTGCATGTGTGGCTCTGCTCCGCACTGATTTGCATAGATTACTGACATATATTGAGCACAAACGACCATTGAGCCACCCCTTCCAAACGCGGTTCCGCAGTGTCCCTCACCACCCTCTCTAACATTCCCAAACCTCCTGATTCCAACAACCCCCACCCTCTGCCCCCCCCCCCCCCCCGCGCCTACTCCCCCGTGCACCCACGCATCCCCCACAACCCCCGTCCGCGCAGCAAAGGCATGAAGGAGAGGGTAGGGGGTTTGTGTTGCGCTCGCCAAAGGATGGACTGAGCGCGGGAACTTGGAGGAGAAAGGTTGTTATGTGCCCCCGTCGGGGAAACGACCCCGCAAGTGGCCATCCCAGGGCCCACCAGCCGCCGTTGGGGAGAGGTACCTCACCGCCGGCTTGGGATGGCCGCTTGGACGCACCTGGCCAACGGCGAAGGCATTTGCCTTCCTCTGCGTGGACTCGACGCAGAGAAGTGAAACAGGGCAAGTCCGGGGGCTCCGTTGGCACAACCGACCAAGGGAAAGGGAAGGGAAGGAGTGTGGTGAGGCCGATGGGCACGGTGGCCTACAGAGGGAAAGGCCAAGGGAAGGGAAAGGGGAGGGGAGAGGGAAGGTTAGGGCAAGGAGGAAGAGGAAGGTCAAACGGTGGTGAGAAGCTGATGGGCACCACCGCCTATGGAGGGAAAGGGTCCAAGGGAAGGGCAGCGAATGGCGATCGGCCAGTAGGCGCCGCCAGCTGCAGACGAGATCATCACACCATGGCGTCATGCCAAAACCCCCACATACCACGCCTGACGTGGAGTGCCCCCACACGGGGGCTGTATGGCGCGAAAGGCGCTCTACGTGCAGAAGAAGAGGCACGACAACAACCCCGTTGGTCACAAAGCCATGGAGCGGAAGCGTCGGAGCATTGGAGAGAAGTGAGGTGTGGAAAAGGATAGGACACGAGATGGAGCAAGGGTGGAAAGGGAACATGGCTGCCAGAAGCAGGATTGAAGGTGACCAACTATTGGGGTGCTCTATATAGGAGGACGGCCCAAAAAGGAAAAGGCAAGGGAACCCTCGGAAGGCGAGGAACGGTTGACCCAGGTTGGGTGAATGATGAGGAGGGCGGAGGAGTTCGCTTGCAGAGCCAAACACCGGAATTGGGAAGGAGAAAAGGGATAGGGAAGGGGAAGGGAGGAAAAGGCAAAGGGAAGGGGAGACAACACGTGGAACACACAGAAGCAAGGAGTGGAAGAGGAATCCGGCTGAGGATCCAGCATCAGCATCACCGAGGAATGGAACGCACCGAGGAAAGGAGAAGTAGGGGAATGGAAAGGAGGATGCACTATCCATGGTACAAAGAGAAGGTACCACTACAACGAACAACAGTGGAAGGAGAGGTGAGATGGACATGGCAGCAGCATTTTGAGGATTGCCGCAGAGTTTGGCGAGAAGGTCCCAAAACACAAAAGTTGCGTCGATTGTGGCAACTAATAAAGGAAGAACAATGGAAATGGAGGACAAGTGGACAAGAACATCGGATCCCAAGATGGGAAGAGGAAGGAGTGGCGGAAGCATACATGATGTACCACAAGCCGACAGGCAAAGCGTACGCGGGAGTAGCGTACAATGGACACCAAGCACGGTTAAAGAAGAGATGGAGCAACCGTTGGGGGGATGAAGACTTGGTAAGTAGGGTGATGAGAACAAGTGAATCAATGGCGGATTGGATAGTATGGCCCGTGGAGAGGTTTCCCGGACAACGAAGAGGGCACATGGCGTTTTGGAGGAGGTCAAGCATGAGGGAGGGGTTTTGGGCCACACACTTGGAATGTTGGTGGCCAAAAGGGTTCAATGAGGGAACGACAGGAGGGGAGCACAGGGAAGGGGCCAGAAGGGATTGGGCACACAGAAGGTACACATTCCAGAGGGCGCACAGGGAAGGTTTGGTGACCTCGGAGGAGGCGAAATCAAGACGAACAAAGCCACAACCAAGAAAGGGTGAATGGCAAGTGGAGCTCCCCAAGGACATATTGGAGACATGGAACCAAGCAGTCCGGGAAGCGGCAAGCCAAGGGAAAGAGACCATGGGATTGTTGTGGGGGACAAGGACCGAAAATGGGGTCAAAGTAGGGGGTCTACACATACCAAGACACGACGTACAAACAAGCCACCACTGTGCAGTGGGAGATGAGGCGCTCACAGAGGCGGTCAGTTGGGGCGCATCCTTGGGAGGAAAATTGGTTGGTTGGATACACACGCATCCAGGACATGTGCCGGTGCTATCAGCCTTGGACGTGTGCACCCTCAACACAATTGGCCAAACGCTATGGTCAATTATACCGGAAGGAGGCCCAGCAGTTGGAGTGGTGCAAAGTTGGACCTCTCCAGCGGATGAAGTGGCGTGTGCCCCACTGAAGGGGGGTCTAAAGGCCTACACAATGTCCGTCTTGGGCATGGAGGTGGCAAACAGATGTGCCGCAATCCGCCGAAAGAAACCGGGAGTGGATCACCGGTATCACGAACATCTTGCTGGAGTTTGGGATGATGATGACCCTCACCCGGTTGGGAGGGAGCCGGAGGAAGTGCCGGTGGTCCTCGTGGAGGCCGAGGATGGTGGTTGTATGGACATGGGAAACAACAGGTGGTGGACCAAATGGTTGGGAGCAGGAAGCACACCTAAGGAAAAGGAGAACACCAAGCCCGCCAACAATGAGGAGAGTGATAGCAGCACGAGCAGCAACGGGATAGCGAGCACGGTCGGACCAGAAGCTTGGTCGCAAAAGCGTGGTCCCAAGCACGCATGTGGGCTATGCTGCAGACCGTTGAGGGCCAAGGAGGGAGCAGTGAGGTGCAGCCAGGGGCACTGGATGCACTTGAAGTGTGCTGGGGTCACTGTCTCCCAGGCGAAGAAGGTGTTCCGCAGCAACAGGGTGTTCCAGTGTAGGTGCAGAAAGGCAAGGCCAGCCAAATGGTTGCGGGAGGAAAGAGAGAGGCACAAGCAGAGGAGGAGAGAACAACGCAGCAAAGCGAGGAAGGCAGGGGTGGCGCCGGAGGAACAACCCCCCAAGCCACAAGCACGGGCCGAACCACAGCAAAGTGACTCCGAGAGACCGGAAGTGGTTGGAGTGGATGGCCATCGCATTGTTCTCGGGGGAAGAGTAGCACTAACAGGCATGAAGAAAAAGATGGAATTGGAGGGGAAGACAGGTGAGGTTGAAAGCATCATCCAGGAACAAGGAAAAGTAAGACTCCGAATGGACTGTGGCAGAAGGGTTTTGGTGTCATTGGATAGGGTCAGGGTGCAAGAGGTGGAGCACATGGGAGGCGCCGAGGACTCAAAAGCTGCCCAACAACAACAGCACGGGGAAGAAACAAAAGGACGCGGGGTGGCGGGAGACAATGAACCGCACGGAAGAAAGGAGGAAAGGAGTGAAGAAGGAGAGATGGGAGGGCAGGAAGAAACATTTGAACTATGGAATGGGGTGAGGCTAGTAGGGATGAGACAACCGGAGTTGGAGGGCCACAAGGGGGTGTTGGAGGAGATCTACAAGGACAAAGTGCAAGTGTTGTTAGTGGGAGGGATGCGCCGAGTAAAAGTGGACAAGAAGAAGGTGGTCCCGGAGGTAGTTGAGCCCGTTGAGGTGCTGCCCCCGGGTTTTGAAGGATGGAGCTTTCTTGAACAGATTGGAGTGGGTAGTGCACCCACCATGGATGAAGTGAAGGCCGCATACAAAAAGTGGGTGTTGCGGTTACATCCGGACAAGAACATGAACAACATTGCCAAAGCCACCCACCTGTTCAAAAGGTTGACCTCCGGCTACGAGGGATGGAAAAGTGCGCCCGGGGTGACACCGCCAAGGCCGGCGGAGGAACCACCCAACTACCAGTTCAACCCCACATACTTTCGATCCAATTTCTGCAACAGCACAAGTTCGGCGGGGCAAACAGCCCCGGAGGAAGCGCCACCAAGTGCCAAAAACCCAGAAACGGAGGGCGATGGAGAGGGTTTTTGGTCTTTCTTGTGGGGAAGCAAAAGGCCCGGTCGTTCCGAACATGCGAGTGGAATGGGGGCTAGCCACGGTGAGGGTACACCGAAGGGCGCACCGCCACCGGGGTCGGGAACGCAACGGACCCGGCGCCTCTTGTTCCATGAGAAGTTCCGGTGGCACACGCACCACGTCCGCGCCATCCAAGCGGACCGGATCCTCGCTGAGAAAAGGAGGAGAGGGTGGTTCTCCGACTACCCCGAGGCAGGAAGCAACATGTACTTATTGGCACCAGACCAGGTGAACAAAGTGCGAGTGCTAGCCTCAACGGTATGGGTGCCGGAGGTGAGACGTTGGGAGCCGGAGGTGTTCATCATCGGGGAGGGCATCAACTTCACAGTGG
This sequence comes from Eutreptiella sp. 'Long Island Sound 2002', assembly GCA_964036045.1. Lineage (NCBI taxonomy): Eukaryota > Euglenozoa > Euglenophyceae > Eutreptiales > Eutreptiaceae > Eutreptiella > Eutreptiella sp. 'Long Island Sound 2002'. The sequence continues at coordinate 5,194,681 of OZ038378.1, forward strand.
AGGACACAACCAGGTTGATGCAAAACTTGCACAGGGCAAACGTGATTGCCGAGCAAGTAGGCATCCGGCTGTACAAGGAGTAGAAGATGGAAGCCAAGTGAGAAGCGGACAAGCCCCACCCGCGGGTGACAAGAGGGCGTGGAAGCGCACGGTCGCACAGTTCTGACGGCGTCAAGGTGACGGGGTGCAGCTTGTTCAGCGCAGTGCCGAGCACAAAGGCGCGACCCGGAACGCACCATGGCATGGCCTAGGCCTTGAAGCAAGAGGGACTGAGACCGGGCGCCAAGCGACCCAGGAACCCAAGGGACGGGCAACCCGGCGCCGGGTGAAGAAAGAAGAACAATGAAAGCAAAAAGCCTGATGGAAAGGAGAGTCTCACACCATCAACATGGCTCTGCTGGGGAGGAGAGGATCCTCCAGCCACCGAGACTCACACTGGGGAGCCGCGGCCCCCAGTGATACAGCAACAAGGCACAACGATGTGGTCTGAGGTACGGCCGTGGACGGGCCTCTGGACCCATGCCCAATGGAGACGGCGCCGCAGTCTCCATTGGATGCGCCCCGGCTACCACAACGCGCAGCGAGCTTTCTCGCCGGCAGAGTAGGGGGCAAGGCCAAACAACAGGCAGGGGGAAGGCAACCCCCGCACTTTTTTAGCCAGGGTGGTGACCAACACCGACCAAAACAAAACAATGAACTCTACACGTGCACCGAGTTCTTCTCGGGGGGTCCAATGGGGCCTCAGCGAGATGCCCGATGTGGCAACGCAAGCCCACCGGGGGCCGCGCTCTCAAGGGAGTGACCACGGCAGTAAGTCCCAGCGTGCTGGCACTGAGAAGCGAGCAGGGGAGAGACTCCTTCCCTCGCGTAGCAACTCAACCAGAAAAGGGACGCACCACGTCGTCAAGCGCCCGGACCAAGCCGGGAGAAGGGGGCCAGCAAGGGGCCCTACGCACCTCCACCCAACACGGGACACCACCGTCAACCCAACAACAACTCGCTCCTATGTTGAGGTGGTCCGGGGAGTCGCGCAACGAAGTGGGCGGCCAGCGACGGTAAGAGGCCCACCCCACGTCACCCGCTACATCCTACTCCCCCGTGCACCCACGCATCCCCCACAACCCCCGTCCGCGCAGCAAAGGCATGAAGGAGAGGGTAGGGGGTTTGTGTTGCGCTCGCCAAAGGATGGACTGAGCGCGGGAACTTGGAGGAGAAAGGTTGTTATGTGCCCCCGTCGGGGAAACGACCCCGCAAGTGGCCATCCCAGGGCCCACCAGCCGCCGTTGGGGAGAGGTACCTCACCGCCGGCTTGGGATGGCCGCTTGGACGCACCTGGCCAACGGCGATGGCATTTGCCTTCCTCTGCGTGGACTCGACGCAGAGAAGTGAAACAGGGCAAGTCCGGGGGCTCCGTTGGCACAACCGACCAAGGGAAAGGGAAGGGAAGGAGTATGGTGAGGCCGATGGGCACGGTGGCCTACAGAGGGAAAGGCCAAGGGAAGGGAAAGGGGAGGGGAGAGGGAAGGTTAGGGCAAGGAGGAAGAGGAAGGTCAAACGGTGGTGAGAAGCTGATGGGCACCACCGCCTATGGAGGGAAAGGGTCCAAGAGAAGGGCAGCGAATGGCGATCGGCCAGTAGGCGCCGCCAGCTGCAGACGAGATCATCACACCATGGCGTCATGCCAAAACCCCCACATACCACGCCTGACGTGGAGTGCCCCCACACGGGGGCTGTATGGCGCGAAAGGCGCTCTACGTGCAGAAGAAGAGGCACGACAACAACCCCGTTGGTCACAAAGCCATGGAGCGGAAGCGTCGGAGCATTGGAGAGAAGTGAGGTGTGGAAAAGGATAGGACACGAGATGGAGCAAGGGTGGAAAGGGAACATGGCTGCCAGAAGCAGGATTGAAGGTGACCAACTATTGGGGTGCTCTATATAGGAGGACGGCCCAAAAAGGAAAAGGCAAGGGAACCCTCGGAAGGCGAGGAACGGTTGACCCAGGTTGGGTGAATGATGAGGAGGGCGGAGGAGTTCGCTTGCAGAGCCAAACACCGGAATTGGGAAGGAGAAAAGGGATAGGGAAGGGGAAGGGAGGAAAAGGCAAAGGGAAGGGGAGACAACACGTGGAACACACAGAAGCAAGGAGTGGAAGAGGAATCCGGCTGAGGATCCAGCATCAGCATCACCGAGGAATGGAACGCACCGAGGAAAGGAGAAGTAGGGGAATGGAAAGGAGGATGCACTATCCATGGTACAAAGAGAAGGTACCACTACAACAAACAACAGTGGAAGGAGAGGTGAGATGGACATGGCAGCAGCATTTTGAGGATTGCCGCAGAGTTTGGCAAGAAGGTCCCAAAACACAAAAGTTGCGTCGATTGTGGCAACTAATAAAGGAAGAACAATGGAAATGGAGGACAAGTGGACAAGAACATCGGATCCCAAGATGGGAAGAGGAAGGAGTGGCGGAAGCATACATGATGTACCACAAGCCGACAGGCAAAGCGTACGCGGGAGTAGCGTACAATGGACACCAAGCACGGTTAAAGAAGAGATGGAGCAACCGTTGGGGGGATGAAGACTTGGTAAGTAGGGTGATGAGAACAAGTGAATCAATGGCGGATTGGATAGTATGGCCCGTGGAGAGGTTTCCCGGACAACGAAGAGGGCACATGGCGTTTTGGAGGAGGTCAAGCATGAGGGAGGGGTTTTGGGCCACACACTTGGAATGTTGGTGGCCAAAAGGGTTCAATGAGGGAACGACAGGAGGGGAGCACAGGGAAGGGGCCAGAAGGGATTGGGCACACAGAAGGTACACATTCCAGAGGGCGCACAGGGAAGGTTTGGTGACCTCGGAGGAGGCGAAATCAAGACGAACAAAGCCACAACCAAGAAAGGGTGAATGGCAAGTGGAGCTCCCCAAGGACATATTGGAGACATGGAACCAAGCAGTCCGGGAAGCGGCAAGCCAAGGGAAAGAGACCATGGGATTGTTGTGGGGGACAAGGACCGAAAATGGGGTCAAAGTAGGGGGTCTACACATACCAAGACACGACGTACAAACAAGCCACCACTGTGCAGTGGGAGATGAGGCGCTCACAGAGGCGGTCAGTTGGGGCGCATCCTTGGGAGGAAAATTGGTTGGTTGGATACACACGCATCCAGGACATGTGCCGGTGCTATCAGCCTTGGACGTGTGCACCCTCAACACAATTGGCCAAACGCTATGGTCAATTATACCGGAAGGAGGCCCAGCAGTTGGAGTGGTGCAAAGTTGGACCTCTCCAGCGGATGAAGTGGCGTGTGCCCCACTGAAGGGGGGTCTAAAGGCCTACACAATGTCCGTCTTGGGCATGGAGGTGGCAAACAGATGTGCCGCAATCCGCCGAAAGAAACCGGGAGTGGATCACCGGTATCACGAACATCTTGCTGGAGTTTGGGATGATGATGACCCTCACCCGGTTGGGAGGGAGCCGGAGGAAGTGCCGGTGGTCCTCGTGGAGGCCGAGGATGGTGGTTGTATGGACATGGGAAACAACAGGTGGTGGACCAAATGGTTGGGAGCAGGAAGCACACCTAAGGAAAAGGAGAACACCAAGCCCGACAACAATGAGGAGAGTGATAGCAGCACGAGCAGCAACGGGACAGCGAGCACGGTCGGACCAGAAGCTTGGTCGCAAAAGCGTGGTCCCAAGCACGCATGTGGGCTATGCTGCAGACCGTTGAGGGCCAAGGAGGGAGCAGTGAGGTGCAGCCAGGGGCACTGGATGCACTTGAAGTGTGCTGGGGTCACTGTCTCCCAGGCGAAGAAGGTGTTCCGCAGCAACAGGGTGTTCCAGTGTAGGTGCAGAAAGGCAAGGCCAGCCAAATGGTTGCGGGAGGAAAGAGAGAGGCACAAGCAGAGGAGGAGAGAACAACGCAGCAAAGCGAGGAAGGCAGGGGTGGCGCCGGAGGAACAACCCCCAAGCCACAAGCACGGGCCGAACCACAGCAAAGTGACTCCGAGAGACCGGAAGTGGTTGGAGTGGATGGCCATCGCATTGTTCTCGGGGGAAGAGTAGCACTAACAGGCATGAAGAAAAAGATGGAATTGGAGGGGAAGACAGGTGAGGTTGAAAGCATCATCCAGGAACAAGGAAAAGTAAGACTCCGAATGGACTGTGGCAGAAGGGTTTTGGTGTCATTGGATAGGGTCAGGGTGCAAGAGGTGGAGCACATGGGAGGCGCCGAGGACTCAAAAGCTGCCCAACAACAACAACACGGGGAAGAAACAAAAGGACGCGGGGTGGCGGGAGACAATGAACCGCACGGAAGAAAGGAGGAAAGGAGTGAAGAAGGAGAGATGGGAGGGCAGGAAGAAACATTTGAACTATGGAATGGGGTGAGGCTAGTAGGGATGAGACAACCGGAGTTGGAGGGCCACAAGGGGGTGTTGGAGGAGATCTACAAGGACAAAGTGCAAGTGTTGTTAGTGGGAGGGATGCGCCGAGTAAAAGTGGACAAGAAGAAGGTGGTCCCGGAGGTAGTTGAGCCCGTTGAGGTGCTGCCCCCGGGTTTTGAAGGATGGAGCTTTCTTGAACAGATTGGAGTGGGTAGTGCACCCACCATGGATGAAGTGAAGGCCGCATACAAAAAGTGGGTGTTGCGGTTACATCCGGACAAGAACATGAACAACATTGCCAAAGCCACCCACCTGTTCAAAAGGTTGACCTCCGGCTACGAGGGATGGAAAAGTGCGCCCGGGGTGACACCGCCAAGGCCGGCGGAGGAACCACCCAACTACCAGTTCAACCCCACATACTTTCGATCCAATTTCTGCAACAGCACAAGTTCGGCGGGGCAAACAGCCCCGGAGGAAGCGCCACCAAGTGCCAAAAACCCAGAAACGGAGGGCGATGGAGAGGGTTTTTGGTCTTTCTTGTGGGGAAGCAAAAGGCCCGGTCGTTCCGAACATGCGAGTGGAATGGGGGCTAGCCACGGTGAGGGTACACCGAAGGGCGCACCGCCACCGGGGTCGGGAACGCAACGGACCCGGCGCCTCTTGTTCCATGAGAAGTTCCGGTGGCACACGCACCACGTCCGCGCCATCCAAGCGGACCGGATCCTCGCTGAGAAAAGGAGGAGAGGGTGGTTCTCCGACTACCCCGAGGCAGGAAGCAACATGTACTTATTGGCACCAGACCAGGTGAACAAAGTGCGAGTGCTAGCCTCAACGGTATGGGTGCCGGAGGTGAGACGTTGGGAGCCGGAGGTGTTCATCATCGGGGAGGGCATCAACTTCACAGTGGAGGACACAACCAGGTTGATGCAAAACTTGCACAGGGCAAACGTGATTGCCGAGCAAGTAGGCATCCGGCTGTACAAGGAGTAGAAGATGGAAGCCAAGTGAGAAGCGGACAAGCCCCACCCGCGGGTGACAAGAGGGCGTGGAAGCGCACGGTCGCACAGTTCTGACGGCGTCAAGGTGACGGGGTGCAGCTTGTTCAGCGCAGTGCCGAGCACAAAGGCGCGACCCGGAACGCACCATGGCATGGCCTAGGCCTTGAAGCAAGAGGGACTGAGACCGGGCGCCAAGCGACCCAGGAACCCAAGGGACGGGCAACCCGGCGCCGGGTGAAGAAAGAAGAACAATGAAAGCAAAAAGCCTGATGGAAAGGAGAGTCTCACACCATCAACATGGCTCTGCTGGGGAGGAGAGGATCCTCCAGCCACCGAGACTCACACTGGGGAGCCGCGGCCCCCAGTGATACAGCAACAAGGCACAACGATGTGGTCTGAGGTACGGCCGTGGACGGGCCTCTGGACCCATGCCCAATGGAGACGGCGCCGCAGTCTCCATTGGATGCGCCCCGGCTACCACAACGCGCAGCGAGCTTTCTCGCCGGCAGAGTAGGGGGCAAGGCCAAACAACAGGCAGGGGGAAGGCAACCCCCGCACTTTTTTAGCCAGGGTGGTGACCAACACCGACCAAAACAAAACAATGAACTCTACACGTGCACCGAGTTCTTCTCGGGGGGTCCAATGGGGCCTCAGCGAGATGCCCGATGTGGCAACGCAAGCCCACCGGGGGCCGCGCTCTCAAGGGAGTGACCACGGCAGTAAGTCCCAGCGTGCTGGCACTGAGAAGCGAGCAGGGGAGAGACTCCTTCCCTCGCGTAGCAACTCAACCAGAAAAGGGACGCACCACGTCGTCAAGCGCCCGGACCAAGCCGGGAGAAGGGGGCCAGCAAGGGGCCCTACGCACCTCCACCCAACACGGGACACCACCGTCAACCCAACAACAACTCGCTCCTATGTTGAGGTGGTCCGGGGAGTCGCGCAACGAAGTGGGCGGCCAGCGACGGTAAGAGGCCCACCCCACGTCACCCGCTACATCCTACTCCCCCGTGCACCCACGCATCCCCCACAACCCCCGTCCGCGCAGCAAAGGCATGAAGGAGAGGGTAGGGGGTTTGTGTTGCGCTCGCCAAAGGATGGACTGAGCGCGGGAACTTGGAGGAGAAAGGTTGTTATGTGCCCCCGTCGGGGAAACGACCCCGCAAGTGGCCATCCCAGGGCCCACCAGCCGCCGTTGGGGAGAGGTACCTCACCGCCGGCTTGGGATGGCCGCTTGGACGCACCTGGCCAACGGCGATGGCATTTGCCTTCCTCTGCGTGGACTCGACGCAGAGAAGTGAAACAGGGCAAGTCCGGGGGCTCCGTTGGCACAACCGACCAAGGGTAAGGGAAGGGAAGGAGTGTGGTGAGGCCGATGGGCACGGTGGCCTACAGAGGGAAAGGCCAAGGGAAGGGAAAGGGGAGGGGAGAGGGAAGGTTAGGGCAAGGAGGAAGAGGAAGGTCAAAGGGTGGTGAGAAGCTGATGGGCACCACCGCCTATGGAGGGAAAGGGTCCAAGGGAAGGGCAGCCAATGGCGATCGGCCAGTAGGCGCCGCCAGCTGCAGACGAGATCATCACACCATGGCGTCATGCCAAAACCCCCCCCCGCGACCCCTCCAACCTTCCCTTTGCAGTTAGCAACCTTTGCAACAAGGTGTTGTTCAGACATATACGGCACGATGCCCCCCCCCCCCCACCACCACCACTTCATCATAACGGGCAGGGTACAGGGACGGGGAATAATAATATTGGGAGTTGTGCAGGGCGAGGGGGCCCAATTTTGTGCCGACTGACCATGGCGATGCAGCATCCCGCTTGCAACCCTCTGCATGTATACCATTTATCTTTACCTGAAGCACGAGGTGGCACCATGGATCATTTGCCCAAGAACAAGCTGCTCCGGGAAATGGCAAGGAGACCTGCCTTTGGTATCTTCTGTTCCCTGCCCCCTGTCGCTGGAGGTCCCGTGTATTCAGCAGTTGATAGCACCAAGCAGGAGAAAGAAACATAGGGTCTGCAGCATTCAGTGCAGCCTTTGTCAGATGTTTATCTAGGTTGCTCTAGGCGACTAGGCCTCTAGGGTGCATCCAGGCTACTCTAGGGTGCATCTAGGCTACTCCTGGATGCATATAGGCTACTCTAGGGTGCATGCAGGCTACTCTGGGGCATATAGGCAACTGTCGGGTGCATGTAGGCTACTGAGGGTACTCCAGGGTGTTTGACATGATAATGGCTGATGGTTCGGCAACAGCGAAAGACAAGGACTGAGGTCATCTTGTTTGATGGTATAGTGTACATGGAACACAGCATGAGGGTGTGATTGATGCGGTCAACCTGTTTGCATTGCACCATGTCACCGCTACTTTCTTCAGTTTTGAATGCATTTGTGAGCAGGCCTATGCTGCCCTACCCATGCAGCTCCAAAGGCTCCAAAGCATCCTGCTGTTGCCACTCTTGGTCCTGCAGTGGCTGCCCTCCCTCTCAGATGTCCGGCGCTGGTCGCGTGCGTATGCAACATTCGGCCCTCAGCAGTTGCTCTTCCATTTTCGCATGCGTGGCATCCGCAGCTGTGTGGCTTGTGGTAGACTGATTCTGCCTGGCGAGAAGTATTATGAATGTGGCCACTGCAACGACTACAACGTGTGTGCGAGCTGCCACCGGGACACTGTGCAACGACCCAGTGCATGTGTTCTGGACAGGCAGCACTGCATGTTCTTGGAGCACGAGGTGTTAGTAGTGAACGTGCAGCCACTGCTTGCAAAAGCCTGCTGCACCGCCGACGCTCTTATGGTGGCCTTCTCTGCCTATGCCCAGCGCCCCTGCCTTGGACATCGGCCTCAGGAGGGGCACACAGGTCACACAACCTCCTCTCTCTGTGGCGAGCAGGTTACACGCGGGTTGTGCATCAACATCACCTGCAGCAACCGCAAAAGAGGCAACGTGCCATAATTCGGGGGCTGCCCCCCATCAGTGGCAGAGTTTGCCATTGACACCCCTTCAGGCAGGCCAGCGCTTGAGGGGGGCAGGGCCGGCGGCCCAAGAAGGGGATTGCTGGCCGATGTGCTGTCGTGCACCATCAATCGTGCTCAATGTCAACTGTCAATGATGGATACACAGTGTAGCTTTGCTTGGCGCATGGTGCACACATTATGGCAACCGCCACCACCAAATAAGGGTTGTGCCAAGCCACCTTGCTGTTGAAGGTCTAGCAAGTGGGCTAATCATCGGCTGAAAATTGCTTGCCACATTTCAATAGCAACAAGCATGCAAGCCTCCAGCACGATGCCTAGATAATTCGTGGTCTTCTTTTGCTTACATGCAAAATTTTCACACCACCCCAATTATAAGCACGCGCTTGCTTATTTTTTTTTGCTTGCTTATAATTGTTGCTTGGTTATCATCGGAGCATCCCCTGTTTTCACTACAGAAAGATGGCTCTCCCTGACACCAATGACCCCCATTTCTTTTATGCTTTGCCGGTTGCAGCTGAGGGCTCTGGTGCTCCAGCCGCGAAGCCTAGGAGCTGCGCCAGCCAGGGAGGGGGTAGGGCGGTACATGTAGCCCAGCCAGCCAGCTACCGAGCGCCGAGCAATCGGGCCCCCCTTGGTAACTCTATTTGGAGGTCCCACAAATAGTGCCATGGAGGTTACAGGACATTGCACCATGGGAGGTGGGGGGGTTCGTTCGTGCCACCTATCACATGGGCGTGCGTCAACCCCATGGCTGCCAATGAGCCTTGGATACATCTGCGTATCTACAGCACAGGTGGACCAAATGGCAGCAAGCAAGCAACAATGAATGGAAAGGCAAAGGTAGAGCCATGGCCGATGCCAGTTTCCCTATCATGCCTCGCGCCCCATCAAGCTGATTCCGGCAGAAAAGCGCGCTCATACAATGTGCATGTGTTCCTGGCTTGCTGTTGGTCAGGCCTGGGATGGCACCTTCTGGCCACTTGTGATACTACAGACTGCACCTGGTTTGTGCATCTACTGTGCAACCCATGACAAGTAGATGGGAGGCTGCCAATTGTGTTAAGGAGCACAAGTTGAATAATAAACAGTTGGTCAAGGTTTGGTACCCCCTACATTCAATTGCACCCTCAGAACAGTTCGGTGTATAACCTGTAAACTTGGCTCCAATTTGCACATTGGTAGGGCTTGTAGGGCATGCACCCACTAGGCTCTCTTTCAGCATCCACTGTTTTGCATAGTTCCAGCAAGGTTATCATGTTGTTATCATCAAAAATCAGATCTTTTTAAATCTGCGTGTTCAGACTGGCTGGTCTCTGGGCTTGTGACCATCCCCATACAAGCCTGATGTCAAGGTGACACTTCCAAGGGGGGGGGGCAATTGGCAACTTGCAACCACCAGTCCTCCTGACTGAGGGAGCCGGAGGGGACACAGTTAGGCCACCAAAGGCGCCAAGTAGTTAAAAGCGGGGAGCTGGAGGTCTTCCTGCTGCCGAGCCGAAAAAGACAAGCCTGAGCCAGGTTGATGCCGTCCGGGGTGCACATAGCTGCACACAACGTGTTCATGCCAGACGTGGAGGATAGTAGCTGATGCTGATGCTGATGGGCTGTACCCACCCGTATTCTTTCCCAAGTATACGCATGACGAAAGCGTAAAATCTGGTGTATTTTTGTCGCTTGTTGAGTTTGCCCCTGCCGTTTTTTTCTTGCTTTGGATGGGCATGTTATCGGGAATGGATTGCTCCACAGGCAACTGCTCGAACTCTTGAGGTGCTCATGCACATGTTTGGCGTGCCAGCACATCTCGCTCGTTTCCATTCTACTGGATGTGATTCATGGATCGCCCTCGATGGCACACACTGCACTCAACTTGCTCCCATGCTGCGCCCCGAAGATCAGTGATGGAAAGCTTGCGCATGTGGGCACTCGGAGCTCTGCTGAACACATTGCGCAGACTAGACTTGCACACGTTCCTGCGAATGAGGTGGATGTAAACGACTTTGACGATATCTCGTCCTTTGGACCCCTGTCCATTGCATTGCACGCATTCTCACATATCCTTGAAATATTGTGCGGTGTTTCTACGCTGTCCACATGGGCACTCATGCCACTATTACTGTGGGCACAAGCCCCTGCTCTTTATCACAGGTCGCGTGTGCCCGGATTATCATTGGCGGACCTACGCGCAGACTCGGGAAGACGCCCTCGCGTTCGGCACCGGCCTTCAGGAACTGCTTGGGGACGCTGAAGGGCCGGGCTTTGCTGGGCTCTTGGGGGCGGTGTGTGTGCCATGGCTGCTGACGGACCTGGCGTGCACTCTGACGGGCGTGCCGCTGGTGCTGCTGCACCGTGGCACCGGCCCTAAGGACCTCGCGCACGTCCTGCGCGAGACGGGCCTGACCGTTCTGGTGGCCTCACACAACCTGCGGGGGACTGTCCTGTGCGCCCTCCGCGGCAGTGGCTGTGCCGTTAGGCATGTGATCTGGATTGCGGATGCCCCCGACGCCTACGCCGCGCCGGCCGAGCGGTGCGCCGGACACGACGCAGAGCCCTTCACCGGGCACTCTTTTGACGACGTTCTGGAGCGCGGCGCCGCGCGCGGCGCGACGCAGAGGCAGCGCGTGGCAGCCCCGGCGCCGGACGCGGTAGCGAAGCTGCTGCCCTCCAGCGGGAGCACGGGGGTGCCCAAGATCGTGGTCCTTCGGGAGGAGGCCCTGCGGCCCCGTGCGCCCCCGACGGACTCCGCCGCGTCCGGGGCCCCGGCGGTCGTGTTCGCGTACGAGGCCATGCGGCAGTCGCACGACGTCCTCCTTCGCGGCGGCCGCATCGGCTGCTTCTCCGGGGCCCTGCACCGCCTCCTCGATGACTGCCGGTGCCTGCGCCCCACGGTCTTCGGCGCCACGCCCGCGTTCTGGACCGGCCTCGCGGCGGAGTTCGATCGCGACGTTGCGGGGGCGGCGCGGCGTGCGGGCGCGGACGCGGACGTGCCCGGGGTCCGGCAGCGGCTGCTGCACGAGTACCGCGAGTCGCGGCCGCTCGGCAACCGCGTGAAGGCCCTCGTGTCGACGGGCGCGCCGCTGTCGCACGCGGTGCGGCAGTGGGTCGTGCGCGCATTCGGGCTCCTCGTGGTCGACGCGTACGGCACGACGCAGACCGGGGGCATCGCCAGCGACGGGTGCGTTGCCGCGCGCGCGGCGATACGGCTGGTGGACCGCCGGGTCTTGGGGTACTCGACCGCGGATCGGCCGCACCCGCGCGGTGAGATCTTAGTGCAAGTGCCGCCGACCGCCGGGTACTTTGCGCTCGCGCGGTACCGGCCCAGCGACGGGGGTCTGGACCCTCCCGCCGACGATGAGGACGACGACTGGGTGACGCTGGGGGGTACGCGGTACTTCCGGACGGGGGACGTGGGAGAGCTGCGCGGATCAGCGCAGATCTCTGTCATCGGGCGATGCAAAACGCACTTCAAGCTCGCGCAGGGGCTGTACGTGGCCCCAGAGCGCGTGGAGGCGGTGCTGGCGCAAGGACGTTTTGTGGCGCAGGTGTTCGTGTGGGGCGACGGCCTCATGCCGGCCGTCGCAGCGGTGGTGGTGCCCTCCGCTGCGCTGTTCGCAGAGAGTCAGAGGGGGGGGATTGATATGACAGAGAGGGACGGACAGGGAGGGACTGAAGCAGAGGATGAGCGCGAGGGGGAGGGGGAGGGAGAGGAAGAGCGGGAGGCGAAGGTCGATGGGCAGGGCCAAGGTGTGGGATATGGAGAGGGGCCCGGGCACATGCACGGCACCCCCGATAGCGAGTTCGTCATCTGGGGTCCAGCGGGGCCTCCCACCCTCCGCGAGGCCCGCAGGAACGTGCGGGGCTGGCGTCAGGCGCAGTCCCACCTCTTGGCCGAGCTGCAGGCGCTGGCCGGCGCTGCCGGGCTCAAGGCCTGGGAGGTCCCGCGGTCCCTCCTTCTCGAGGCAGAGCCGTTTACCGAGGGCAATGGGCTGCTAACGGCCTCGGGCAAGCTGTGCCGTGCAGCGCTGATTCGGAAGTATGGCCCCGAGTTGAGCGCATGGCCTGGCGTGCCCCGTCCTGGTCTCGACCCAGCCCCCATCCCCTGCCCCAGCCCTGACCGTGTCCCGAGCCTCGACGCTGGCCTCCGCCGCAGCCACAGCCCCGGCCCCGATGATGACAGTCACGGCGCTACCTCGGCGCACAGAGGGTGCGATACCGCCCCTGAAAGCGGGGCAACGCCCCACGACACGCTCTGCCAAGGGCTGCAGGATATTCTACAGGAGGTCCTGCACTTGTCCGGGCGCACCGCGCCCCATTTGACCGCATTGCAGCCCCTCGCAGCCCTGGGGCTCGACTCGCTCGCCATAGCCCGGCTGTCGTCCCGCCTTGCGGACCGCTTCGGGGCGGTCCTCCCCCCTCGCACGCTATTCGCCCTCCCGACGCTTGGTGACCTTGAGGGTGTCGTGTTTGGGGGCGATGCAGCTGCACGGTACGCCGTGAGCCGCACGCGCGCGATGGACTGGGATGCGGAGGTAGAGGCCGAAGTTGCAGAGGTGTGCTCACGGCCAGCCTCCTGTCTTTGCGCCTTCGCGTCCCATCGCGCAGCCCTTTCTCTGTGCGTGCGCATGCGCCTGAGAACCAATCTGGACACAAAATTTGGGTTGCGAAAGATCCAACTTGACTGAGTGTCCACATGTGAGATCCCCCAAAACTCTTTCGCAACAGCATTGCAAATAGCCGTTGTGGGCATGGCGACGGGGCATTGAGCACGCATGTGTGTGTGTGCGCGCGCACGTGTGTGTGTGTGGCTGTTTTGTCAAAATTCCTTGGTGGAGCTGAACGGACAAGGTCACACGGATGTGTCGTATAATGTCTACAGGCCCTGGTCTGCAGTGTGCCGCCGGGGTAAGGGGGTTGCGATGCTCTGTGTGCCGTGACAGAGCCTTTCCAAGATGGCATCCCTGTTACATGGCAACCGCGCAACCTCAGGTAATATACCTTCGGGGCCAGAGCCTATCGGCTTTGGGTTGGGTGCAAGTATCAGTTGCCAGCCACTCCTCGTTTTTGTAGGCAGTACAGTCCTGCGTAAATTGGCGTCCCTGGTGTTTGCTGCTTCACTGTAGTGCGCAGAGAGCACTATGTGCGCGGTATACGCTCTGTCCCAGCACCTCGCGTGCACACGAAACAGCGCTGTAGAGAAACTAACAACGAGCTCAGGGACCACACATTATGCGATGCCGACCGGTGTACTGATTCCTGCCTACCTAGGCCGAGGTTTGCACCCCGTCCTGGTGCCCCGGCGCATCTGTGTGTGTGTGTCTGTGTGTGTGTGTGTGTGTGTGTGTGTGTGTGTGTGTGTGTGTGTGTGTGTGTGTGTGTGTGTGTGTGTGTGTGTGTGTGTGTGTGTTGGGTGGTCGTACCCAACACGGTGGGTTGGTGGTTGTGTGGGTTTCAGCTTCTGGACTCACTACCCCTCTTATAGCCGCAGCTCAATCCCTGTGCCCACCGCCCCTTCCCCTCGTCTGCGGCCCCGTACCTGTACCTACAGCTCCTGCGTGACATCGAGGGATTTCCCGTGCCGCGCGAAGAGCGACCGCCCCCGCGCACTGTGCTCGTGACAGGCGCCACGGGATTTCTCGGGGCGTTCGTCCTGCATGCGCTGCTCAACAGCCCGTCCTACTCCGACACCGCAATACTCTGCCTCGTCAGGGGGTCTGCCGATAGCGCACAGGACCGCCTGTGCGCCGCCATGAAGTGTTACGGCTTTTCGGCCTCCGTGACCGGCACACGCCCTGCGGTGCGCGTCGGGGACATCACACAGCCGCGACTAGGGCTGTGTGTGGAGGAGGTGTCCTGCCCCTCTTTCTGCGCCTCCTCTCCCTTTGCCTTCCCCTCTCACTCCTGCTATCCTCTCCCTCTCACTCTTCCTCTCTTTTCCCATCCCTTTCCTTGCGACACAGCAGCGACCCTTTTTGCTGCCACAGAGCAAGTGGCACGATCTCAAAGCTGCAGCTTCTGCAAGGGCAGTAGGAGTTGTGTTGCACTGGGGCATGTGTGCTGCGTATGTCATCTTTCAGACAACAACCACAACAACTACAAGAACGGTCTCCGAGCACACCGTACAGCGTGTAATGATGCAATTTCATTCCCAATTTCAACTCTCCCTCCCTCCCTCCCTCCCTCCCTCCCTCCCTCCCTCCCTCCCTCCCTCCCTCCCTCCCTCCCTCCCTCCCTCCCTCCCTCCCTCCCTCCCTCCCTCTCTTCCCCGCAGGCACTCTGGTGGCGCTATCGTCGAACATATTTTGAATCACGAGGGGCTCCCACCCACACCCCTTACAACCTCCCCGGTGGTCTTCCAAAGTGGTTGGGTGGTTTTTTGATGTTTGGCGCTACAGGCGCTGGCCAATATGTTGTTCCCCAGGTCATATTGCCAAAAGTGCTCCAGAAATCCCATTCCAGAATACTCTGAGTCCTGAGAAGTTCAGATTGCCAGAATGGCAGTGAAAATGCGTCGCCATCGGTCACCTTCCTGTTTTGGGAACCCCAACACGGTGGGTGTTATGCGCCAGGGAAGTGCCATTCTTGCTTGCAAAAACAGGCAATACCACTTTTTGGGAGGGTTCCGCTTCCGTGTCCAATCTTCGCACATTTTGCCATTATAAGCCCCGCCAGAGCAGACATGTGGAGGATCGTGCAAAAAAGCGAAATTTGAACATTGCCCACCAGAGCCACAGTAGCCACGCCTCACACCCGAGGATTGCACGTTTTGGGGACCCCAGTGTGGCAGAGGCTAGGTAGCCGAGGGCCTCCTCCCTGCTTTGGTACTGAGGCACAAATCCTTATCATCATGGCCACAGCATAAATGTACTGAATTTATAGGCCAAGTGTCACTGTTTTCCGGGACCTTTCCCGCACTCTTCTTCAGTGGCAGGCCCTGGTGAGCACTGTGGGTGTCATTTTCCACTGCGCCGCCCACGTCACGACCGCACACCCATACGCTGCGGTGCGTGCGGCCAATGTCGCGGGCACGCGCTGCATCGTTGCCCTGGCGCTCGCCGCGCGCGCCACGCTGTTCCATGTGTCAACCCTCGGTTTCCTCGACGGCGGCAGTCCTGAGTGTCTCGCTGAAATATCTGCTGCGAGCCTCGCCACCCGCTCTGGCTATGCGCAGTCCAAGTACGTGGCGGAGCGTGTCGTCGCGCGTGCGGCAGAGGCCCATGGACTGCGGGCGGTGGTGTTCCGCCCGGGCGTGATCTGCGGCGCCTCGCAGTCGGGGGCCTCCAACCCCCGGGACGCCGTCAGTCTGCTGCTGCTGGGCCTCGTGCGTGAGGGTGTGGTCAGCACCGACGTCCGCTCGCCGCTGCCTCCGTCACTGAATCTGTGCCCCGTCGATTGTGTTGCAGAGACGATCGTGCAGGCGAGTGTGTCCGGTGCTTCGCGGCCGATCCCTCCCCCAGCCCCAGACACTACCCCCGGCCCCAGCCCCTCCGCAGTCCAAGTCCCCGTGTACCACATCTGTGCCCCCAAAGGCATACCTCTGGCCACGCTCGCGGAGTGGGTGCGCACCGCAGGCCATCCGTTGCGGGCCGTGGGGGCCGAGGCGTTCTGTGCGATGGTCCGTGGCGTGCGTGACGAGCGCCACCCCCTCTTCCCCCTGAAGTCCCTCCTGCTGCACACCACGGCGACCAGCAGTGCCTCCGTCACAGAGCCGTGCCGCGGGCGCGCCACTGCGGAGGTCATGGCAGCAACGGGGCGGCCATGTACACTGACTCAGACGGGGCTTGCGAAGGCGTTGGCGTTCCTGAGTTCCGCTGCGATTCGGCATCCGGAGAGTGCGCAGGCAGCCACCAGCCCAAGCCACAGCCCTTGCCCTTCTCCCAAATCTGGCCCCCAGCCTTCGCCCGTTTGTCGAACACGGGTCATTGACTGACTCACGCCGATGTCGCTGCTGCTGTTTTCACAAGACTTTTCGCACAGAAGCCAAAAGCCAGTCACTGAACGCGGCATTTGCTGCAAAAAGGGCAACACCGAATGCGACGTGCCAAGTGACGATGTGGAGCATACGGCGTTGGAATCATGAGGCGTGATGGCGTTGTGGCAAGGTCATTGGATGAGGACGGGGGGGGTAAGAACCAGAGCTCTCCGGTTTTGCAGAGCCAGAACCAAGAGTTGGGAGAGGTAGGGAGATGAGGGTTTACAGGCCTGGCTTAGGAGTCCACGCCTGCAACATTGTGCTCCTTGTACCTGGCTTGTTCTGGCCACGAGTGATGGTTTGGGAGGCAGTGAAGGCAAAAGGCAACATGGACGATTCGGGAACGCCCACACCCAGGGTCTGTATTACGCTTGCAGCGGTCTCCACTCGGGCATTGCTGAGCGTGGCACAGATTTGACATGCATCAGATGTGCGGCACCCTCACATTTTCACGGGGGTCTCTGGCCGGTGTAGCGGTTGTTTGGTGGGGCCCACACCAACACACGCCCGCGCGCGCAATGATAGACGCGCCGGGATGGAGGCCACTTAACCCACCCAGGGAGTTTCCCACCAACGTGAGGGGCGGCATAGAGATCTGGGCTTCCTGGCAGTCTAGCTGCTGGACACAGTATGGCCGAGGATCTCGACTGTGTTACTGACCCTGCTGACCCATACTAGTGTACCTCCGTCATATGGTCGCCCCCCCCTCCCCCCCAACACACACACATATGCACCACATTCACACCTACACCACAGGGCATTGACACCAAGGGCATTGATACCCGAGGACTCCATCCTGTATGTCATCCTCCCCAACCACAATCCACCGTGCATGGGTTGTGCGTCTTTTTGCCCCTCTGCAGACCTGCCCGTTCCTCGTCCTTGACAAAGACCTATCCATATGCCTGAGCTTTTGCTGGCAAATTATTTTTGGAAGAGCCAGGCAGAGCAACAGCGACGCTAAATTGATGTTGGAACAGCAAAGCAAATCCGAGCAGCAAAGCAAAAAGGTCTAGATATTGGGGGGGGGGGGGGAGGACGGGCACTCAGCAGCGTCAAACGCCATCCGAAACCTAACGGCAGCGCCCTACAACAGACCTTCGAAAACACGTCAGCTGCAATCGTTACGACTGAAGACTCTTCGTCGTCAATGCACTGATAGGCAGGCTGTCAGCCAAAAGTGAGCAGAATGTCATTCACCAGTCCCTCCGCAGAAATATTTATAAAACAATTGACAGATTCACCCTCTTGTCAGGTGGGGATGTCACAAACCCCATCAATATTTTGACTTTCGAACAGACAAATGTTGCTCGTCAAAGGAGAAGGGGGCATGTGGTTCACATCCATACGGCCCGCCCGAGCCATTATTGGCGATGTAGCGTGGGACAGAGCCTAGGGGCCAGTCTGAGCCGTCGTACGGCCCCTACTCCCTTTCATGAATGCCCTCCTTATTACAATGGATAGGGCATCAACGGC
Organism: Eutreptiella sp. 'Long Island Sound 2002'; assembly: GCA_964036045.1. NCBI lineage: Eukaryota > Euglenozoa > Euglenophyceae > Eutreptiales > Eutreptiaceae > Eutreptiella > Eutreptiella sp. 'Long Island Sound 2002'. The sequence continues at coordinate 5,212,472 of OZ038378.1, forward strand.
GCGACCAAGGAGCTTCCGAGCCTGTCCGCGGGTTGCTAGTTTCCGGGGCCGCCGGCGATGGTCACTGCAGCAGCATCTTTTTGGGTGCTACCGGTGCTTCAGGTTGACGCCCGGCAGCTGCTGTGGAGGTTCCCTCCCCAGAGGGGGCAAATTTTACCGACATACCCGAGCAAACCATTTATGTTGCCAAGGTCGAGGAGCTTCGGCAACACCGTCCTGCCGGGTGGTAGTGTGTTTTCTGGGACCCAATGAGGCCCAGTTGTTTGATGAAATCTGTTCGGCCTGCATACACGTGTCCCCATTGTGGGGCCCATCGGTGTACTTTCCTCCGAGGGGCTGAATTGGACATACCTGAAATACCCATGAAATCCTGAGAATTTCGACCACCTACGCACCAACCCTCTTGAACAATCTGAACGATCCTAACGTGCATCGAGTCACCGTGAATGCCAGAGGGCATCATCCAGGAAATCTCCAGAAGGCCACATGCAGCATCCATTGTGCAAGCAAGACACAAATATCCACAGTAAACCAGGTTTGCAGGTCTGTGCATTGTTGTGAAAAGCTGCCCCACAAGCTCTGCGGAGACGTGGTAGCCAAAGTCCTGCACCTCTTCATTCAAGATGCAAGCGCTGCAGCTTGGACCTTTACAAATTTCTACCGGTTCGTCAATATGCATGAATCCAGTCCTAGGCCGTCTACATAGTCGGCGGCAGGATGAAGACGCAGCAGGCCTTCCGTACTGTGTGCCAAGAACTAGAACCAAGACCAAAGCCATCGCCAGCACGAGTTCTGGACAGAGGTGGTGACCGACCACCAGCAACAGACCCTGCCCCACCAGCCCCCACCAGTTACGGACCGGTTTGCGATCAACATGGACGATGACGATGGTGGCGAATGAACGGGAGATGATGATGAGGAGGAGATGACTGGGGCATCATCAGTGTTGAATCGGATGCCGTCCAGAGGGAACGAGGCCCCTCCGTGCCCTCGCCCGTGTGCACGTCAAAGAGTCCCGTAGACTTGTTTTAGGGACCCATGAACAGCCCCCCACTGTTATTCCATCAAGGGACTGGGGTAACGCCTCGGGCCTGCCTGTTCCGTAGCTCAGACATGAACGCAACGACTGAACCTGACCTGCTGCTTGCTGCAAGCGGTTTTGCCTTTTATGGGGACGCCACAACAAACTTTTGCAGACCCCCCCGTTACCCGTAGACCCTCACTGATCCTCCGAGAATGATTCTGTGCTATCCGGTGTGACGTCCGGAATACGGAATGCATGTTGGTTTTGGTGTGCAGAGGGTGCAGAGCTCACGACGGCCGCTTGCCGCCAGGAAACAAACCAGACGCGCAGCGGATCAGCCAGCCGCGATTGAATGATGGCCAGGCAATGGCAGGGATCACCTCCCGCGAACGACTGCGCGGCACACGACGACCGCGCAGCGCATGATGGTTGGTGTATTTCCAAACCCTGCGAGAGTTCTGCCCAGCCCCGGAACAGACACGTGAGAACACAACAACAGAAAACCGTATGAGAGGATGAAGAGGAAGAAGGGACGGATGAGTGTTCAGGACCTGGGTCAGTCAATGAATAAGGGAGGGGCGCAAAGAGATACGCAATAAACACCGGAGGCAGAGGCGGAGGAATGGAGAAGGACCCGGAGTCCCGCGGTGTTGGTGCCTCCCACAGATCTCATTGGCATCTCGCCATCCATGGGCCTACTCTCCCGCGCCCTTGAACGCCATCCACTCAACAGCGCGCCGCCGGGCCAGGCTCGCGATGGCTCTGGCCCTGGTCCCTCGTGCCGTGGCAAGGCCGCTGTTTTGGTGGTGTGCTGCACTGTGCTCGCGGTCGTGGGCCTTGGGGCAACTGCACTGGGGCCTGAAGAATCCGTCGCCTTTTTGTGGGTGCGCAGTCCGGCTCAAGGACTGTACGACGCGGCCGCTGCCGCAAGGCCTACCCCGTCAGCAGGGCCTCGCAGCCGCATGGTCAGGCGCCAGACACGCCAGGTCTCTGCCGAGGTGCGTTCTTGATGCTTCCAAGAGCCTGCAGCACCTGCACTGGGACGGTGGAAAAAATTTTTTGGGGGGGGGTGCTAGGAGCTCCCAATTTCTGGGGCAGAAAGGTGCTGCTTCAGCCGGGCCTTTGCAAAAGCCCTTCGTTTGCTTGTGGTGTGCCTGCAGCGTGTCACACAAGGGCTTGGGATGCTGGGGATTGGATTTTGTCTGGATCGCTGTCACTCAACCGCAGATGCTTCAAGGTTGTTTTGGTCCAAAATGGCTGAGAAAGGCGCTCTATAGGCAATCCCAAAGAGCCCCACCCCTTGGAAAGGGGCTGTGAGAGAAGGGGCCGCCTGACGGAAGAGCCCCTGCCAAAAGGGGAGGGGGGGGTGTTGGAAAAGGGGCTCCTTTTTTCCCCCCACCCCTGGGGTGGTCCTTGGGTAATGCGATGGAGCGGCACTGACAACTGAGGGCAACCCTGCGGGAGTGGGACGAGTACAGTACGAAGTGGGAAGCGGTTTTGATGGGGTAAGTGCGGCTTTATCGGGTATCACCCCCTCAAAAAGCGCGTGCGGCGCAGGCACTCCCCCACAACCTGAAGTCCTGTGGGGCAGGGCTTCACTGCGCTTGACCAGTTGGCACTTCGCCGACGGCGGTTGGCGATCAACCGACAGCCGTTGTGCACGTGCCGCGCCAACACCGCGGTGCGCCACTGGGCGGTTGGTGCACCCGTACCCATCGTGCAGCCTTCGTCCGTAGGGAGTGGCCCTGGCGACACGGGTCTGCGGCACTTACAGTTCAGGTGGTACCACTTGTGTCAGGTGCAAAGGAATGCGTGCGTTTGCATGCGGGTTGCGAGAAGGACCCATCCAACGATCCCAAATTGCCTTCCAATGCCGAAGACGGGCAAGTCAGTGCTGCACATGATCTCGATCCTCGCCATTCACATCAGGGCGCGCCTTGCTTCTGGGAAGGCACTGATCGAAGCGGGGTCCCAAAGCGGGGGAGGGATTTCAACGGAGGGTTTCCACTGGGAATCGCCCCCGTGGGACAAGGGGGGGGTCGAGGTGGGCGGTGCCCAAGTCCTCGCGGGACGACCACCTCCTGCAGGGCATGCCCCGCACCGGAGCTGGCCTCGTTGTGGCCCCCTGCAGTGCATCCAGAGCGCCGCGAGGCCTCACTGCGCTCACTGCCGGCCTCGCTCGGGGCCCGTCCATGACCCGTGCTGTGACCAGGAGCCCTCTACCCCCGCTCCTTTCAGGGCCCAGTCTCCAGGATGAGAACAGTTGGTGTTGATGAACGACGGCAGTTGATAGTAGTTGACATGAAGTGCGTATCAACGGACGGCGGTTGCTTGTCAACGGGTGATTGGCACGTGACGACAGTCACTGGCCCCTTGTATGGTCATTCGAACCCTAGGCGACAACCAACATGCCAAACATTCATGGAGGGATGGGGCTACGTTCCACCTTATGCGCCAAAGCTAGAACGAAACTCATTTTGCACAGCGGATGTTATCCCTTGTTGCTATGGTTGCGAGACGGCTCAATCACCACTTTGACATATTGAATGCCCTCCCCAGTGCTACGCATTGTTTTGTCTCGGGCTCGGGAGGTGTCCCCATGTGCGCCCGTATGTGCCTCTGGTGTGCCCCTGCGTGTCTCTGTGAGGCTGCGCGGGACGCTTCGGGTGCACCCGTCGCCTCCCCCACAGGTCTCCGCGGATGGAGGCCCTTCTGCGCTGCAGGCCGCGTGGGGCACCGCAGCGGAGGGGGCGGGGCGCGTAACAACGGCCACGCGGCGAGGGGCAGCCGCCGGTCGAGACGCGCAACTGCAGGACCTGACCACGGGCGTGACCCTGCAGCGCTTTGCGTCGTTCGTGGCGGTGCTGTCGGGCGTAGCGCTGCTGATGCGGCGGGCCGTGCGCTCGATGCGCCCGCGTGGCGCAGCGGTGATGTCGCCGTTGCCGCCTCTTGCGATGATGTCGGCCTCCGGAGAGCCGGACCCGCGCGACAACTCAGCGCCCGAGGCCGAGGCGCCCCGCGACCCGTACCCCGCCCCCAGCTCTCCGGCGGAGTACGTCTTCGGTCGTCCTGGGGAGTTCGCCCGAGACCTGGAATTGCTTGGGACATCGCCCCGCCGCGTGCTGCTGTCCGTGGGGGCCAGTGCTGCGCTGGGGCTGGGCGGTAATTTTTTGGGTGTGACCTCCAGCCTGCTGTCCACTCTGCCGCAGGTGCTCGCCCCTCCCCTCCCGCCGCACCCCCCCCCCCCCCCGCCTCCATGAAGTCTCTCAGCCCTCACGACAGTCCCACAATGCAACAGCACAATGCACAGACCCGCCGGCACAAAGAATGACTTCATCCCCTTTTCCCTACGCCCCGGCCAGAGAGGCAGGAAGCAAAACTGTCCCTTTGGAACGAAATGTTTTTGAAGCTTTTTTGTTGAAGTACAGTCGAGGGTATTTGATGGTAATTCGAGGCCGGCGCTTGGCCGGTGGCGATAACTGGACCGCTGGTGCTCTGTTGCGTTCCGGGTGTCTGAGGGGGAGCGTTAGCGCGCCGGGCAGCTTTTTGGGCCCATTCCCCATGTGGGCACATCACGGGCGCATCAAGGGCACATCAAGAGCGCATCATAGGCACATCACGGGCGCATCATGGGTACATGATGGGCGCATCAAGGGCGCATCAAGGGCGCGTTCAGGGGCCCGTGACGAATGAGCAGGACGCAATATCACACAAGAGGTCGCCCGCTCCCCAACCCCAACCGCCCATTCCAAAGGATAGCCTCTGACTGAGGCCCACAACAGGCCCGGAAGAGATGTTCAGCAGGGTTCAGCTGTTGGGGCCATAGCCCGAGACCCCATCCGAACCCACCAGCTGGAGGTCTCAATGAAATCGGCGCCAGTAGGGGGCTGGGGATGGAGGGGTGGGTGGGGGTTGGCCATTTGTGGACGTGTCCACAGTCTGGTATTTACGGTTGGCAATGAAGCTGTGGATTTGTCCGATTGCTGTTGTCCTGTCGCATGAGCAGCATCGCCATCAGGATGCACTTGATTGGGGCATAGAACACAAATGGCGAACTGTTTCCTCTGGAGTTGGTTGATGCTCTGTGGGCTGCTACACCAAGACAGCGTATGCAGCACAAGGAACCAGAAATCCGAGCCACACACTCCAGTGATCCTTGACACGCAGGTTAAGTGGGATTCAGTGCAGTTTATCTCAGGTAGATGAAGTTTCTTGGGCTGTGAACTGGCTGAGCCAGAAAAGGTGGTGTGTTGATCCCAGTGCATTTGCAGCACACTCCTCCCCGCGACAGAGATAACAAATATGGGTCCTGTTTCAGTTGTTCTACGGATTTTTGTCGGATCTGCTCCAGAACAGTCCTTTCGGACCCCTCACTCTGTTTGCTCCTCCCAGTGTTCTGGCAAAATGGAGGGGTGGTACCCCTCAGCAGCCCCCCTCCTCCCCTCGTCTGTGTCCCCGTGTCCGCCGGCAATCACACTGAACGAATGTGGGACACCAGGCAGTTGGTAGCAGCCACTGAACGCAGAGGAAAGCGAAGTGCGAGATCAAGTCCGACATGGACCAATGGGCAGGCAACGCGATATCCCTCACAATTGTCAGTGTGTTATGAAGGATCATTTTGAGTGCTCTGGTACTTCGATTTACCCCTGCAACATGCATGCAAAGCCTCAGCCCGCGCCCGCACGTGAGTAGAAACCATGGTGGAGTACCTCGGCACCCCTGGTGTCGGCCATACTCCTTCTTGCTTTGAGCTGGCACACATTTTCAGTCCAAAATTTCATCGGGCTTGGCATCCTTGTTGCTGGTCTGTCTGCCATCACCGCTTGGTGTCCTTTGTCATCACTGTCCTCAGTGATAGTGCTGGGTGCCCTGTTTGTTGGTATCGACCAATTGGGACTGGTGTTTGTGTTCCCCATTGCTACAAGATTTGGGTACAATGTGCTGCGTATCCCTCTATGTCATCCCAACACAAATGGGCCACGCTGCACACAGAAAACAAATAATCTGTTGAAACGAGCAATGTACCATGAACAGAAGCAGTGCAGGGGATGAACAAATCAAGGAAAATAAAACTGACTTGCCATGCATGCTAAAGTATGCCGTATGTTACAGTGCAATCGAGCAATCAGCCTGCTGGCTTCATGGGGTGCACTTTGGGCAATTATAATCAGTCAACAAAAGCAAAGCAAAACTTTTAGCCCCTCAGCGACACAGTTCACCAGCAGAAAAGAAAACCTTCAGTCCATTTCATCACCGTTTGCCCTGGGGTACAAGAAGTTACGGAGTCCAGCAAGGACAACCAGCATTACCATTAAGTGGACCACCACTCTCCACCCATCCCCTGTTCCTGGAACTGGGCAAGCGAAATCCATAAAGGGACCACGCCCGGAGCGCCATCCAATCCATTCACCATCCTTGAGCCGACTCCAAGGCACATGTTCCATTAACGCACACAATGGGCACGCCAATTCACTGTCCACATCGGGGGCTGGCTTATCCATTTAGGCTGAATGGAATCACCACAGCTGACCAGCGAACACGGGGGATTGACACCACTCATCATTAGGAGGTTTATTGTCACTGTCACCTTTGTGCAACTGTGGAGCGTTGCTCTACTCGATACGCCCCGCTCACGCTCTGCCTCCACCTCCCTGATTCCACCCTGGAACTGCTGACATATGTCAAGCACCCGCAATCAATAGCACACAATGTGCCGCACGGCACTTTGCATGATGGTCTTCCCACCCAACAAATATGAAACAAGTCGCACACATCGGGTGTGTGCAGGCCACACGCTGTGCAGCCGCTCCATGCACACAATGGGTGCGCGTCATCTTCATCTTACACTGCGCCGATCTCATGAGTGCCCTATGGTATGGTCTTGTTTATGAAAGCCCGTCTTCTATACCTCCAACCTTTTGGGAGCCGAACGAGCCCCCGCAAAGTGGTCTCTCTGTCCTCCACGCCACCCGCGTCCCCATGTCCTCATGTACCCCTGCGAACCCTCCCATCCTCATCCTCAGGACGTGGTGGCGGGCAGCGGCATCGACGCGTACTATCCGGTTCGGGGCTTCAAGCGCTACCGCAGCGATGAGCTCGGATACGAGTTCGTGTACCCGCAGGAGTGGGTCGCGGATCAGACGGTGGCGCTAGCCAAACAGCAGCGCGGCGTGCAGAGCCTGGACCCCGCCGCCCCCCGCAGGGCTCCCAAACGCTCCAGCACCATCCCGGACGCTGCCTTCGGCCCCATGGGCAACCTCAACCGCAGCGGGGTATGCCCCCTCCCCCTTCCGCATGGAGTGCCCTTAGGAGCCCCAGCAAACTTACCTTGTGTCCAAAGAACATCAGGAATCCGAGGCACGTACAGGGGGGGGGGGGGATTCCGCGGGGGGATTTTTCCGCGGGGAAAATTCCGTGTTTCAACTTGGTGCGGAATTTTCCCCTCATTTTTCGAGGGGAGGTGCGGAATTTTGTCCATGTAAGCCACCGTACCACCGTATGCCTTGTGCTTCGCCGCGCGCTCCCATTTGTTTTGTTCCCGCTCTTCTGCAGTTGTTGTCAACCAACAGGGAAGGGGGGGCAGGAAGTCGAATAATTTGTGAATGGCGGGCCACGCCATCTACAGAGGTGATCTCAGGCACAATGGTCATTGCCTTCTCCCAGGATCTTTTGGGGATCGCAATCCCAGGATCCCTTTTGCTTCCAATGCACTGAAGATTTGGGAGGTGCGGAATTTTCCCCTTGATTTTTTGGGACAGGAGCGGAATTTTCCCCATGCGGAAAAATCCCCGTACAGAATCCCCCCCCCCCCTGTACGTGTGGCGCATTGTTCTTTTTTGTGTCTGGCATCCTCCAGAGTGCCCTCACGCAGGCAAGAGGGGGGGGCGGGGGGTGTTCCACAAAGGCTGGTTGGTTCCACACAGTCTGTCCGCCAGACGGACATGTCTGCCCTGACTTGGACTGTGCCCGTGGTTGTGCCGGGTGTGTGTACTGCTCTCCCCTGACGCCCTTGAGGATGATCCCCCTCAGCTGCGTCGGCGCCGGCCCCGCATTCTCATAATCGGTGAACCGGTGGCTGAGAGCACCTTTCAACTTTTGCTGTTTCAGTGGCCCGCAGAGGAGTGGACGTTTTGGAGGGCAAAAGACTGTGTACGTGAGCAGCGGCACAAGTGTACCCCCTCCCCACTCCCCCGGTGCGTGGGTGATGTGCATCGCAGGTCGTTGCCCCCTGTGAAAAGGCATCGCATGCGATTCCGGATGTTGTGGCCAGTGTAGCGCGCTTTCTGAGGCGTTCCGATTGATTCTTGGATGGGGCCGTGCAGGGGCTCCTTCGGGGGCGCATTCTCCCCCCCCCCCTTTAGGCCTGATCTCCGCTTCCCCATCCCAAACCTTGTGCACCAGCGGTTGGCCGCTCACGACCGCCGACGGGCAGCCAGTCTGGAGACCACAAATACCGGATTTCGGGGGCAGTGCATGACGCCGTGCACACGCAGTGCGACCCTCGTGCACGGGTGCACGCTGTCGTTTGGTCTGGCAGTGCGAAGCTGGTAGTTGCACGGTATGAGCCCACGATGGTCGCGGGTGCTTCAGGAGTGAAGGCCAGGCTAAGTGGCCCCCCCGCAGACCATCAGCCCGGGACCGATATCGGCCCATCCGAGGCCCTGGCGGGCGCCTTTAGCGGAGCCCCGCATTCCACGGCGGCGGGATTGACGCCGCGTGGCTCGGCCGCCATTCCAATGGTCGTGCATGGGCCACCGCCCTCAGGGGACGGGAGATGATGATGCGCTTGTTGCCTGTGCCACAACGTCCCCTGACGCAGGCCGTGATTTGGCTGAGCCCACGGGCCGGCCATTCTTTAGGCAGGGCAGTCTGGCCATCCGCTCACGAAGTGCGCGGCTCAGGTACTCTCCCGATGTTTGGAATGGATCATGACTCACTGGGCCACTGAGGGGGTGGAGGGGGGTGGGGCTCGAACGATGTGGGTTCCCACTTTGGACCCACCCAGACCCCCCCCCCCGTCTTATAATTCTGTGGGGGGCATTTTTTGTAAACCAAGTTGGCTACATAACCCTACCTTTGCAAATTAGTTTCATGATGAGCCATGAGCAAAACAAGGGAAAAAGAGCTCCACGGCTTTTGCGCAATGACAGGTATATGCCAACCCGAGGAATTGAACCCAGGATCTTGCAGTTGTGGATTTGTTTTTATGGGGCAGAGTGGATCGTCTGTGCCCCACTACTCAAGATTGCAGTCTGCTCCTGTGGCGTCCCCCTGCTAGTGCTGTGGCAGGCTGGGAATTTTGGAGGGCGGGAGGGGTAATTGGGTCATGCAATGCTGCCGGGATGGCGCTCATTTTCCTGTTTCGGCACGTTTGGGCGCCTCTATCCCGAGCCTGACTCACCCGACGTGTTCCAGAGGCCTGTGCAGAGGTGACTGAAGAGTGTCTGGCGCAGAGCCAGACCACTGCCTCCACGTCTAATTGTACAAGGGTCGATGAGCAGTAGGCCGCCGTGCAACACCTCCATGTGGAGCAACGTTTCTTTGTAAGACGATCTTGAACTGTGCAAATGGTGAGGCTACAGAATCGTTGCCTTGGTATTGCTCTTTGAGGAGAATGGAGGCAGTTATGTGGCCCTATCACGCGCTCATAACGTCCGGAACGACCTATGCGAACGCTCTATGCCAGGCATTGTCTGCGACCGATCGGTTGCGCTCGCCCGGCCCTCATTCGGGTGTCCCCACATGTCATTGCTCATTAGTCTGGTCAATGAGACTGCGCTTTGGAGGGACATTTTCGGGACCATGGCACCCGTCAACAGTGATCGCGTCCGGCCGTTGTGTATTGCAGGCCACAACCTTTCCCCCCCCGCGGTTCCCCCAGTTCCGGCCATACCCTGGCGCCCCAGCGCCCTCCGCCCCCTGCCCCTGGGCCGTTGCCCTCAGCCTCACCCACGCCCTCCCCAATCACCCGATCCCCCCCCCCCCTCGTGCGCTTCATAGGGCCAGCGGAGCTCCGAGAACGTGAGCGTCATCGGCAGCGAAGTCATGGCCGGGTTCAGCCTCGCCGGGACTCTGGGCCCTCCCGCGCAGGCGGCGCAGGCGCTGCTGGACACGGCACTTGCCCCCCCCGGGCGCGGCGTCCACGCGACGCTGCTCACGGCGCGCGAGCGCGCGGCCGGGGCCGGGGTGGCGTACCAGTTCGAGTACCAAGTGACGTTCGATGACCCCCGAATGGCCCCGCGGCGGTCCATCAGCGTCGTCACGGAACGGAACGGCACGCTGCTCATCACTTTGACGGTCGTGGCCCCCGAGGCCGACTGGGCCACGCCCTCCAAGGCCCAGCGGTACACCGCCATCGCGGACAGCTTCGCGCTCACGCGATAGGCCGTGCGCTGCGAGAGGTCCTGCGCAGCCGAAAAGGGGGCGGGACAGCGCTCCCTCTGTCTTGTGCGCCGAGAGGACCGCCGCGGGTGTGCGTTGATCTGCTGGTGTTGATGGTCAGACGACGGAGGATGGCGGTCCACGGATGGCCTCGGGCGATGAGCCAATGGCCCGTCAGCGATGGCCCGCACCGCCTGTGTTTACTTTTGTGTTGTTGGTAAGGGCCGCGTGTTCTGTGGCGGTGCATCGACGGCGGCCAACGGTGGGGCGAGGCCATGTGGAGAGTGGCGGCGGTTCAGGGCTTCGCTGACCGCTGGGGATCGGGCCCCTGTGGCCGGTGTGCAGCAGAAGCGCAGCCCACCATCATCGGCGGTGTGCGCATGAGCACGTGCAGCACCGCCCCCTGCCCCCGTTCCGGGGACCCGGATTCCCTGAATCAGCCCAAATCCTTTGTCCGAATCAGCGCGTTTCTGGCTGCGGCAGGAAAAAGGGACAATTCCACAACGAACACAACAGAGACCGTGTTGCAACGTCAGGATAATGTTCCTCAAACCGGGCCTGCTGAGTTGCCTCCAGGTCCATGGTTGAAGTCAACTGTGACCCCTTGTCACAAACAGCACACTTTTCCACAAGAAATTTCTGTTGACAGCAGGTGCACACAGTTGCACAGAGGTCTCATTTCAGCACCTGAACCCATTGTGTGTGTGGTACTGCATTTTTTGCAACGACAGCTGCAACCTCATCAGTACAAGGGAACAATGAGTGCCCCTCCAAGATTCCTCGCAAGAAACCGAAACCTGCCGCACGTAGGCCAGCCGGTGTCAGAAAGCATGTTGCTGAATGTGATGGTGGTGGAAAAGCGTGGCAAGTATGGGCTGCACAACCACAACGGTTGGTTCTCTTTCAATTATTGTTGGGAAGAGGTGGGTCATCGACGGGAGGACAAAATCCGCAGCCAGAGACACATGCGTTGTTGGTCACCATATGTATTGCAAAAATTTATGTGCTGGGGTGTGAACCTGGGACCCCTTAGATACCAGGCATCATTGAACTGCCACCCATCTCCGACAGTGGACGGCTGAACTCCAGGTCGGTTAGGGTCTTTTTTGTCGAAAATCCCAACAACTAATGCTTTTGCAATAATTGTACAACAATCAGGAAAACGTATTTTTTGGGGCTGTGACTGGTCGCTACGCCGATTTATGCCCGTTTACCACAGCCCGAATCAATGTGCCCGAATCAGCAGAATCCGCCCTCCCCCCCGAATGGGTGGTGGTGGTGCAGTGTTGTGTGTCTATGTATTGTGGTGTCATCCTCTTCTTTCTTTTTACCACACGCCACAGCCCTGGTAGACCCCTCCCCCTCCAACACACACACCGGTGCCCGCCCCTGCCCCCCTTCTCCCACCTTTTCCAGCCCACCACACCCACCCCTTTCTGCAGCACCAGCCCCACGAGATCTCTGGGCCTTAATGTGGTGCAGAGGCCCCGTGCCACTCCCCGTCACAAACAGACCAGATAAGAGATGCGGTAACTAAATCCCTCACTGTCCTGTCTCTGACTGACCACCTGCCCACATGACTGACTACCTGCCCACATGTGCCCATAGGCGACCAGTGCGCAAGCCCAGGGGTTGTTCTCCATCACCCATGGGTTCACAGCCCCATTCATTCGTTCATTGTCCGGCAGCTTAACCCCCGCTTGGGAATGTGTTCGGGGAGATAGTATAGGGTGTAGTTGTAACATAGGATGATAGTGGGGGGGGGGGGGGCTACTGTGGCCTGGGTAAAATGGGATGGCATCAGGCTAATGCGGGGAAAGGTAGGGCAATTTATAAGCCTTTAGGCGATGTTGAACACCATTGTCATGCAAACACTGTGGACGGTGTGCGGATGAGATCCTTGGAGCCTCAATGTCGTGCATTCCTAGTTGCTCACGGCACGCTATTATGGGAGCACTAGAGCACCATCTAGTTGGGTGTGCCGTGGCTGGCTCTGGCAATTGTCTGGTGTGTGGAGCGCCATATGATGTTTTCAGGGATCACGTTGTGGTGTGTGCCATGAATGAGATTGTTCCGACAGCCTCACCTAATCACGGAGGTACCTGACACCTGAAGGTCATCGACCAACTTCTGAGCCACCCGATTGCTTGGTTGACACGCAAGAGGGGCCTATGCTCAGTGAACGTGTTGCCTATGCGCGCATTGCTGTGGTCTTGGGTATTTGGCCTCTGCCGCAGTGAGTGCTAGCTTGCCGGCACAATTGCATATGGCGCCGCTTGACTTCCAGCGTCATATGGCATCCCGGGGGTTTGAAGGCCCAACGTTTGACGTCCTCAAGGCATGGCTACAGCCTGGGCCCCGAAACCCCCGCGTTTAATGGGAAGCCAAGACTGCTGCCATTGTCTCAGCGAGAACGGGCACCCAAGAATACTTCTAGGTGTATCTTGTATGTGAAGAGGTGGACTGTTGTACCCCATGAAGCACTAGTAGAGTGGTAGTCAACCTCAGAAGGAAATTAGGTTGACATGCATTACAGCTGTAGCAGAGAGCTGCAAAACAGACAGCTGGGCCTGTTGGTCCACATTTGTGCTAAATGCCCCTATCAATAAAGAATCACCATTTTGGTTTAAAACTGGAGTCCGGTTATAATCCTGAGTCTACAATAAAATCATGAAACGTGCAGAAGGAGAGGCAGGGCATACCTGACGCCCGCGAGGCCAGCCTCTCAATGTGGTCAGGCTGATTGGGGAGGCCGCAGTGGGGAGGGGTGAAGCAGAGCACCCTGATGGGCAAGGCTGGCATAAGGTGTTGGTGGTCGACGTGGGTAGGCAGGGCAAGGGGTATTGGGGAGCGTTGGGGATAGGCCTACGTCGTGCGTGGGAACGTACTGGCGAGTGGCAGTCTGGCAGGGCGAGGCAGGGGCAGGACGTGGATGTTTCCGCTGGTGGGACAGAGTAAGGGAATGTGTGATACAGGCAGAGCAAAAGGAACGCCACAAGCGGGTAGTACACATAGGGTCCATGAGGGGGCAAGACCACCACTCAGGGTACTCAGCCCCCTTCTGCCCCAAGCTGTCCCGACTACCCGTTCGCTTGGTGGTGGTGCTACAGTCACCAGCTGACCGCTGGTGACTAAATGCTGGCAGTGACCAGCCAACTTCCTGGTTTGACCACTCCCCTGTTCTGCATGGTGTGGCCCTTTTGACTTATGAGTGTTGGTGACACAGACGGTGCCCTAGGGGGGAGCCTTAAGCGCAGTGCGCGTGCAGTGCGCGCGCAGTGCAAAGATTCCCCCTAGGACCACACAATGGGGTGAAGGGTGTCGTCAGGGAGACTGAGGGGGTGCAAGAAGAAAAAAAAGAGGAAGACAATTTTCAGAAACAGATGTAATTAAAAATTGGACGAATGTTTTATCAACGGGCACATGGTGGGGTAACGGTAGCGAAGTGCCACCATGAATGCGTGCAGGCCATACGGGGGAAGGGGAGGCACAGGCATGGGAAGAGTTCAAGTCTCCAAAAGGAGCAACCGCAGGCGGATCAGATGGGTGTTCTGGGTGTGCTGAGTGCAGCATGTGTGCTGCAGGTGTGCTGTGTGTGTTCTGGTGGTGGCGTGTGGTGTGCTGGTGCTGCTGGTGTTTCATATGTTGCTGTGTGTGCTATGAGGTGATTGTGCTTTGTGGTGAGTTTGTGCTGTGTGTGTGCTGCGATTGTGCTGTGTGCTGAGGTAGGGGCAGAGAGGTAGGGGCGGTAGGAAGATGGTATGCACAGATGAACGTGGAATGTGACGTCATGCAGAGGCGAAACACTTGTGTGTGGGCTGGGAAGGACAGGCAAGGGTGCACGCAGAAAAGTCATCGATTGGGCTTTGGTTTCTGGGTGGACATGTGACATAGGTGGGAATGAGAGGCAAGAGACAGAATCAGGCAACATGCAGACAGTGACGACGTCAGGGGAGTACAGGACGAGGTTAGGCATGATTTTGGTCCAAACAAGAGCAGGCAGCACAGGGGGTGGTGCTGTTGGCACACTATTTGTGCTGTTTGGGTGCTTGCTAAGCTTGGGGTGTGCTACGTTCTGGTTGTAATATTTGGGTGTGCTGGTAAGCAAGGAGGGGCACCAGCATGGGGCAGGGGCGTCAGCTCTCGTGTAGGTGCACAACTCACACTGGGTCTGGCAGCTGTGCAGGTGGGTGGGTGGACTATTAATGAGGGAGACCCATGTGGAGTGATGGGGCAGAGACACCCACCCCACCTGCCCATTAAGTGGAACTCTGTCCGCCTCCCCCGGAGGTCCTTGAGCTGTGCGCGGGCTGCTCCTTGTATGTGTGCTGCGGCAGCAGGGATCCCGGCTGCCCCTACTCGCCTGCCTGTGTCCGTGGGTGGCACGTCTCATCGAGTGAGGCAGTGCTCGCAATTTACTGGCGCCTGGTCGGGTACGAGTGTTAGCCAGTTTGCGGCTATCGTGTGCAGTTGAGTCATGTAGACCCTGTTCCAGCAAGGGTGAACGGTTGCCCCCCCCCCCCCCCCCGCCCACCCATCCCACCTGGGCACCAAGTTGGAAATATGGGAGGTGTTGCTGCCGAGCTGCGTGACAAGCAGAACCAAGCTCAGGCTACGGCAAAACAAGTATTCGGTGTACACTTTGGAGGGTAGACAGCATCCTTGGACCATGCGGAGTGTGTGCGGCCACGGCAAGGAGTGCAGCATTGGGAAACCTCAGGGGCAAGCTGACGAACGCCATTATTCGGACGGCCAATCGTCCATTCACCGGATGGCGACTTCATGCGGGCTTTGGGATGCTATTTGGATATCGCAGCGAAGTAGACAGGCTGCAAAACTGGTAGGTACCGGCGTTTCAGTTCTGCGGGACTTGTGATAGCTTTCCGGTACATGGGGTTTGGGGCATCCTTGGGTGCAGTCCCTTTTTCTTTTTAGGGGATGGTGCACGCTGTTTGATTCACGATTTGGGAGTCGGATGCTGGTCTAGAGGTTGGCCTGGCCCGGCATAGGTGAGGGCGTGCAGTTTGCATGGCAAGAAACAACAAAAAAGAGCGACAGCACGGCCCGAATGCACAGTGCGCGCATGCACGTGCGCTGCACTGCCCGTCCATCGCCCTGCCACACGAAACTGTCCTAGGTGGCACCGCACCACACCGCAGTGCACCACTGACCGCCACTGAACTGCCCTGCACTGCCCCAGCAGAGATGTCACATGTACCACCACATCCTGGACCGTCCCATAGGAAACTTTGACGAAAATCTGTTTGTCAGGGATTAATTTAGACCCTCGTGCATCAAGTGCACCTTTAACTAGAATAAGTTTTGTAGTATGTAAACCAAAAGCAATCGCATGATGTGCTAGAAAATCATCAGGACCAATAATTGAGAAAAGAGAATTAATGTCATTATTTTGTTTGGCACTTGGGCTGCAATTTTCACCCTGTCCCTCACTACCCACTGATGACCACCCAATGGCGGTGAAAATGTGTATCTGCTCTAGGACCCAATGCCCTTGACAACCCTTGCCTTCCCTGGACTCACCAGGCGTTCTATGACCAATGGTCGCACGTATGCTCTGCACACGGTCATATGGTAGGAGTCCTGGGCTCAGTGTGGCGCTGAGCATCTTATGGTATTTTTTTTTTGAGGGGGGGGCTGGCAGGCATGAATTGGAATCTTTTTTGCAATGGTATTGTCCACCTCCCCCTGGACAAAGTGACCAGTGTGGGGAAATTCGGTCAGGCCATTTCGGGTGCACAGCCCCCCCCCCCCCCGTACACACACACACACACACTCACACAACACCGTCTGGGTGGTAGGAGGGCACCGAATAGGCCCCATGGAATGTGCATACACTTACATCGAAAAGCGGAAAAAGTTTCTGAGGTTCGTCACACACTGGCGGATGGGAGCAGGTATGGCATGGCCAGACCACCCGCCACCTGAGGCGGTGTTGTGTTGTGTGGGTGCCTTGCGGCGCGATGTGGTGCAACGCAATGTGCAGAGTACCGGGGATGGGAAAATTAGGAACAAGTCAAAGTTGGATTGGCAAAATTTGGCACCACAACAGAGTGCCTGATTATGCCACAGCATTTGAAGGTCAGAAGCCATTTTTCTGCGCAGCACTCTTGGCAGGCATATTTCCATTGTGCCCAACAATAACATCTAGATGCCTCCAGGAACCAAGAGCAACATCCCAAGAACCAATCCGAAGCCTCCAAGAAGCAACTGCAACCAACCATAGGCCCATAGGACATGACCACCAACATGCATGGTCTATGCTTCTGCTTGTGCCACAATCTAGTGCAGCCCGGGCACTAGATCACGGGATGCCACCGCAGCGGACAAAAACGGCACCCTGGAATCGTGCCTGCACTACGGACACCCGTTCCTCCTCCAGCTCCGCCTCCTCCAACGGCACAACCACCTGCCCATCGGGTATCGTGTCCCACTGTATCATGCCATGTAGCCTAGTGCGGTGCGGGGCAACAGAGAGCACGGCATTGCAATGCAGTACAACACAGTCCACCACCATGCTGTGCAACGCAGTGAATTCACCACACCACAATGCATTGCAAAACGGGGGCTCAGGGGCATTTATGGCACAACATTGGCCCTTAGGGCACGTTCAAGACCTCCAGTGCCAGACCTCCAGTGTCAGCAGCGAGGCAATGCATGCAATCCCAAAGACCACAAAGAGAGCAAAGACCACCACCCACGAAACCATGTACATAGGCGAACATGCATTAGAAGAGAGACGGGGGGGGGGTTCTAGAATCTGAAAGTGTGCGATCCAAAATGGCTCAAATCAGTGACCCCTGCAATGAATCATTTTTTGGGTTCCGGGCATGGTAAGCTAGTGAAGCCCGCTCATGAGGAGGCACTTGTAGATATCTCCGAGAGCTCAAAGCTGTCCAATGCTATGATTGTCCCACAAGGCAAACGGCAAACCATGAGCAGCTAAAGCTAAGAAGAAACTGAAGAGACAGGGGTGGCACTCAAATGTGACTCCCTCACAACAGACACAGCCACCCCCCTCCTCTATGCCCCCGGCACAATGGACAGAGGGCGAGGCACACACGAGATGCTCATTGAAACACGGTTGGGCCCCTCCAAAACCACCGCACGTGGTGCCCCACGCACGCGCTTACTTTCCAAAATACAAAGTGCCCTCGGCACGCAATAGCCTGTCATTCGTTGGGCTAGAAAGGCCATTGGCCCAGGGAACCTGCACTCTGCCACACGCAAAGCCAGACGGAAACTCACCCAGCCGGGTGTCATCCCACTCCAGGTCCGACAGGACTGGGATGCGGGGTGCAGAAGAATGCCCAAAAATGGCAGGCTGGTTCGCGAAGACCTGTGTGTGCAGGACTTGGCCCTTGGTCATGCTGAAAGACCCGCGCACAGGGGAGCCAACATCCAATGTGCAGGGAATGGACGAAATCTTACACGAAACATGGGACAAAGTAATGCGCAAATACACAGATACACCAGAGCCCGACCCGGATAAATTTGTGCAACGGTACAGCCACTTCATTGAGAAGAAGGCAGACCTGGCCTCAGCTCCCATCACAGGAGCGAGACTCCGCAAACGGCTAAAGAAAATGGGGGTGCGCACAGCCATGGGTTTAGATGGGTGGTGCGTGGCGGATCTATTGTGCTTGCCTGACTCACTGCTGAACATGCTTGCCGATTTACTAGCAATTGTGGAAGCCACAGGGAAATGGCCACGAATTTTGGCCAGGGGTTATGTCTCCTTGATTCCCAAGGGTGAGGGCATGCTGCCAATGCAGCAACGGCCGCTCTCGGTGCTGTCGCAACTGTATAGAGTGTGGGCAGGGCTAAGGCTGGAAGAGTGCATCGTGTGGCAGGAGTCCTGGGCGCACCCACATGCCTTTGGTTTCCGGAAGAAACGCGACAATGATGAGGACGGCATCGAGCCCGTGTTCGGGCTGCGCGCTAGAGCACGCCGCAGGCGAGCCTCTTCCACCTCTTCGGCTGTACGACGCACTCGGTAGACATACGGGCGTTGCGCGTGCGTTCGTGCATGTGTGCGCAGTGTCCATGTGGACTCACAGTAACGTGCCAGCTGCTCCATCTGGGATATCATGGCTGAGCGTGATGACCTTGGCTGGGTGTAGCGTGCCTGACTTGACCAACCGTTGCAATGTGCATAGTGCCAACCCGAGGACCTAGGCTCTCTCTTGCAAGGGCAACGCGTGCCCCCTGAATTTTGCCTGTGGGGCGGCTGGCAGTGTTCGCTCAGCGAATTCCTGAAAATCCAGAGCTAGCTCAATAAAAGTGACAGTGCCTGTCTCGTCGGCTCACTGCAAGGCTCTTAGCCAGCGTAGCAGATCCGTGATGAAACTCACCTCCCAGGGCCAGGTGCGTTTGGTGGGATTGTGCAGCGAGACAACCGGTGTTTCTGGGGGGCGGGGAAGGGGTCCCACCAATTGCTGGCATGGGTATGCTCTGGCTGAGTCTACTCTTGCCTTTGGAAATAGCCTTGGTGTGTTTTGATGATGTTTTTTCCGTGCCGCTAGAACTGAAACGAACATGGTGTGCAGTGCGGGAATGAACGGCAGATCATGCTGCTCCACTTGCCTGTTGATGGGGGCTGGAGGTCCGGGGCTAAGCTCGTGATTTTGAGGCAAGGGGGCCACGCCGGAAAGGGGGGAAGCTCCGGGATTTTTGCTGCGAGTGCATGCACTTTGTTGTATGTGTGTGTCCCGTGCCTGGGCCCAGGCTGTGCAATGCCATAGTATGTGCTCTTCGGTTTCATCTGTGGCTTTGCAGTAAGGGCAAAGTGGCGATGTGATGAGTCCTTGTTGGTACGCTCGGACCGCTGTCCAAAGCACCCCCGCTAGGAGTGTATGTAAGAGTGCGCGCTCTAGCTCTGAAGTAAAGGAGGTAATTCTAGCATTGATGAGCCGCCTGTTTGTGTGGTAATGCATGCCTGCGAACTGTCTCGGTTTGCGTGCAATGAGCACAGTAATCAGTCGGGAGCGCAGTTGTTCCCGTATGTTGTGCTTGACGAGTTTGTAGTCCCTGGTGAGGTGTAGTGTGTTGGTGGAGACTGGAACTCACCACTCCCACCAGCCTGCTTGCGGCTTCCAACCCCAGGCATGCAGCGTGTGTAGCGCCCTCCCGAAGGGTCGCAACCATCTTGTGTCTGGCTTGCGCTCCCAAATGCACTATGCTGTGATGAGGGAGGGGCCCCTGGTTTTGCATAGCCTGGCAAGCTAGGTGGCCTTGCTATAGGGAATCAGCAGACTGGGTGAAATCCTATGGCCCGCACATAGGATGCCGAAGACAATTTCTTTTGCCTTGCCTAGTCTAGAGTTACCCCAAATAGTGCGCATGATTTTGGTTTCGAAAGGCCGGACACTTTTCAGGTCAATGGGCACTATCTCTGATGCATGCAGTCCTGTGGCATTTGACCATGGTGGATACGACTGAGCACCGGTCCTCAAAATTTCCCTGCGTGCCGTGCACTCGCTCGAGAAGCGTTGAGGCCTTGCTGATCCATTTAAGAAAAAGCGGGCCTGAGAAAACTTCGCTGGTGGTCCGGACCCCGGCTCCTGATGAGCGGAACTCCGTTTCTTTGGGGAAGGGTGTGCCTCTCATTTGGACTGTCTGTGGGCTGTCCGGAATGATGAAGCTGACCGACTTTTTGGGGTTTACGTCCTGTCCTGTCACTTGTAGCCACGTGTGTGTGCATTCCAGGAGGGGCTGGACAGAGTGTTGCCCTGATGCCATACCATATGTATCATCGGCATACCCTTGGGCTGTGACGATAAATTGCAGTGCTTCAGCTGCCCCCCCCCCCCCATGGGGGGGGAGGACTGTGGCTGAGGTCTGTCTTGCCTACTTTTGCGCATCCAGCACCTTCTTCCAGGTAGTTGTGAGAAGGTTAATAAGGATGACCTCAACGGGCAGCCTTGTAAAATTCCATTGGTTGCCACAAAGAAGGAGCACATGCAGCCCATTATTTTAAAGCATCTCGTGAGCTGTGCATACATGCCAGACAGCGCCCGATGGGTTCCCTCATGCATGCCTTGTAGGATCGCTACTCTGAGTACCACTTGCTGGGGTATCAAATCAAAGCACTTGACGTAGTCAAGGCCGAAGCCTGTGAGGCATTCTTGGATGATATTGTGCAGCTCAATTAGTAGGGCAATGAGCGCCGCAGCGTTTGTGGCCCCTGCGCCAAAGGGGGGGGGATCCACCACATTTGCGAGTGACCTGTTTCCTGTCATTGGGTCTGGCCGGGTCCCGCAAGCGCCATATTCAGTCACAGCACGCCGCAAGGCAGTGACCAACGCGCCGACAGCAGTCACACGCGCGCCACAAGTACACTCCCTGTGCCCTTCACACTGTTTGCCAGCGTGTTCTACATGCAAGAGACTGAGAATCCCGGCGGCGTTATGCTGCAGCAAAGGACACCACACCCCAGGCACATAGATCGGCGCCCGCTTTGGAACGTATGCGCCCTGCATGGGCTTCTGCCGTGCCCTCGCTGCACACTCATGTAGAGAGGCGTACGGCACTACTGTGTCCGCGGGCAGCACAAAGTGTGCACGCTAGCACCAACACGCACCAAGCCAGCGGCATTACTTGAAGGCCCACGCAAACGACAATGCCTGCGCTCCCCAGGCCCCTCACACTACCCGTTGATGCGCTTACCACACATCCCACTCACACCGCCAGTCACCAAGCGACGGAGACCCAGGACCCCCCCCCCCCCATCGCCTGCAGCCGCCTTGCCACAGGAAGTGTCGGACAACGATGGAATGGACGTGGTTCGCCCCCTTTTTGGACAAGGGCATGGAAGGGCAACACAGGAAATAACATAAGCAAAGCCCACACACAAAGGTTTTGACTCTGTGGAAGAGTAGGAAAAGTGCACAGCAGCCAGCCCCGCCCACGTGCCGGGTTACCGGTACACGTCCAGCTCACATCCACATATGGGTCTCCCTCGTTAATAGTACATTAAAAGCCTTCAACCCTCGTTAATAGTACATAACCCGTCGCAAGAGCGGTCACGACATTAAAAGCCTTCAACCGTCGTTGATAGTACAGCGCGCGCACACACACACACAACTCCACCTGGGTGGTAGGAGGGCACCTAATAGGCCCCATGGAATGTGCATACACTTACATCGAAAAGCGGAAAAAGTTTCTGAGGTTCGTCACACACTGGCGGATGGGAGCAGGTATGGCATGGCTAGACCACCCGCCACCTGAGGCGGTGTTGTGCTGTGTGGGTGCCTTGCGGCGCGATGTGGTGCAACGCAATGTGCAGAGTACCGGGGATGGGAAAATTAGGAACAAGTCAAAGTTGGATTGGCAAAATTTGGCACCACAACAGAGTGCCTGATTATGCCACAGCATTTGAAGGTAAGAAGCCATTTTTCTGCGCAGCACTCTTGGCAGGCATATTTCCATTGTGCCCAACAATAACATCTAGATGCCTCCAGGAACCAAGAGCAACATCCCAAGAACCAATCCGAAGCCTCCAAGAAGCAACTGCAACCAACCATAGGCCCATAGGACATGACCACCAACATGCATGGTCTATGCTTCTGCTTGTGCCACAATCTAGTGCAGCCCGGGCACTAGATCACGGGATGCCACCGCAGCGGACAAAACGGCACCCTGGAATCGTGCTTGCACTACGGACACCCGTTCCTCCTCCAGCTCCGCCTCCTCCAACGGCACAACCACCTGCCCATCGGGTATCGTGTCCCACTGTATCATGCCATGTAGCCTAGTGCGGTGCGGGGCAACAGAGAGCACGGCATTGCAATGCAGTACAACACAGTCCACCACCATGCTGTGCAACGCAGTGAATTCACCACACCACAATGCACTGCAAAACGGGGGCTCAGGGGCATTTATGGCACAACATTGGCCCTTAGGGCACGTTCAAGACCTCCAGTGTCAGACCTCCAGTGTCAGACCTCCAGTGTTAGCAGCGAGGCAATGCATGCAATCCCAAAGACCACAAAGAGAGCAAAGACCACCACCCACGAAACCATGTACATAGGCGAACATGCATTAGAAGAGAGACGGGGGGGGGGGGGGGGTTCTAGAATCTGAAAGTGTGCGATCCAAAATGGCTCAAGTCAGTGACCCCTGCAACGAATCATTTTTTGGGTTCCGGGCATGGTAAGCTAGTGAAGCCCGCTCATGAGGAGGCACTTGTAGATATCTCCGAGAGCTCAAAGCTGTCCAATGCTATGATTGTCCCACAAGGCAAACGGCAAACCATGAGCAGCTAAAGTGCACTTAGTCAGCCAAAAACCACTCAAACGATGGTGTCACACCACATGCATCTCATGACTTTGGGGCCATGTACGGTGATCATTTCGGGCCCATGGGAACGACTACCGTGTGCACAACTTGTGGCCAACACCACGGGGTCTCAGTCCAAATGAGGCTAGTGTATTGTCTAGCACGGTTTGAGGTCTAGAGTCTGTGGACACAATGGTGATCCAAATGGTCGGAGCCCGCACAAAAATGGTATATTTTAGGTACACGTCGCAAAAAGCGGTTGTCTGCACGCCTCCCACTCGTGGTGGCCTTCCCTCCTCAAGAATTGTACAACTTTCGGTCAATAATGGGGATCTTCTATGGATGCGACATACAGGGTGCACAAGTCTGACGCCCGAGCAACTACTGTCACTGGTGTGGCCAACTCACTTTGTCGCCTCCCCACACTGCACAACAAGGGAAACTACACAAAACTTGAGGGACCTCGTGGGAGCCCCTACACAACCAACCCAAAAGCGCAAAGCAGAGGACTAGCCAAAACGCATCATTGGCACGGTGGTGTGGCAGCAAGAAGCATGACAAGCAACCAATGAGGCAATATTGCGGTTCACCACGACCATCTTGCCACAGAAACAACAAGGAACAACAACGAAGCACGGAGAAACGCAAGTGTCTGCGCATTGCAAACACGCCCACTATGCCCTACAACTACAAATAGAATTGATACCAAGACAACAAGCCGACAACAACACATACAAAACAAAGAAAGGAATGTACCCGATAGCGACAAAAACGGTACAAGAGAAACTATCCTTCATACAAAAATAGACCAAGGGAGACTGGGACCCTTGTGGGAGATGCCTCTCGCGCCCCTACCCATGCACCATAAAGTGCATTGGGGCCCCAATAGTGGGCAATCCAACTACAGTGACTTAGACACTGATTGGGGAACCATTGGGAACTAGCTAAGATATGACTTCCGTATGCTAACCCAGGCACTGCAGAAACTAGTACTTAGCATAAACCAGCCCTAGTCCCGAGCCCAATTTTCGAACATGAATACAGTGGCGTTCATTTCCTTTTTTTTGCAATACCACGAAAGTGATGGCATGTGTATGAATGTAAGGATGTGACCATTTCTTGTGTAGGGCCAAATCATGCATGTATTTGCATAACGAATCCACATGACACTCCAACACCGTATCATGAGCAACATTGTCTTTTGACTAAGGAGTTGGTGTGTATTTGTGCGCCATTGAATTAATTGTCCCACCTAGGCACACGAGGTCATGAAAGAGCGGATCATTTAGCAGAAAAGGGGAGGCAAGACCACCCACTCATGCTCTTTCCCTCGCCCTTAGATTGGTCCAGATGTTTCTATCAAGCAGCGGCCTACAGGACCCATATGCTGGCTCTTGACGATGAGCTAGGTGTGGGGCACCCCATTCTTGTTGCATGTTTACGATGCCAGATGGTCATGATTCAAACGGCTCCACAACAGACGACTGCCTCACACCGAATGATACGTCAGTCACTCATGGGCACACCTTGCCCAATAGAGACACCGTCTCCCACTTCACTTTGGAGAGCCTTAGGGTTTGAGCTGGTGGCCACCACATACCAGCTCTTAGCCCCAGAATCACAGCCAGTTTATTGATTGAAGTGTCACGTGAGTGTAAAAGAAATGTTTACAAAAAATACAAAAAGATGGCAGGGGTTACATGGCCATTACTAATTTCCTGCCCGGGCTAGGTGTTGGGGACCCCCAAGACGGTGGTGGTGATGTAGCCACGTGTGATTTCCTCCTCGTGCCAGGCGCTAGGGACGTCCAAGATGGCAAGAATTATATAACCATTTTGCCCACATGTGGGCCCCCGAGACAACAGAGGTTAAGCACCTACTCACAATTTCCTCCCTGTGATGGGCCCTGGGGACCCCCGTGACGGGCATGTCAAGTGGCCCCCTCCTCCAAAGGATGGTGGGTATCTTTGTGATGGGGAGTCAACCTCATAGGAGAAATGGAGAATGCGGGGCTTTACTTCAAGGCGAGAAGTGGGTGAGCAACCACCACATTTTTGCCAACCAAAAGGCGGTTTGGTGCGCAAATGAGGTGCTTGAGCCAAGGGTGTAGTCCAACGCCTTGGAGTGGTGTGTCCACCTAAAGGAGCGTGCGAATGGTTGCCCCATTGGTGGAATCGTACATTCTTCCTCGCGAACATTGATTGTTTCATAGGGGTGCATTTGTTCGTTTTGGGGGTCGTTGTTGAAGCTCCTTTGCATCACATTTCGAAAAGCCCCCGGCATGAAATATTTCTGTACCTTGACAATACTTGAGAACTTTTTTGAGTGTTGGTTGTAAATCGCAAGGTGCAATTCTAAGCGAGGGCCGGAAAGTCGCATGGGCAAAAGCAAGTTCTCAGACATTTGGTTCGGCGCACCGCTTGGAATACTAGAGGCGTCGCCACTTGGAAAAATTACTTGGAAACTTTTGTGGGCGGGGGCTGCCTAGAAAAAGTGCTTGTGAAGTTGCATGCGAGGTTGCCGGGTGGGCTAGGCTAGCATCGGTGCTTGAAAAAGGGGGTGGTTGGAGGCCGGGAAAAATGCTTGCGAAGTTGCATATGAGGTTGCCGGGCCGGCTGGGTTGGGATTCGTGCGGGGAAAGATCAATGGGCGGCGATGCTTGCGGCAAGTGCTTGCGAGGTTGCATGCGAGGTTGCCGGCAAGGATGGGCTAGGATTGGTGCTTGGAAACTGCCTAAGGTTGATGCACCAAAAAAGTGTTCGGGGTGTCCCTACCAAGAAGTGCTTGGGAAAAGTAGTTCCAACAATACCACGGCACACCATCACGTAGAAGCGAATGTTGTCTCCATGGGCAAACTAAGAAAGTCGGTTGTGAATACCAGAGAAGATATATAGCAATACCCCTTCCTCGTTCCGAGACCAACTAACTAATCTTTTGTACGCCTGCTAATTGCAGTGTATCCAATATCCACCCAATGGTTCCCCCTCTTATCCGTGTTATCATCCATATGTGCCACGGATCCATCGCCTTGCCCATGCTTGGAGTACCCAAAATGCTTGTGGGACTGAGTTTGCCTAATTTCACCTCTCCAAGTAGCAATGAGACCCACAAACACCAGTGCAGGTGGAGCTATGTCTTTTTACGGATCCGATGATTGATGATTACAACACATATCAGTGTAGGGAGAAAATGTAGGAAGAATGACTCCAAGGTGAAGAAGGGAAGGGGAGTGCATTGAAATTTATGCACAAAGCAAAACAGGCCAATATGCGCGGCACAAGCCATCACATTGTGAGCAATTGCACCTTTGCGTTGCACATACCCCTCCACACAGCGTGTGGAACTCAGATTGGTCTTGATCCCAGCTTGAGGTGCTAAGGGGAGCATCGAAGACCTCGTGTGTGACCAAGTGCAAGTTCGTAGTTTGAGTTTCCCTTGGATTGCTGAAAGGAGGCCTGGCACGCAAGTTGGACATAGCATGTTGTTTCCTGGTACTTCAGCACATGATGGAATTGAGTGCTCCCCTGAAATCCCACTCATCGCAGAGGATGAAATGTTTCCACCCCACTTAAATTGGAAAACCATCAAATTTTTCTTGCAAGTTGTACTAGGGTCATATCATGGCCATATAGGCCATGACAGGTGGTTCTGGGTTGTACTAAGGTCACGCCAAGTCGCACAAAGTCCAAGTCGCACCAGGTTGTACCTTGTACTTTTTGGTTGTAAACCATGGCTTTTCTTCACGGCTGAAATTTTGTTCTGCCCCCTGGAATTTGCATCAGTTCAGGGAGCATCAGGTAATTATGCATCAAACTCAGCACACTCCTTTTGTCACCCTCTTACCTGCATGCCACAGTCCCCCAAGGCAACAGTTACCAAGTGCCCCCGGCCCCCCGTCCAATACCCCAAGGTTTGTGTGCATGCAGTTGCATGGTGACCAGGTGAGCAGCAGCTGGGATGCTCTGGTGCTGTCCCGCTCTGTTGTTGAAATTGCGTTGTGGCCCAATTCCTTGGGAGAGTATTCGGGCAAAGGGCGCCCATGTACTGAGCCTATGAACCAACTGACCATTTGCATTTGTCACTGGCTATGCGACCCAAGGCATGCAGACTGGATGAAGTATCTTCTTGGCCATGCATTTGTGTTTTGTGTTCTCCCTTCAGGAGCCTTCAAGTGCCTCGCTTTCATGCATGCCAAGTTTGTACTGTCACCAGGGGTGGGGATGGGCACTTAGCACCTGTCCCCTCATGGAGGCAAGGGGATGGTTGTGCATAGCGGGGTGGGGGGGGGTTGTCTTTTCACCTACTGTTTGTGTGTTTCATTTTGCAAGTTTTCCTTTGGAGTGGTTGTACCTATTGTTCATGTGATATATTTCATGTGGTTTGTACTTCATGTGTATTCCTTTGTGTTTGTTGTACCTATTGCTCACGTGTTTTATCGTTAAAGATAATTGAAGCAAGTGCATTTCTATAATTTTGGAAGTGGACTTAGTGAAATAGAAATTATTTACATCAAGTCCTTTAGATTTTTATCACTTCATCTGTGGTGTGCACGCAACAGAAACCAATTTCAGTTTCCGCTTTTGCCCTTCAGAAGTTTGAATCTTGTTTCCTGAGAGGAAAGGATGCGATTTTGACTCTTTCTGAGTGTCAATTGGTTTCGGCTCTTATCTATGTGATTGGCCACCCGCATGCCCTGTCAGGCCGGCTGCACCCTGTCACTTCTCTGGTGTGTTACGACCGGATGGCTGCCGCGCTCTTCCAAGCCACCAGGCACATTCTGCAGCAGCGCCTGGTTCTGGGTGATCCGCTTTGCTACCACTTACTTGAGGGCTGCTCCCATGACCACCACCTCTCGTCACTGTATGCCCCCCTTGACCACATACCAGTGCGCCCCTTTTATGGCGAGGTGTGCCGTGTTCTGGTGGCCTGGAAGACGGAATTGCGCTTTCCTGTCCGCTTTCCGTCGCTAGAGCTGCTGCCGGAGATCCCTGAAGTGGGAGATGTTGCAGCTCGGCTCCATGATTTGACTCCCAAAGTTGTGGATTTGGTTGAGGCAGTGCTATCGAAAGCTTTACCCTTCGATTTGATTTGCGAGGAGCTGATTCAGATTCTGCAGGCCCTGGCAGTGGATGGAGTGCTGAGGTGTCTGCGCCTCCGAAGGACTTTTGCCACCCTGGAAGCTGTGTGCAAACACCACTGCTTCCCGGTCGACAAAGGTACGTTGGAGGACACCTTTAACACGGTGTACAAGGGGAATTTGACGGCGGGGGCCAGGGCCCTCGCAAAGCACTGCCACCGGGAAACCGCTGGCGCATTTTGGGGGGGTGAGCTGCGGGGCTCCGAGGCCAACAAGAACTCGCAGGCCAACGCCGTCCTGCGGAAGCTGTTGGACGGGGCCGCGTGGTTGAACATCCACCTGCTGCCGCACAATCACCCGTGTTTCGAGGTGCGCACCCACGAAGGCTACGGGGCCCGCTGGGTGTACGAGCGCGTGCCGGCCCCCTCTTCGGGTCATGTGGAGTGCCTGACCCCCGGTGCTGCAGCCGACGCCGGCCCATGTCCGATGCGGGGCACGCCCGGCACCGAAATGGGAGGTGCACTCTGCAGTGCGATGGAGGGCAGCCTGTCTGCCGCCCCTGAGGCTGCATTCCCTGCGGCTGCCCCGGGCACATGCCCGGACACTAGTGGCAGCCCCGTGGATGCCCCACGGGGAACGCCCTTTGGTGCGACCGACTGCAGTGGCGACCCCTGCCGCGGCGTTTTACATCCTCCAGCAGGACTGGCGAGCATCGCGGCCGTCGCTGTCGGCGACATCCAGCGCTGGAATGTGACGTTCAGAGGGTTTTTGGAGCCGCCCATGCCGGATGGGCATGACGTGGGATGGAGGCATTAGAGGACCGGCTGCGTGTGGAGCCCCACGAGGGGCCCTCCTGCAGGCCCCCATGCACAGCCCAGGCCCAAGATGGCCTGTATTGCTGATGGCAGGTCTCTTGTAGGGAGCACCAGCAATGCGGCAAAGGCTTCTAGTTCGGCAGGGTTGGAATGGGGCTCGCTGAAGCGTTTGCAGGATACGGTTCGCAATGCCTCTGTCGTCCTGTGTGTGTACACGCGCGCCGCTCAGGATGGGGACCGGCCAGTGCAGACCAGGCCAACCAAAACATGGCGCTGTGGTTTAGATGGAATGGCAGGATCACAGCCTACATCTGCAGCACCACCAGGCCCCAAGGGTCCAAGCTTTTTTTTTAGATGCGAAATCTTATTTTTTAGCACTTATCT
The DNA here is from genome assembly GCA_964036045.1 of Eutreptiella sp. 'Long Island Sound 2002'. NCBI lineage: Eukaryota > Euglenozoa > Euglenophyceae > Eutreptiales > Eutreptiaceae > Eutreptiella > Eutreptiella sp. 'Long Island Sound 2002'. The sequence goes on from OZ038378.1 coordinate 5,241,450, forward strand.
TTTTTTTTAGCATAAAAAAAAAGATTTCGCGCTAAAAAAAAAGATTCCGCGCTAAAAAAAAAAGATTCCGTGCTAAAAAAAAAAGGTGCCGCGCTAAAAAATTTTTTTTTTACATGATCATCATGTATGTCTCAAAAAGTTGCACGGGAGGGGGGGGGGTTACAAGGAGTGCTACTGCATCAAGCCAACCCCTGCCCATGTTCACAACTTCATACAGTAGGGGAACCTGGGTTTCGGGACTGACCCAATATGCACCCAGTGGCCCTCTTTCCTTGTTGCCTGCTGCATGCGGTGAGGAGGTACCCTATGCAGGGATGTCATGAATGTGGAAGGCTTTGGGTGCATTACGCAGAACGTGTGTTTCACAACAGGGGTGTCCCTTTGGAGCTGGGGGACCTATGCAGAGAGTTCATCGGAGAGGATCACAGGTAATGTCTGAATGTTGTAAAGTAGGGTACTCAGCCACCTTGGCCAGAGCCCATGTGCACAATTTCATCTGCTCAGAGAACAGGGGTTTTCCTTCGCTGGGGGACCTATGCAGAGAGGTCATTTGAACGGATCATAGGTAATGCCTGGATTTTGTAAAGTAGGGCACTCAACCATGTTGGCCAGAGCCCAGGGGCACAATTTCAAGTCTCAGCGGAACCAACGTCTCAAGATCGAGGAAGGGACTACATGCTGGTAGCTGGAACAAATGTCTCACTCCTACCCCCCTGCCCCCTTTTCCTTCTTGCCTTTCACACCCATGCTTGACAATTTGCTGCACTGATTGCCCCCCTTTCACTCCAGTGTTTACTACCCATGCCTAACAAGTGTGTTTGTGGGGCAGATGCAACTGTGTCAATGGCCGAACTGGGCGACGCTCTCCAACGTGCTGCTGTTGCAATGTACCCACGGTGCCCAACTATTTGCACAACATGTTTCCACATCATCCTGAAAGGTGCCCTGCCTGCTCCAGAGCCGACGCTGAGTGTATCTGCTGAAGACCTACCGCGTCCCCCCACTGTCCCCCCAGCCCTGCCACTGGTCATGCCCCTTCCGGTTCGCTAGACAACGGTTCCACTGCCGGTTCGGCAAACAACACTTCCACCGAGGCCACCGTTGAAGACCCAGATGTAGAGTTTGCACCTTTGCACCTTTGCACATCATCTTCACGTAATGTAGTGTGTACTGCAAGAGCACTTTCTGCAAGTGCTGAGCCATCTGCTCCGGTCTTGTTGGCATTCTTTACCGTTCTTTGCTTTGTGCCTTGTTTTGCAGGGTTCGCTCAGGAATGTGGATGATTCGTCCAGTGGGGTGCCCCTAGGAACTGCATTTCTGCCTCCCCTCCCCACCCCTGGTTTTGTGTTCTTTTAGTTTTACCAAAATCTCACTTTTTACCTGGCCATCTAAAAAAAAATATTCTTCTTTTTTGACGTTTTTAAACATGCGAATGACTTTTTTTTTTAGATTTTGGGTTTTGTTGCAATCTTATTTTTTAGTATGAGAATCTTTTTTTTTAGATGCAAAATCTTTTTTTAGATGTTTTTGCTCATGTTTTAGCTGTCTTTGCTCATTTTTTTAGCTTTTTTGACTTAAATTTTAGCACTCTTCTTAAATTTTAGCGCATCTAAAAAAAAAGATTTCGCATCTAAAAAAAAGATTACCCCGGCCCTAAGGGGGGGATAACCTCTCCTTTTGGGGGCTCATTAGGCTGCGTGTGTAAGAAATTGTTTGCAACAAGGGAAAGGGGGAGGGGTCCACGGTTGGTCTGGGACTGGGATTCCCCTCCTATATTTCCAGGGGGTTGTGTATACTGGTGAGCAAATCCCCTGCACTTGTGCCAATGCCCGGTGTATCCTGTTGTTTGGTTGTTCCAATTTTGTTGCATGTATGCAGGCGCCACGAAAAAATATTATTATCATCTTTCCTAAATTGGGGGGCAACACGTGCTCAGTGACAGGGGCAGCCTGTGTTCTGTGGTGCTTCGAAACTCAGTGCTACTATCAGCTTTCGCATCATTGTTGACACTGCTTGAAGGTATAGAATTTGAATCCTTGCGCATCATTTGGGAAGCTGAATGTCCAATCTGCAACGTGTGAAGTGCATTAGAATTGAAGGTCACATAATGATATGTGAGTGTACACTGAGTGTTTTGTTTCACATTGCTCTTCATAAGTGCGATTTGGTTGTCTTCTTGTGCCCATGCAACCAATTTCAACCGCTCCTGATGGCCATGACGGGTGTTATGGCTTCGAACAGCAGCAGCGCAGCGAGCGCGCGAGTCGCAATCGCAGTCGCAATCGCACTGCAGCCTGTGAATACATCTGAAGCATCGAGATGCCAGTTGCGTGAACGAAGTGCTGTATGATACTTCGATTTCTTTTGGACAGGGTTTTTGTCTTCGAATTTGTGAAGTGTCTATGTATTGGTGCTCCGTCTAAAGATCCTGCGCAGAGGTTTGTCGATTTGGGATTTGGGATTTTCGAGAAACAAGAGGACAAGAGAGTTTCCAAGTCGAAAACCACAACAAGTGGTAGCCAGCTAGGTGGCGGGGAGATCAATATTCGAGATCAATCTTCGACGCCGTCAACTTGATTTGGATTTCAATTTGCAATGGAGCGGCCTTTCGACGACGCAACTATGCTGCACTTTATCAGAGACTGCTTGTTTCGATCCGACTCACCGTTGCATCACGAGTTTTCGAGTTCGTCACGAGTTTTCGAGTTCGCTAGAAAAGTTCATCGCAGAGCGCATCGCAAGTCGAGAAAGCGAGCGGTTTCCATGCATTTCTTGTGATCTTCACAGCTTGTCGCAGAAGCTTGCAGATACTCAAGCCAAGGCCATCGAATTGGAACAACGCATCGATGCGCTGCAGACATCAGCAGCAAATGCTGCTGCGGCAACTGATCACCGAGACAACATTTTGCAGTCCTCAACAGAGAATGTAACACAAGCTGTTGTAAGCGAACTTTGACGCCTGGAACATGAACTTTCGCAATGTTATGTCCTTCTCAACAAGTTTGCACAAGTTTCGAGTCAACAAACTTCGAATCACTTCGAGTTTCCACAACAACAACCATAACAACAACCACAACCACAACCACAGCCGTCTCCTTCGAGCTATCCGCCGCATTCACCGTCGAACAATTCACCTTACCCACCGCAACAACCACCTCTAAGCTTACAGCCACCTGTCTTCGACCCGTCGATGAATACAGAGAAACCTATGAACCAAGCCGACCTAGTGCACGCTGCGGTGCACCAAGCCAATCCAGCGAATGTCGCGATTCCACGTGCTCCAACATTCGAGATCTTGGGACGTTGTGTTGAACGCTTAAACAAGCTGATTCGAAGATTCTCTGAGAGACCGGGATCTGGAGAATTTCGCACATGGAAAGAGGACCTTATGCGAGCTTTCGCTTTGTCGGATATCACTTCAACCGTCGATCAGGTGACCACCATACCGTTTCTCCTTGAAGGCGATGCTGTCGAGTATTATCACAGTTTGACGAAAGTTGTACAGGATGACTGGTTCGAGCTCATGCGCGTGTTGGGTCAACGTTTCGATTGCATATCCCATGAGCCAGTGTACCTGTCGAGAATGTTGACCTTGAGAGAAAGTGAGTTCCCTCGACATGCGGACTACGTCAAGGAGTTTCGAACTTGCGTCATCAAGTCGAAGGTTAACACCAGTGACCTCCAGATTGGTTACCTCGTCAACTCTCGATTTGTTGAGAGATTGTCGAATGACGCTGTTCGTCGGCAGTACATCGTTGAAGTCCGTTCAAAACGGCGTTTTGGGACACCATTCGGCTTCGATACTCTGGTGGAGACGATTGCAGAAGCCTACATGGCGGCCGGTTACCAGCTCGAAAAGGTACAGAACGCATCGAGAACGGCACCTGATACCATGGGTTCCGTGGTCTCAAGACCCCTGCCTATGATGGTTCCGCCAACTTCGACTCCTACAACATTTCCTTCAGTTCCTATGCCAACACCCCACGTCAACCCCATGCCGACCCCAGCCGCAGCCCCCATGGCTTCGACTGTGCCAGAGCCAATGAATCTCGATACCATTGCCAAGCTCCGAGAAGAACTACATGCCTACATTGGTGAAAGTCGGAACGAGCGGTTCGGACGCCAAGATGGTTCGAGAAAATAGGCGCTGCTACAATTGTGGCGAACAAGGCCACTTGGCCCGCGACTGTCCAAAGAATCGACCGCCATCTCGAGGAAGAGAACATCGAGAATCAAGATTAGGCACGCCACGAAGAGATTTGAGTCGAGACAGTAAGGGACGGCTTCGATCCCGCTCCAAGAGCACAGAACGGCCCACAACGGCCTAGGAAGCATCTTCGAAGACCTGGTGGAGGACGTCTTCGAGAAGAGCTGAACACCACCATCAGTACCAGTAAACCCGAAAAGAATTCGATAATTGGGGGTGTAAACGTCGAAGGAACCGAACCTGAGCATGCGTCTCTGTTCATGGTTCGAGGGCGCATTTGCGCACGTCGTGATGACTCCTTTGACTCCAGCGTGGTATTGTTAGTCAATTACGGGGCGACCAGTGACTTTATGTCAATGCAGACCGCAAAGAGGGCGCGACTTCCCCTCTACAAACTGACAAACCCTGGACACGTCTTAACAGCAAGAGGTGTCCAAGTCGAGGTGCGATACTACACCAGAGCGTATGTTCGAGTTGGAGAACTCGTATTTCAACATCACTTCAAGGTCTTGGAGATTCTGCCGGATGTGGTACTTGGACTACCATGGCTTCGAAGCTATAATCCAACTGTCAACTGGAAGGAACGGTATGCGGACATCCAACATGGTTCGAGAATATATCGGTTTTCTTTCGACGAGTCAAGACATTCCACCCAGCTGCAGTTCCAAGCCGCTTCAAAGTTGGACCGCTTTCGACACTTTCACCCGGTACCTCGAAAGCAGGTCCGGTTGGAAGCCCTACACCACATGCCAAGGAATGCCTTGACCTACACTCGTCGACACGCGTTCAGAATGGTGCTGACATGTACGATGAGTCCGAAACGGAATATGGTATCACCAATGAGGAGTGCAGCGACATGGAGATCGAATACATCTCGTTGCCGAAACTCAAAAGGGAGATCCGTCGAGCTGATCTCACCGGTGATCAAGTGTTTGTGTGCTGCATGCCTCGACCCGCAGTGCTGGTCGATCAAATGTACAAGATGCAAGCAAGCAGTGACGATGACGGGCTTGACCCCGTTCGACGCAAATTGCCTATTCCAATACACAACCGGGCGGACCTCTACGACCGAGAGAAACCGGAGTTTGGAGACCTACCTCCGCATCGACCTGGTAGAGATCATCGAATACGCCTCGATTCGGAAGACAATCCACCGTGGGTACACCCTTACAACCCGAGTCAATTAGATGAACTTCGACGACAGCTGGACAAGTTACATCGATCTGGTCGGATCAGACCATCCTTGAGTCCATACGGAGCGGGTTGCGTGCTGGTAAAGAAAGCGAATGGTAAATGGCGTATGTGCGCCGGCTACCGAGCGTTGAATACGCGAACTGTTCGAGATCGATATCCTTTACCTTCGATCCAATCCATCTTGAGTACACTGGGGGGTTCCACCGTATTTTCGAAGATAGACCTTGTCAGTGGGTTCCACCAGATCCGAATCTACGACGAAGATGTCGAGAAAACCGCCTTCAACACACAATTTGGCGCCTTCCAATGGGTTGTTATGCCCTTTGGCCTCTGTAACGCGCCAATGATAATTCAACGCGTCGTGATTAATATCCTTCGAGACCACTTGGGGATCTTCCTATGGGTGTACATCGACGACATTTTCGTCTTCTCGAAGGATACGGATGAACACCAACGACATCTCCATTTGGTACATGAACTACTCCGTCGACACCAGCTATTTCTCTGCATCGATAAATCCACATTCTTCCAGAGTCCAGTACCCTGCTGAGGATACATCATCGATAGAGACGGAGTACACATGGACCCCGATAAGATCAAGGTCATTCGAGGTTGGCCTCCGCCGACGACGGTTCATGAAGTTCGACAATTTGTCGGGTTGTGTGGATTTTACCAGCAGTTTGTCGAAGGGTTCCAAGCTGTCGCAGCCCCTCTGACCGCGATGTTTAAGGCAGATTTTGAATGGGAGTGGACAGCTGTGCATCAAGCTTCCTTCGACAAGCTGAAGCAAGCAATGATCAATGCGACACATCTCAGTGCCATCGATCCCCGACGACCGTATCACTTGTGCACGGATGCTTCGAAAGATTGCGTGGGTGCCACGCTAGCGCAGCGATGCGCGCATGCAAAGTACAAGGGACATCTTCGACCCATTGCTTTCATGTCGCGGAAAATGAAACCTGCCGAAACTCGATACCCGATTCGAGAACAGGAGCAGCTGGCCATCATGTTAGCCTTGAAGCAGTGTTTTCATCTACTTCGAGGACCACAGCAGGTGCATGTGCACACTGACCACGATAGCCTTCGTCATGTTAAGACGTGCCCTTGACCGCTGACACCACGACAAGCACGTTGGTCCCAGTTCCTCGAGGAGTACAACCTCACATTGTGGTATGTACCGGGCCCCGAAAATCTAGCAGGGAACGCCTGTTGCCGCCTGACTTCGCGACATTTGATGGACATCGAGAATGCGACACGTACACGGGCCTTTGTAGTACCTTTGCTCGAGAACTGGGTTTCACCGGAAGGAGAACCTCTCAATGGGTTCCTACATGTGCTCGAGGACTCGTTCTCACACGATGCAGTGTGGCCCCAGCCATACGACCACTTGTACGTATCGATTCGAAGCGGAAGCTCCGTGGGGAAGGAACCTGATGTTGATGAAGATGCGGAACGAGCCCTCCAATTCCACACTGAACCAGCCGTCGAGCCGGAGGACCTGGAGCCACTGCCATCAAACAAGATTCTGGCTGAGGATTCACACCAGCCTGAGGAGAAGGTTTTATAGTGATTTCAACACTGTGTGTTTGTTGTGCCTCTCCTGCTGCTTGCTGCTGGTGTAGGGTTCCTGCTGCTTGTTTTTGATGAGGAAAATGTTTTATTGTTGAAATACAACCAATCCAGGATAACCCAAGCCAGAGATAAGCAAGTAGAAGATAAACAGGATCAAAGCATGAAGGGCTGCAGTCACAAAGAGTTAGATAAAGAAAACTATCAACAATAGACCACAGCAATTAGCATACATTGCAACTCAGGATGAAATATTTTACATGTTTGAGAAAAACTGATGGGAAAACTGCCCCAAGGGCTCACTCTCATCCACAGTGCCATCTTGAGATGTGCACTCTTTGTTTTTGGGTCCCATAGGTGCTGAGGTGGCATGGCATGTGGCGATGAGGTCACTGCCATGTCGGATGGGATATTCCTACTTAGCTAGGCTGACTGGGTATAGAACCCAGGACCTCTCAAAAAGAGGTGCCCCAGCCCCCTAGGGTGCATACCACTAGGATAGCTAAGAATTCATGAGAAAACATAGATAAATTCATAGGCTCTGCCTTCAGTATATCAGTGCCTCAGCAACCCAGGAAAAGATATTTTACTGCCTATAGCTTGGGGATAAAGGGGTCCACACCACATCCTGATTTAGTGCTTGGTTCCATAGGTCAAAATGTGTTATCACCAATTTTGGTTAGGCCAATACTAAGATAAAAATGCAAGAGTGCTTAGAGCACCTCTAATACAACTAAAGTATACCCTAAAGCATTGGAAAAGCACTTTTTCTTACTCCCCCCTTGTGCTGTGGTTGCCACCACTGTCGCATTTTCAGGAAAAAGGGATTTTTTTTCTTGGCCTTTCCTTGGTTTCCACACCTACTTTGAAATACCCATAGCTTCCCTAACACTGGAAAAGAGCGCTTTACCATGGCCAGCGACTCTTGCTGCATTGTTGATGACAATCTTCAACAGAAAACTCAGCGCTCTTGGCGCTGCCGGGGTTCCTGTTGCTTGGTGGGGTTAGAGTAGGGCATGCCAAGACCATATGCATGTGCATCCCTCCCTCCAAGCTGCAGCGTAACACAACCCAACGCCAGACTGTCATAGGACGCTCGATCCAAGTCCCAAGGACCTGATGGAGACACCTGTCTTGGTACTGGGGCGAGGGTGCGCTGTTTAAATTAGAATTGCCCCTTGGAGGGGTCTTGATTCTGGTTCAGTCTCCTGCTGCTGCTTTTCGGCCAGAACAGCGGCCTACTCAACGAGGCTTTGCGAGGAGGTCTGTACAACAGAGGAATGGGAGAATGAGGGACGAATCCACGCAAGCGCGAAGCGACAACACCTGAATCCGTCAAATGACGGCGTAGAATTTTTCTGAAGGCACACACCTGGACAGAATCCAATTGTGCATCAGATGCACATTTTTATCAAATTTGTAGTCATCTCTTGATTTTTTAAATCAAGAAATTCTTACGCAGAAAAAGGCGGCGCGCAGGAGCGGCTCCTAGCGAAGCGCCGGAAAATAAAGAAATAATGAGATTATAAACGTATGTCTCACGTAAACAGGAAAATGACGAGACACATACAAATAGATGTGATTAAAGATTCCACCCACATTGCCAGAATCAACCAAAAATCAAGAATTCGAAAAATAAGAATATGACTTCAATGAATCAGGTATAAACTGCAGGTGTGCTCGTTCTGTTTGCCCGACGCACAGTGCTCGCCACGTGTTGTCGTTTTCAAGCCTGATAGCACGATAGAATACGATAGAGGGATAGATTAGAAGGATTGCAGATGATTAGAGGTAAGATCAGGGTGATTAGACATACACACAAGTGCATAGCGACGTTTTTCGCTTGCGCCTCGTTTTTCTCCTCACCTTGCTTCACTCTCCAGCGGTAGGTAAGGTAGGTAAGCCCAGGTGTGGCCACCCCCTGGTAGAGTTCGTGATTGTGGGTAAGATTAGGAAGAAAGACAGTGATTGCCAAAAGTTGGTCGCAAACTCGTGCATGCTCGTGCATTCACACACGCGATAAAGGGTAGGCCACGCGAACTGCGCACGGTAAACCTTGTTTAGGTTACCCTGGGGCTCCTCGGTACGTTCTTTAAGAGAACCTGAGGAGTCTCTTAACGCTTGCTTGCTTGACAGGGGTGTTTGACGACAGGGTATTATAGGTCACACTGAGAAGCGTATAATACGTGGAGTGTGGCTTGGTTCCTCAGCCGCAAACACCCCTGCATTGGCCTTTGCTTTACAGGTGGGCAGGTAGAGTGATTGGTGCAGCAGCGTCCCTTTTTTTCTTGCCCTGCTAAACAAGGGGGCTGATCCCACAATCAATTAACTGCGCCTCAGCCAGGAGTGGTGAGGGCAGTTCGACTCCATCAACATCCACGCTGTGCACGCCACCTGTGCGCCTCTCCCCTCCAAGCCCTAGCAGGGAAACGTGTTGTGACGTCCCTGTTAGGCCACAGTTGCTTAGCAGTGCTGTGTTCTCTTGTCTTCTTCACAGGAGGGTCATTAGGACCCACGACTTTATCTTCAACACCACCCAGTGGAGCGTGAGTCTGGGAGTGGTAATCCTGGGTGGGGGCTTGAGCCAGTTGCAGTAGCGCTCGCCCACCAGGATGGTGCCACTGTAGGGTGTGTAGGACCTGTAGTGCGTGTGTCACTGTCCCACCCGTTCCCTGCAATTTTAGCAGGGTTGCTGGGCAGTGGCAGTGGTTAGGCTAGCTTTTGGCCATCGTAGCAAATAGGTGTTTTCAAGCCTTCATAGCCTTTGGCCACCCCTCCCTGTAGTAGACAGATAGGTAGGGAAAACAATACCTGGATTAGTACGCTGGGTATTCCGCCAAGGTTTTGCGCCAGCACAGAAATTGGGCGCTTAGGGGAGGGGAGACCCGGGGCGTACCCCGTGGCATCAATAAGCCAACCCTCCAGGTTTAGCAAGCGTGCAGACCTGGGTATAATTATGACACCACTTCTGCGGCTTGCTCTCAGGACCTTAGGAATAGCACACTCACACATACGCTTAGGCAGGTAAGGGTAAGGTTCAGGCCCTATCTTTAGTCTTGGAGGCAAGCGTCTCAGCGAGCCTCAGCAACTCACCGAGGTTGTTCTGGGACAAGTAGTCAACCAGAACTGAGTTTAGGCACCCCTCAGGTAGAACAAACGCAGAGAAGGGCTCCCAGGTGGCCTCTTCGACTCCAAACCCTTCCCAGAGGGTGAGGAAGCGTTAACCCTGGCGATAGTGGTGGCGTAGGACAGACTTCACCAGGTAGAAGCCCTCCTTAGCCATCCCCTCGGCGTTCACGTCGGGGAGTTCCCCTTCAGCTTCCATAGGGCTGGCAGCCCCTTGTAGGTCTAGGGCGGCGATCTCCTCGTCGTTAAGCTCCCATTCTTCCCCACAGAGGTCTTCAGGATCATAGTAGCGCTTCAGATGTTGAGCAGCGCACGTCAGGGTCCCCCCTAGACGGGGAGAACACCGCACGGTGATACGGTGTCCATCCACTGATAGAATCCTGTAGGGCCCGAAGTATGGGTCATCGCTGGTGGAGCGTGGCCAGCCGGGTAGTCGACTGTGGTGCACCAGCACCCAGTCCCCCTCTTGGTAGGTCGCCGGTACTCGGTGCTTATTCTTCTTGTTCCACTGACGCTTGTTGCTCTTGGACCCATTCACCCACAGAGGAATGGGTTTCCTCTGGATAGGGGGCATGTAGGAACCACACCGGGCGCCCTAGGAATAGCTCATGGGGCGAGTAGCCAGTAGCTGAACTCTCTTGGGAGTTCATCATCAAGGATATGACGGGGAGTAGTCTCACCCAGTCTCTGGTGCGTTCAGTTTTGCACCATATCCTTACATTCTCCTTGAGGACACGGATCTGTCGCTCACATAGGGGGTTGCTCGTGTGCGAGTAGGGGATCCCCGTAGACACCTGGACATTGAGGGATCTCAGGACCCTCTTGTACCAGCCGGTATCTGAGTGTACTCGTACGTCCTCATCAGATTTGATCCCCTTGGGTGCCCCATAGACACAAAACCACTCCTCCAGGAGTATCTTGATAGTCTCCTCCCTGGTAATGTGTTTGGTACGTGGGAACACCCTGGTAAACCTGGTCAACCAACAGGTTACCACGAGGGCGAAGTCATAGCCCCCGAACTTCGGCATCTCCGTGTAGTCCACGTATAGAGCACTGTTAGCACAGTGAGGGATGGGCAGGGTCGAGTAAAGACCTCTGTCCCTGATATCCCCTGGTTTGCAGGACCTGCACGGGCACTTGTCCACGATAGGCTGGAGAGTTTTCCGCAGTTGGCCGTCAGTCCAGGTACTGTGGAACCACTGCTTGAATGGCCTCAGGGTACGGTCAGCACCCACATGACTGCTGGACTCATGGGTCCACTTCAGCAGCGCTGGGACTCTGTCACTAGGTACCACGATGCGGTCCTCGTGCCAGAGGTAGCTCCTGTCCCTCTTCCACTGATCTTGGTTGACCAGGAGGGGTTCAAGGCGTTTCTCCAGCCGCTTGTAGATATCCCCGAACTCCTTCAGGTACTCCGATTGTTGGAGTCCATCCAGGGGGCGTATCATAGTCATGTTGAGGTCCAAGTGGACGTCCATACGGCTGAACGCCTCCTTAGCCAGCGCTTCAGACCGGGGACCAATCAGGGCGTCGAAGTTGGTGCGGCTGATGTAGTCTGCACACTCGTTCTTCACTCCCTGGATATGGTGTACCGTCAGCCCTAGTTGACTGAGGTAGGTCCACCAACGCCGTAGCTTGGCCTTCTCAGGTGGGGGGCCTTTCTGGAAAGTGCGGACCGGCTCTTGGTCGCACAGCCAGACCACAGGGCTACTCCCCAACAGTCGTGCTTGTGAGGATAGCACTAGCATACCCGCGAGCAATTCCTGCTCATAGGTGGAGTAGTTCCCCCTGGCCTGGTTCCACTTCCAGTTCCAGTGGCCCAGACGTACTAGGACGCACTTGTCGTCAGGGTAGCTGTGCTTGAGGGTTCCATCCCGGTTGAGACCTTCCGTCCCCCGTTGAGAAATGGCCGAGTGGAACTCCTCCTTCTCTAGTGCTTGCCATTGGAACAACGTTCCACCACCGCCCACATTGCTGGCGTCGGTCACCAGGATAATCTCCCCTTGTGCCCTAGGCACGCCCAAGCACTTAGTGTTGGCCACCTTGTCTTTGAGCTCGTCAAACGCTTGTTGCTCTTGTGGGCCCCAGCCCCAAGTAGTACTCTTCTTGATCAAGTCCGTCGGAATGGCGCTGCTGTAGGTGAAGTTTTGGATATGGCGGCGATAGAAGTTGCACGCCCCAATGAAACTGCGTACATCATGAAGTCCTTTCTTGGGGTCTTCGTGTCGTACCTTAGCGTCCATCAGGGATTTGGCCTTAGAGGCCGCTGGGGTCCACCACCGATAGCCAACGTCAAACCCCAGGTACTGCATGGTCTCCCGCATGAACTCACACTTCTCCAGCTTGAGTCGTGTGTGGTTCTCCTGGCAGACCGCAAAGAACTCACCCAAGAGGATTAGGTGGTCCTCCTGGGTATTGGTCCCGAGGCATACATCGTCGATGTGTGCTTCCATCTGGGCCCCACGGGATATAAGTTCCTGCACCTTAGGTCTCCTTCGTAGGATGGACAAGATCTTGTTCATCAGCTCTTGGAATAGAGCGGGTGCGTTAGCCACGCCAAATGGCATGACCTTCCACTTGAACACCCTCCCCTGAGGGGTGATGAAGGCTAGTAGCTCCTGAGCGTTGGGCGTGAGGTCCACTTGCCAGAACCCGCTCCTCTTGTCCATCTTGGTCTTGTAGCGACAGGAGGCTATCTTCTCAAGGGTAGACTCCATATTAGGAATGGACCCTGAGTGGTTCAACGTTTTCTTGTTCAGCTCACCGTAGTCCACTACAAGCCGTTTGGCTGTAGACCCAGGTTTAGCCACCAGGAAACAGGGGCTGCAGTGTTGGGGGTAGTCCCCGTCCTTGTACTCCAGGACTACGCCAGCGTCGATACATTCTTGTATCTGTCGCTCAATCTTGTCGGCCTGCTCTTTAGGAGCTGGATAGGGTCTCCTCCGGATCTTGTGACCCACGAACTCGGGTTTCAGCTTGAGGTCCATCTGTACCAGCTTGTCACATGAGGCTGGAGGGGGTAGTTCTCCGAACACCTCCAGATAGGTCCTTATAAGCGTCTGCACCCGCGGGTACAATAGCTTGATCTTGTCCTCCATGTCCTCATCAGAGTGTAAGTTGCCTGCCCCCTGAGTAATAGACGTCGGGAGGTGATCCTCCACCGACTCCTCGCCCTTGGTAGTGTCCTTCAACCCTTGGTAGGCATATAGTAGGTCTTGTTCAACCATCTCCGATGGACGATGGCAACATAGGCACGCTCGAGGGGGTTCACATACACATTCCTCCGAGAGGTCGTCCTCCTCTGGGGTCCTCACATGGGCGCCCCACACGCTCTTCATGAGCTTAAGATCTACCTCCCATTGCCAGGTGGTGATCTTCTGTTCGAGGTCCTCCTTCAATTGGGATAGATCTCCCATACGTCCTTGCTTCAGTGGCCATGAGCTGCGGGTAGGCTTAGCGTAGCATAGCTTTTTTGCCACCAACTTCCTCTTGGAGTCCACATTCTCCCTTAGCCTGGATCGAGGGTCCAGCTCTTCGTCCACGGGCTCTTCCACCCTCATGGAGAGTAGGCGTTTCAGTGGGGCGACGTACTCGGCGTTCTCCACTTCCTCCACACAGGTCTGCACGAAGAAGGCGTCGTGCTCAGTTTCGTCATCTGAGTGGAAAGAGCTAGGTAGCTCGGATAGTCCACACTCAGAGACTCCATCAGGAACAGGTGCATGGCAGGGAGAGTTGGGGGCGTTGATGTTAGTCACGACGTATTCATCTCCTCCGGGTGTAGTCTCAATAGCATCTTGAGGTCGTAGTCGATTCTTCAAGTCACCCAAGGCGAGTCCATGGCTTTCTCGTTGTATAGCCTGGACCAGAGTCGAGTCCAGATCCTCCCAGGGGATGGAGGTAAGACCTCCGTCCACCACGCTGAGCATACTCCCCCATCCGGGCTTCCCGATAGGCGTCTTACGCCCCAGAGGCACGTAGATGGCCTCATCAGGTAAACGAACAGAGCTGATAGTCAGCCTGTCCAGGAGGTTTCGCCAGTACTCGTTGCCCCCATCGGCTCCCCAATCGGAGGAACACAGGACCATACGGGAATGTTCCAAGGCCACCTTGGCCAGAACCTTCCCCAGTTCACTGAACCTGGGGTTCCCGTAGGCCGCCCCGAAAGAGGGCCAGTAAAATTTGTAGCCGCAGTTCTTTTTTTGAATGTTCTTAACCACATCAACTTGTTCTGGGGCTGACGTCCCCCAACGAAAGTATTTACAACAACATATTATGATATGTACACGGATGCTCTGATGGTATGGTTAGATGAACGCTGAATTACCCTGTGGGGGAGGGAAGGGGTTCAGGAAGGGGCGGAGGGCTGAAGGGGTCGAGAAGAGGGGACAGAAAGTCGCTGGATCGGCGGAAAAAACTTCGGATGTCCCGGGAGGCGCTGGAGTGGGGGGGGGCAGGGGCAGACGGACCTGGGCACCTAGGAGCGGTGGGCCTAGAGGGGAGAGGTAGGCGTGTTTGACGGTAGCCTGTCTTGGAGCGTGGGGGTGGGAGAGGGGGAGTGGTCTTGGCGCGCTTTGGGGGCGCCCAAACGATTGTGGTCTGATGGGTTTGTGATGATCGAGGGTGTTTTTGTGGTTGCCGTGGGCGTGAGTGCCGAGGAGGGCGGGAAATGGCCGGAGGGGGAGGGGCCCGTGGTGCGGATGTGCGGCTGGATGGACGTTTGGAGTTTTTTGGCGCGTGACGAGTGGCTGGTTGTGCTTTGGCTGACGCTGGCTTGGACGGTTTTTTTAAGGTATGTGTGGGGAGCGGCGGGGGGTGCTGGTATGCGGGGCGGGTCCGAGGGGGCATGTGGACGGAGGTACTGAACGCAGCGTGCGAAACCGAGAAGGGGTTGAGAGGGTTGAGGGGGTGTGCCCAAAGTATTGGGTCCCAAGGGAGAGGATTCGAACACAGCCAGTCATGCGCTTGGTGGACAGCCTTGTCCAGGTGCTTTACGCGTTCCTCTAGGGCTAGGCCAAGCATGGCCTTGTGCTCGGCGCGAGTGGAGCCCAGGATTGGCTGAGAGAGGCAGGACCATAGGGACTTAGGCACCAGAGTTCTCATGAAGTTCGTGCGGTCAGCCTTTGAGGGTCCAGAGAGCCACCAGTGCAGGACAGTGGGGGTGAAAAGGGGCCCCCAGGAAGAGACGTATGCCTGGACGTGCTGGTCTAACGCTTTGCAGAAGGCCAGGCAGGATAGAGGGTCGAAGGGATGGTGCTGTCAGCACCTGGAACAGTGGTAGTCGTGAAGCATATTGCTCCACTGGTACCCGTGCACATTGTAGCACCCGGACGCCAGTTTGAAAAACAAGGACGAAGACCAGGAAGCTTTATTGTACAGGCTGAAGCTGGGGCCGACCGCTATGTTGTTATGGGAATGCTGCGGCAGTAGTTGGCGGAATTGCTGCGTCTTAAACTTGTGGAGGACAGGCAGGTGGTGTTCCGCCACTGAACCCAGGGGGGGGGGGGGGGTAGGAGGTCTGGGGTAAAAATCAGGCTGTGAGCTGCCCATTTAGAGAAGCGGTCGCAGATTTCGTTGCCAATAAAATTGGCGTGACCGTTAATCCACATTATGTGGAGGGGGTTGGTGATGAGAAGTAGGGCGCTGTGTACGGCGACTGTCCATGTGTCGTCTTGGAACGGGCTGGGCCTATAGACTTGGCATTTTTGAAGGGTGGACACCACCTGTTCGTTGTCAATCAACAAACATACTTCGTACTGGGAAAGTTCCCTGTGGATCCAGCGAATGGCTGCTACCGCCCCCCAGAACTCCGAACCCAGAGAAGAGGGATGCGGTGAGGATGGGCACAGGACTCTGGTTGTGCCGTCTGGTAGAAAGGCCGTGACGGCGGCCGCATGGCCGGACTCACCGGAGGAACCATCGGAATAGAGCCACACCCGTTGTAGGCCGGGGGCCGGCAGCCTGGTTAGTGCCTCCGCGGCATCGTGGCATCCCCACTCGTCCAGAGACTTCTTCTCTAGGTAGTGTTGTGCCTGCAGAGCAAAGAGATGGCCGTGTTGGCTGATCCCCAGTGCGTGTGCGTTGTGCGGTGGCGCTGGGGGTTCGGGGATGGTCTCTTGAGGGCGCAGAAATTCAGGGACTAGCTGGAAGTGAGAGGGGCGGGAGTAATCCATGACAGCGTGGCATGGCATGTGCATGGTGTAGGACGTGTGGGTATCCACCTAGTAGACCCCGTCATGGAACGAGACGTTGGCCCATTATGAGGTCGCCTCGGTCACTCTTCCTGTGGCCTGTCCTGATTTGAACCTAACGGTTAGCTGGGTGCCAGGCGTTAGATCCCGAATAGCAGTGGGTCTCCACGGGCCTATGCTGTGGAAAGATATGCCTAGGGCATGGATGGAGTCCATAAAAGAGTTTTGCGCCGGATCCGAGGCCCTCTGGTTCGAGCTGAGTAAAGACTGGACGTACAGGGGGCCAACTGACTTTGGGGCGAGGCCGCAAAGGGCCCGTAATCCATAGTTCACAGTGGCAACGTGGACGCTGTGCGGTAGAAATTTCATACCCAACCCTCCTTTTGGGCGAGCCGCCAAAAGGTCTTTGGGGGAGACTAGACGTGTGATGCTTCGAGACGCAACTCCCGCCCAGATGAGTGACTAAAGCTTTTCCAGCTGGTTGGGGGAAAGAGAGTGGGTGATTAAGCGGTAGGCGAGCGCTGGGACCAGCTGAGAGTTCGTCAGGCGGACCTTCTCACTAAGTGTAAGAGGCAAGGGGGAAAGTCGGGCAAAATAACTCTGGATCTCCGCCTTGAGCATGTGAAACAGGCCCTTTGCTTGGTGGCAAGTAAAAAGATAAACCCCCAGGTATTTATAGCATGTGTGCGGGCGACCCGTTTTCTTGTTGTACGTGAGGAATCCCGAGCCCCTGGGTGTCAGAAACTCTTTTTGGGGGGCTGTGCCATTGGCGTGGACTTCGGTTTTAGACACATTCATGTCCAGACCCCAGTCCCTGGCTGGTCCATCGAAGTAGTTGAGACTGTTTTGGATGTAGGCGACGTCCTCACTTTTGATCAGGATGTCGTCGATGTAAGCGTGGTGGCTAGTGCGGGCATTTGCCCGGGGGGGGGGGGGCACAGTGGCAAACAAATGGTGGAAGAGGGAGTTGAGATAGAGAATGAAGAGTAGGGGGGAGAGGGGACATCCTTGTCGGAGGCCTCTGGTTTGGAGGTAAGCGTGGGGAGTGCGGCCATTGATGATGGGGCTGTCTTGAGGGAAGGAGTATAGTTGCTTTATGAGAGAAATTGTGGAGGTAGAAAAATTCGCCCGTTCGAGGACGGTCCAGAGTGTGCCATGGGGCACCGAATTAAGGGCTTTATTGAAATCGATGAACAGCGAGTAGCTCTTCTTCGATTTCGTATAAAGGGCTTTGAGATGATACAGATGATCAGCGCATTGGTGGCCGGGAAGGCCACCGTGCTGGATTTCTGAAAAGAGGTCGTGTGCAAAAGCCTGAGCGCGCAGGTGTTTGCAGGCAAAAGTGGCCAAGAGTTTGTAAATATAGTTTAAGAGGGCAATAGGACGGTAGTTTGAAAGTGAGAAAGGGTCGCCTTTTTTATAAACTAAGCATATTTTCGTGCATAGCCAGTGCGGCGGCAGCGGTGAATGGAGGAAGCGGTTTATAATGGGATGGAAGAAACGCTGGATGGGTTCCGGACATAGGGCCAGGATGTAGTTGTTTGTTTTGTCCGGTCCCCCGGCTTTTGACGGTTTACTGTGTTTTAAGTGGTTCAGGAACAGAAAAGTTTATAGTGGTTTCAGCACTGTGTTTTTGCTTCTCCTGCTGCTTCCTGTAGGTGTAGGGTTTCCTGCTGCTTGTTTTGGAAGATGAAAAGCTTTTGTTTGCTGGAATACAGTAAATCCAAGTCAATCCAGGATAGCCCAAGCCAGAAGTGTGCAAGGAGAAGATAATCAGGATCAAAGCATGAAGGGCTGCAGTGTACACAGTGAAAGATGAAAGGATATTCACAGAAACTGCAACTCAGGTCACAAATGAATGCATATTCACAAAGATAGCTGAAATGTTTTGGAAAAGACTTAGGAAACTGCCCCATGGTCACTCTCTCTCCATAGTGCCATCTCAGGAGATGTGCACTCTTTGTTTTGGGTCCCATATGTGCTGAGGTGGCAGGGCATGTGGCGATGAGGTCACTGCCATGTCACATGGGATCTTCCTACTTAGCTAGGCTGACCGGGAATTGAACCCAGGACCTCTCAAAAAGAGGTGCCCAGCCCCCTAGGGTGCATACCACTAGGATAGCTAAGAATTCATGGAAAAACATAGATAAATTCATAGGCTCTGCCTTGGATATGTCAGTTCTCGGTCAACTCAGGAAAAGATGATTTGCCTCAGATTGAAAGGGGATTAAGGGGTCCACTCCATATCCTGATTGGGTGTTTGGTTCCATAGGTCAAAATGTGTTATCACCAGTGTTGGTGGGACCAATACTAAGATAGAAATGCCTGGATGCTCAGTGCATCTCTAATACAACTAGAGTATGCCTCAAAGCAATGGAAAAGCACTTTTTCTTACTCCCCCCTTGTGCTGTGGTGGCCACCACTGTCGCATTTTAGGAAAAAGGGTATTTTTCTTGGCCTTTCCTTGGTTTCCACATCTACTTTAAAATACCTATAGCTTCCCTCACACAGAAAAATGGGCGCTTACCATGGCTGGCGCTCTTTTGCTGCTCTGTATGTAACATTTCCTATAGAAGACTCAGCGCTCATGGCGCTGCCGGGGCTCCTGTGGCTTGGTTTGGTTAGTTTGGGAGCATGCCGAAACATGTGCATGTGCATCCCTCCCACCAAGACGCAGCGCGACACAAACCCAACGCAAGACACAATATACACACTCGCATGGGTTCTCGTAAACCTGCTGGCGACCTTAGACCTGTCTTAGGGCGAAGGGAGTCGTGAAAAAAATTATTTTGCCCCTTGGTGGGGTCTTGGGTTCTGCTCAGTCTCTCCAGGCTGCTGCGTTTCGGCCCGAACACGGCCTACTCAGCGAAGCTGCGCGTGGGTATCTGCAGAGGCAGGAATGGGAGAATTATGGACGAATCCACGCAAAAACGAAGCGACGACATCAAAATCCGTCAAATGACGGCCTAGAATTTTTCTGAAACAACACACATGAGCAGAATCCAATTGTGCATCAGAAGCACATGTTTATAAAAATTATAGTCATCTCTAGATTTTTTAAATCCAGAAATTCATACGCATAAAAAGGCGGCGCGCAGGAGCGGCTCCTAGCGAAGCGCCGGAAAATGGAGAAATAATGGAATTATAAACGTATGTCTCACGTAGTCTTGAAAATGACGAGACACACATTAATAAATAAACATAGAGATTCCACCCACACTAATAGAAGTATCTCAAATTCAAGAATTCGAAAATCAATCGAAAAGACTTCAATGAATCAGGTAAAAACTACAGGTATGCTCGTCTCGTATGCCGCATACACATTGCTCGTCTCGTGTCTCCGTGAACGAGTCTTGTAGCAGCGCTAACAACGATAGGACGCGATAGAGGGATTGATTAGAAAGATTGCAGATGATTAGAGGTCAGATCAGGGTGATTAGACATACACACAAGTGCATAGCAACGTTCTTCGCGTGCGCCCCTCACTTGCTCTCTGTCTCCAGCGGTAGGTAAGGTGAGTAAGCCCAGGCGGGGCCACCCCCTGGTGGAGTTCGTGATCGCGGTCGAGATGGGCAGGTTTGCCCAAAGGACTCGTGCATGCTCGCGCATTCACACACGCATTAAAGGGTAGGCCACGCGAAGTGCGCACAGTAAACCTTGTTTAGGCTACCCCGGGGCTCCTCGGTACGTTCTTTAAGAGAACCTGAGGAGTCCCTTAATGCTTGCTTGCTTGACAGGGGTAGCTGAATCTTCAGCGTGTTTGCGGACAGTGTATTATAGGTCACACTGAGAAGGGTATAATACCTGGAGTGTGGCTTGGTTCCTCCGCCGCAAACGCCCCTTCATTTGCCTTTGTTTTACAGGAGGGCAGGTAGGGTGATTGGTGCAGCAGCATACCATTTTTTTTATGCCCTGCTAAACAAGGGCGCAGATCACACAAACAAGTAACTCCCCTCTGCCTGTGGCAGAGCAGGGAGTCCGACTCCATCGACATCTACGCCGTGCACGCAAGAGCACCTCTTCCCTCCAAGCCCTAGCAGGGGAAACGCGTGGTGGCGTCCCCTGTTAGGCCACAGTTGTTTAGCAGCGCTGTGTTTTCTTGTCATTTCACAGGAGGGTCGCTAGGACCCACGACATGTTCTTCAACAACCCCAAGTAGAGTGTGCGTGTAGGAGTGGTAGTCCTGAGTGGGGGCT
The DNA here is from genome assembly GCA_964036045.1 of Eutreptiella sp. 'Long Island Sound 2002'. Lineage (NCBI taxonomy): Eukaryota > Euglenozoa > Euglenophyceae > Eutreptiales > Eutreptiaceae > Eutreptiella > Eutreptiella sp. 'Long Island Sound 2002'. Next base: position 5,261,930 of record OZ038378.1, read on the forward strand.
TGAGCCAGTTGCACAGTGCTCGCCCACCAGGATGGTGCCACTGTAGGGTGTGTAGGAACTGTAGTGCGTGTGTCACTGTCCCACCCGTTTCCTGCAATCTTAGCAGGGTTGGTGGGCTGTGGCAGTGGTTAGGTCAGTGTTTTGGCCATTTAGCAAAACGGCGTTTTCATGCCTTCGTAGCTTTTGGCCACCCCTCCCAGTAGTAGACAGATAGGTGGGGAAAACAATACCTGGATTAGTACGCTGGGTATTCCCCAAAGGTTTTGCGCCAGCACAGAAATTGGGCGCTTAGGGGAGGGGAGACCCGGGGCGTACCCCGTGGCATCAATAAGCCAACCCTCCAGGTTTAGCAAGCGTGCAGACCTGGGTATAATTAGGACACCACTTCTGCGGCTTGCTCTCAGGACCTTAGGAATAGCACACTCACACATACGCTTTGGCAGGTAAGGGTAAGGTTCAGTCCCTAGCTTTAGTCTTGAAGGCAAGCGTCTCAGCGAGCCTCAGCAACTCACCGAGGTTGTTCTGGGACAAGTAGTCAACCAGAACTGAGTTTAGGCGTCCCTCAGGTAGAACAAATGCAGAGAAAGGCTCCCAGGTGGCCTCTCCGACTCCAAACCCTTCCCAGAGGGTGAGGAAGCGCCAACCCTGGCGATAGCAGTGGCGTAGGACAGACTTCACCAGGTAGAAGCCCTCCTTAGCCATCTCCTCGGCGTTCATGTCGGGGAGTTCACCTTCAACTTCCATAGGGCTGGCAGCCCCTTGTAGGTCCAGAGCGGCGATCTCCTCGTCGTTCAGCTCCCACTCCTCCCCACAGAGGTCTTCAGGATCATAGTAGCGCTTCAGGTGTTGAGCAGCGCACACCAGGGTCCCCCCTAGACGGGGAGAACACCGCACAGTGATACGGTGTCCATTCACTGATAGAATCTTGTACGGCCCGAAGTATGGGTCATCGCTGGTAGAGCGTGGCCAGGCGGGTAGTCGACTGTGTTGCACCAGCACCCAGTCCCCCTCTTGGTAGGTGGCCGGTACTCGGTGCTTGTTCTTCTTGTTCCACTGACGCTCCCTCACTCTCTGGAGCATAGCCTTGGCCTTGTCCACCTTTGCTTGTTGCTCTTGGACCCATTCACCCACCGAAGAATGGGTGTTCTCTGGATAGGGGGCATGTAGGAACCATGCCGGGCGCCCGAGGAATAGCTCGTGGGGCGAGTAGCCAGTAGCTGAACTCTCTTGGGAGTTCATCATCAAGGATATGACGGGGAGTAGTCTCACCCAGTCTCTGGTGCGTTCAGTTTTGCACCATATCCGTACGTTCTCCTTCAGGACACGGATCTGTCGCTCACATAGGGGGTTGCTCGTGTGAGAGTAGGGAATCCCCGTAGACACCTGGACATTGAGGGATCTCAGGACCCTCTTGTACCAGCCAGTATCTGAGCGTACTCGTACGTCCTCATCGGAGTTGATCTCCTTGGGCGCCCCATAGACACAAAACCACTCCTCCAGGAGTATCTTGATAGTCTCCTCCCCGGTAATGTGTTTGGTACATGGGAACACCCTGGTAAACCTGGTCAACCCACAGGTTACCACGAGGGCGAAGTCATAGCCCCCGAACTTCGGCATCTCCGTGTAGTCCACGTATAGAGCACTGTTAGCACAGTGAGGGATGGGCAGGGTCGAGTAGAGACCTCTGTCCCTGATATCCCCTGGTTTACAGGACCTGCACGGGCACTTGTCCACGATAGGCTGGCAGGTTTTCCGCAGTTGGTCGTCAGTCCGCGTACCGTGGAACCACTGCTTGAACAGCCTCAGGGTGCGGTCAGCACCCACATGACCACTGGACTCATGGGTCCACTTCAGCAGCGCTGGGACTCGGTCACTAGGCACCACGATACGGTCCTCGTGCCATAGGTAGCTCTTGTCCCTCTTCCACTGGTCTTGGTTGACCAGGAGGGGTTCAAGGCGTTTCTCCAGGCGCTTGTAGATATCCCCGAACTCCTTCAGGTACTCCGATTGTTGGAGTCCATCCAGGGGGCGTATCATCGTCATGTTGAGGTCCAGCCGGACGTCCATACGGCTGAACGCCTCCTTAGCCAGCGCTTCAGACCGGGCACCAATCAGGGCGTCGAAGTTGTTGCGGCTGATGTAGTCGGCACATTCGTTCTTCACTCCCTGCATATGGTGTACCGTCAGCCGTAGTTGACTGAGGTAGGTCCACCAGCGCCGTAGCTTGGCCTTCTCAGGTGGGGGACCCTTCTGGAAACTGCGGACCGGTTCTTGGTCGCATAGCCAGACCAGAGGGTTACTCCGCAACAGTCGTGCTTGTGAGGATAGCACCAGCATACCCGCGAGCAATTCCTGCTCATAGGTGGAGTAGTTCCCCCTGGCCTGGTTCCACTTCCAGTTCCAGTGGCCCAGAGGTACTAGGACCCACTTGTCGTCAGGGTAGCTGTGCTTGAGGGTTCCATCTCTGTTGAGACCTTCCGTCCCCCATTGGGAAATGGCCGAGTCGAACTCCTCCTTCTCTAGTGCTTGCCATTGGAACAACGTTCCACCACCGCCCACATTGCTGGCGTCGGTCACCAGGATAATCTCCCCTTGTGCCCTAGGCACGCCCAAGCACTTAGCGTTGGCTACCTTGTCTTTGAGCTCGTCAAACGCTTGTTGCTCTTGTGGGCCCCAGCGCCAAGTAGTACTCTTCTTGATCAAGTCCGTCAGAACGGCGCTGGTGTAGGTGAAGTTTTTGATGTTGCGGCGATAGAAGTTGCACGCCCCAATGAAACTGCGTACATCATGAAGTCCTTTCTTGGGGTCTTCGTGTCGTACCTTGGCATCCATCAGGGGTTTGGCCTTAGAGGCCGCTGGGGACCACCACCCATAGCCAACGTCAAACCCCAGGTACTGCATGGTCTCCTGCATGAACTCACACTTCTCCAGCTTGAGTCGTGTGTGGTTCTCCTGGCAGACCGCAAAGAACTCACCCAAGAGGATTAGGTGATCCTCCTGGGTATTGGTCCCGAGGCATACATCGTCAATGTGAGCCTCCATCTGGGCACCACGGGATATGAGCTCCTGCACCTTAGGTCTCCTTTGTAGGATGGACAAGATCTTGTTCATCAGCTCTTGGAATAGAGCGGGTGCGTTAGCCACGCCAAACGGCATGACCTTCCACTTGAACACCCTCCCCTGAGGGGTGATGAAGGCCAGTAGTTCCTGTGCGTTGGGCGTCAGGTCCACTTACCAGAATCCGCTTCGCTTGTCCATCTTGGTCTTGTAGCGGCAGGAGGCTATCTTCTCCAGGGTAGACTCCATATTGGGAATGGACCCTGAGTGGTTCAGCGTCTTCTTGTTCAGCTCTCCGTAGTCCACTACCACCCGTTTGGCTGTAGACCCAGGTTTAGCCACCAGGAAACAGGGGCTGCAGTGTAGGGGGTAGTCGCCGTCCTTGTACTCCAGGACTAGGCCAGCGTCGATACATTCTTGTATCTGTCGCTCGATCTCCACCTATGATTTTATGAAGCAGGCTCATCCCAAAATTAATTTTGGCTGATTTTTGACGAAAAATGTGACATTTTGGCGGAGAGAGGCTGCCAAAACTGGTCCATGTGCATTCCTTTGCTCCTGTGACGCGTTTTTGTTGCATCGGGCACCCTTGAAATAGGGGGGGGGGTCTTGGAAGTCCCCGCCAGGGCGAAAAAACCTGTTTCGGGCCAAAAAATGGCAAATTTTGGCACATTTTTGACAAAAAATGGCAGATTTTGGCGAAGACAGGCTGCAGAAATTGGTCTGTATGACTTTTCTTGATGCTAAGAAGTGTTTTTTTGTATTGGGCACCCTCAAAATAGGGGGGGGAGGTCGTTGCCAGTCCCCCACGGAGCAAAAAAACCTATTTTCGGCCAAAAAATGGCCTTTTTTTGGCCCATTTTTGACGAAAAATGTCAAATTTTGGCGAAGACGGGCTGCAGAAATTGGTCTTTATGAGGTTGTTTGCTCCTGGGACGTTTTTTCTTGTATCGGGCACCCTCAAAATAGGGGGGGGGGGTCGTTGCCAGTCCATCACAGGGCAAAAAAAACCTATTTTTGGCCAAAAAAATGGCCTTTTTTGGCCCATTTTTGACGAAAAATGTCAAATTTTGGCGAAGACGGGCTCCAGAAATTGGTCAGTATGAACTTGTTCGTTCCTGAGACGTGTTTTTTTGTATTGGGCACCCTCAAAATAGGGGGGGGGGGGGTCGTTGCCAGTCCACGACAGGGCAAAAAACCTATTTTTGGCAAAAAAATGGCCTTTTTTGGCCCATTTTTGACGAAAAATGTCAAATTTTGGCGAAGACGGGCTCCAGAAATTGGTCAGTATGAACTTGTTTGTTCCTGAGACGTGTTCTTTTGTATTGGGCACCCTCAAAATAGGGGGGGGGGGGTCGTTGCCAGTCCACAACAGGGCAAAAAACCTATTTTTGGCAAAAAAATGGCCTTTTTTGGCCCATTTTTGACGAAAAATGTCAAATTTTGGCGAAGACGGGCTCCAGAAATTTCTTACTCTTGAGACGTGCAACACATCAGCAAATTGCAACATGTATCCTTCCCATTTGACACAGATACAACAGGCGCACAAACAAACTCATCGGAGACGTGCAACACATCAGCAAATTGGAACATGCCGCCAATGGACAAATGGAGTCAAAGCTGACATTGGCGAAGGCAAAGCTGATCAACTCGGACACCCCCAAGATTCCATGTCTCAAGGAACTCTGAATGAATCGCAGGATGCAGAATGCTGATTGAATTCGATCCAGAAATTGGTCTGTATGAACTTTCTTACTCCTGAGACGTGCAACACATCAGCAAATTGGAACATGCCGCCAATGGACAAATGGAGTCAAAGCTGACATTGGCGAAGGCAAAGCTGATCAACTCGGACACCCCCAAGATTCCATGTCTCAAGGAACTCTGAATGAATCGCAGGATGCAGAATGCTGATTGAATTCGATCCAGAAATTGGTCTGTATGAACTTTCTTACTCCTGAGACGTGCAACACATCAGCAAATTGGAACATGCACTCGGACACCCCCAAGATTCCACGTCTGAAGGAACTCTGAATGAATCGCAGGAATAGAGCTAGTCACGACTGGACGACGACGTTCAACTGACGACAGGCAACAGACAACAGACAACAGACAACAGACAACACTGGACGACGTCCAATTTACCTCAGGCGACACGCAACAGACAACAGACAACAGACAACAGACAACAGGCAGGCAACAGACCAGACCGCAGACAACAGACAACAGACAACAGACAACAGACAACAGACAACAGACAACAGACAACAGACAACAGACAACAACAATGGACGACAACGTACAACTGACGGCAGGCAACAGACAACAGACCGCAGACAACAGACAACAGACAACAGACAACAGACAACAGACAACAGACAATGGACGACGACGTATAACTGACGGCAGGCAACAGACAACAGACCGCAGACAACAGACAACAGACAACATACAATGGACGACAACGCTCAACTGACGGCAGGCAACAGACAACAGACAACAGACAATAGACAAGTGGGAGAGGCCTGCATGTAAATGAGATCCAGACACTATCCAGACACTCTTGTGGAACAATAGGCCACTCTTTGGCACAGCATAGTCATTGCCCATGGAATCTTGCATTGTGGTAGATTTCGGAGCCTGTCACAATCAAATACAGGATGAACCATGCAGTGATTGTTGGACGCAGAAAATAAATGGTAAACTAAAGCACTGCCACAGAAAGTGGAGCAGCTGTGCAGCCACAGAAGGCACTGTTGTCTTCACACCTTCCTCACCTTTTTGCTTGTGTGTGGCATATGAATATGCTTTTGAGACGGAGACTTCCATCCTCCACTGGTACAATTCACCATACACAGAGAAAGACGCCTTTGAAACTACAACAGCAGGGAATTTATGAATCCGAAATCTAAGCCTGGGCTCAGCACCACCTATTTTGGTGCATGCCCATGCCCTGCCCCATGCCCATACCCATACCCATACCCATGCCTTGCCCCATTGCCGCACCCATACCCATCCCAGGTCCCATACCCATGCCCTGTCCCATACCCACCCCTTGCCCCATCCCGGTACCCATACCCATCCCTTGCCCCATACTCATACCCGTACCCATGCCCATGCCCTGCCCCACGCCAACGCCCATGCCTGTGCCCATCAGCATGTTAGGGTTTTGTCCCATGCCCACACCCATGCCCATGCCTGACCCCATCCCCATGCCCATGTTCGGGCCCATAGGCATGTTTGAGTTTTGCCCCATACCCATACCCATGCCCATGCCCATGCCCATGCCCATGCCCATGCTTGGCCCCATCCCCATCCCCATCCCCATTCCCATGGCCTGTCCCGCACCACCACCCTGCACCATGCCCTGCACCATGCCATGACCCTGCCCGGTGCCCATTCCCATGTTCGTGCCCTGCACCATGCCATGACCCTGCCCGGTGCCCGTTCCCATGTTCGTGCCCTGCACCACGCCATGGCGGGGCTCATTGCCCATGCCCTGTGCCGTGCTTGCACCCGAATTCTTGTCCGAACTCTTACTACGCCTTAGGTCGTCCAATTCCTTCTCCATCTCACTCAGGCGGTTGGCCCTTGCCGCCAGCAAACTTTTTTGCGAAGCCAATTCCTTCTTGCAAGCCTCCTTCTCGGCGCGCTCCTTGGCCGCATCCTTCAATGCCTTGGCCGCCTTTGCATTCGCCACCTTAGCGAGCTTCGCTTCCGCCTTGGCCTTGGCATGTGCAGCAGTGGCGGCAGCTGCGTGCGCCTTGAGCTCCTTGGCATGTGCAGCATCCCGCTTGCGAGCATCATCCTTCTTGGCGCCATCATCCTTCTTCGCACCATCATCCTTCTTGGGCGCCGCGTCAGCAAGGTGCACGCGATCCGACCTCCGTGGGCCCTGGGGTGCTGCAGGCAAAGTGGGCCTTCGCCTGTTGACTTCATGGACCTATAGGCAAAAGGAAAAAGAGCTCTGCGGTGTTGTGCTCTGCGGTGTTGTTGTGTTCTGGTCTAATTTACCGCATTGGGAGATGGGAGTTGCACACTATGCCTAAAAATTGAAAAATTCGCCCACTATATCCTTTCTTTGGAAGATTCTCCAACCTCATTTGCTACGGCCCATATGGGAGAGGAGAGACAAAGTAAGAAGGCAAAGATGACACATGTAGGCACAACACAAGAAGAAAAACACTCTTCAGGCCATGAACGGGGGGGGGGAAGGGGGGGTGATATGTCATTTTCCCAATCCAACGATGAGATGTGCCGCACGATATATTTGCCTTGGTGACCCTTGAACAAACAACGCAACGCAGCACAAAACAAGAAGTAGTTGTTGCAAGCTCATACTTGGCAATGCAATGGCGTGGTCACAATCGTTTTCAAGGTGGATCTCACCTTCAGCCCATAGTGCTAGATCCAAAGCCGCATCCCGTCCAAATTCTTTCATGCCTTCTGGACATTTGTGATTCGGCTTGGACTTCCGCACGGCAACAATTCTATGCACCGTCTGATGTGCATGCTCGCCACCTTCGCTACTGCCACCTTGCAAGTTTGCATGCCTACGCAACCGCGGCTCATAGTGGGCGAGGAAGAAGTGACATTGGACCGTGATCCTTTCCGTCGGGAGCCCAAGGGCCTGATACACCCGGTGCAAACGGTCACAGTCAGCAGTGCGCCGCTCAACTCCTTCGGGTTTCCAGGCACACATTTGCACGCACAAGCGGCGGAGCTCTCTACAGTACCATTGCAAGGGGCTTCCACTTGGCACACCGGGGTGTTTTGCGCCGAAATCTAGCCCATGTGCAGCCGTTGGAAGAACGGCGCACAGGTCATCCCAGAATTTGTCATTGTACAAAATTTGTTCCTTTGACATATTTCCTCCAGGAGACCAACCTTTGTACTCAGGGCCGCGCTTGTCCGGAGGTCTATACGGACACCGTTCGAGATGCTTGTTGTACACATCCCGCAAACGACCCAACAATCCCGGATCAACAAGGTGTGGGTACTTAGCGCTCATATCTTGCACCCATATATCCAAAGCGTGCAACAACATGTTGCGGAGTACCAATGCAAGACAATGGACGACGTCATAGATGATATCGTCAATTGTCTCAAAGAGGGACAAGAAAAAGCCCAATACGCCACCAAAGAAGGATTCCAATGGCCTTTGTGGTTGTTTCATGTAGTCACAATACATCCAATGCCGCCGGAGCGCAACACAGGCCCAGCATGCTTTCTCGTGACCACTCTGCTCCCAACACAAGATTTTTGTTAGAAGGCTCCAATCCAAGTTCATGGTGATTCGATACCTATGCCCATCAAATGCACCCTTTTGAGCGTCAGTCAATACTTCCTTTAGCTTCAGATTACGTAGCCGCAGCTTCAACTCGTTAGGTTCTTCGGTGCCCATCCAATGACACAGGCGAAGCACAGCACTAACTTGATGTGGAACCCGTAACGTTGGTAGAGTAAGAGATAGAGTAACCACACCAGCGGGTTTGTAACACGCCACCTCGCAACCATCAATGAAGATGTTTATGCTGCGTTTGTATGTACCTTCATGGTGCAAGTGGTCGCGGTTCGCTATTTGCAAGTAGAGAGGGATGGCCTTCCATGGGTCGAGTCGGCTCGATCGCCGCGTGAACACCACGCCACCAACATTGGCCCTTAAGCTTTTGGCCAAGCGAGTAACCTTGTTGCGGTAAATGCCTAGATGTTGATCGTCGCTGATATCCTGCTTGGTATCGATAAACTGCTTCCATGTCGATTTGCCCGCATGCTTTGCCAATAAGGAGCGTACAATAACCTCTGGGGGAGGGTTTTTCTCCGCACGTTGTCGATTTTTGACACGTTTTTGATTCCGAGCTTTGGCATTAGTCACCAACTGGGGAAGTGCCCTTTTAAGGTTTGCATTTGCGGCACTAGCTCTGTTCCTCAAGGTCTTCAGCGACGGATTGGCCAATCGGGGACGGCCCACGCGGGGCTTGCTCTTCGTCATATCATAACAATGGCACTTTAAAGGATTGAGTACCTACCTAGTGTGACATGCAACACATCGTATGGAAACCCTCCCTGCGACACAACAAGTTGGCACGTGACAAGACATAGCAGCTGGGCATGGGACACATCACTACCCCCAAACATGGCTGTTTTTGGCACCGTCCGCGTCATAATCTTCAATATAGGAGAGGAAATTGTACCAATATTTGCCTAACCCACATCCTCGTCATCAAGTGGTTCCATGGAACACAATAGAAAGATTCGCGGACTCTCGCAACAACATTGACCAAATATTATGACCGTAACCATGCAAAAAAAGGCTGAAATATGGCAGTTTTGGCGAAAAATGGGGGTATACTCGCATGTCACGAGAGGTAGATGGCTTGGTGGATGTTTGTATGTTTTGGAAATCGTCAAGTGGTTCCATGGAACACCTTTGATTGATCCGCAGCCTCTTAGAAAGAGATAGAATGTGTTTTATGATGAAAGAGTGGTGAAAAAAGGCCAAAATGTGGCATTTTGGGCCAAAAATGGGGGTAGATTCGCACGTTACGAGAGCTTGATGGCTTGGTGGATGTTGCTATGTTTTGGAAATCGTCAAGTGGTTCCATTAAACACCTTTGATTGATCCGCAACCTCTTAGAAAGAGATAGAATGTGTTTTATGATGAAAGAGTGGTGAAAAAAGGCCAAAATGTGGCATTTTGGGCCAAAAATGGGGGTAGATTGGCACGTTACGAGAGCTTGATGGCTTGGTGGATGTTGCTATGTTTTGGAAATCGTCAAGTGGTTCCACGGAACACCTTTGATTGATCCGCAGCCTCTCGGAACAAGATAGAATGTGTTTTCCGACGGAAAAATGGCAAAAAAAGGCCAAATTGTGGCTTTTTGGGAGGTAATTGACCGTTTACGAGACTTGGGAGCAGTTCCGAGCGGGGTATCGTGATTGAAAAGGTGCGGGTGGTTGGTATCTTCGATTGTACGCGCAAAAAGCGCTTCGTAATCGCGTATTTTCAGATTTCTGAGCCAAAAATTGCTCTCGGCGAGTGAAAATGCGCGCGCGGCGACAGTTTCTGTTGGTTTTTTGGCATCCGCTGCGACAATAATTTTGGGATCTGGCGACTTCATAAAATCATAGGTGCGTCGGCCTGCTCTTTAGGAGCTGGATAGGGTCTCCTCCGGATCTTGTGACCCACGAACTCGGGTTTCAGCTTGAGGTCCATCTGTACCAGCTTGTCACATGAGGCTGGAGGGGGTAGTTCTCCGAACACCTCCAGATAGGTCCTTACAAGCTTCTGTACCCGCGGGTCCAATACCTTGATCTTGTCCTCCATGTCCTCGTCAGAGTGTAAGTTGCTTGCCCCCTGAGTAATAGACGTCGGGAGGTGGTCCTCAACCGACTCTTCGCCCGTGGTAGTATCCTTCAGCCCTTGGTAGGCATATAGAAGGTCTTGTTCAACCATCTCCGGTGGACGATGGCAACATAGGCACGCTCGAGGGGGTTCACATACACATTCCTCCGAGAGGTCGTCCTCCTCTGGGGTCCTCACATGGGCGCCCCACACGCTCTTCATGAGCTTAAGATCTACCTCCCTTTGCCAGGTGGTGATCTTCTGTTCGAGGTCCTCCTTCAATTGGGATAGGTCTCCCATACATCCTTGCTTCAGTGGCCATGAGTTGCGGGTAGGCTTCGCGTAGCATAGCTTTTTCGCCACCAAATTCCTCTTGGAATCCACATACTCCCTGAGCCTGGATCGAGGGTCCAGCTCTTCGTCCACGGGGTCTTCCACCCTCATGGAGAGTAGGGGTTTCAGTGGGGCGACGTACTCGGCGTTCTCCACTTCCTCCACACAGGTCTGCACGAAGAAGGCGTCGTGCTCAGTTTCGTCTTCTGAGTGGATAGAGCTAGGTAGCTGAGATAGTCCACACTCAGAGACTCCATCAGGAACAGGTACATGACAGGGAGAGTTGGGGGCGTTGGTGTCAGTCACGACGTACTCATCTCCTCCGGGTGTAGTTTCAACAGCATCTTGAGGTCGTAGGCGATCCTTCAAGTCACCCAAGGAGAGTCCATCGCTTTCTCGCTGTATAGCCTGGACCAGAGTCGGGTCCAGATCCTCCCAGGGGATGGAGGTAAGACCTCCGTCCACCACGCTCAGCATACTCCCCTATCCGGGTTTTCCTAATAGGCGTCTTGCGTTCCAGAGGCACGTAGATGGCCTCATCAGGCAAACGAACAGAGCTGATAGTCAGCCTGTCCAGGAGGTTTCGCCAGTACTCGTTGCCCCCATGGGCTCCCCAATCGGGGGAACACAGGACCATACGGGATCGTTCCAAGGCCACCTTGGTCAGCACCTTCCCCAGTTCACTGAACCTGGGGTTCCCGTAGGCCATCCCGAAAGAGGGCCAGTAAAATTTGTAGCTGCAGTTCTTCCCCTTGCTGCAGTAAAGGTCCAGTACGTGCTGTTTGTCGCTGGCGAACAACTCCACACTCAGGTCTTCTCGAGAGTAACCCAACTCCTTCAGACCTTGGTCTAGGACTTCCCCCAATAGTTGATAGTCCTCAGTTTTGGAGGCCGCCATCATGTTCGAGGGCTCCTCCTTCGATAGTCTCAGGTAACTCGAGGTATGTTCCGACTGCTCCAGTGGCACAGACTCTCTGCCACTGCCGTGGTCCACGTAGAGGAAGTAGGGCGCTTGCAGCGTCAGGGATTGTATCTGGGAGTGCTGTACGAAGAAGTCAGTACCCAGTACGAAGTCGAAGGCCTCAGTGTCCATCACCTAGAACCGATGGGCGATAGTCCGAGAGCCCATAGGTACCTCCACTTCACAGTCCCCGCAGCTGTGCACCACATGTCCATGCCCCATGCGTATAGCAGCGGTGGTCATGGTGTTCTTCAGGCTCCCACAAGGTAAAATTTTCTTGGCCACTATAGATATTGTGGCGCCAGTATCCAATACCCCCAAGTATTCGCGTCCCCCAAGTCGGATACGTACCCAAAACACCAGGTCTTGGGTGCCACCAGAGCGTCCCCGTCAGAACTCCGCGGGACAGGTCACCTCGAACCCCTTGTTCCGCTATTTGCGGGCCATCCTCATGAAATGGCTCCTCTTCTTAGCGTTGCCGTCATCACCACCTTCATGCTTACGCTTGGCTCCTTGTTCCTGCTGGGCCTGCGTTTGTGAGCGTGTGGTAGGACCAGACTGCCCACCAGAGGGCTCAGAGTTCCCCCCTGGATTAGGGTTGGGGTTGCCTCCGTTCTTGTCCTTGTTCTTGTTGTCGGGCTGGCGGTTAGCGCCTCCTCCTCGTCCACCTTGACCCTTGTCTTGCCCTTGACCACATCCTTTTGACTTGCCCTTGCCGGAGTCGTTGCCTTTGCTCTTGCCTCCACCTTTGCCTGAGCCTTTGCCAGGATCTTCACCCTTAAGCTTCGCCGATAGGCGTTGCTTATGGTAGCACTCATCCTCGTAGTGCTTCCGCTTCCCGCAGAATGCACACGTGATGGTGCACCTGTAATGATCCGGCAGCTTTGCTTTGGAGCCGGTGTTCTTTTCCTGCTGCTTCCCCTGGACTACGAAGCAGTCTCGCTGCTCGCAGTCAGGGGCATGCTGCAGGTGGCCCTGCTCATCTCTGGCATCACACCAGAATAGCTCCTTCACGTTCTCCATGATACGGGCGTGGGCGTGTTTGGGGGTAGTCCCCTGCCCAGGTCGGGACCCTTGGTACCCTTTGCCATGGCCTCCAGAACCTCCACCACCAGGACGGTAGTTGTTCAAGTGCTGGTCGCTCTCCTTCTCCAGCGCCAGCTGCAGGAGCAGCACGCATAGGTCCTCGTAGCGGAGGGATCTAGCCTTGCGCTCAGCCGTCGAACGGCACTCGTCCCATAGCTCTCGATGGAGCTTGGCCACCAACCAGAACAGCAGGTCGTCGCTGCTGTAGGAACCGGGCGTCAGTCGTCCAGCCCAGTGATCCAGGTCAGCCAACAGCTCAGAGACCCTGACAGGTTTGGGGTTGTTGGGCAGCACGGGCAGGTTCTGGATCTCGGCCCTGATGGAGAGGTCGGTTTCGTAGGTCGGGTACTGCCTCTCCAGGGCAACAAACACATCCGCAAAGGTGGCGGAGTTAGTCACGATCTGCCTGACCTGCTTCTCCAGGTACTTGGTCTTGCAGCACTGCAGGAGCAGATCGCACTTCACTCGCCCACTAGCGTGGGTTTGGCCGGTCAGTCGTAGGAACCGGCCAAAATTCTCAGCGAACTCGCTGAGGTCCTTGCCTGTGAACTCAGGCAGGTTCACCACGATCTTGGAGGTGGCAATAGCCTTCGCCTCCTGAGACCTGCGTCCCTCAGGGCGTCGGGTCTTCTTCTTCTTCTTCTTCTTCTTCTTACCCCTTGGGTCCTCGGGGTCCTCCGGGTCATCGTCATCTGAGGGCGAAGAAGAATCCATCGACGGCGGCTCATCATCGGAGGGGTCTCCGCCAAGATCACTAGAGCCATAAGGCTCCACATCCACCATAGCCCTCAAGGCTGTTAGCCCAAGCCGGTCCAGCTCGGCCCTCGTCGAGTTCGTCACGTGGCTGTAGGGCGGCTGGGCCGTTCTCGGCACGAAAGGACTTCTCGGAATAGGTGCAGGAGTCGGCATAGGTCGGCTCCTCAGGCTCCCCAGGGTATTTGTCAGCCCTGCCGCCAGGTGGTTAGCCTGTACTCGGTGGGGCGACATTCCCACCGTAGTAGGTGACGCGTGGGGCAGGATCATCAGTGAGGTCGCCCACAATTTTTGAAGTGGCTCCTCGGAGCACCTCGTTAATCTCCGACCGCGTCAGGGACCTGTTGGAGGATCTTCCTGATCCTCTACTCCTGCCACCAAGAAATTCAGGTCCTCTCCTCAACCCACTCAAGGTTGCATAGCCAGGTGCATACCCCGGAACATCCACATAGGTTTCAGTAGCGGGTAGTGGATGGGGATATTCAGCCGCATACCATCGCGGCGCAGAGCTGGTAGCCACCGGCTCACTGGCAGTAGTTGCCTCATGGAGCGCAGTGGTAGGTGGGCCCATACCATAGGCGGGGTAGGGAGGCATGCCAGTAAAGCCTGTGCCCTCTGCCATAGGCGGGTTGGTTGTGGAAGTGGATGTTGCAGCGGCTGGGAGTGTGGTGGTTATAGGAGAGGGTGATGCGTGGAGGCCAGAAGCGCTTGGTGCGCCTTCGAAGGTAGGGACATGCGTCAGGTCTTGCCCTTGTTCCTCTCCATCGTCTGCTTCTTCTCCAGCATCCTTCTCGCTCTCTCTTCTCTTCCTCTTCACAGGCTGAGTGACCACGACCACCTCTTCGACAGACAGGGCCCCGAAGGCCGTCTGGAGTCCATCCAGGGAGTCCTCAGCCGCATCCACTGGCCCATGTAAGGGCTCCGCCGAAGGTACAGCGCCAGGTGCTGGCCTTGCCGGTGCCTCAGGCGCTGGCGCTGTCTTCACGTCGGCGTCCTCCTTCCTTGTGTCCATCTTCAGTCACCCTTCTGCTTATATGTGCCTGTACTCGGCGCACTAGATGTACGGCGCGGGGTTGCTGCCGGTGCGCAGAGACAGACTGCCTCTTGCTACCAGAAAACTTTATAGTGGTTTCAGCACTGTATTTTTGCTTCTCCTGCTGCTTACTGTAGGTGTAGGGTTTCCTGCTGCTTGTTTTGGAAGATGAAAAGCTTTTGTTTGTTGAAATACAGTAAATCCAAGTCACTCCAGGAAAGCCCAAGCCAGAAGTGTGCAAGGAGAAGATAATCAGGATCAAAGCATGAAGGGCTGCAGTGTACACAGTGAAAGATGAAAGGATATTCACAGAAACTGCAACTCAGGTCACAAATGAATGCATATTCACAAAGATAGCTGAAATGTTTTGGAAAAGACTTAGGAAACTGCCCCATGGTCACTCTCTCCCCATAGTGCCATCTCAGGAGATGTGCACTCTTTGTTTTGGGTCCCATATGTGCTGAGGTGGCAGGGCATGTGGCGATGAGGTCACTGCCATGTCACATGGGATCTTCCTACTTAGCTAGGCTGACCGGGAATTGAACCCAGGACCTCTCAAAAAGAGGTGCCCAGCCCCCTAGGGTGCATACCACTAGGATAGCTAAGAATTCATGGAAAAACATAGACAAATCGATAGGCTCTGCCTTGGATATGTCAGTTCTCAGTCAACTCAGGAAAAGATGGTTTGCCTCAGATTGAAAGGGGATTAAGGGGTCCACTCCATATCCTGATTGGGTGTTTGGTTCCATAGGTCAAAATGTGTTATCACCAGTTTTGGTGGGACCAATACTAAGATAGAAATGCCTGGATGCTCAGTGCATCTCTAATACAACTAGAGTATGCCTCAAAGCAATGGAAAAGCACTTTTTCTTACTGGAACTCCTGCCAGGTCACAGGTGGTATGTGGTCGTTCTTGGCAGAAACGGGGCATATGCGCGAGTGGGACAGGACCTCTTCGACGAAGTCATGGGGGGGGGGGCGTAATCTGGATGCCCTCCAAGATGAAGCAGGGTGTCCCCGTAAACTTTAGCTACATCTGCCGGGTCACTCAGGAGCTCTTTGGTAGCTGGATCTCTGACAACGAGAGGCTCTAGGTCTTTAGGGCAGAGGGTGCAAGCTACGGTGCTTTTCATCTGGACCCCTCGGACCAGACTGCTGTGAAGCTTTCTCTTCGCTTTGGTTTCGTCCGAGGACCGTAAGGTGTTTACCACGGACTGAACTTCCGCAATGTGCTCGGGAAATGCCGGGGAAGAAGGAGGCGGGGGCGAGCGTAATAATTTCCTGAGCTTGCCGTAGTCCTCTTGGTCCTTGCGCTGCGGTTTCGGACGTGTGATTTCCTGGTACGCAGACCCAACCTGCGATGATCTCTTCCAATCGGGCTCTGGCAGGGGCGTCCTGGAGGTCCCGGCACCAGTCGGAGATGAGCTGTACGCTTTTGGAGAATTGTAGCTTTTTGTCACTAGAAAGCTTCTGAAAAATGCAAGGGGGGAGTGGGGGCTGAGACAGAAGGTTCGGGGAGGGGCATTGAAAGACCGCAACCACTGGGTGGTGGTCAGAGACGGTGTAGTCCGTGAGGACCGACGCATCCAGGAGGGGAAAGTTCGACACCAGGCGAGGGGACGCAAAGATGTAGTCTAATCTTGCTTCGCTGTCCCAGCGGTCACTTGCGTAGCGGGTATACTGCCTGAGGGAGGGGTGCTCTGACCTGAAAGTGTCCACCAACCTAGATGGGAGGTATTCCACTTCCCCCGTGAGCCAGTGCCACTCATGCAGATCGACCAAGCTGTGCTGGTCAAGTTCGGGATCCAGAACGCAGTTAAAATCACCTCCCAGGATGTGATTGGGATGGTCGTTGAAATAAGAAGCCAGGACTCGCTGTATGGTGTCACGGTACGGAGCTGGGGCCCCCGTGCGCACCGGGGGGGAGTAAACTGAGAAGACGTGCAGGGGAGTTGCTTCCGGAAGGAATATTTTGGCACCACAGATAAGGCCGTCGCTGTCTCTGGGCGGGACACAGCTGGTATATCTCGCGATGCGCGGGCCTGCAATGACCGACACCCCGTGTTTGTGGCCGCAGACATTCGAGAAGACTTTAGCGCGGTCATTGCCGAAGGGGTACCGCTGTGGGAGGAGAGGCGGAGAGTTTAGCTCTTGAAGGAGTATAATGTCATATCCCTCGTTTAGGAAATGCAAAATTGACGCGGGCGTGTTCTGGCTCTTTGCCGTGTTGAAGGACACGACACGGATGGCCGGGACGGAGAGAAGAGAAGGGCGGGGGGCGGCGCAAGCGTCTAGGCTTGAAGGGCTTGTGCACTTGGGGGGGGGGTGGGAAGGAGGGTGTCCGAATGGAGGAACAGCGGGCATCCAGGTAGGAGTCCGGTGTCAGGAGCGGTGGTATGTGGGCAGGGTCCTCATTCTGTATTGAGGGGTTGGGGTCGCACTGTTCTAGTGTAGAAATCCGTGAGTGAAGTGCTTGTGCGTATGCTTTGGGCGAGTGGTGTAGGGCTGTGTCACAGGCAGTGCGAAGAGAGGGGTGTATAGCCAGGTCTGTAGAGACACTTGTGTCTGGGACCAATACTCTCGGGTTGATGTGTGCTTGCTCCACAGGGAGAATCTCCGCGATGCGAGAGACGGTGGCGGTGTGGGAGGCACCGTGCACACCCAAGCGGGCGAGGACCTCTTGACACCGTCTCATGCTACATCTCCTGCGGTGGCACTGACGGGTGGGAGGGGGGCAGAAAGAATATGGGGACGGGTAGCATCCGGTAGACTCATCAGAGCTCCCCACAAGGGGAACCACAGGACTTTGTGGTCCGGCACACAGTGAGCGCAGATCAGCCCGATCAGGGCATACCTGGCGGTCACAGGGGTTGAGGAATTCATGTTACGCACAGGGGGAGTGGTAGAGCAATGGCGTTGCCATGCCTGAGAACATGCAATAATGGTGATGGAGGGTATTCGTGGTCTTGAAGCGAAGACCACGTCTCGTGTGCACAGAAGGGTGACGCCGAGCGCAGGTTCATTGATTCGTCTCATGTTGCCCTGGGTCAGGGGGCTCTGAGGATGTCGTATGGAGGTCCGTTCCTACACCAGTGTGACGGAAGACAAGGGATACCCTGGAGTCTCGGGGAATGCGCCGCTTCTCCACTGTGTCATAGTCGCGGGCTGGGATTTGGTGCTTCCACTTGTTGCAGGCCTCCCCAGAAATTAGGAGGAGGCTGCAACGCTGTAGGAAGACTTTTTGCCTTTTCTTAAAGAGGGTGGATCCGGGGAGGGGACGCGGTTCGAAAACCATTTCCGCACCTGACCCAAAGGAGCCATCCAGGACATAAGGGCCTAGCTGAGGGACGTCTACGTGGCTCCTCAGGCCACTGCCGGGTTCGTATCGAGCTACTGACCACATATTGGGGCATAAGAGAGAGGAAGGCAGGACTTTGGCGCAGGCAGAGAATGCCCGTAGCCCAATCGCTTGAATAAACTCAGGAGGGGTCGGTGCAAAAGGTTCAACTTCTTTTGATTCTGGATTGTACCTGAATCCGAAATGAAGCATTGTGCGTTGCCCCTCCGACAGCCACTGGTGATTTTCATCTGCACTGAAGGACATCACCAGGGCTTCCTCTTCTTCGGAGAAAAATTCATTGGATATGAAGGCTCCCGCTATTTCCGGGATGGGGTCAAAAACTTTCCCCGTTTGGAGGTGGAGTTGTACGATCTTTTCTGTGAGGGAGAGGGGCTTGCTTGTGGACAAGTAATGGTCCCTCGCGAGACTTAGTTGTTCCGCGCTGCCGTAGGCAGTCGCCGCCTTGATGACACGTGATAGGAAATCCTCGCCTCCCGAAACTAGGGGGTTGGCGGGACCCAAAAGGTTGTCGCGCGCCACCGTGTCGGGGCATTCGGGGTGAAACACGAGCTCTGATACAGTGAAGCCTTCCGCAAGGAGCGCGGATTTGTGATGAACATATTTCACTCGGTAGACTCGCACCTTAGCCATGGGCGCGCTGAACAAGGAGATGTGCCGAATTTTCCGGAGCAGGGAGGCCCCGAACATTACATCAACGTCCGGCGTGGATGACGGGGCGTGAACTTCTACCAGTTCTGGATCAGGAGGCTCGGGGAGGGGGTTGAAGCAAGCCTTCACTGGGGAGGGTGGGGCAGGGACATCTTTGTGCACATTTCGGGTGGAAGCGGATAGGTCCATTTTGTGTCCCGGGTGTTTGGAGCGCCACGAGGAGTATCCTCCCCAAGAGATCATGGCTCCCGTAGTGCCCCGATACGTGACCAGGTTATTCTCTTGGAAGAGCATGTAACTCATGGAAGTGAGGGAATCTCGTTGGGGGAGCAAGGGGATGTTGTGATAGTTCATGCACACGTAAAACTCGTGGTGTGTTCTGGGAATGGCCCCTAGGATACCGCACCGTCGCGCGGCTTCGCTAGTAAGGAGGGATTTCCACACGTCAATTTGTTTGAAGTCCGGTGTGGCCTGTTTGTATGCTTTAGAAGGGACAACTTTGAAAGTTTTGTCCTTCCCTAGATCGGAACCACGGATGCAAAAGACTTTGCCAAGCGTCCACAAGGGGTGTTTTAGGATGGTGGAGAGAAGCTTCTCGGCGAGGGGGGTTGGAATGGTGTAGTTGAAGCGGAACATATGCTCGGAGGATGATTGTAGAGGCTGTATGCGTTCCTCCAGAAAGAAAGCATTTTGGGAGTTGACCGAGATGTGGTCGTTTTTGAAATGGAGAAGGCGGTTGATGAGGACAAAAAAGTCCCGGGCGTTACCACGGCGCTGCCTATACTCTCCTCGTTCCCGCTTGGATTTTTTGGAGAGCTCCTTTGGAGAAGAGACGGTGAAGTTCGGGAGCAAATGCCGTGGAACTTCGAATCGTAGCGTTGTGCGCACCGCGGCCACTTGGACGGTGCCGTCCACCTGTCTTAGAGCCCATTGTAGGGAAGTGTGAGGGTGCATGATGTCGCCGTAGCGGATGTGTGCGTGGTGCTTGTGACGGGTGGAGAGGTGAAGGTGAAAATATGGGTATTGAGGAGAGTCAAGCAAGTTGAGCCGCACGGAGCCATCGGGATTAGGTGAGGGGTTGTACGTGTTGGCATCCGAAAGCCGGTCTACTCCACATACCCAAGGGGCAAGGGAGATCATGCCGGGGTTCAAGGGGTTCATGTAGAGGGTCTCTGCCGAAAGGTTGTCTTCCATTCCCGGGAGAATGAAGGAGCCTTCGTACACAACACCGGAATCAAAGGCTTCTTGCAAGGCTTCGTTGATGGCATGGGCCCACTCGGTCCACGTGTTGCCGTATTTGTATTTGGAGTTGTAGTAATCTTGTGGGTGTGGAAAAATGTAGAATTTTGGGTGGTGATGAAGGATGTCTTTGAGGTACCGAAAATTGTCATGTCTGATTGTGGAGTAGGCATTGTTGCCGGAGCAATCAATGTCATGGAAAAAGGTGCACGCGTTGCTCGCGCAAAGGTCTATTGTTGGGTGTACTTGGTCATAGATGATTTGCTTGTGGTGTTTCTCCAACATGAGTTGATTTGTATCGATTCCCAAGGTGTCATGGGCATGCGTTTCCCCCCACAGAGCTTGTTGATCGTGTGTGTTGATCTCACCTTTATGTTTAACCAAGAATTTTGCAAAGACACCATCCGGGGCAAGGGAAGGGTTGAAGAAGGGCTTTCCAGAATTACCGTCCGCTTCATCGGGAGTAGGGTCTTCCCCGTCTTCGGCACTTTCGTGTGTTCCTTCGGGAGACGGAATAGCGCTTGGCGTAGATTGCTCCTCACGTGGCGTTAAGAGGGAGTTGTCGGGCTCAACCTCATTGGTTCTCCTTGCGTTGTCGTTGAGAGCGGCGTTGTTGTTCATTGCCGAATCTCCACACGGGTCTTCGCAACAGTCTTCTTGTTGTTTCAACTCTTCGGCATCACGTGGATGGCTTCCTTCGGTTTTCTCGTGTGGGCCTTCGGGCACGGAGTCTTGCACCTTCTCGGAGCTGGTTGGCGGTGCGGGCGCTTGGACTTGATGTTGTGGTTCTTGGGCTCCTTTTCCTTTGGCGGTGTGAGCCGTTGTCTCGGCGAGTGGGAAGAGTTCTTTTGCGACATTTTCGGGTTGTTCATCGTCTGAAATGACGTTGGATGACGTGCCTTCCTCACGTGACGGGGAAAGGTCGAGCAAAGGATGGAATGGGTCGTTCTCGCGCTTGGCGGACGAAAGCGCAGGGAGAAGCCAACTTTGAGTCAGTTTCGCGTCCACTTTAGCCTGAGTTCAAGCAATAAAGTTTTTCACGGACTTTAGTTGTTTGTTTTCGGTCTTGTCCTTTGCGGAACGGTTCATTGGGCCCAACTTGCGACATTGCCAAGAAAGCGGCGTTGCGAAGCTAGGCAACTAGGACGGCGCTCACGATTGCGGCTTTGCGCTAGGCAAATAAAATTGACGGCAAGGTTGTTTTGCTTGCCTCGGCTCCAAATTGCGGCTTTGAGACTTTTGATGGTAATCCACGGCTCCACAGGATCGGCCCAGAACTCGAACAGCCCAGGATTTTGGTTAATCACCGAGCAGCCTGGACTGCTGGTGGATCCATCAATAAATTTCTGAGGGTCAATCGAAAAAAATAGACACTCAGAAGGTGATTGTAGCTGCAGTTTTTTCCCTTGCTGCAGTAAAGGTCCAGTACATGCTGCTTGTCGCTGGCGAACAACTCCACCCTCAGGTCTTCTCTAGAGTAACCCAACTCCTTCAGACCTTGATCTAGGACTTCCCCCAATAGTTGATAGTCCTCAGTTTTGGAGGCCGCCATCATGTTCGAGGGTTCCTCCTTTGATACCCTCAGGTAGCTAGAGGTATGTTCCGACTGCTCCAGTGGCCCAGACTCTCTGCCACTGCCGTGGTCCACGTAGAGGAGGTAGGGCGCTTGCAGCGTCAGGGATTGTATCTGGGAGTGCTGCACGAAGAACTCAGTCCCCAATACAAAGTCGAAGGCCTCAGTGTCAATCACCTAGAACCGATGGGTGATAGTCCGGGAGCCCATAGGTACCTCCACTTCACAGTCCCCGCAGCTATGTACCACATGTCCATGCCCCATTCGTATAGCCGAGGTGGTCATGGTGTTCTCCAGGCTCCCACAAGGTAAACGTTTCTTGGCCACTATAGATATGGTGGCGCCAGTATCCAATACCCCCAGGTATTCACGTCCCCCTAGTCGGATACGTACCCAAAACACCAGGTCCAGGGCCCCACCGGAGCGTCGCCGTCAGAACTCCGCGGGACACGTCACCTCAAACCCCTTGTTCCGCAATTTGCGGGCCATCCTCATGAAACAGCTTCTCTTCTTAAGTAAGTAAGTAAGTAAGGGCAGCCGCGTCCGCAGCCTCATCTGACTCCTCCTTGTTTGTTTTACATGGTGGCCGCCTCTGGCGGGAAGGAGTGCTCTCCACCATCAGTTCCCCTGGCGACCCCTGTCTCACCTCACGGCCGAGAACTTCAACCAGGTTCCCTTGGGGCATGACCGGTCGTAGCCTCCCCTCAGTCGCTGCCCTCACGGTCTCAGCTCCTTCCGGTCACCCTTTGAAGGATCCCCCGGCCTTCCCCCCCTAGCACAGCCTATTGGGCGCCTGCAGGCGGGTTTCCTGTGGATAGCCCTCGCCGACAGCGGAGCATTTCTCTCTGTCAACCACATTCCACCACTCCCCATCCCTCACGGACTGGAGTACCCACTCGGCTCCCGGATGCACTTGGTTGTCGTCCATCCTCGGCTGGAGGCCAGGGGGCGACCCTTTCCACGTTCCCCCTGGTCCCGCTCACGCGTGAACCTATGTGTACTCAGGCCATTGACCCAGGGGTCTCAAGGTCAACCCTCACCCCTGCGGACACCTCACGGCCGTCCAAGAGTTCAGGGCATTTTTCGACCTCCCGTGGCCAGGTTCCCCATGGTTGGCCCATGGTTCACCACTCCATGGCGACTGGTTTCCCAATCCCATGGGGCTGTTGCTTGGCGCTTTCGGCCTCCCTGCCCTTCCCATGTCCCATTCCCCTTTGCCTCATCCCTGCACCGGCCCGTTCCCAGCGTCCCATGGACTCCCTACCCTGTCGGGCCGTTGTGCGGCTCTAGCCACACGCCCTTCCCCGCCCCGTCCCCTTGTCGCTTCATCCCGTGTTTATACCCCACCGGTCGCCTGCTACCCTGTGGCGCTGGCCCACTGGGGCCTCTTCCTTCCGGGGACCGCTTCGCGCGCCTAGCACGGATCGCCCCCTTCCCGCCCCCGTCCCTTTCCCCTGTGCCGCGGCCCTGGCCTAATCCCCTGGGCTGTCTTGCGGCCCCATCCCATCCCTCATCCCGTGTTTATACCCCACCGGGCCGCCAGCAACCCTGTGGCGCGGGCCCACTGGATCCTCTTCCATCCGAGGACCGTTTCGTGCGCCTAGCACGGGTGGCTCCCTTCCCGCCCCCTTCCCCCGTGCCGCGGCCCCGGCCTATTTCCCTGGGTTGTCGTGGGGCCCCATCCCATCCCTCCTCCCGTGTTTATACCGCACCGGGCCGCCAGCAACCCTGTGGCGCGGGCCCACTGGATCCTCTTCCATCCCGGGACCGTTTTGTGCGCCTAGCCCGGGTCACTCCCCTCCCGCCCCCGCCCTTCTCTCCTGTGCCGTCTCCCTTGCTGTCCTAGTCATCTGGGGCCGTCGCGTGGCCCTAGCTCCTCGTCCTTTTCTGTCCCGTCTCCTTGTGGTGCTGCGGGGTGTTGTCCGCGTTTGTTTCCTTTTTTTTTTTTTGCCGTGCTTTTTTCCGCTTGGTTCCCTCGTCCCTGCATGCACGCACAACAGCACTGCATCGCCATCTGTCTCGGTTCTGTTCGGTGCTCACGTCCAGTCCCTCTGGCATCCTGTGGCGCTGCCCTTGGCGGTCCCCGGCCATGCCGGGCGACCCAGCCATTTAGCCCGCGTTGCTGTACATGTATCTGCTCTCTCTCCTCTCTACCCTCCCCTCCCCTCTGTCTCCTGCCCGCCCTCTTAGTGTTGTTCTCCTGCTCCGTGTGCTCGCCGCTGGTCGTCTCCGTGCCATGGTTGTATCTCGCGCGCCCTCACGCGCCTCAGGGCCTCCGCCCTGTCTTCCGACCTGTAGGCCGACCTGGGCGGTCTCCCCAGACACCCCCTCGGGGGGACTCACCCGTTGTCCTCCCCCGCCGGCGGCCGCTCCATCAGTTCCCTGATTGTCGGGCGGGGCGGCCGGTACGGCTCTATGCGGGTCATCGGCATGGTGCTTCTCTGAGAGACGTTGTGTTCCTTTGCGCCCTCAATGGCCCCCTGTTCCCCCCACCTCCCGCACCCTGCCTCCTCTATGTGCCCCTCCTGTGTGTCCGCCTGTCCTGCTGTTGTTTTTTTTTTTCTGTGCTCGCGTTCCTTGCTGCTCCCGCGCGCCCTGCGTGTGCCCCCTGCTCTTCTCCGTGCTACCCTGGTCCCGCTGCCCTGCGCCCCCTCACTCGCCTGTGTCCCCTCCCATTCTCCTTCTCGCTGTCGACCCTGCCTGTACGTCTGCCCTCCCTGTCTGTGCCGCGCTGTCACTCGTGTGTACCACCCGCGTGCTCTACCCCTGCCCCTCCCCCTCGCCCCTACCCTTTCCCCTGGGTGCTCCCTCGGTCCCCGCCTCTCACCCCATCCTGGCTGTCTGGGGCCCTGAGTGGGGGGGGGGGGTGTATCTGTGGTCTGGACTGTGGCCCTGTACCCACCATGCGCCGGAGACGCTAGTCGAATTGACGCCGCTGCATTTGCATTGTGGAGCCCAGCCGCATGGCCAAAATCCCTCCGATCACACCATTAGCCAAGACCCTGGCAACTTGTCGGAATATTGGATGCATCTGCCCGTTCGCCTCTCCTGTAAGTCAGAGCCCTGGCGCCGTGCTGCACCTGAAGGGCACAGCGCTGCTCCACGCCTTCGCCGGCCGTTCCCGCCAGGGACGACCTCGCGCTCTGCTCCTTCACTGTACCACATTCCGATACTGCTTCCCGTCTGCTGCCCGTTCTGCCCCACACTGCTCGGCGTACCCACGATGCGTCTCGCGTCCCACTGCCCGGTTGCTTCCTCCGCACTCGCCTGCGCCCCCGTACTCCGCCGCCCCATCTCCCCTCTCCCCCCGCCGCTGGTCCTGTGCTCTCCGCTTGGGGTTCTCGTCCGCGTCCGTCATCACCACATCCCCCTCCACTTTCAGCCGTGTCCCTGCCCTCCTCTGCGCACCTGCACCTCTCCGCTCCCCTCCTCCTCTCCTCGCGTCTGCCACATCCCCTCCTCACCCTCCTCCACCTCCACCGACCCCCCGCGTCCGCCTCCCCGCATCCCATCTGCCCGTCCCTCTGCACGCCCCTGGCCCCCTGCCCCTAGCGCTCCCCGTTCCTGCTCCTGCCCGGCCCTACGCGTCGCCACCGTACCGCCCCTCCCGCTGCAACAGCTCTCGCAGCATCTGAACCCTGGGCTTCTTCCCCCTCTCCTGGGGACAGTCCAGGCGCACCCCCGGGAGCGCCGCCCCCAGCATCCTCCTCCACCGCCCCTCATCCATCTCCGGCCCCCTTTCCCTGGGCCTCCCCGCCCTGCCGACCAGGTCACTGAAGGGGCAGGGCCCCCTCTTCTCCCGCCTTCCCCTCGTCTTCCCTGCCCACTTCACGTAGCAGGCCAGCTCCGCCACGTCCCCCTCCGTCCACCCCGCGACCGTCCCGGGTCCCCTCCGCACCGGCGGCGGCGCATACTGCCGCGGCGGCGGGGACTCCGAGTCCCAGTCCGTCCGCGTCGGCTCCGGACTGAGGCTGGCCGGCCCTGGTGCCCCCTCCGCCTCCCTTGCCCCTCGCTCCTCCCCCCTGCGCCGCTTCCCCCTTTCCTGCCCTGCCTCCTCGTCCTCCTCCCTGGCCCTTTTCCCTGACGGCGACCGCCCCTCAACATCCGTGGAGGGGGTGTCCCCTTCCGGATCCGGGAGGACCCGGTGGGCCCCCCGGGCCACCGCCTCCTCCTCCTCCCGCACCCTGCGCTCCCGCGCCGCCACCTCCCTGTCCCTGTCCGCCAGACTCGCCGCCTCCCCCCTGATCCGCCTCCATGCCCTCTCCTGCATCTCTCCCTCCTGCTCAGGTGGGATAGCCGGCTGCCGGAACGGCACCAGCGGGGTATCCTGCCGCCCCCAACCCTCCTCTTGTCGTCCTCCCTCCCTTTCCGCCCTCTCAACCCCCTCCTGCCTTCTCCGAAGGTCCGCCCACGCCCTCTCGAGCTCCTCCACTGCCTGTGCTTCCCCTCCCTGCGGCCTGTCGGTCCTCTCCGTCCTCCCCTCCTCCGCCCCGCCCACCTCACCCTTGACCCTGGCCTCCCTCTCCCGCATGCTCCTCTCTGCCTCCCCTAACCTCTCCCACGCCCTCCTGTGCTCTTCTCCCTTCCCTTCCTGCGCTCCCCACGCTGTCCCACTGGCCTGCTGGTGCTGCTGCATGTGCGCCTGTGGCTGCACGCCCGGGTACGCCGGCAGGGGCGGGTACATCATCCTCATCGCCTGGTATGGCGGTGGCGGGAATGGTGGGATGATTGGTGGGACGGCTGGCGGGACTACACCTCCCCACCATCCCAATCCCGTCCCTGGGAACACCGGCGAGCCCATGTACCCAAGGCCACCCCCCTTCCCCTGTCCCTTGCCTTGTCGCCCCATCGCCCCGCGTCCCCTGCCGCCTACTCCGTGGAGTCCCGCCCTCCCCTGTCCCTTCCCCTGTAGTCCTTGTTGCTCCGCTCCTTTCCCCTGCTTGCCCCTGCCGGCCTCTACCTGTTCCGCACCACTGCCCTGCACCGCTGCGCTGCTCTGCTCCGCCTGCCACCCCCTCACCCCCTCCTCTGCTGCTCCATCTCCAACTGGTAGATGGTGTCCGGCCCCTGCTCTGGGGGCTGGCGGCGACGGCGCTGGTGCTCCACGTGCGCCATCGCCTCATACCGCGCCGCCTGCTGGCGGCGCGCCTCCCTCTCCTCCTCCGCCATTACCGCCGCACTGACCCGTGGGGGCGACCTCGGCGGCGGCTGCCTGAACGAGCGTTGGGGCTGCGCCCACTGTCGCCCCCGTCCACTCCCTTTTCCCCCCTTATCTGCCAGGTGTCCCTTGCGTGTACAGCCCCCGACGTCCCTGCCTGCCCTTTCCCTCCCTTGCCCGTCCGCCCTCTCCCTGCGGTGCTTACGCTGCTGTCTCCGCTCCCTGCCGCTCCCGCTTCTAGCTGCCCTCAGCCGCCCTTGACTTCCTCCTGCCTCCGCACCTCCGGGAGGATGGACTTCATGGCAGCCGCCGGCACATTGGGCGCCGACAGGTGTCCTGAGCCTCCCTCCACCGTCATCCTCCCCGCCCCCCCCCCCTCATCCTCCGACACCTGGAGGATGTCGGCGATTACCGACTCCCTCTGACTCCTCCACTCCCTCCTCCTGATATCCAAGCCCGCCCACACATCCACGACGTTGAACGGGTCCGCCCCTGGCCCTTCCGCCGCCATTTGCCCCTGGCCCTCCCCTTGCCCTTCAGCCCCTGCCGCCACCCCCTCTGCCCCGCCCTTCCCCGCCTCTGCCTGTCCTCCCTTTTCCCTCCCCTCTCCCGTCCCCACCACGACTCCTTCCCCCCTCTGTCGCCCTGTAGCCCCCAGCCCTTCCTCCCTGACCGTCTCCGGGCTCTCCGGAGACGAGGGCGACGACACGTCCGCAGACGTCGCCGAGGACGCCGGCGAGGGGGGCCCCGGGGCTGCGCCCGCCTGCATGCGGGCCACCTCTGCCCGCACTGTCGGTGGCTGGCTGGGCTGTGGGTCAGGCTTGTGTGACATTGCGCTGCAGATGGGATCACGCCTGAGCCCTGCGGCCTGTCGCCGTTTTCCCCCACCTCCCCCGCCCTTTACCCCCGCTGTTCGCGCGCCCTACGTGTGCTACGGGTGCCCTACGGGTGCTCTGTCATATTCTCTCCGCTGCCTCGGACGCTCCAGTCCGTGGCACCGGGTTCACCCCCGGACGGTCCAGTCCTGGGGCTAGTGCCGTGCTTCTTTCCGCCCCGGATGCTCCAATCCGGGGCGTCTTTTTATCGGTCTTGTCCTTTGCAGACTGTTCCTTGGGCCCAACTTGCGACATTGCCAAGAAAGCGGCGTTGCGAAGCTAGGCAACTAGGACGGCGCTCACGATTGCGGCTTTGCGCCAGGCAAAAAAAATTGACGGCAAGGTTGTTTTGCTTGCCTCGGCTCCAAATTCCGGCTTTGGGACTTTTGATGGTAATCCTCGGCTCCACGGGATCAGCCCAGAACTTGAACAGCCCAGGATTTTGGTTAATCACCGAGCAGCCTGGACTGCTGGTGGATCCATCAATAAATTTCTGAGGGTCAATCGAAAAAAATAGACACTCAGAAGGTGATTGTAGCTGCAGTTTTTCCCCTTGCTGCAGTAAAGGTCCAGTACATGCTGCTTGTCGCTGGCGAACAACTCCACCCTCAGGTCTTCTCTAGAGTAACCCAACTCCTTCAGACCTTGATCTAGGACTTCCCCCAATAGTTGATAGTCCTCAGTTTTGGAGGCCGCCATCATGTTCCAGGGCTCCTCCTTCGATACCCTCAGGTAGCTAGAGGTATGTTCCGACTGCTCCAGTGGCTCAGACTCTCTGCCACTGCCGTGGTCCACGTAGAGGAGGTAGGGCGCTTGCGGCGTCAGGGATTGTATCTGGGAGTGCTGCACGAAGAACTCAGTCCCCAATACAAAGTCGAAGGCCTCGGTGTCCATCACCTAGAACCGATGGGCGATAGTCCGGGAGCCCATAGGTACCTCCACTTCACAGTCCCCGCAGCTGTGCACCACATGTCCATCCCCCATTTGTATAGCCGAGGTGGTCATGGTGTTCTTCAGGCTCCCACAAGGTAAACGTTTCTTGGCCACTATAGATATGGTGGCGCCAGTATCCAATACCTCCAGGTATTCACGCCCCCCTAGTCGGATACATACCCAAAACACCAGGTCCAGGGCCCCACCGGAGCGTCGCCGTCAGAACTCCGCGGGACAGGTCACCTCGAACCCCTTGTTCCGCAATTTGCGGGCCATCCTCATGAAACGGCTTCTCTTCTTAGCGTTGCCGTCATCACCGCCTTCATGCTCACGCTTAGCCCCTTGTTCTTGCTGGGCCTGCGTTTGTGAGCGTGTGGTCGGACCAGACTGCTCCCGAGAGGGCTCGGAGTTCCCCCCTGGATTAGGGTTCGGGTTGCCTCCGTTCTTGTCCGGGTTTTTGTTGTCCTT
The DNA here is from genome assembly GCA_964036045.1 of Eutreptiella sp. 'Long Island Sound 2002'. Lineage (NCBI taxonomy): Eukaryota > Euglenozoa > Euglenophyceae > Eutreptiales > Eutreptiaceae > Eutreptiella > Eutreptiella sp. 'Long Island Sound 2002'. The sequence goes on from OZ038378.1 coordinate 5,290,753, forward strand.
GTCTGGCTGGCGGTTAGCGCCTCCTCCTCGTCCACCTTGACTCTTGTCTTGCCCTTGTCCACGTCCTTTCGACTTGCCCTTGCTGGAGTCGTTGCCTTTGCATTTGCCTCCACCTTTGCCAGAGCCTTTGCCAGGATCCTCTCCCTTTCAGCTTCGCCAACAGGCGCTGCTTGTGGTAGCACTCATCCTCGTAGTGCTTCCTCTTCCCACAGAAGGCACAGGTGATAGTACACCTGTAGTGATCCGGCATCTTCGCCTTGGCGCCAGTGTTGGTCTCCTGCTTCTTCCCTTGGACTACGAAGCAGTCTCGCTGCTCGCAGTCAGGGGCATGCTGCAGGTGGCCCTGCTCATCTCTGGCATCACACCAGAAGAGCTCCTTGACGTTTTCCATGATACGAGCGTGTTTGGGGGTAGTCCCCTGCCCGGGTCTGGATCCTTGGTACCCTTTGCCATGGCTTCCAGAGCCTCCACCTCCAGGACGGTAGTTGTTCAGGTGCTGGTTGCTTTCTTTCTCCAGCGCCAGCTCCAGGAGTAGTACACATAGATCCTCGTAGTGGAGGGCTCCAGCCTTGCGCTCTGCCGTTGAACTGCACTCGTCCCACAGCTCTCGAGGGAGCCTAACCACCAACCAGAAAAGCAGGTCGTCGCTGCTGTAGGAACCGGGCGTCAATCGTCCAGCCCAGTGATCCAGGTCAGCCAATAGGTCAGAGACCCTGCCAGGTTTGAGGTTGTTGGGCAGCATGGGCAGGTTCTGGATCTCGGCCCTGATGGAGAGGTCGGTTTCATAGGTCGGGTACTGCCTCTCCAAGGCAACCAACACATCGGCAAAGGTGGCGGACTTAGTCACGATCTGTTTGACCTGCTTCTCCAGGTACTTGGTCTTGCAACACTGCAGGAGCAGATCGCACTTGACCCGTCCACTAGCGTGGGTTTGGCCGGTCAATCGGAGAAACTGGCCAGAATTCTCAGCGAACTCGCTGAGGTCCTTGCTTGTGAACTCAGGCAGGTTCACCACGATCTTGGAGGTGGCAATAGCCTTAGCCTACTGAGACCTGCGTCCCCAGGGCGTCGGGTCTTCTTCTTCTTCTTCTTCTTCTTCCCACTTGGGTTCTCGGGGTCCTCCGGGTCGTTGTCCTCCGAGGGCGAAGCAGAAGTCATCGACGGCGGTTCATCATCGGAGGGATCTCCGCCTAGGTCACTGGAGCCGTAGGGCTCCACATCCATTATTGCCCTCAGGGCTGTCAGCCCCAGCCGGTCCAGCTCGGCTCTCGTAGATTTCCCCACGTGACTGTAGGGTGGCTGGGCCGTCCTCGGCACGAAAGGGCTTCTAGGTATCGCTGCAGGGGTCGGCATCGGTCGGCTCCTCAGGCTCCCCAGGGTGTTTGTCAGCCCTGCCACCAGGTGGTTGGCCTGTACTCGATGGGGTGACATTCCCACCGTGGTAGGTGAAGCTTGGGGCGGTATCAGGGGCTCCAGTTTAGCTCGAATCTCTTGAGTGAGGTTGCCAACAATTTTAGAGGTGGTTCCTCGGAGCACCTCGTCGATCTCCGACCGCGTCAGGGACCTGTTGGAGGATCTCCCCGATCCTCTACTCCTGCTCCCGCATGACTCAGGTCCTCTCCTCAACCCAGTCAAGGTTACATACCCTAGAACATCCACATAGGCTCCCGTAGCGGGTAGAGGATGGTGATAGTCAGCCGCATACCATCGCGGCGCAGAACTGGAGGTCACCGGCTCACTGGTAGTAGTTGCCTCTGGAAACGCAGGGGTAGGTGGGTTCACACCATAGGCAGGGTAGGTAGGCATACCAGTAAAGCCTATGCCCTCAGCCATAGGCGGGTTGGTTATGGGTGTGGATGTTGCAGCGGCTGGGTCTGGAGTTGGGAGTGTGGTGGTTATGGCAGAGGGTGATGCGTGGAGGCCAGAAGCGCTTGGTGCGCCCTTGAAGGTAGGATCATTCGTCGGGTCGTGCCCTTGGTCTGCTCCTTCGTCTGCTATGGTTTCTCCAGCATCCTTCTCTCTCTCTCTCTTTCTCTTCACAGGATGGGTGTCCACCTCCTCGACTGAGAGGGCCCGGAGGGCCAACTGAAGTCCTTCCATCGAATCCTCCGCCACGTCCACTGGCCCATGTAAGGGCTCGAAGGTACAGCGCTAGGTCCAGGTCCAGGTTCACCAGGTGCTGGCATTGCTGGTGCCTCAGGCGCCATCTTCATGTCGATGTCTTCTTTCTTGGTGTCCATATTCGTTCGCCCTTCTTGCTTATATATGACTGTTCTCGGCGCACTGGATGTACGGCACGGGGTTGCTGCCGGTACGCAGAGACAGTCTGCCTCTTGCTACCAGAAAGTGTTATAGTGATTTCAACACTGTGTGTTTGTTGTGCCTCTACTGCTGCTTGCTGCTGGTGTAGGGTTCCTGCTGCTCGTTTTTGATGAGGAAAATGTTTTATTGTTGAAATACGACCAATATAGGATAACCCAAGCCAGAGATAAGCAAATAGAAGATAAACAGGATCAAAGCATGAAGGGGCAGTCACAAAGAGTTGGATAAAGAAAACTATCAACAATAGACCACAGCAATTAGCATACATTGCAACTCAGGATGAAATATTTTACATGTTTGAGAAAAGCTGATGGGAAAACTGCCCCAAGGGCTCACTCTCATCCACAATGCCATCTTGAGATGTGCACTCTTTGCTTTTGGGGCCCATAGGTGCTGAGGTGGCATGGCATGTGGCGATGAGGTCACTGCCATGTCACATGGGATATTCCTACTTAGCTAGGCTGACTGGGTATTGAACCCAGGACCTCTCAAAAAGAGGTGCCCCAGCCCCCTAGGGTGCATACCACTAGGATAGCTAAGAGTTCATGAGAAAACATAGATAGATTCATAGGCTCTGCCTTCAGTATATCAGTGCCTCAGCAACCGAGGAAAAGATATTTTACTGCCTATAGCCTGTTGATAAAGGGGTCCACACCACATCCTGATTTAGTGTTTGGTTCCATAGGTCAAAATGTGTTATCACCAATTTTGGTTGGGCCAATACTAAGATAAAAATGCAAGAGTGCTTAGAGCACCTCTAATACAACTAACCTATACCCTAAAGCATTGGAAAAGCACTTTTTCTTACTTGAGGAACATCTCGATGATGCTGGCAACGAGCCAGACACGTCTACCGACACCGACGACCTTCCCGACATAGACATGGACCGCCCTCTTCGAGTCACTTTTGGCAAAGAACTTCGATATGCCCCGACCCTGGCGGAACTGATTCGCTGTCAACGCCACCAAGACGGCACACTACAGTCAGTTCCCTTGCCTAAGGTTGGACCGAACACACCGTACCCGTCGAGTCTTAAAGGTACACACCGTCGAGTACACCGACACTATCAGTGCAAGGATTTGACTTCGACAACTCTGTGCGCAGCGGCCTATCGAGAACACCCACATACAAGACACATCTACGAAGTCGCGGTTCGAAGCCCTGCGGCACGACACCAACTCCGTGATGCCAAGTTGTCCTTCGATGATGGTGAGTTCTTCCATTTGTCGGCGATGGGCAAGCGTGTGCTTGTCCCTCGAACCCTCGTTACCTCAATTGTGGCTATGCATCACGAGTCGGAGTTCCATGGCCATTCGGGAGCACTTCGAACCATGGCGCTGATCAAGCGCGACTACGTTTGTTCACATCCTCGACATTACGTCGAGCGTTACATCTTGAGTTGCGATGTGTGTCAAGCGGCTAAGTCACGGCGTGTCGACACCGCCAGACAATCCAGACCCTTGGCGGTGCCGGACACCAAATGGCATAGCGTATCCATCAATTGGGTTTCAGGATTGCCGTCAACTGTTAGAGGTCATGACGCCATCATGACTGTGGTCGACCGATTCTCCAAGCGTGGAATGTTCATCCCTTGCCGCAAAGATATGACGGCCGACGACCTTGTCTATGTGTTCCTGCGTGAACTATGATGACCCCGCACAAGATCTAACCTTGGGGAGACTCCTCTTTAATCTCTCTCTATTCATTGCCCTTTTTCGAAAATAAAAAGACAACGTACCTCCCTAACACAGGACCCACATCCTAAAGCACTAACACTAAGAGGGTGGTGGTTGCTTTCCTTCTCACACACACAAAAGTACAATAACTACAAGTAAATACTATACAAAAAGCCGGTTCCCTAGTCTAAGACAAGGAAACACAAGGAGAGAAATGGAGCGTGGCGGAATGGAGCGTGAGAGCACATGAATATGCATGTGTGTATGGAGTGTATGGGCGCACCTCCTACACTACATGTTGGTGTGAATGCCATGCATGTGACCTCGACACTTCATTCCTTTACCTACCTACAATTATGCATGAATGAACACGTGCATGACATGAATCATAATAAGAAAAGCATTGAAACCCGAGAGAGATTGGGACCCATTATTGGAGATTCACTGTTCATTCATACATATATGCACTCATGTTTTATCTTGACCTACATGCATGCATTCCTACTTCCTACATATATATCACACTCATACCATGTCATGCTTTGGCTATGAGTGCCTACCTTCATACCTTGCCAAACCTTCATACCTTGACAAAAATTCAGTGAAGCGTGAAATACCAAATTTAGGCAATGGATGTGTGCAAACATGCAAGACAAGTATGAACATGACCATATTGACATTACAACAGTGCTGAATTTCGGGAATCGCAAAATGCGGTATCCCCGGGCATTCTCTTGATTGAAAGATGGAGGATTTGAATAGAAAAGGTGAAATTCTTCAAAAATTTGTAATTTGTGAGATCGCTAAGCGACCAAACCTCCAAATTACGACATCGCGATCAATGTCGCCTGCGATCGAGATCCGTCTTCATCGGAAGCTCGATCTCGCATACAATTCAGCACTTTACTTACCATACCTTGTACAAAAAGACAATTTACGGACCACCGCATGTCCGGTACACTGCGTGAAGTAATTCGACTCAAAAGATGTCCTCGACAAATTGTTCCTGACCGAGACAAGGTGTTCGAGTCCCAAGCGTGGAAAGAGTTGGCACAGCGTTTCAACATTGAGATGCACCAAACAGTAGCCAACCATCCTCGAGGCAATGGCCTAGCGGAGTGCAGCAGCCAGTCGATCCTCCAACGCTTGCGCACACACAGCATCTTTGGTAACAACGAGTGGGATGTCAACCTTGTGTTCGCCGAGATTCAGTTTAACAACCTGACGTCCAATAGCCTTCGATGATCTCCGTTCGAGATCAATGAGGGATGTACACCCCATTTTCCATTGGACTTTCCCCGAATGACTTCTCATGCACATGAACCTTGGACTGTGAATGATTACATGCAGCAAGCCGAACGTACCTTCCATTCTGTGTGTACAATGCTTGCCGAGGAACATCGACGCCAGATGCATGTGGGCCTGCAAATGGAGCGACACGTTGGAGTGCCTGAAGTGGGGGAACGATGGTGGGTGTTAGTGCCGGAATATTGACATAAAGGGAAACTCCATGTTGTTTGGTGCGGCCCTTACAAAGTTCTCGAGGTACTGAACAAGGGCGAGAATGTTAAACTGGACATCCCTTCCCCCTACAATGGGCTGCGAGTTGTTAATCGAGACAGCATAAAGCCCTAGGTCCATCGAGAGGGACAGCCAGTGTGGGAATTCCCGATGCCACCTGTCAAAACCGGGGACTCCCCTCGACTTGTCAAGATTCTGGCGAAACGTCGAGTGGGGTCCAAAAGGCGCCGCACGTTCCTGCACCGCTGTGAATGGGATGACGACACATGGTCTTGGGAGTCAAGTAAAGCTCTAGAGGAGGATCCCGTGTACCTTGAGTTCCTTCGACTCCACCCTGAGTAACCTCACTTCTCTGCAGCGTGGTTTTTTGAAAAATCATGCGGGGTTCCAGGTCGACCACTGGAGCCTCCGCCTAGTGTTCTACTCCCTGGACATCCCGAACTTCCTCTCGACCTCCACCAACTCGAGCATCACCATCGAATGTCATCGATGTTGACCAGATCAACCACGCTGCCAGCGGAGATGGCGATGGTGCCAAAGCCCCAGCGATATCGACCTCGGCTCGCTGCTGTCGATCAGTAGCGTCAACGCCAACTCGATCGAGTCAACCACTGGACCCGTTTTCGGCGCCAAACTACAGCCAATCGGCATAGGCTGGAAGTTCGAAAGGAAAAGGAGGCCCCTCGTCGAAAGGAGGCAAGGGGGGTGTGTCCTCCCGCGAGAAATTTGCAGGAGTAGCACCGAGTGGGCGAATCGTCACGTCAGGAGCCGCCACAGGCTTGGAAATGCTCGAGCAAGCCCTGGCCAATTGGCCTGTCCTCGAATCGACCAGGGGGCGGGGTCCCCTACCCCGCATTCACCCAAAACTTTGCAAGCTATACGGGCCCCCGCCCCAGGGAGACGCCGAATACTATCGAGGACAGTGCTCCGGCCTCGAAGAGCCTGATACACACTCCAATTCTTCGGAGGAATGGGTTCATTCACACCGAGAGTGGTTCGATCTTGATGAGGATCCCGCTTGCTACACGGGGTACGACGACTGATTCCCTTCCTCTACTCAGCGTCCAGATGGAATCAATCATGGGTCGACAGTTCGTGCACATTGGGGCTGAACACCTGGACATCGAGGCCGAACACCTCCAGGAACGAACCGTCACGGGGAGGAGAGCCGAACACCTCCAACAACGAAGACACTGCCCCTGATGACGAATCATGGGTCAACCAATCATGGCTGTCCCACGCCCGGAAAACGCAAGCTACCAGTCGAACGAACCACTCCGATTCCTACTTCGAACAAGACGACGACGAGGAAGACTATGGAGATCTACCCGATTCCTACACCCTTGACGATGAGGACTATTGGTATGCCACATGGAGTTGGTCGAACCCACCGCCCAGTTACGATACTGTTCGACAACCAGAATCGTTGTGGCAGCCATATCATATGCAACAATACGACCATGAAGTCCAGACTATCGAAGAACTCCGACACCTGGGCAAGTTCGGAATGAAGCCACCCTATCCATTTGGGACGCACGAAGATGATCCACTTGCGACAGAGTATACCAAAGTCGACCCGCAGGTGCTTACGATCGCGTCGAGTGCCATGGCCGGTCAACGACGAGGTCAGGTATTCCTAAGCGAACGCCATGCCGCAGTTGTGACGAGTACGAACGCCGCTATCACCGAATTGCGCAAAACCATCGACATAGACAGCTGGGGTCGAACAGCGCCGTTCCCCTACGAGATGATGCGAAGCGCCTGACACCTCCTTCAATGAACATGGGAATGCTGGTAGACGCCGAGCTACCAGTGGTACGCGAAGATCGAAGTGGCTTGTCACAACTTTCGAAGGACCCTCGTCGACTGGCAGCAATGCAAGGAAGAGCTCCACTGGGGATTCAGGAACAATCTGGTCGAGAACGATCTGCCGAATCAAATTGCACGCCTGAACCGCATGCATCGAGAGATCTCAGGGATCGATGACCTGATGCACGTCGCCGATTGAATCCACCTAATCTTCAGGTACCGATGTCTCTCGACAGTGGACAAGATGCGTCGAGCAGCACCCTCTGCCGTTTCGATCCTTGGGCTCGTTCGAGACATCCAGAAGGTTTGCCAGACGAAGGACTGGTTGTTCGAAGATCGAGCCCCCTTTCCCGCGTACAAGGTCGACTTGCTTCTTCGACGACACCAATTGCGAGGTCTACGAGGTACCACTCGACTTGGGTAAGGACGATATCGGTGCGCTCCAGATCGAACACAGGACCTTCTTGTCCAACTCCAGGAGTCTTATCGACTAGGACCATGGACCGGACCCTATGCGTACAACGCGGTTGCACCAGATGCCCCCATCGACCTAGTCCAGCTGGCGAGGATGTACCAGACTGGCCCTGGACAAATCAGGTACTACGACTTCGATAAGGAAATTCAACGAGTTGCCCGCATTCACTGGACCAGTGAGGAGTACATCAACCTCTTTCCTTTTGAGGACGCCGCTGATTTGGGTCGACGTCCGGGTACCTCGAAATACCTCATGTCCACCTTCGAAAGCGGATACGATGATGGACGACGTTGGCGTCGAGCCGTCGAATTCCGAAAGGGATGTTTTCGCCGATGAACGGGAGGAGCTCGAGTCCAGCGATTCGCCCGCAAGTGACCCGTTCCGGCCAGACCCTGTCGACTACCGGTTCTTGCCGGCAGATTCGAACGTCTATCGGCACCACTTCGACATCCCGTTCTTCAAGTACCTCACGCCGATCCATGACGACTTCAAAGCTGCCCATCGACGCAAGGTCAGCTCCTGTTTGGTTTCCGTCATGCCCTGCGCCCCCCAGTCCCCCCTGTGGGACCTGATCCCTGGTTATGGGGACACATACTCCTCTTTGTGCTGACCCCCGTCATCCCCTTGTGTAGGCTATTATAGGCCCACAATATGGGATTGGATAGGGGATATCTTTAGCCTTCATCCCCCCTTAACCTTACCTTTCTTGGCACTTTTGACTTGAGCCTGCAGTAGGGATATCAGACAACTCGGCGTGTTCTTCCGCCGCTTTTGTATCAGTCATTAGGGAATCCATTGTCCTGTTGACAGCTATGCGAATTTGCCTTCAATTCGCATAGGTACAGAAGTTAAATATTGGCAGCGGCCTGGTGGTAAAACGGGGTCGCGCCAATTCGCGGGCGAACTGCCAGTTGGGATCTGGCGACCCAAATCGCGAGACCATGAACTGGCCTTTACGGCAACTTCATCCTGTTGAGTTGAATTCATTCTGACTGCATGGTTGTAATAGTCAATACTTAGTTTATAACAGGGAATTAAGGGTTCAGGTTCCGGTGCCACTCTTTTCAAAAACCCCCTAACGTCATGATGCCCAGCCATTTAAAGTATAGGGATAGCTTAGGCATCGTTGCCGGCACCTTACGGTGCCTTTTTCTTTTACCCCCCATTGTTAGATTAGGCATGGCATGCATATTTTTATGCATTTCATGTGCTCACTTCTGCCTAACCGTAAATGAAGATTTTCCATCCATTTCTTTTGACGAGAGATGCATTCGAACGGCATGACTCTCCTCTTCAATGGTATGTTATTTGTTTGTGTGAGTTGCAAGCCAGTTTAGAGATATGCCTTAATTATTAGGATTGAATTGAATTTCGGTTGTGGTTTGGAGACCATGGTGAATCTCAAGGTCATGTTCAATTCATTGATGCCAGGCTGATGTCAACATTGGTCATCATTTTGGTTTGCCTTCCATTCCCTTTGCAACGTCGAGATATGGTCGTGGTGGGTCAGCACACTCCATGGTGGGACCTACTTTCATGCATGAATAGTACTTTTTTGTGTCGTTCATGATACCACCTTTTTGAGTCAGTGTGTCGTGTCATTGTCGAGTTTTTTCAAAGTTTCTTTTTCGCGTCATTACGACGAGTCTCTAGTTTGAAAATCACCCCCGTTTGAGTTCATTTGAGCCATTGGCGATTTTTGGTGTCAATTGTACTTTCGACATTTTGGGCACTTTGTTTTCATGTGCTCAAAGTTCACCACTATATCTCCAAGATATAGTGGCGACGGAAAATAAGTAAGAGCTCATTTTGTTCATACTTGCTGAGTACAAATAATATATGTTCGATTTTTGGTTGCGTTTCGACACTTTCGACATCTTTTAGTTCGAACTTTTTTGAGCTCTCTTTGGCATAGTCATTTTATGCCAAAAATCACTCATTTTTGGCCTGTCATGGGCCTACGTTTCGAGCTTTGATCTGCAAGCTTGCGTCCAGTTTGAGTTGAAGTGTTGTTTGTGCGTGTTGTGGCATGTGTCTACTTTTGATAATGCACTTTGTCTGGCCGTGATTCATTGTACATAGGGCCACACATGAATTTTAGTGATTAGGGCTTGAATTTTATTTTTTTCATGTGTTCAATTGTGGTGACCATGGAGCTCCACTACTACTGAGGTTTTGGTCGAGCTTTCAATCATTCGTGGTCACCATGGTCCCTAGTATTCATATGTGGTCACTATAGGTCGTCGCCGATTTTGTCTTCACGCTACGACCAATTTTCTATGTGCCATTTTGGCCTATTTCTGCTTATAGTAAAGTTGGTCATGAGCACATTGCCCAAATTTACTCAGTCCATGTGTTGACATTTTGAACTCATATCTTCATGTACATGTTTAGTTCGAACCCAAGTATTTATTCCAATGAAAGTCCACATGCACCCTCCACTCCACATGCATGCTTTTACTTGGTTATAACTGACTTTGGGCTTACCACACCATTGCAATCTCTAACACATTTTGGAGATTTCAAATTTTGTGTGTTCACTTCATTCGCTTGCTTCATTGGGGTCTTTGGGCCAAATCCCCTTGTTTCTTGACCCTAGACCTCCGCAATGTTTTTACTTTGGGTATTTGAACCTGTATTGGTATGTTCTCTTACTTACCCAATCCATTGGACCCGAGTCTGCCAAGTGTATAGGATAGTGGTTTTACATGGTCCCAGAGATGTACATTATTGACCCTGAAAACCACCCTGTCATGTAGTCACTTGGCGGGTAAACAGTAACGATCCCATGGAAAGTTGGACCTTGGGGTCTTTTCCTATGTTTCAATGGTGCTCTCCACTTTGTATCGAGCATTTGCTGGAAGGTTACTGGTACATGGGTTCATTGTTTTGAATTTTCTCTGGAATTTTGTTGAAAATTCCAGATGTCATGAGGTCACTTCTGGGCCATGGGAAAGTTAGGCCATCTTCTTGATTTGGGCCAATATTTTACCCATGGCCTCTCATCAGTGTCTTTTCCCCATATTTGAGGAGTTTGGGTTATGGCCTACTCTTATGGGATCGGACCGAACCCATATGTTACCTCAATTTTGACTTCAAATCTGACTCAGGAATGTGTGCATAAGCCCTTTTTGAGGTCCCCAAAAATGACCTCAAAAAGTGGGTATTGCAGTTTGTTGCCTTGCTTCAACCTGAGGGGAAGGAAGGGCCAGCCCTTTCAGGACAATTAGCTCCCCCCCAGAACCTTTGTGCATGCACTTCCCTGGACCTGAGGCTACCCCTATGTCACAGCTTTTTGCATTCTTTTCTCCCTTGCTTTTTCACTTATGGCAAGTTCACCAAAGTGTGCAGCCTACCAGTCTTGTTGCAGTGTCGTGGAATCAGGGAGACAGACTCGGATATCCGGTGGGCATAATGTTTGACTGATGCCCTTTGGATGTGCCGACATGGAATCCTTCAAATCCCCTTTGCCTTGGCGGGAGAGTGTGTTGAGGTGGGTAACCTCTGATTTTTGGCTTTGCCTGCTTTTGTGCCCTGCTTCCTGTGCTAGGTCTCAGAGCCCGTGTGGAGTTGGGTCCTGCCCCTCTACGTGTGTCAGGCTGAAGGTGTTGGCTACCCCCAACCACCCTTGTTTCCCTTTGGGACGTGGGATCCTGAGGTGGTTTGGGCGATTTACCACGTTACCCCCTTTTCCACAGAATTTCTGGGGCCTAAGTCTTATAGGCACCCAGGACCACCACCCCCCCTACGGTTGTGTGGTGGGGCTATCTCCTGCCCGAAGGGGACTTGAGTTGGGATATTTGGGGAGGATGGTGAGTGAGTGTGTGGGCACTAGAACCCCTGCTTCTGGGGTCCTGTAGTGCTGGGAGTGGAGAGTGACCCCCCCCCCCCACCAGGGTAGGCTTTGAGAGCCAATGGGCCTTACTGATGTCTTGTTGTTTTTGCATGTTTTGTCCTTCCTCCTTGGGGATCCTGAATCAGGCTACCGAGGATGTGCTGAGTGGAAGAGTGGGCTCTCTTTGTCCCCCCCTCTCCTGCCTTGAGGCCTCTTCCTTTGTGATTTCCAATGATTATTGCACCTTACCCTAACCGGGACATGGTTTGGAGGTTTTACATGTTCCTATGACCATTTGTACATGCTTTCTTTCCTTTGTTGTTTAGACCTCAAAGGGATTGCTTCGATTTCGCAATCCCGATGGATGCTCACTGAGTCTGAGTGGATGTGAGTGGTCTTCTTCTTGTGCTACGCGTACGTGCTAGGGAGGAGGCCGCGTGGGCTTGGAGAGGGTCGACGCGGGGATGGTAGCCCCGGACCAGCAAATCGAAGCATTGACCAGCCCCACATCCCGAGCGCCATCGGTAAGGCGCAAATCAAGCCCTGTATCCTCTGAAAGTGTCCATCCCTCGGAGATGGACTTCAGAGAGACCATGGATGTCCTGACGAAGGCCCTCATGGAGTTGGAAGAGTCCAGGAGAGAGCGCCTCACCATCCAATGCGGCATGGCGCGCCTCCCTATCTTAGAGGACTATTTTATTGACTTGGGTCCTGCCCTGCTGGTATGCAGGCCAGCCCTGGCCATCGAGGAGCGCTTGGAGTCCATGGAGAAGAGGATCTCAGTGATGGAGGAGGCCGTCAGCGCCCCCCTACCGACCTCCTCGAGTCCACCGAGCCCGGCAGCCCCCGCTCTCGACCACCCCCTGAGCCGGGCGCCTCAATCCCCCCAAGGGGAGGCCCCTATCCCAGTGGCCGCCCCCTCACAGCCCTAAAGGCGCCCATCAGTTGAAGGGCAGCCCCAATGGTCGCCGCCAACTCAGCAATGGCCGGCGCCTTCGAGTTCATCCAAGAGATCATGGGAACCGCGTGCGCCTACAACGGTGACGAGCACCCCACGCCGCTGCCGCCGAAGAGGATGTCGAGCGGGCCGACAAGTGGAGAGTCGACGACAATGTGAAGGGCCCGAACCAGCCCCAAGGGCCCCGTCACCGGCCCACGATGACTCCAAAGATCTGAGCAACGCCCCCGAGGTCCTGAATGACCCCCCTGCGCCGCCGGGGCTGAGATGGGGCCGAATCAACCCCCTTCGGCCCCCTCAGAGGAGCTCATGGAGTTGAGCACCGTTGCCGAACCGCAGAGCCCCGTGGAGGACCCCTTGGACTTCAGGGATGTCCGCTCAGGGGTCAAGGAGGCCGAGACGGATGCCCAATGCGCCCCCTCAGGGGCTGAGCAGGCCGAAGAGGGTACCACGAACAGGCAGGGCACTGTGGCAAATTGCCCCTGCCCTGAGGAGGCCCCGGAGACCATGCAGGACATGCTGGCGATCAACCCCAGCCCTGTGGAGGCTCCACAGCCTGCGCCACCACGGTCGCTCAATCGCCTGCAACAATTAAGGAGATTCATCGCTCCCGAGTGCTATGACCTGATCTGAAGCCCTTGGGATCCGCCATGCGGGGGACGTGCCTGCGGTTGCATTCAGGTACAACCGGATGACCTACGGGGAGTGGCACTACCCTGCCAAGACGCGCATCAAGTTATATGCAGGTCTGGTTTCTGGTTTCGAGCCCAGTCTGGATGTTTATAGGGGTCCCTGTGGGTAACAGGGATCCACCAGACTGGAGCAGAAACCAGCAGACCTGCAAGGTGTTACTTTTTGTGTTTGTCAGCAGGATTGATACATGTTGGGCTTGAGCCGTCGCAACCGGTCTATGCCACTGTTGTACATAGGAATCAGTGCAACGGCGGATTCTGAGTGTCTATAGGGGTATGTCAGCCTACGATGGCCAGAGCCCCGGAAAATCTGCAGTTGTGCTGATCTGCGGCCTGAGCCGCTGGAATCGGCCTGTGTCCAGTTTCTTTCACTTCCTTTCTCAGTCCGTGGGTGGATAGAAATACCCTTTAGGGGTGGACCGCGACCGGGGCAGTTCGTTGGCAAGATAGGTCACCAGTTTCAGTATCAGAACCTGCCCCCCCTTGAAGGTTAAGTGCCGCAGGCGAACACCCAGGTTGGTATGGGACCTGTACCAGAGGGGTGGCTGTAGACCTGTATACCACTATATACCTGGTACCATGATAGCAACTGTATTCCGCATGTATACTCTGTATACACTGTAGACTGTATACCGTATACGGCTTCCTGGCTGTATACTTCCGGTATACGGAGACTGTAGACCTGTAGACCTGTAGACCTGTATACCTGTATACCTGTGTATACGAGCTGTATACTACAGGTATACGGAGCTGTAGACCGCGTCTGTAGACATTTGGCTGTAGACCTGTAGACCTGTAGACCATGAATCCAAGTCCTACATACAATATGTATTGCGAACACCCATGACTGGACATATGTGTTTATTGGTGTATGGATACAAGGAGTGATGGGCATATCACATATGTATGCCATGCAATATGTGTTGATATAGTCTCTCACGTAAATTTTCATGGAGGGAACAATATTTGTTTGCAGAGGAGTGGTATGTACCGTACACACCTACCCACCTTCCTTAACACATTGAGTCATATGTTGCACCTTGACTGCATACATGCATGCATGCTAGTGTTGCCACCCCCTCCCCCCAAATGGTGCCCGTGGCTCCAGCCCCGTAGGCGGCTAGGGGCAGGCGTCTTCTGGAGGTAGCTGCACCTTCAAATGCAGTAGGTATGCTTTGACTAAGATTTTTGAAATCAAATTTTGTGGTAAAGTTCAGGATTTACATTACAATCCCCAAGGAATCCGAACTGGAGTACCAACAGAAGACCACCCAGACCAGAATTTATTCACATTGCATTGTATGGTGCTGTGTGAGTTAGTGTGTGTGGGTGTGTATGTGTGTATGTGTGTGTGTTTGTGTCTGTTGGTGACGTACGTTCTGGTGCTAACAGGTTTGAGAACAAGAAATTTAAGATCAAGCAAAGCCCAGAACTTCAAGATCAAGCAAAGCCGAGAATTTCAAGATCAAGCAAAGCCGAGGACGACGACGACCACGCAGACCACGAGGACATCAACGCCGCCGCCAGTGTGCAAATTGTGGTGTGCATAGTGTGTGCGTGCGTGCCGTGTGCTCAATGTGTGCGTGCAGTGTGCACAGTGCGTGCGTCCGTGCAGTGTGTACAGTGCGTGCGTGCAGTGTGCACAGTGCGTCCGTGCACTGTGCAGAGTGCGTGCGTCCGTGCAGTCTGCAGAGTGCGTGCGTCCGTGCAGTGTGTACAATGGGTGCGTGCACTGTGCACAATGCGTGCAAGTGTGCACAATGGGTGCGTGCAGTGTGCAGAATGCGTGCGTGCAGTGTGCACAGTGCGTGCGTGCGTGCAGTGTGCACAATGGGTGCGTGCAGTGTGCACGCTGCGTGCCAGTGTGCACAATGCGTGCGTGAAGTGTGCATAATGCGTGCGTGCAGTGTGCATAGTGCGTGCGTGCGTGCAGTGTGCACAATGGGTGCGTGCAGTGTGCACAATGCGTGCCAGTGTGCACAATGTGTGCGTGCAGTGTGCATAATGCGTGGGTGCAGTGTGCACAGTGCGTGCGTGCCTGCGATGTGCTCCATGTGTGCTGCTGGCTGCTGGCTGCTGCTTGCTGCCTGCTGCCTGCTGCCTGCTGCAGCTTGCTGCTTGCTGCTGCCTGCTGCCTGGGGCCTGCTTATGCTTGCCACTGCTTCCTGCTTCCTGCTGCCTGCTGCCTGCTGCTTGCTGCTGCCTGCTGCTGCTTGCTGCTTGCTGCCTCCTGCTGCCTCCTGCTGCCTGCTGCCTGCTGCCTGCTGCTGCTTCCTGCTTCCTGCTGCCTGCTGCTGGCTGCTTGCTGCTGCCTGCTGCCTGCTGCCTGCCTGCCTGCTGCCTGCTGCCTGCTGCTTGCTGCTGCTTCCTGCAGCCTGCTGCCTGCTGCTGACTGCTGCCTGCTGCCTGCTGCCTGCCTGCCTGCCTGCCTGCCTGCTGCTGCCTGCTGCCTGCTGCCTGCTGCCGCCTGCCGCCTGCCGCTGCTGCCGGCTGCCGGCTGCTGGCTGCTGGCTGCTGCTGGCTGCGGGCTGGCTGCTGCCTGCTGCCTGCCAATGCATGTTTTCTTCTGCACTTTGTTCCCTGCAACGAATCAGATGTTTCAGTGCTCCCCACTTCAAGCAAACTTCGAGGGGCATGAGCTAGCCCTGCTTTCCCACTGCAATGACATTTGGCCGGAATTGATAATCACACCGCTTCTTCGTCGAAGGGGGCCCTGCAGGATTGGCCCCATTTTCTGGTGAATTGCAGGACCATTGTCGGACTACTTTCATTCCAATTCCAGGAGACGGCTGGGACATTTGTGCTTTTTTTTTTTGGGGGGGGGGCATCATTTGTCTGGTTAATTGGTACCACAACAAGGGCTGGAGGTCAGCATAATGTAGTGCAGGCAACCCCCGCCGTTGCAAAATGGCACGGCTCCATTAAATTGGAAGGGGGACTCATTGCCACGTTGCACGGTGCACTGATCACAGCCCCTTGGGTGCGGGGCCTGCGTCAGAAAAATTTCTGGCTTTTCGCGCACGAATACACCGATTGCAGGACGTTGGCAGATTTCTGAACGAAGTATCCAACCAAATTTAAGGAGTTGCAACATGCTTGTGTTCAACTGCAGGGGCAGAGACTTTATTTCGGTGATTCTGATTGTGTACGATCTGTGTTTTGCCAAGGCTTTGGGGTCACAAACTCCGTGTGCAAGGCATGTTCTTTGTTGTGTAAAGAGGCGTCTTTGGGAAAGCGGCAAAAAGTTGGACCCAGCCCTGGATCCAAAACTCGCAATACATTCTTAACATTTTCAGAGATCGGCAGTGCCAAAAGGAAGCAAATGCAAACAACAAAGTGCGCCAATCGGCGCACCACACGGGCAGCCCAACGCACTGAGATTTTGGAAAGACGCATGGCCAAAATGGTAAAATGCAGTGAGCATTGGGATGATTTAACAGCTTTTTTCCACAATTTACGGAAGGCTTACCGCTCCGGGGTTTTGCAAAACCATCCGAAATTGGTAGATGTATTGCAAGGAATATCTCAGTGCTTGAAAAACGGCACCCGAAAAGGGCGCACATTGTCAAAGACCGAGAAACATTTTTATGCATTGTTGTTGAATGCCGGCGGTGCCTGGGCACATAAATTTGTGTCAAAAATATTCTTAGGTCCTGATCTCCGGACAAGAAAAGTCAAATAGATCCAGTATCGCCCAGTTGAGCGCAGCTGACTTGGAATTCACTCTGGATTGCTTTAGGAAATTGAAGAAGTGGCTCGTCTTATCCGGATTGCACGATGCTCCGGGTATTATCGCTGAAGATGCTACCACAGTCCTTCGGCGACCGGATTGGGAACGGTGTACAACAATGGTCAACAATGCTTTGAGGCATGGTATCGAAGTATACGGGTTCTCTGGTCCACCGATCACCATTTATTCTGTACAGGAACTACGTGATCATTTTAACAAAGCCGGAACAACCATGGCATCTTATGTTTATTTGTATCTGTGGTCTTTGTACCTGTATACTTTCTGTAGACTCTCTGTAGACCTGCGGACCTGTATACCGACCTGTAGACCTCTGTAGACTATCTGTAGACCCTGTATACCTGTATACCTGTACACCGGTATACGGTTACTATCATGGTACCACTGTAGACTCTGTAGACCACCCCTATGACCTATACCTCATTTTTCAATGCCTCATTGGTGCCATCCACTGAGTCCTATGGACCTGCAGTAGTGAGGGGTAGACCAGGACGCCCTGCCCCTGTGGGGACCCCCCCCCAGCGCATGTGCCAGCTCTGGTGCCATGGGAGTGCCTGGTCACAGAGTGGAAGGGAGGCCCACGTCCTATCACCAGTGGGACATTACTGTCACACCGAGACGGGTGCTGTGTGGGTATCCACATGACACTTCCCAGCCTGGAGGCTGCACAGGATGTGGCCGATGATGGGAGTAGTGGGCTAAGGGCGACTGGAGCGCATATCTGCGCAAGTGGGGCAACCAGAAACGAAGGGACGAGGTAAACCGTGAGCACCACGGCAAGGCACAGTGCCAAGGAGGGGTTGGAGTGGCGCCAAGCGCTAGAAACCGTTGGGGAGGGGAGTGACCACAAATGGAGAGGGAAGGCCTTGACCAGGGCAGCCCCACCAATATCCTGAATGACAGTGGGTGACTGACCCTGAGGAAGGCAGAGCATGGCGCGCCCAGCCAGGGGACCAGTTTTTCAGGTGTTTTTTATGCCAATTTTGGACCCCCTGCAAGGACAGTACCCAGGCAGCGACCTACGAGTCGCGCCGAAAGAACACAGGTGGGTACGGCGGGATATACCCCGCATGAAGGCGGCGCCAGGGGGTTGGACCCCTCGGGGTGCCAACCCTCGAAAACAGAGGCGGTGTTGGGACACCGGAGGGATGTTACCCTGAGGTATGGCTGGATCTGGGGTCTGGGTTCATGGATCCTATGCCTTAGCCCTGCTGATTGGGTACAATATGCCCAGGTAGCCATGGACTGAGTGCCATGGACCTACTGATTGGGCATGAGATGGCATGGATGAGAAGGTAAGGGGTGCTCTGTCGAGACCCTTGACTTTCAGGATGTCATGACATGCCAACCCACTGAAGAACTATTCTTTCCGCTCCTTATTGGGTCTGAGTCAGGGATGCCCAGCGACAAGCTGGTGGCTACCTGGACGGTTGGACGTCAATCCCACACACACACCTGTGAACACACAGTCAGCAGGCAAGGACAGAATGGAGAGACCCCTACAGGTTTCGCAACCACCGGCAGGGACCCACTGTGAAAGTGGTCCTGATACCACGCCCATTTGTCCAGAAATACTGAGAAGTTTGCTGCCATTGACTCCAGCAGGATTAACACCTGAACAGGGCTTGAGCGAAGGACTGAATGAGGTCCAAAGACTGACTGGGGGACCCCTGAGAGCAGTAACCCAGAGTCCCCATCCGATGAATTTGGCTATGCTACAACATATCAGTCCTGCTCGCCCCGTCCGGGAGTATAGCTACCCAGGCTGGGATTTGACAGAGTTCCAGAGGGTGGATTCAATAAGATACTCCCCTTGCTTCGATGCCAGCAAATGGAGTAAGAAAAAGTCACTGCCATGTCTTTCTTGGAGGGCTTGATCCAGGCTAAGCCCCCCTTAAGACCCTTTGTTGATGCTAAGACAAACTTAAATGTTTTTATCACTCTTTTGTTGCTTAAAGTACACTTTCTCAAGTAACTAGGGTTGTGACCCTAGCCCCCCCCCATGAAGTTCACCCCTACCACTCAACTGAGCGGAGGTACCTTCCTTCATGGAGGACATACCAAAATAAAACAGGCATTTCATGCTTGTTGGCCTTGGAGGTTAAGCCTAAGTGGTCTCCCACCCCAAGACCCTATACTCAATTGTTTCTACCACTTATTGTGGTCCTACTTTGTAACTGTTTCTGAATGCAGTTGCTTGGCCTAGTCATTTTCTGTGTGGTCCTGACATCTATGCCCCTCAGTCCTAACCAGGACCATCTCACCCAAAAGAGTGCACATGAAGTGCCTATTGCAACCTCTGAGGCAAGAGTCAGACCAATTTTCATATAAAACCTTTTGTATTATCCATTTGTGATTGAATCTATGTGCATAAACCTGCTTTGTCTATCTGCAGCCCTTCTGTTTTACACTGGATTCCAAAACCAATCATTGATTCGATCCACATTCAGTCCTTGCTCTACTTGCTGCTTTGGTTTCCGGGTTTTCAACTACAAAACCTGCAGGAATACATCAAAAGACCTAGGGCATAATTCAAGGACATCTTTCCGGTAGCAGAGACAGTCCCTTGTGACCTTTTGAACCGACCCTGAGAAGAAGTGCAGAACAAAAGCTCAACAACAAGTTCATCATGTCCACGCCAAGCGTCAGGACCTGGCCTATCCCAACTGTCCAAGTACAAATGGGCAGCATGGCCCACCAAATGAGTGAACCACCACACCGAGCTCCACATCATCTGAGTGGCGCATCTGGGTCCCAAGGAGATCCAGAACGCAGAAGGGCGGAAGAGAATAAAGGCCTTACAACCGAGGCCTTAGCAGCACACGGTGGAGACAGCTTCAGTCACCTCCACAGACGTGTGGCTGCTTCAGTATCAAGATCAAATTGTCCAGCTTCATCCTCAACTGCCATTGAAGGACCTGAGGAGTATGAAGAGCTGAAGCAGAAGATGGATGAGTACATCCTACATCAGGAGTACTACAAATCCATCCGTGGGGAAGATGGAGAG
The DNA here is from genome assembly GCA_964036045.1 of Eutreptiella sp. 'Long Island Sound 2002'. NCBI lineage: Eukaryota > Euglenozoa > Euglenophyceae > Eutreptiales > Eutreptiaceae > Eutreptiella > Eutreptiella sp. 'Long Island Sound 2002'. Next base: position 5,310,797 of record OZ038378.1, read on the forward strand.
GAGCCACTGGCTGTACATGAATCCATACCACGTACAGACCTAGGGTCCTACGCGCACTCGGGTCCTCCGTCCACTGCATCCCTGCCAAGACGAACAAGACCTGAGTATCCAAGACCATGTTATCCAACCCCAAGGGCTCCCGAAGTGGGCCCAACACGAGTCGAAGAACAACATCATCCAAGGCCAACCTACGGTACCCTGGATCAAACGGCCGAGCTGCGGGCCAAATTCCTGTCTGGACCAGAAGATCCAGATGTGACGGCCTTATCGGAGGCCATTAAGGCTAAACTGGGTATTGCAGAACCCTTACCCAAGCCTGAGTTGCTCTCTCTCTCTCCAGGGCTGAGTTCCCTGGCCGAAGATCTCAAGAGATCGAGGGTCTCAAGGCTGTTGCCTAAGGTCACCTGCCCCAGCCCCTTTCACCCCCGTGCCACGACTGTGCCTATGGCGGATCTACAGGACGTGCCTGTCACAGAGAGTGAGAGAAGAGGGCTGTCAGCCCTGGCCCCTCTTGCCAGCGTGTCGCCTACAGGCCTAACTCCGGGGGGTGGGAAGACGGGCAGACCAATTGCCCAGGCGAACATCCAGCTGGAACTGCCGGAGTTCGACCCCAAAAATCTGCCTGAATGGGCAGAAGAATTTGCAGAGTTCCTTTTGTTGACTGGCCAATCCCATGTGGATGTGGCCACCAAATGTTCACTGCTAAAACGCTCTTGCAAAAAGAAATTTTTGCAAAAACAGGTCAAACAGATTGTGAAAACCTGTTCTACTTGAACAGAGGTACTCCTGAGGTTAGAGAAAACATTCCCAGTCTATGAGACTGACCTCAGCGTACGCACACAGATCGAGGAGCTACCTATGCTCCCGGAGTTTCCATCCGCTGCGCGAATTTCTGAGTATGTGTGCGACTTGGAGTACTTTTTTTCGAGGATGAACGTTGGCTCCTACGGAGCCACTGAGCCCCACCTGTGGCTCATGAGTAAGATCCCCCAGCGTACGTGGGATGATTGTCGCTCCACCTCTGAGAGGAAGAGCAGGACCCACTCGTACGATACACTGGTGGATCTCTTGATTGAGCTAGCTCTTGAGAGAGAGAATGACTCCCACATGGAGAAATTCCTCAAGAAGCATTTGGGACGAGGTGGTACCCCTACCCCCGAACGTGGCGAAGGGAAGGGGCATAAAAATCCCACTAACACCAACCAGGGAGGTGGTAAAGGGAGGGGCAACCTACGTGCCATGAACGAGGTTCCAACTGATGCAGGCACACCCCCCCTGTTTTACTGCCGACCTGTCAATGACAAGGGCGGACCTTGTCATGCCTCTGACTGCGATCTCCGCAGTGGCTGTATGCTGCAGATGAAACGTCAGCAGCATACTAAAGATGGGAAAACTGTGACCCATCAGGACCACTTCAGGTGTACCATCACCTGTGGTTACTGTGGCAAACGTCGTCACTATGAGGACGAATGCCACATCAAGAAACGCGAGAGTGACAAACTCAAGGGTCAGGAGGCGGAGCGCCAGAAGACCCAGACGCCCGCCAGAAATCCCCCGAATGGGAATAAAGGTAAAGGAGGTGGCAAGGGGGGTGGCAAAACAGGACCCCCTAACCCCCAGAGGCGCTCATCAGCGCCCGTTGCAACACCTACTCCTGCTGCTACACCCGCTCCTGCCGCAGGTGTCCCCCAGAAGCGCCCCCAAGGGGATAACGCTACCCCTGAGGGGAAAAATTCTAAGAAGAGGCGCTTGGCCTGGATGGCCAAGTCCCTCATGGCTGCAGGGGTGGATGTGAAATTCCCTGATGAGGAATAGGGGGGCGGCTCCGAAGAGGAGGACTTGGTTTTCTGGATCCTCGTGAAAATCGGGGATCAGGTTTTTCGAGCAGTGCTTGATACCGGTGCAACACTCTCCATAGTGGCCCGGCGCCTGCTTAAAATTTTCAGGAAAACTAAGACCGTGGCCATAAGAGTAGGGGATGGGCGTACCATCCATTCCTTGGGGGGGGTCGATGTAACCATATGTCTGGGCGACGAAACCGTGACCCAACACTGCAGAGTGTTGGACACTGACGCCTTTGACATCGTCATTGGCACCGACTTTCTAAGAAGAAACCCCGAGGTTAAAATGCTGTCCCTACAGCGTCCTTACTCTTTGCACTGCGACTTTGGCAGTGGGCTATTCTCCGTTCCTTTGGAGCTGTCAGGACGAAAAGAGTCTGGGCTGCGCTACGCAGCCAAGACGAATTATCGTACTGAAAACTACCAACTGGCCCGTCATGTTCTCGAAAATGGACTGGCGGCCCTTCAGGTAAACCTGGATGAGATCCAGGTGGAATTGTTTGCGAGCCAACAAGAGCACATCATGCAGTTGTACTGCTCGAAACAAATGAACAATGCTTTCCGTTTCTTTTGGAAAGCAATGGGCCTAGCGTATGCTAACCCTCCCTTCTCCCTGCTCGCGAAGGTTCTAACCAAGATCGCTCATGAGGGAGGAAGGGTTGTTATGTGCACCCCTGACTGGGGTTGCTCTGGTGAACATGCTTACTGGCGCCGTATGCTTGACCGAATGACCGTGGGAAGAGTGCAACTCCCCGACGGCCCCATCTATGTGCCTGAGGACTCAGACACAGCTATGCAGGCCCCTGAGTGGGCCAGTTTCCTGTCCATCATCGATGGATCTCTCAATCCTGTACCCCTGTGTGACCTGGACCAGGTGCTACTAAAAGAGGTCATGGCCGAAAATCGTGGCCTGACCCTTTATGATCTCAAAAATTGATCTCCTGAGCACCTATCTGCCACACTTACAGGGTGTGAGTCTCCTGATGACTATCTGGAACCTGCAGCTGTAAAAGAGGATGCTGACGACCAACTGTCTGAGATCGCCAGCACTATTCCCTCTGTTGATCCCAGCTGTCTTGACCTAAAACATAGTGCTTTCCTGGCCCAGCTGTTGCTAGAGGAGGTAGATCTAGAGTCAACCTCTGAACCCGCTTCCTCTGTTGGGAAACCAGTGCTACACATGCAGCCTGTGCACACAGGTGAACCCGTGGCCCGGAGTGCTGATGCTCTGGCACGGCCTGCTGCTAATAACATGCCATTGTCTGAGCATGACACTCAAGAACTCCGACGGCTGTTGTACCTGAAGGCCGAAGGTATTGAGCGCCAAGAGCGGCTGCAATACCTCAGACAGACCTGGAAATACTCCATCTGGTCTGAGGAGGACGATGAGTCCTATACGCTGCCTGATCCTGAGATACCTCTAGTGTATTCTCTACACTATGGGCAGCATTGTCCCCCTGAGTGGGACGATGCTACTGTACCTGCCGAAACTGCTGATCGGCATAAAAAGAAAGAACATGGAAAAAGCAACCTCCATGCTGATGAGGATTTCCTTCAGAAAGTCGAGAGTCTTAACCTTGACCCCCGCCTGAAGAAACTGCTTATAACCTATGAGGAGGTGTTCGGCGCCTTGCCGCCTCCCCTTTCTTGTAAAAAACTGGTCCAGATGGACCTGAAATTGAAACCAGAATTTGAAAAGACGCGAGTGAGGCGTCGTCCCTATCCCGCTCCACAGGAACAGGTTGAAGAAATCGAGCGCCAGATCCAAGAATGCATTGATGCTGGCCTCGTTGAAGAGTATAAACACGGGGACTATCCCCATCACTGCAATCCCTGTTTCCTTGTTGCTAAACCAGGGTCGACTGCCCTACGTCTTGTTGTAGACTATGGTGAGGTCAACAAGAAAACCCAGAACCACTCAGGGAGTATTCCTAACATGGAAAACACCCTGGAGCGTATTGCCAAATGCAGGTTTAAGACCAAAATGGACAAACGCTCTGGTTTCTGGCAGGTTGACCTAACCGCCGCAGCTCAGGAGCTGCTTGCCTTTATAACCCCTAAGGGTCGTGTCTTCAAGTGGAAGGTTATGCCTTTTGGGGTGGCTAATGCCCCAGCGCTCTTCCAGGAGCTTATGAACAAAATTTTGTACATACTGAGGCGCAGGCCTCTAATACAAGAGTTGATTTCTCGGGGTGCAGAAATGGAGGCTCACATCGACGACAAGAGTTTGGGTACTAATACCAAAGAGGACCATGTCCTTCTCCTCCGTGAATTTTTCACTGTCTGTCAAGAAAACCATCTCCGAATCAAACTCGAAAAATGTGAGTTTATGAAAGAGGAGATGGAGTATTTGGGTTTCGACGTGGGGTATGGCTGGTGGAAACCAGCCGCGTCTAAGATGCAGCCCCTACAGGACATGCAGATTCGCGATGACCCTAAGAAGGGTCTACACGATGTGAGGAGTTTCGTGGGCGCCTGTAATTTCTATCGGCGTCACATCCACAATTTTACTTACTCCTCTGCACCCCTCACTGACCTGATCAAGAAAACTACTCCCTGGAGGTGGACCTCCAGAGAGGAAGAGTGTTTCCAGGAGTTGAAGAAGAAGATTGCCTCCTCCAACTGCCTGGGAGTGCCCCGCCCTGAGGGCGAGATAGTCCTGATCACTGATGCCAGTGATGTAGGGGGGGGAGGTACGATCTACCAATGGCAGGAGCTTAACCCCGCTGAACTAACCCACTGCCATTATCGTACTACTGGACTGAACCGTGATGGTTCGTTGAAACATGACTATCCTGCCAGTGAGTGGCGACTGGTGCCACTGGGACACTGGAATTGGAAATGGAACCAAGCGCGTTCCAACTACAGCACCTATGACCAGGAACTCCTGGCCGGTATGTTGGTGCTATCGTCACAATCCCGACTCCTGGGATCTAACCCTATTGTCTGGCTGTGTGACCAGGAGCCTGTGAAGTCTTTTCAGAAGGGCCCACCACCGGAAAAAGCAAAGCTAAAACGGTGGTGGACTTACCTGAGCCAGTTCAGGCTGACAGTGCATCATATTCCTGGGATTAAGAATGAACTGTCTGACTATATATCGCGCAACAACTTCGATGCGCTTATTGGTGAGAGCTCTGAGGCGCTCGCCAAAGAGGCTTTCCAGCGTATGGATGTCCAGCTTGACCTGTCCATGCGCACTGCTGGAATCCTGGAGGGTTGGAGTCTAACCGACTATCAGTCAGAGTATGAAGAAATTCTCCAAACCCTCAGCACTGGTCTCGAACCCCGTGTCATTGACGGGCACCAGTGGTATAAAAACAATCAGTACCTCCTCTACGAGGAGGGAATTGTGGTGCCTGAGGCACGACTGGATGGGTGCCTACAGTGGTCCCATCTCAGTTCGGGTCACACTGGCGCTAATCGCTCAGTGGCTTTCTTCCGTGAGTGTTTCTACTCTAGTCTAACCCTGACTGAACTGAGGTCGCGTATGCAGACCATTGTGGATGCTTGTGGCTGTCATGCCAGCAAGCAGAGCGACAGTAGGGATAGGGGTCTGATCTCCAGCTTACCCATACCCTATTGTGCTAACTCTCTTCTCTACGTGGATTACATCCACGGCCTACCACGCTTTGGCGGCTATGATAGTTGCCTCGTGGTCACCTGTGGTCTATCTCGCTTCACCCGTGTGTTCCCTTGCAATAAGAAAATCACAGGTGAGCAGACGGTAAAAATGTTGGTCGAACAATGGTTCGAACCCTATGGAGCACCTAAACAGGTGCACTCTGATGAAGATGTACGCATCTGCAGTGACACTGGGTGGTACAAACGAGTGCTAAATGCCCTCAACGTGGAGGTAACCACAGGTGTGCCCTATACTCACACGTCTAACCCTCTCTGTGAGAGACAGAACCGTGTGGTGGAGGTAGGTAGGTAGGTGCACTCGGTCGTGGAGAGGCGCCCCATGGTTCCCCCTGGCGTCGCCCCTGTGACGAACAGGAAGAGGCTTCGCGCGTGAAGAGGGGAGGCGGCTTACTTCCCGCTAGACCTGACTGTTGGGCCCCAACTAAGCGGCCCCGGGCTACGCCGGGAGGGCTGATCGCCGCCAGCGTGACATGCTTGTCTCGCCGGGAGGGTGTGCCCCCGTGCTTGCGCACGTCCCCTCCTTTGGGCGGAACCCTAGGGGTTCACCGGACTTCCTGGCGTATCCCGTTCCCAAGGCGTGCATGCACGTTCTTGGTACTAGGGTTCCGAGGCGCTTGGGTGTCGCACGCTCCGACTCGAGTCCCAAAGCAGCGCAGGCCTTAGGATGCAGCCTTACCCCCGGGCTCCGGATCTCGTTTTGCCGGGTCACCTGCATGGCACGGGCTGCCTCAGTGCCCGGGCTGTGGGCACTGGGTTTCCTACCGTTGTGTTGTGTTTGTGTTTGGGTCCGGTTGGCGGTTGGGTGCGGGTTTTGTTAACCCCGTCAGTCCTGGCTGGGGTCTTGGGTGGGTGTTTTTGGGCTCGATTTGTGGTGTTGTCCCTCTAGTGTCGGCTATTTGTGGTGTTCGTGGTTGGGCTTCGGTTTCGGCCTGCTTTTGGGACGTGTGTGGTTTCGTGGGCGCCCCGCTTGCCCCCCGCCGTTTCCGGTTCCGGCGCGCGGTGTGGGCGTGTGTGCTGGGCCCGGGTCTCGCCTGTGCCCAGTCTGTCTTGGCTGGGTTGTCGGGGTGTGTTTTTTTTTTTTTTTTTTGCGCTTTGGTTTTTTCTTTTCTTTTTTTTTTTTTTTTCTTTTTCTGGGCTTTGTGGTCCCTGTCCCTCCATCCCCTTTCTTTCGGGCTGGGCTGGTGGCTCTCTTTTTTTTTTTTTTTTTTTTTCCGTGTCCCTTTTCCCCGTGGTCCGCTGTTACTGGCTTGGTGTTGCCGGTTTTGGGTGGGTGGTTCCCCTGTGCCTCTGCGGGGGTCCCCCCCCCCCCCTTTTTTTTTTTTTTTTTTTCTGGGGGGGGGGGGCTGGCCGCCTGTGTTGGTGTTGGCGGGTGGTTGGGCGGCTGTGGGCTGTTTTCGTGCCTTTTCCCCTTCCCCCCTCCTTTTTTTTTTTTTTTTTTGGGGGGGGCTTGCCTGTTCCTCCCTCTGCCTTCCCTGGGCTGGCGCACGCACTGGCCCGTATTCAGTGTTGTCTTCCGGGCTGCTGTCTTCAGTTGCGTTCTGTGTGGCCATGTTCCGGCCCCATGGGTCGGGTGGGCTCTGTACACGGTGGGCTCGGCGCCCCTTCTTGCTGGGTTAGGTCCTGGCTCTGCCGGCTGGGCGGCTGCGCCAGGCGGCTGCTTGTGGCTTTGGGTTAGGGGGCTGGGGTTGCTCGTGTCCTTACCCCTCTGCGGTGCCGGCTGTAATCTTCTGGGTGGTCCGTCTCCGTTGTCGCCTGGCGCGCTGTGGCCCCGTGTGTGGCCTGTGGTGCTGGTGTGTGGCGTGGTGGCGCGGCGCCTTCCCGGGTGTGCGGTGGCTGGCTTCGGTTAGTCCCTCAGGTTAGGGTCAGTTGTGTCGTGTTGTGCCGCTCTGTGCCGCGTCGCGTCGCGTCGTGCTGTGGTGCGTTGCTCTGTGGCGCGCTGTGGTGCGGTGTGCCGTGGTCTCGCGTGGTGCCGCGGTGGGTCAGTGGAGGTCAGCCTGGCCTGTGTTGGTCGGTTAGGTCTTCGGGAAATTCTGCTGAATGATCACGGTGTCCTTGGGGCGTGCACACTGACTCTCACCCATGGACTCATTCTTCACCGGGCCTCGCAGACAGGCAGGTGTACTCGGGGTGTAGGAAAGGCGTTCCTTCTCCAAGGCAGACAAACAGACATCAGGAGTCGGACGGTGGAGGTGGCTTCCGAACGCTGTTTGAGTGGCGAACGGCTTTCACTGCAGCTCGGCTGCGCTGGCAGGGTCCGGGTCGGTGCCGCCTGCAGGGATGAGCTCATACTGTAGGGTCAGGGGGATGTCCATATCTCCGGTGCTGAACTGCTGGGGTCCGGGGCATCGGTAGTATTCTTGGCACTTCCAGTCTTCACGGCGCTCGGAGATGGCCTTGAAGGGGGCACCGTCCAGCAGCACCAAAGCCTTCGCGATCGATCACAGCCTTTCGCTTCCCCTTGCGGTGCTCGATATTCATCATGGACGGGATCGGTGTGCCGCCGCAGTGCCATTCCTCCACTGGACGCAACAGGTTGGTGACGGACGTCCTCACGGACGTGAGACCAGCCGAGATCAAGCCCCCGTAGCAATACTCTGCGTCAAACCGCGACGGTAGCGCAGCCCGGCCCTTATAGCCCATGGTGTGGTCGCGTGACGGTCCGTGGGGTTGCCCTCCCTGGGGGCCTGTGCCTTGGTCCCGTGTCCTCTGGGGGTGTCGGTCCGTAGTCGTGGGTGCCGCGGCCGTGCTTTCGTCCTCTTCCGGTGCCTGTGAGTTGGCCTTCGTGGTGGTCGGGGTCGTCGGCTGGCGGTGAGGGCATGGTGGTGTGCCGTGCGGCGGTGTTCCCTGCGGCCTCCTCTGTGGGTGTGGCCCGTTCTCCCCGTGTAGGTGTGCCCTCCGTTCTCCGTGTGGTTTCCGGTGGCCGGTGGGCGTGCGCTGGTGTGATCCGCATGGCGTCCGATGTTTGCTTCGGTGGTGTGTGTTGGGGTGTTTGGTGGGGGTGGGGCGGCGCTGGTCTCCCCGTCGGTGTGGGTCGTGGTACCTGTCGTGGTGCCCTTTTCCTCCGTGTCTTGGTCCCCGTTCCCGCTCCTTCCTGGTTCTTGGGTGGTGTCCTGCCCCCATGTGGTGTCGCTTCCGGCGCCCTGTCCCTGCGTGTGCCTGCCCTCACTTGGGGCCCTTCCGTGTCCTCTTGCCTGTGTGGTCCTTGGTGCCCCTTGCCCTTCCCTTGCCCTTGTCCTGCCCCTTCCTGGTGTGGTGGTGGTGGGAGGGGCGGGGTGGGGAGGGGGCGCCGGTGGCCCAGGCTTGGGGGTGGGTGGCCTGGAGCCACTGGCGGAGGGCTTGGGGGGTGTAGGGGGGGCGGAGGCCCTGGACCGCATCGCGGAGGAGGGCCTCCCATGCCGCTTGCGGCATGATGGCCTCCGGGGCAGCCTCGTTGGGGTTTGCGGGGGTGCGGGTGCGCACCTCCTCGAAGGTATGCACCATGTGCACCCCTTCGTGCCTTCCCGCTCCTCCGGCCCATTTCACCCAGCGGCGGAGCTCCTGCAGAGCGGAGGGAGACCACCAGGCGAGGTAGGCGGGGGCCCGGGGGGGGGAGGGGTCCGTGCCTGGGGTCCTGGAGCGGCGGGGGGAAGACGTGGACCTGCGGTGGTGGCGGGGGTGGCGGTGCCTGGGGGAGCGGGAGCGGCGGCGGCGGGGGCTGGGGGTGGAGGACGGGTACGGGCGGAGGGGGGAGCGGGAGGGGGAGGTGGACATGGGGCGGCGGTGGCGCGCTCGGTGGCGTCCGGGGGAGCGGGAGTGGTGGTGGCGGGGGCTGGGGGTGGTGGATGGGTACGGGTGGCGGGGGGAACGGGGAGCCCGGCGGGGCGTGTGGGGGGAGGGGGAGGTGGACGTGGGGCGGCAGTGGCGTGCCTGGCTGCGTCGGGGGGAGCGGGAGTGGTGGGGGCGGGGGCTGGGTGGCCGGTGGGGGGAGGGGGAGGGGGACATGGGGCGGCGGTGGCGCTCGTGGTGGTGCCCGGGGGAGCGGGAGCGACGGGAGCGGGGTCCCTGGGGGTCGTGGTGGTACCTGGGGGAGCGGGAGCGGCGCGAGTGAGTGGTTGAGGCGCGGTGGGAGTGTGGGCGCCGTGGGCGAGTGTGCCGTGCGGGGGGGGAGCGGGAGCGCCGCCGCTTGCGGGACCGGCCCTCGTCGCTCGAGTCGGGCCAGTCCGGAAGCGTCGGCGGCCTCTGGGGGGCCTCGCGCGGCGCCGCTTGGGGGGGGAGGTCCCCCGTCGTCCTTGGGGCCCCTTCGGCCATCGGATGGTGGCCGGGGGGGTACGGGGCGTCACGCGGTGCTGGTGGGGGGGGGAGGTCCCCCGTCGTCCATGGGGCCCCTTCGGCCATCGGTTGGTGGCCGCGGGGGTACGGCTGGAACGGGGGTGGTGGCTGGTACGGGGGGGGTGGGTATGCGGGCGGGGCGTTCGGCGGCCGCCATCCCGTCCGCTGGTGCTGTTGGTGTACGGGGGGTTGTGGCCCGGTGGGGTAGGGCGGTGGGCAGTGGTAGTGGTGGGGGTGGTGTTGGTAGTGGTGGTGGTGGGGCCGCTGGTGGTGGTGGTGTGTGTAGTGGTGGGGTTGGTGTTGCGGGTATGGCCCATGGAGTCCTTGTGGGTTTTCCGGTCCCCCTTGTGGGGGTGGGGGGTTGGGCATCGTGGGCAGTCCCCGGGGCTGCACTATGTGGTGGGCATGGGGGAAGGGTTGGGGGTCGGGCTTGACGGTGACGATGGTTGAGGGGTCCCACGTCCCTGGGTTGGTTTGGCCGGCGGCGGTGGTGGTTTGTGGGGGATGGATGACGGGGCGCTTGGTGACGGGGATTTTGACGAGGGTTTGGACGGGGTCGTGCTGGGTGGCCGTCTCCGCGGTGGTGGTGGGTGCCGGCGGGAGGGGGGCGCGGGTCGTGGTGGGTGGGGGGTCCTGGCTTGGGCGAGGGCCCGGGCGGGGGTGGTATCGGGTGGTTTTGTGTCGTTGCGTATGCGGTGTTGTGTGTGGTCGCGTGGGCGCCGGCTTGGGTTTGGGGTTGGGTTTGGGGTTGGGGTCCGGTTTGGGTTTGGGGTCGGGTTTGGGGTTGGGGTCCCGTTCCAGGTTGAGGAGTACCTCTGTCCGGAGGTGTGAGGGCGTCGATGCCGGGTCGGGGGTTGTCCCGGTGGGTTGCCGGGGTGCCTGAGTCGCCTGTGTGGGGGTTGGGGGGTTGGTGCGTGCGGCCGCGGCTTTGGCTTTCGCCGTGGCCTTGAGGATGAGTTTTTCGGGGGAGGGGGGGGTCGGAGGATGAGGTGGAGGAGGTGGACGAGGCTGAGGACGAGGAGGAGGTGGTGGACGCGGGTTGGGCTGTGATGCGGGCGGGCTTGCGGGCGGCGGCTTCTGCTGCGGCCACGGCGGGGAGGATGGAGGGCATGTCCCCGGGTTGTAGGTTGGGGGCGGGCGCCTGGCGGGGCCCGGTCGTGACCTGGCGGCCCGGCGGGCCGATCTGGTCGGCTGCGGCGGGGGAGGGAGGCGCGGGGCTGCGGCCTTCTCTTTCTGGGCTCGGCTGGGCCCGGGTCCTGCAATGTGCGAGGTCGTGTGGGTTGGTGTCAGCGGGGGGGAACAGTTCGCGTGGGCTGCATTCAGGGGCCGGGGGTTCAGGCTGACAGTGCATCATATTCCTGGGATTAAGAATGAACTGTCTGACTATATATCGCGCAACAACTTCGATGCGCTTATTGGTCAGAGCTCTGAGGCGCTCGCCAAAGAGGCTTTCCAGCGTATGGATGTCCAGCTTGACCTGTCCATGCGCACTGCTGGAATCCTGGAGGGTTGGAGTCTAACCGACTATCAGTCAGAGTATGAAGAAATTCTCCAAACCCTCAGCACTGGTCTCGAACCCCGTGTCATTGACGGGCACCAGTGGTATAAAAACAATCAGTACCTCCTCTACGAGGACCGAATTGTGGTGCCTGAGGCACGACTGGATGGGTGCCTACAGTGGTCCCATCTCAGTTCGGGTCACACTGGCGCTAATCGCTCAGTGGCTTTCTTCCGTGAGTGTTTCTACTCTAGTCTAACCCTGACTGAACTGAGGTCGCGTATGCAGACCATTGTGGATGCTCGTGGCTGTCATGCCAGCAAGCAGAGCGACAGTAGGGATAGGGGTCTGATCTCCAGCTTACCCATACCCTATTGTGCTAACTCTCTTCTCTACGTGGATTACATCCACGGCCTACCACGCTTTGGCGGCTATGATAGTTGCCTCGTGGTCACCTGTGGTCTATCTCGCTTCACCCGTGTGTTCCCTTGCAATAAGAAAATGACAGGTGAGCAGACGGTAAAAATGTTGGTCGAACAATGGTTCGAACCCTATGGAGCACCTAAACAGGTGCACTCTGATGAAGATGTACGCATCTGCAGTGACACTGGGTGGTACAAACGAGTGCTAAATGCCCTCAACGTGGAGGTAACCACAGGTGTGCCCTATACTCACACGTCTAACCCTCTCTGTGAGAGACAGAACCGTGTGGTGGAGCAAAACTTAGAAATCCTGATGAAACAGGAGCGCAACAAGGACTGGGTACGCCTAGTGCCCTGGGCGGTTCTGTCCATGAACTCACAGCGGAGCTCTTCTACGGGTTTCACCCCCCACGAACTGTTCCATGGAGGACGACCTGCTTGGTTCTTCAAAACCCCCTTTCCTGAGGACTTCAAGAGCCCTGTGGGAGATTGCCTGGAACACAAGCAGTCTCTGGCTAACCAGGCTGGTACTAACCTGAGGCACATTCGTGACCGTGAACAGAGCCGACGGAACCGCCTACGGCGACCTGCCAGCTTCAAGGTTGGTGACCTTGTTTTGGTACACCATTCACGCCTACCCTCCTGGCCACGTAACTGCCTACAGGACCCTTACTTTGGACCCTATCGTATCATCAGGATAGATGGATCCAGGATCCATGTCAGGTGCAGTCCACGTCTAGGTGGTGAACTGCTGTGTGCACCTAAGCAGTTGAGGCACTATCACTCCCCTGACGACTTGTCTTGGGATGAGTGGCGCCTCAGCGACAGTGAGATTGAACGTATAGACCTAGAGAACGCTGCCAGTCCAGAGGAGGCAGACGAACTCGAAGAGATGACAGCCGATGAGATGGCAGTCGATGGTTACTACGTGGTTGCAGGTATTGCTCGCCACGAGTATAAACAGGGCTGGAAATTCCTTACCCTGTGGGATGGCTATGGGTTGTCTGAGGCGACCTGGGAACCTATGTCAGCCTTCATACAACCAGATTGGAGTATCAACCCCATCTTCCGCACTTACCTCGTTGAGAACAACGAGGGGCAGCTCCTAACCCGTGCTGAGACTATGTCCCAGCGTAAGAAGCGCAACTAATAACCCTGTGTCAGTCTACTGACAGGTGCAGTGAGCACTCTTCTGCAGACATGCCTGTGTATGGCTGTAAGAGCAGTTGTCACAGTTGCCCCGCATTGCATCGAACTCCCTGGAGCCCTCACCCAACCTGGTTCCCTCTGAGGTCCCGGCATCAGGGCACCACGGGTTCGTCAAGTGGGGTCATGATGCCAAAATCACCGAAATTGGCGTCATTCCCACGCGTGGCTCGCCCGGCCAGGGCAAGGCCAATGGCCCACAGGACAGGAGGCAGGACCCAGGACTTTTATCTGAGTGTACAACTTGAAATTAGGTCTGGGCTCTCTGTGGGCATAGAGAAATGGGGCCGCCAATTGACCACACGGAAGGGGGAAATTGTGGTCCCAAAATGGGGTCATTTTGGCTGCTCGAAATGAGCCAAAATTCGGGGTGCTCCCAATAGTATATCTCCACGCCGGCTTGGAGATCAGATCCGCCATTCCATACGCGATCCACCAGGAGTCCAATGGAGACTCCCATGCACTTGGCTCTCAAAGATCTCCATGCCACTCAGCGTGGTGACGATCCCCATTGGGTCCACAAATGCTAAAATGGCAAAATTGCCCACACTCACTTTGGGCTAGCGCCTTAACGAAGGTTGCTCCGCTTCGCCCACGTGGTGTGTGAACCATGGGGACCAATATGCATAACACCCATGTCATATATGGTCCATTGGTCCATGCGTCCGGTGTGCACGGGTGGGCTCAACATAGTGCACGGCGGGCAGCAAAAGTGGAAAAATGCTCAAAATGGCCAAAAATGCGCACACTCATGGTTGGGGCAAATGAGGCACATGCCTGACTTGGACCGGAGTGTGCCATAGGATTGGTATCAAGTCATATGTGTCCAACATATCTTTTGGGCGTCGCCCAACTCCTCGGGTTTTGGGAATGGCAGGGTCGCCAAGTGAGCCCATGATTTGGGATAGTCCCAAATCGCCAACATGGCGGCCACGGTATGCCAAGCCCAAGAGGAGTCATTCGCCGGGTCCAAGATATGTTGGGCACCGAAGTATGTACCCCCATAACATACTTGGGTCATGATGTCAATTGAGCGCAACGTTGAGATACACGGTCGCCACTTGACATCATGACGGGCAAAAAACCGCAAAATTGGCACAAAGACACACAAAAGTGCATTGAAAGGTGCACAATTATATTATAATATCTTCGGCTTGGATCGTGCAATCAACTAATCCACACCAATGACCTTCGAATCCACATATGTGCTCCACTTGGGGCGCTTTGAAAGGTCACGGGCGCTACTTCCCAAGTGGGCACATGAAATTATGGAAAATTGCAAAACACACACCTTGCTCCCAACGCATCGCCTCGGGATCGCCACACAAGCTTCCCTTCACGAAGGTTAGTCTTGCAATTGATCGTAGGGAGTATGGAGAAGGGGCTTGCACAATATGAAGTCCATTGGCGGGTTTGGCTTGGAGCGATGGACCCGCCAAATGGGCACGCAACACAACACAAGGCACATACTCCATATTGCCCAAAAAGGTAGCTCCCCCCACGATATGTCATGCCCCTCCAAGGGCATAACTTTGTGTCAATCGTTCATAGGAACTCAAGGAGAGTTCCTATGCAACACCAACACTCGCGCGCTACACTCGAAGGTTATCTTAACGCACGCAATATCATGGTCAAAGAGTTATAACGCAAACTCTACCCTCTTGACCATGATCCATTACACTAGCGCGCACGTGTGGAGACGCAAGGCATATGATGCTTTCTAAATTACGTCGGGAGTATTGTGAATACATCCCACGTTTCCTTATTGTCATTCCTCGCAAGCAACACGAGATATGACCTTCGCAAGTAGCCTCACGAATCAACTTTGTTTTGCCCATATCTTTAAGACAAATGGAGGGCAGGATAAAAGGAAAGTTGATTCGTGCATAGGGAAGCACGTAGGTCCACTCGAAAGAGGTCAAATCAAGTGCGGGGATGTCGAAGTCGAAAATCCGATTTCGACATCCTGAAAAATTCGGATTAAGGTTGCGAGTGTAGAATGTGAAAATTGCGGATGCATCAACGCAATTCCTGAAGACTTTAGAGCCTTCGTCACGGATAGCGTTAAAATTTCCATTATAAACAGTTAAACTGGCGGTTACGGTAAAGTCGCGATCCAACAGCCAGCAGTCAAAACAGTGAATATCAGAACGGAAGCGTAAAAATTGACGGAAACATTATGAAAATAAAACCCTGTTGATTCCTGATATTCTGATACACAAATCTCCGCTGGCGGTGCATCGGTTGCCGATGCGGGGCTTTACGGCACGGATCACGCTCCCGCCGGGCTCGCACCGGGCGTCAACGGGCGCCTTCCGTACATGGGGTTAGTGGACCGGAGACCGGTCTTCCCTTTCGTACATGGGGTTAGTGGACCGGAGACCGGTTGTATGCCGTAACCGGGCCAGGGGGCTCTGGGTACCGCTTCACCCCCCTCCTTAGAGCAAACCCTGGGGGGGGCTCGATAACACCCACGCATGGCAGCGGGTACCCAGGACCATTTCCTGAAGGGGGGGGGTGTGTCACATCCTCACTTCAGGCTGATCCGCAAATGCCACAGTTAGACAGGTATAGTGCTGTAGGGTCTTGTAACATCAAGTATAGTAGCAAGTATTAAGTCCCGGGTCCTGGCGGCGATTGTTCGGCATCCAAAGGACCCGTTAACCCATACCAGGCGCACCGGGTGCCGGCTGCTACGGTCACCACCACAGTGGCAGTGGCATACACAGCCAACATAGGCGTCACACGACGACCGAGGTGGTCCCACAGGTTGAGAGCGACCACAAAGATCCATCAGGCTACCCCAAGCTTCCCAAGGCCCGCCGACTGGGGAGAGTCCCCACGGGTCCTTCCTCGGGCGCACCATGTCCATATCCATACGACGCGAGTCCAGAGTAGTACAGCCGAACTCCTTAAGGGATCTTAAGGGAGCTCCTCCTTAAGGGATCGGGCATCAAGGCCGTCTTTTCCCTCGCCCTATTACCACGAAGGCCATACATGAGGGAGTCCTCATGCAGTGTGGGCGGAGGCGTCGACTCCTCAAACCACCATTTTCCCAGGCAGACTGACCGAGGTCAGGAGCACCGGAGGCTGCCATCCGACTGCAAGTGCGTCTGCGAATCGGTAGGCTCACACTGGGACTGACAGTGGCGGACCGCTGGGAGTGTAGTCAGGCAACTGGGCTTCCCGCCTGGCGCCATCAGGATCTCCACATCACAGCGAATAGGGCAACACGGTATCACGAGCACTCAAACAGTAGAATCTGTACTCAGGTACTGGTCCAGGCTGGACCAGGCTGTAAGAACATGTACACGGCGACTCAAGGCGCCTTTGTATACGATTCGCATCCCCTCGGGGGAAAAACAGTCCACATCTCAGTGATGGGCCGACAAAACTCAACATACAGATGCACACATCCTGGGGGGCAGAAAAAGACGCAATAAGCGGGGTAAATAGGCGTGTAAACACACTCTGGATAGAGCGCCAAACCACGCCCCGGTTAGGATAAGGCAATGCAGGAAAGTGGACAGGAAAACGCCTGAGTTCAGGCCATATATAGTCTCGAGACACACGTCGACTGGTCTGGATTCCCCAGGTGCCATGGAACCAGACCACACACCAAAAATCGCAATGCCGATGACAGCGGCACCCGGTGCGCAACGTCGTATGGGCTTCAAGGCCCCAAGAGCTCAGAAATATGAAGGTCAGTCGCCCTACCTGGTTTCCCAAGGATTCAGCAGGGGGGGGGAGTGACGAATAGAAGAAGAGAGGGGCCATCCTCCCCTGGATTCAGCAGGGGGGGGTATATGGCCACTCTGATGGCAGGTCACCGGAAGATGTACGAGAGCAAGCAAGTAAGGGACGATCCGTTGACCTCACAAGCGCTGAAAACACATCAGGGGAGAGCTCAGGGCGCTGATCAGGCACCCCTGGCTGCAATCGCCCGGGTGAGTGCTGCCAAGTCCGAAACGTGGATCTTGGTCTTGTGCTTGCGGATGTACTCCATGAAGGGAGTATTGACCCGCGGCAGGAACGAGGAGACGGGTTCCCAGGTATCGTGGGACGGCCCATAGCCTCGCCAACGAACCTTGAACTCCAGACCTCCGGGTGCCGAGGCCTTCGGACGCTGAGCCAGGATCTTCTCGACTGTATAGTCGTCCTGCTCAGCATAGTCGTCGTCCGAATCGGCCTCATGTGCGGCATAGCTCAGGGACACATGCTGGCCACGGAGGTCGGGTTCCCGCACACGGAGTTGACTCTCGTGGCGCTCCTGGAACTGTCCGTGACCCACCTTGATGCGGTAGGTGTCCTCACCAATCCTGCGGACCACCTCGCCGGGTGTGAACCAGGTTTTGGTGCGGTGGGTGCCCATAGGGCGGGGTCTGATCACCCACACCGGGTCTCCCACCCTGAACTTCTGCGCCGTCGAGCTCGGGGCGGACTTCTGACGCTCAGCATGCTCCTTCTCGAGCTGCTGGCGGATGTCCCGCGCCGTTTGCTCTTGCCGCGCGAAGAATTCCTTGGCATCCATAGCCATGCCATCACCAGACAAGGGAAGTCCCCTACCCAGGGGGTCCCTGCCAAACAGAATCTGGTGAGGGGACAAACCGCCCGGAGTGGGGGTGTCATGATGGGCCTTCAGAGCAGGCCACATGTCCTCAAACCGGTTCCGCCGTGGATTGGTGATGTGGATCTTGCGCAGCTTCTCGAACAGCTGCCGTCCAGCCACTTCAGCACGGCCGTTGGACCGGCTGAGATAGGCGACGCTCTTGGCGTGACGTATTCTCATGAGGGAACACATAGCCTTGAACCAGCCACCAGTAAACTGGGGCCCTCGGTCACTGCAAATGGTGCGGGGGATGTCAAAGACGGTCAGCCAATGACGAATCATCATGACTGCCACTTCCTTGGCAAGCAACCCCTTTTTGCGTGCCGGAACAGCTACGGCGTAGCCGCTGTGGCGGTCCACACAGAGAACCACACAGTCAAAGGTCTCCTTGCCAATGTGCACTTCGGGCATGGAGAAGACGTCCATGGCCACGCTCTCCATGGGCTGGTCAGGAACCGGGGTCCATTAAGGTTCCCCTGTGACGTTCCGGTTGTCGGGATTGCAGGCCTGACAGACCGAGCAACCCTTCCTGACCTTCTTGATGGCGGTGTAGAGAACGATATGGTCGATCTCGAACCGACGCTGCATGTCAAGGGCTTGCTTCTTGACCCCTGGGTGCAGCATGTGGTGGTGCCAAGCTTCACACAGCTCGAGCACCCGGGACTCTGGTACTAGCAGCTTACCATTCCGGTAGAGCTTGCCATCTTCCTCAGTCAGCCCCTTTGGCCACTTCTGCCCGTCATCAGGGTCGGTCACAGCCCTATACTCGGCCGCAAAGGCCTCAGACTTGGCGTAGTCGTCGGTCCAGTCGTCCTGGAGGCAAGACTCCGGGAAGAGGTGCTTGTCGGACTCAGCTCCATCAGGGGCGAGTACTCTGACCGCTCTGCTCACCCTCAACGCGAGGGGGGCATCTGCAGCCATGACGACGAAGCATTTAACACCCTCCTCCTCCATCAGGCGCTCCATTTCGATGATCCTCTTGGCTTCAGCAGTCTCAGCCTCATCGCCATGGGCAGAGATATCCGTCATGCCCTTGCTGCCGGGATAGGCCCACCTACTGAGACAGTCCGCCACGGTGTTATCCTTTCCAGGAATATACACAACCGTGAGGTCGAACTTGGCCAAGGTCTCATGCCATCTTGCCCGTCGGGAGGCGGGACCTGAGGGGGTGTCCACGTGCTCCTTGTGGCACGACTGCAGACTCTGATGGTCGGTGCAGACGGTGATGGGATGGAGGGCTATGTACCCAGCCCATTTCCTGAGAGCCATGACGATGGCATACGCCTCCTTTTCACGGGGCGTCCACGTCCGTCTCTGGCCTTCCGCCAGGACTCGGCTCCAGAAGGCCACGGGCACGTGCCTCCCGTCGTCAAGCACTTGCTCCAACACAGCGCCAATGGCGTAGTCGGAAGCGTCGGTGCGCAGGACGAACCCTCGGTCGGGATCAACGAGGTGCAGACCCACTGCGGATAGCAGCGCCTGCTTCATCCCCTCAAAGGCACGGTCGGACTCAGCTGTCCAGACCAGAGCCTTCTTGGACCCTTTCTTGGTCTCCTCTCGGTTGCCCTTGAGCATGGTCGTCATGGGGGCTGCATACTCGGCATACATCTTGATATACCCCGAGTAGTAATTGCAGAACCCCAGATACGCCCGTAGCTCAGAGACCGTTTTGGGCTTTTCCCAGTGCTCGATCGCAGCCACCTTGCGGGGTATGGGCTTTCGCTGCCCGTTCCCGACTACGTGGCCAGCGAAGACCACCTCGCTTACCGCAATGGTGGCCTTGTCACTGCTGCCCGTGAGTTTGTGCCGAACCAGAAGGTCCAGCACTCGAGTGACGTCCCTCTCATGTGCCTCCAGGAGCTCCTCGTAGCTCATGCTGCGGTCCCCGGACGCGATGATCACGTCGTCCACGAAGGGGTCCGCACAGTCACGCACCGGCTCAAGCAGGTTCTCCAGCATCCGCTGAAAAGCCGCATTGCCGTTGGTAACGCCCATGGGCATCACCTTCCACTGGAGAGGTCCAAGTGGGGTGCTCATGGCTGTGCAGGCACGGGACTCCTCGACGAGAGGCATCTGATGATAACCATGTTTCAGGTCAATCACCGTGAAGATCCTCCGCCGGTGTTGCTTTTGCAGCATGTCCTCAATGAGGGGCAGCGAATAGCTGTCGTGCTGCGTTTGGGCGTTCAGGCCGCGGTAGTCGACCACGAGCCGCCACTCACCGGCAACCTTCTTGGGGACGACGAAGCAGGGAGAGGCCCACTCGGAGTGGCACGGCTCAAGCCAGCCTCTTTGGATGAAGTCACGGAGGATCTTCTCCATGGCATCTTTCCTCTCGCCCCTCAGGGCAAACTCCCGGTGCCGATACACACGGGGGTCCTGCTTCAGTCGTATCTTGGCCTCGCCATACGGTCCACGCACCGGTGGGGGAAACACAGGCTTACCGCTGAAGAAGGTATCACCATACTTCTGCTTCAGCCTGGCCCTCAATGCCTGGATCTTGGGGCAGTCATCGGACTCCGCCTTGGCTTTTCCGGGCACTTGAACCACGGAGCTTACTTGAGGGGTAGCTACTCCGCTCGCTTTCGGCTCAGGTGGTCTTCCCAGGTAGCCCAAAGGGCCATCTCTGGTCTTGCCTCGGAATAGATCGCCGTAGGTGGGTGGGTTACCCCCGATTGGCTCGTCCTGGCTGGATAGGTGGTCCAGCACCCTCTGCACGAAGGTGTTCCCGTCATAGGAACCAGAGACGATCGAGTCCACTTCCCACCAGGCTCTGTCCTGGCCCTTGCCCTCACGCTGGTTTCCCCAGTCGTGAAAGGGCTGATCCATATACCCCTGAACCAGATCCCATTCCTCTTCAGTGAGGGGGTCTTCCGATTCCGATTCTTCGATGTCAACAGGGGGAACCGCAAAGCATTGCCGCCATGGCTCCGCTATGATGCGGTTGACACACACGAAGTCCGTGGCGTCGGCCTGATCAAGGCCCCCATCCACATAGTGGAATTCCGTTGGCCATCTCTGGGGTGGCATGGGCTGTCCCTTAGCGTCCTGATAGACACTCTCTCCAGCCGGTAGGACGACCTTTTTTAAGGTCATGTTGGTCAATGAGGTTACCCAATGTCAGGTACTTTCCTCCTCGGTGCATCCCATAGGAACAACCAGCACTGCCTTGGAGCGTTCCTTGCGAATCTTCGCTATCGCTCTTGGAATGTCCCAACGGGGGCAATGGATCCACATCAATCCCTGATGCGGACCCCAGTGCTTCTTCCACGCGGAGTCCTGTGCGCTCCAGTACTTCTCACACACCCGCAGATGGGCGGAGGTTCCTGAAGAGAACGCATCCAGGTCCAGATCCGAAGCTCCCAAGTCCGCGACAACTCGGCTCGCCACTTCCGGCCTTACGCCGTACTCCTGGTTTGCAGGACCAGTTGGCTCAGTGTCCAGCGCGGCCACTTCGAGCTGATTGCGTTCGGGGTGGATCCATTGGCATTCCACATGGTGCTCAGGTGACGAAAGCCACGAGAGTTGGTCGTCCTGGTACAGGGTCATGGAGGCCTGGGCCGGGAGGACGCCGGAGTCCGTGTCCATCATGAAGTCGTACCCGACGATCATGTCCCAGTCCATCTCGGCCTCGTAGAAGCGACCGTGCAGGAGGATTTCCTTGCCGAGGTCTGGGCGGCTCAGCTCACGATGGTTCACGAACTGCAGCCCAATGGCCGCTTCCTTCGTGCCTCCCACCATGTACTGGCCGTTCGCCACCTTCAGCCTGACAGGTTTCCGACTGTCGGTCAGACACTTTGGTGGAAGTAGGCCAGCCTTGACCAAGCTGACTTGAGCTCCCGTGTCGACCAACACGTCGAAAACCTTTTCCACTTCCCCGCACAAGGCACGGACCTTAGGATGCAACTGCCGCTCGCGACCGACACGGCGCACGGCGTGCAAACTCAGGATCTCCGGCCGTTCCAGAAGCTCAACAAGCGACTGGTGCAGGTCGTGGACAATGGGCTCAGGCTGCCCATCTGCAGCATCCAGCTGCGGTCCGGGTGATCCTCCGATACTCTCGGAAAGATCCTGTAGTACATCAAACACATTCTTGGTCGCGAAGGACGGACGGGTGCAAGGGTTCGTGCCTTCACTTGCCCTCACCCCGCCTCCGCGACTGGGTGCCGGACCGGGCCTTCAGCCCGCGGCAGTCCCTTTGTGCTTATCGACTCCCGACTGGGATGGTTCGGCGCTTCCCACGTCACCATCCTGCGACCGCCCTAGCTGGGGCCCTTGGCTGCAGGGGCTCCGCTAGGGGGCGTCGGTTGTGGAAGAAGGGGTGTTCTCCTCCGCATCAACCTCGTTCACGCCCTTCTTCCTTCTTTCGCTGCGAGTAGGCTTCTTGTCCTTGTCCTTGTTCTGGTTGTTCTGGTTGTTCTCCTTGTTCTTGTTGTCCGACCTGGGGACCCAGTTCCTCTTGATCTCCTGGATCTCCTTGGCCAACTCGGTCCCCTGCGACACCAGCTTGGAGAGCTCGTCCCTGTCCACCTCCACCTTGGCTTCCCGGATACCCGCGGGCGCACGCTTCTTCGACCCGTGCGCCTTCTTGTAAGCCTCCGTGTCGGCCTTGTGGACGGGGCATGTTCGGTGGTCATGGTTGAAGCCTCGCTTCCTCCCATAACACACGAAACAGCCCTGAGGGTGAGCTCGTATGAACTCCCCAAAGGACAGCGGAGGGTCGCCAATGCGGCGAGGGTCCCTCTTCTCCTGCTTCCTCCAACCCTGCTGCAGGGGCTTCCAGTTTCCCGGTTTGCTCCCCGCGCTCAGGTTCTTGGCCACGAAGGCTCATCGTCGTCGTCATCGTCGACGAGAGTCTCATCGCCGCCGGCTCCCGCTGGGTCCATGGCAGCTTCCCCGCCAGGTCCCTCGCCAACGTAGTTGACGTCGCGTTCGCCGGGCCTCAACCCGCGGGTGTGGTGGAGGTTTCGGTACTCCTTGAGTACTTCCTCGCCAACCCACTCCAGGATCTCGTCTAAGCTCATCCGCGCCGGGATGGCCTGCAGACGGATTGTCTGGCCGCTCAACTCACACTCGTCAAGGCGCCACATCGCGGTCTTCTCGCGATCGCCCGAGACGGTGATGAGGAGAGCGTTCCGCAGGGAGTGCCGTTTGACATCCCGGGCCACGTTCTTCCTCGTCCAAGCCACCACGTTCGTATGATACTCTTTGGGGAGCATCATCTTGACCGTGTGGTTGGACTTGGCCCTCTTGGATTCCTCCTTGGTGACCCTCTTGATCCATGCTTCCGGCAGCATGGAGAGCAGGCGAGCCTGCTCGTCACCCTCGTTCCAATCCTCCACGTTGCGGCGGAAGAGGGTGTATTTCCCTCGGAAGTCTCGCCAATCTCGTAGGCGGATCTCCCGTCCATCATGCTCAAGCTTGATGGACTTCCAGCGCTTGGCAGCCACCTGCGGAGCGTCCACCCGCTCCTGCTCGTTGAGCCACTTCTTGGCTTCCTTGAGGGTCTTGATTCTCCCCTCCTTGGTCGCCACGAAGTATAGCTCTCCGAGCACTTCCGCCAGGCGGTACCTGAACCGTCTGAAGACATATCTCTCCGCATCCGCGGGAGGCAGGTCTTCAGTGACGGTCAGCCCCCAATCGTCCAGCTTCCCCAAGAAGCGGTCGAGGTTGAGGGGGTTGC
Organism: Eutreptiella sp. 'Long Island Sound 2002'; assembly: GCA_964036045.1. Classification (NCBI taxonomy): domain Eukaryota; phylum Euglenozoa; class Euglenophyceae; order Eutreptiales; family Eutreptiaceae; genus Eutreptiella; species Eutreptiella sp. 'Long Island Sound 2002'. The sequence continues at coordinate 5,334,006 of OZ038378.1, forward strand.
CATCGTACATGGGGGGCTTGGTGTCCTTCAAGTCTTCCCACACAGCGGCATCCGCGGCCTTAGAGACCATGAATGCCGGCCGCGAGGTCGACCGAGGTTCCCATCGGCCTCTCCCACGGACTCCCACGGCCGCCACGTCCATTCCCTACATGGAGTCCCTGTGGCTACGCCGCGGTTCCTCCAGGTACGCTGAACCCAGATGTTCACGCCGTACTCCATCCATGTATCCGGGGGCGTGGGGTCTGCCTGGACCTGGTCCGGGTCCCCAGCCGTCGTCCGACGAGCCAGACTCCAGGGGTGGGTGGTCGCTGCCGACGCTCCCACGGGCTTCCAGCGCGTCCAGCCTCTGCTGCAGGCCGCTGATGACCGTGTTCAGCTGCCTGGTCTCGGCCCTGGCGATGTCCAGCTCTCTCTGCGCGCGCGCGGCGACCTCGGAGATGCGAGTCATCTCGCCCTTGCCCGTGTCTACCTCGCGCTCGAGGAACTGGACCCTCCTGCGGAGGTAGACAATCCACCGCCAGGTGGTATCCGGGTCGCCGTTCCCTGGTGGGTCGTCGGGGTACCCAGGGGGTCCTCCAGGAGGGCCTCTGCCGGGTCCGCCCGGTCCAGGGGGTCCTCCCCCACCCGGTGGTCCGCCTCCAGGGGGTCCACTTGGTGGGCGTCCTCCAGGGGGTCCTGATGGTCCTCCGCCAGGGGGTCCCGGTGGGTCTCCGCCGGGTCGCCTCGGTGGGTCCGAGGATGGGCGCTTCCTCGTGATGCCGAAATCCATGTCGTCATCCTCGTCCATGTCGCCCCACCTGGGCGTCTCGGTCTCGGAAGACTCCGAGCTCCGGTAGGGAGGAGGGAGATCCTCATCCTCACCTTCCGGCTCCATGGGGACGTCTCCGCCTCCTCCGCCCGTCCAAGCCACCACTTGGCGATGTCGGCGGCCTCGTTCATCCCCGTCGCTGGCGGTGAAGAAGGGGTCACTGTCGTGGGCGTGTCCACCTGCTGGCCTCCGCGGCCTCTCGGGGGTCTTCCCCTTGCCCTTCCTCCGTCGATGGGCAGTGGGGCCACTGCTCCCACTGCTGCCCGTGTCGGCCTCGTCCAGCGTCATCTTGGAGGAGGCGTCCCCTTCGAAAAGCTTTCGAAGGGTCTCCACTCGTGATCCTCCCGGGGGAGTCTCGCGGCGGAGTTTGGCCTCTGCCTCCTCCATTGCGGCGGCGGTGGCTGCGGCAGCCCGCACTTCGGCTTCCTCCCGAGCACGAGCCGCCTCGGCTTCCCGGGCCTGCTGCAGCCGCGCCTTCTGCGCTTCGAACGCCGCCTGCTCCGCCTCTGTCTTGGCCTTCTCCTCAGCGACCTTCCGTCGCGCGGCCTCGATGGCGTCCTTCTTGGCGGCGTCCGCCTGGGCCTTGGCCGTCGCTTCGGCGTGGGCCCTTTCCTCCGCCTCCTTCTTTGCCCTCTCTTGGGCAAGCGCCTCTTCCAGCGCCCTCACCTCGGCCTCCCTGCAGGCAATGGCCTCCTGCGTCAGGCGGGCTTCCTCGTCGGGTGCCGCCAACTCACCGTTGACCTGGGCAGTCGCTGCCCCATGGGCGGCTACGGCCGTGAGTCCGGCCGCAATGGCCGCCACGGTCTGGGCGTGGATGGCCATGCCATGCGCCCACTCCGCAGCCTCTTCCTGGGCGATGCCGACGGCGCCCTCCACGGCAGCGCTGTGCTGCCTGGCCCGTTGCCGGGCAACCCGAAGGTTGCAGGGCACCCCACAGGCGGGCTCACAGGCGCGCGCCACGTCCCTGTCGGGAGCGACGCTGCTGCTGGAGCTGGCCTGGTCGGCCGGCATCCTCCCGCGGTGGGCCGACTCCACGTCACTGCTGGGGCCTGCTGGGGCCTGCTGGGGCCTCAGGAGCAGCGGACGGGGCTTGGCCTTGGTCTGCCTGGCGACTTGGATGAAGTCGCCGAGGGTGGCATGGCCGGGGTGATGACCACCATTAGCCCGTTGGGGACTGGGGGCTGGGGTTCCACCCTTGGCGCCTTGGGCGGCTTCGGCGGCCAGGGACTCCTGGTACTCCCGCCACTTCCGGTCCCGCTTCCTGTCCCCGGCGGACCGCTTCTCCTTCCCCGGAGACGCGCTGCTGCTGCCCTGCAGCCTGCGCTCGCTCCCCGGTTCCGGGAAGTTCTTCTCAATCATGTCCCATATGGAGACATTGATCGAGGCGCCCGACGGGTAAACGTTGGGCTCCTCTTCCTCCTCAATCCCGTCGGGGCGCAGGCCTTCGCCAGGCCTGTCCGGCCGGGTCCAGGTCCTCCAGCGCTTGCGGCGGAAGCGGTACTCGTACCCTTCCGCCCGCAGCCACTCCTCCATTGCCCGCAGGCGGTCCTCCCCCATGTCCTCGCGGAGCTCGAACCTCCCGGGCATGCCGCCTTCGCACTGGGGGTGGCTGTGGCGGTAGTGCTGGTCCCAAGCCAACCCACGCAGCAGGCGTGCCGCATGGGGGTGGGGCCGCGGCCACGTCCTGCCCGCTTCCTGCCAGTTTACCATGGCAGCGGGGGGCGTAGTTGGTCTTGAGGTCCTTGGTGGTCACTCGTTGCACTCAACGAACTGGTTCTGGTGGTGTTTGTTGAGGCGGGTGATGCAGCACTGGACTGGGTGTGCGGCTGGTGCTGGTCAGCCGTTGGTTGTGGAGGTGGTTGACGCGGCCTTGCTGGTCGGCTGATGGGACTCGCTGATGAAGGAGTCCTGGTCTGTGCACCTCTTTCACGGTCGCTGCGCGGTCAGGGCGATGCTCTGGACGGCGCTGCGGGCTCCGCGACGAACTCGGCGCTGTCGCTGGGCGGCGCTGCGAGCCGCTGCGCTGCGCTGCGAGCTGCTGCGCTGCGCTGCGAGCTGCGGGCTGCGAGCTGCTGCGCAGCGCTGCTCGGGGTTGGTGGCCCCGAGTGGCACGCGGGGGATGGGTAACCCCGCGGCGGTGAAACGCTTTTGACGCGTTCCCGTGGGGGGCCGGCCACGGGACGCTGCGGTGGACACGCGCAAGTGAGCAGGCAGGCAAAGCACTACGCTCACAAGGGCATCAATGCGCTCATGTCATGTGACAAAGCGTTTCAGGATCCTTGCCACTCTGCAACAAGGGAAATAAAGTATGTACAGCAACACATCAGGATATGTACACATGGGGTTAAGACTGGACTGGGGTAAGGGCATCACAGGACAATAGACACTTAGTCCTAACTCGTATCCCAATCCCAGGTCCGACCCTCTCAGTGGCTGGTGAGGGCGGGGCCTCAAACACAACCCATGCCCTGCTCAGTCCGGACCCTGAAACCCTGCCAATAGGGGATGTGTACCGCCCGGCCACAAATGAGTTCCTCGGAACCAAGGGGATCCAAGGCCAACCGACAGTAGCTCCCTATGCTCCCTTAACTGCAGGTCCTAACTCCCTTCTGAGCCAGAGATATGGCCCCGCCATCCTCCCTCAGGAGTTGGTAGCTGAAAATGGGCTGTTTCAGCCCAAACTGATATTAGCTCCAAAATCTCCAAAATTGACCCCTGGTCCGGACCCGTTAGAGGTAGGGACGAGGCAACTGACCCTATGCCCCTCGAGTACGAGCTCCCTGGAGCCCTCACCCAGCCTGGTTCCCCCTGAGGTCCCGGCATCAGGGCACCACCAGTTCGTCAAGTGGGGTCATGATGCCAAAATCACCGAAATTGGCGTCATTCCCACGCGTGGCTCGCCCGGCCAGGGCAAGGCCAATGACTCACAGGACAGAAGGCAGGACCCAGGACTTTTATCTGAGTGTACAACTTGGAATTAGGTCCGGGCTCCCTGTGGGCATAGAGAAATGGGGCCGCCAATTGACCACACGGAAGGGGGAAATTGGGGTCCCAAAATGGGGTCATTTTGGCTGCTCGAAATGAGCCAAAATTTGGGGTGCTCCCAATAGTATATCTCCACGCCGGCTTGGAGATGGGATCCGCCATTCCATACGCGATCCACCGGGAGTCCAATGGAGACTCCCATGCACTTGGCTCTCAAAGATCTCCATGCCACTCAGCGTGGTGACGATCCCAATTGGGTCCACAAATGCTAAAATGGCAAAATTGCCCACACTCACTTTGGGCTAGCGCCTTAACGAAGGTTGCTCCGCTTCGCCCACATGGTGTGTGAACCATGGGGACCAATATGCATAACACCCATGTCATATATGGTCCATTGGTCCATGCGTCCGGCGTGCACGGGTGGGCTCAACATAGTGCACGGCGGGCAGCAAAAGTGGAAAAATGCTCAAAATGGCCAAAAATGCGCACACTCATGGTTGGGGCAAATGAGGCACATGCCCGACTTGGACCGGAGTGTGCCATAGGATTGGTATCAAGTCATATGTGTCCATCATATCTTTTGGGCGTCGCCCAACTCCTCCGGTTTTGGGAATGGCAGGGTCGCCAAGTGAGCCCATGATTTGGGATAGTCCCAAATCGCCAACATGGCGGCCACGGTATGCCAAGCCCAAGAGGAGTTATTCGCCGGGTCCAAGATATGTTGGGCACCGAAGTATGTACCCTCAAAAAATACTTGGGTCATGATGTCAATTGAGCGCAACGTTGAGATACACGGTCGCCACTTGACATCCTGACGGGCCAAAAACGGCTAAATTGGCACAAAGACACACAAAAGTGCATTGAAAGGTGCACAATTATATCATAATATCTTCGGCTTGGATCGTGCAATCAACTAATCCTTCTAAACATAATGACTTGACACCAATGACCTCCGAATCCACATATGTGCTCCACTTGGGGCGCTTTGAAAGGTCACGAGCGCTACTTCCCAAGGGGGCACATGAAATTATGGAAAATTGCAAAACACACACCTTGCTCCCAACGCATCGCCTCGGGATCGCCACACAAGCTTCCCTTCACGAGGGTTAAGCTTGCAATTGATTGTAGGGAGTATGGAGAAGGGGCTTGCACAATATGAAGTCCATTGGCGGGTTTGGCTTGGAGCGATGGACCCGCCAAATGGGCACGCAACACAACATAAGGCACATACTCCATATTGCCCAAAAAGGTAGCTCCCCCCACGATATGTCATGCCCCTCCAAGGGCATAACTTTGTGTCAATCGTTCATAGGAACTCAAGGAGAGTTCCTATGCAACACCAACACTCGCGCGCTACACTCGAAGGTTATCTTAACGCACGCAATATCATGGTCAAAGAGTTATAATGCAAACTGTACCCTCTTGACCATGATCCATTACACTGGCGCGCACGTGTGGAGACGCAAGGCATATGATGCTTCCTAAATTACGTCGGGAGTATTGTGAGGTTTGAGGTTTGATTTTGCGGGTACTAGACGCCTTTCGGCCCCGGGGGGCCACCTGGTCGGGCCAGGTGATATCCTCCCCACCGGGTCCTAGTGGGGGGCCCTCCAAGACGCACCTCCTGCCTGGTGGCGGAGTCCCCCGGGTTCACAGAGCTCGGAGCCCCGTCCTTCCCCGGCGTCCCCGTTTCGCCACTCCCCGGTCAGTGCATCAATTCGCAGCCGTGGCCGCGGGCGCTTACCCACTGCGTCGCCCCCCTAATGCGTGGTCGCCCGGGGCACCGGCGCCGCCGGGCCCGTGCTACTGGCTTGTCGCCAGTGGGACCCCCTTGGGCTGGCGCGGTGGCTGCCTAGCCTAGGGGTTGGGGCGTGGCGCTGTGCGCCACTACTGCCTTGGCGGGTGCAGTGTCCCGTCTGTGTGTGCGCGGCGCTCGCGGCCGGTTCGGGGGGGTTCGGGCCGGTTCCTGGTGTTGTGTTTCCCCTTCTTCCCCCTTCCCGCCCCGCGTATCCCGCGTTGCGTGTGGCGGGCCGTCCCGTCCGGGTGTCCCTTACCCTCGCTCGCTGGTACGCCATTCCAGGTGGTCTGTGCGTTCCGCGCGCTCGGTCCGTTTGCCCTTCTGGTGGTCCCCGCGTGTCCTTTTCGTGTGTGTGCGCTCGCGCTCTCGCGGTGTCCGCTCCCCGCTGGGTGGTGTGGCGCGCGCATCTCGCGTGGTCCCGGCACTGGGCGCTGGTAGGGCCGTTCCATGTGGTCCGTGCCCCTCCGCGTGTCCTGCCCCGGTCCCGTGCTCCGTCTGGCGTGCTTGGGGGGGGGCGGTCCGGTCCCGGTTCCCCCCTACTTGGCTTGGGGTTGCGGGGGCGGCGGCTGGGCGTCCCCGGGGGGGTGCCCTCGTCCGCGGGAGTCTCTTACGCCTCTGTGGGGTGTCGTCGGCTATGAATCCTGCCCTGAGGGTGGGGCTGTGCGCCGTCCACGCGCAGTCCACGCGCACGGGGCCGGGACTGGGGAGGGGGCTGGGTGGGGTGCGTTGGATCGCCGACTGACGTGCACTGGGGTAAGAGGCGGGCAGTAGCACCACCGGGTCGCCGACTGACTGTAGGGCGGGGGGTCGCTCCGCCTCTTTCCGTCCCTCTGCCTTCCCTGGGCAGGCAACAAAGCGGGCGTCACTGGCGTTGCGCTGTCCATGGGGGGCGTGGCCCCCCATACCACTCCGGTTCGTGTTCACCCAGCCTCTCCGGGTACGATCTGTGCGGCGTCCCGGTGCGCAGGCGTGGGCCCGTTTGTTCTTCGCGGCCCCCTTGTGGGCCGGCGGCCGGAGCGGGGGGGCGGGTCACTCTCCGGCCCCCCTCTCGGGTGGGGGGGGTCCATTCCCCTTGCCTCGGGGGGGGTGTCGCGCTGCGGCCTCCCCGCTCTCGTTCCGGGCGGCGGCCTGTGGTACCCCTTTCTGGCCCTCCCCTCCGGCGCGCGCGTGCGGTCGGGGCTGACGTGCCGCCCCGGGGCGGGGGGGGGGTGAGGGGCGGCCCGTGGACCGCTCCCCTGGGGGCCCCGGCTGACCTGCAAACCCCCCCTCATTCCCCTCGGAGTGGGCTGTGGTCACGGGAGGGTCATGTGGGGCGCGGCCTCCTTCGTGCTCCGGCACGCCGTTGTGGGTTCGTGGGGGCAGGTCCAGCCGCCGCTGCCCTTACCGTGCCGCCGTTCCTCCCGTGGGTGGGGGCGCCCCCCCGGCCCTGGGGGGGCGGAGGGCCGCGCCTGTGGCTCCCCAGCTGGGGCGGGTGCGGGGGGGGGGGGGGGGGCCACCCCGCCCGCTCTCGGGCCTGTGTGGGAGGGGGGGGGGGGGGGGGGGAGTGGGGGGGGTCCTTCGGTTCCCTGGCGATGCCCCCTGTCGGTCAAAAAAGGGGGGGGGGGAGGGCGGCTTGGCGGTCCCAGCCCCGGGGGCCAGCCTTCGGCCAGGGGGGTCGCGCCCTTCCCCCGCCCCCCTCTACCGAGTGCCGGATCCTCACGCAGTCCCTCCCTGGGGCCCCTCATCTCCCGGCCGTTGCCGCGCGGCGCTGGCCGGCCGGGGGTGGCCGTGAGGGTCAGCGGTCAGTGGTTAGCGGGTTGCGGGGCCGCTTTCCCTTGGTAGGCAACAAAGCGGGCGTCCCTTGGCGTCGTGCTGTCCATGGGGGGCGTGGCCACCCATACCATTCCGGTTCGCGCCCACCCGGCTTCTCTGGGCACGATCTGCGCGGCGTCCCGGTGCGCAGGCGCGGGCCCACTTGCTCTTCGCGGCCCCCATTGGAGCCGGCGGCTGGGGCGTCGGGGCGGGTCACACTCCGGCTCCCCTCTCGGGCGGGGGGGTCCGTCCCTTCAGCCTCGGGGGGTGGGGGCCGGGGCCCCTGCGGCCGGCGGGCCGGCGGGGGGGCGGGGGGGGGGGGGGGGTGTCGCGCCGCGGCCTCCCTGCTCTCGTTCCAGGCGGCGGCCTGTGGTGCTCCTTCCCGGCTCTCTCCGCGTCGCCGGTGCTCTCCCTTCCGGCGCGCGCTTGCGGTCGGGGCTGAAGTGCCGCCCCGTGGTGGGGGGGGTGAGGGGCGGCCCGTGGACCGCCCCCCTGGGGGCCTCATCTGACTTGACACCCTCCCTCCGTCACCTCGGAGCGGGCTGCGGTTACGGGAGGGTCATGTGGGGCGCGGCCTCCTTCCTGCTCCGTCGTGCGCGTTGGGGGGGGGCGGGGGCGGCATGGCGGCCCTGGTCCCGGGGGCCAGCCATCGGCCAGGGGGTCGCGCCCGTCATCCGCCCCCCCTACCGAGAGCTGGATGCCCGCGCAGGCCCTCGCCGGGGCCCTCACCTCCCCGGCCGTTGCCGCGCGGCGCCGGCCGGCCGGGGCCCGCTGATGGTTAGCGGTCAGTGGTTAGCAGGTTGCGGGGCAGCCGGTTCCTCCCCGCGCTTGGCGCCCCCGCACTCCCTCCCGCGGGTGGCGGCGCGTCCCCGCACGTCGTGCCGTACCGTGGGGGGGGCGTGGGTCAGGGGGCCCATCCCCCCCCCCCGTGCCCGCCATCTGGGCCCTCACTTGCGCCGCCGCTTGTGTGGGGGCTGGGGCTGCGGCGGCGGCGGGTTGTGCCGGCGGTAGCGCCAGTGGGCGAGGGCGCTACGCAAAGCCCGGGGGAGCCAGTTGTTGGCGTCCGCATCCGTGATGCGGACCACCGCTCCCCCCTCCAGGAAGGCCGGCCACGTCGGCTCCCTGTCGGGCCACGCCGCCCGGATCACTGACCTGAGGACCCTCTCGTGGTCCTCTGGTGCCGCCCACCCCCCCGGGGGTGCCTCTCGGTGTCCTCCGTCCCTCCGGAGGAGCACGGCATCGAAGGGCCGGTTCCGCGACCTCCTGGAGGTCCCCTGGTTGGCCCAGCACAACCACCCGTACACTTCTCCCACCAGGGGGAGGGTCTCCCCCCCCAGCGGGTCCGGGACTGCGCCCCAGTCCACGTTCCACGGCCGGCTCTCCTCCGCCCCCTGTGCCGGCCCCCCTCGCTGCTCCTGCACCTGCGGCGCCGATGCCACGCCCCGTCCCCCCTCCGCCGAGGCCACCCGCGCCGGCTCCGCCCTCGGCGCGGGGGGGGCTTGCTGGTGCTGGTGTCGTGGGGGCTGGGGGGGGATGAGCTCGCCGGCGTCAGGGTCGATGTTGTAGAGGTGGTGGTGGTGGTGGTGGTGGTGGTGGTAGGTGTGGTGTGCCGGCATCTGTTGGATGCCGGGGGGGATGCACCTCACCGGCTGCACTTCTGGCTGCGGGGGTGCCCCGCCCTCTGCCCCCTTCCCCCCACTCCGCCCTCCCCCCTGGGCTCCCGTGCCCCGTCCCTCCTGTCCCTTGGGGCCCTTGCCCTTGCCCTTGCCCTTGCCCTTGGGCCCCTTTCCGGTCCCGTGCCCATGTCGCGGGTCCCGCCTCTCGTCCCCCACACCCCGGCCCGCTCGCTCTCCCATCCCCCCTTGTCCAGCCCCCTGCGCCTGGGTACCCTGCCCGCGCCCCTGAACACCCTTCCCGCGCCCTGGCCCCTCCCCGACCCCCTGCCCGAGTCGCGGGTCCCGCCTCTCGTCCACCACGCCCCGGCCCGCCCGCTCTCCCACCACCCCTCGCTCCGTCCCCTGCACCTGGGCCTCCTGCCCGCGCTCCCGCGCGCCCTTCCCGTGCCCCGACCCCTCCCCTGCCCCCTGCCTGTCACGCCGTCCGCCGCTCCCCTCCCCCTCACCGCCGCGCCCTTCCTGGACCACTCGCCGGGCGTCCCGCTGCCTTTGCAGTTGCGGCAGCGTGACGCCCGGCGGTGAGCGCTCGCGCTTCGGGGGGCGGTCGTGCCGCTCCCGCCCCGGGGGGAAGGGCTTGGGGGGGTACGGCTTGGGGGGGCTGGTGTGGGTGTGGGCGGGGTTGGCGTGGGCGCGGTACTTCGCGCTCTCCCTGCCCACTGCTGCTGCTGCGGCGGCCGCCGGCGAGGCGTCCGCGGCCCGTGCGGGGTTCTTCCCCCGCTTGCGCGGCGTGCCAGGGGCCGCAGCCCCTCTCGTGCCCTCCGCACTCTCCTTCGCTGCCGCGGCGGCCGCCGACGAGGCGCCCGTGGCCGCGGTCGCAGACTCTCGCACATCCTTCTCGGTCTTCGCTGCTGCCGCGGCGGCCGTCGGCGAGGCGCCCACGGCCCGTGCAGGGCCCGTCGCAACCCCTCTTGCGCCCTGCTTGCTCTCCTGCGCGGCCGCGGCAGCCCTCGGCGACGCGTCCGGCTCCTGCGCCGGGGCTGCCCCCCTTGCCGGCGGTGTGCCGGGGGCCGCGGCCGGGGCCGCGGCGTGGCTCGCCGCGGTCTCCGCCTCCTGCGCGTCAGGGCGGGGCGGGGCGGCGGGGCTGGCCGCTTGGGCGGCGGGGGCGGCCGTCTCGGCTGGCCCAGGTTCCCGGGCCGGCGGCGGCGGTCCGACCACCGCCGCCTCCGCCAGCCTCCGCTCCTCGCGCTCCGCGAGGGTCTCCCCCGTCCACTCTGGGGAGGAGACGGGGGAGCGGGAGCGGGACCGGCGGTGGTGGCGGTCGTCCCGCCCGAGGGACCCATCGGAGTCTGCCATTACTGTCACTCTGGTAGGCATGCGTGGTGGCAGGCGCGCCCTTCCCACTACCTCCTGGTGCATCAGTGCCGTGCCGTGGGCAGTGCCGTGTGGTGCTCTGCGGGGGGGGGGGGGGGGGGAGGGGGTGGGGGGCCGGCTGTGGCGTCAGCCCCGCACGGCCGGGGGTCCGCGGCCATCCACCGGCATTGGGAGGGGAGGCGGGGGAGCCACGCGGCCCACGCGTCGCGCCACAGCTCCCAGTCTGGGACGGGGCTCAGGGCCCTGGGCCCCCGGGGGTCGTCGAGCGGTGCCGGGGGCAGCCGCACCAGATGGACCCCCGTAACGGCGGTGACCTCCTGTGTGCGCAGGAAGGTGTGTACTCCGTCCCGCGCCGCGGGCCCCGGGAGGGGGGGGCGGGGTACAGGTGTGGCCCCATAGAGGTGGGTGGGGGTGATCCCCGGGATCCGCCCCGAGCCCCCGCGGGACGCGACGACGAGGAGGAGGAGGGGGGTGCCAGGGCACTCTTGCCAGAGGACCTGCCCCCTGTGGTGGGCACCCCTGGTCCTGGAGAGGGGGGGGGACAGGTCTGGGTTAGCCCAGCCGCGGGGCGCGTGCGTCGCCGCTGGGAGGGCGGGGCACAAAGTGGGCTCCCTGGGGAACGCCTCGTAGACGACGGCGTACGGGGGGGTAGGCCCGGTGCCGTCATACACCGGGTTGGTCGGCCGGGGGCGGGCGGACGCCTCGTCCGCGCCTTCCACGAACACCGTGACCTCGCCCACCTCCAGGTCCTCGTCCGGCGGGTGTAGAAGGTGGAGCGCCGCATCCAGCTCGGACACTCCCCCCGGGTACGTGGCCCGCGCCTGGTTCAGGTACGGGGCCGCGTCCCCGGGGTAGCGCGTCCTGAGGGCGTGCAGCAGGGCTGGGGCGCTACTGCGGAGGGACATGGCAGACCCCGCTCCCGTCAGCCGGAGGGCGTCCCCCATGGACAGGGGCCGGCCCGACCGATTGGACTCGCGCCACTCCATCCAGTGCCCGTATAGGGCCGCTTCCGGGCTGATGAGCCCCGGCCGGACGGCGTTCACGATCCGGTGCATTGCCGGGAGCAACGTAGGGGCTCCCGCTCCGTTCAGGGCGCGGACGGCCGGGAGGGCGGTCTCGTTGAGGAAGGCCCTCGCACTGCCCTCCAGGTCGCACCGTGCGGCAGCGTGCGCTCCTTTTGCCTCCGCCACCGCGTCCGCCACCAGGCCCCGGACGGCCGCCTCCTGCGCCCTGCGGCGGGCCCTGGCGTGCCCCGGCCCATCCCCCCGTCGGCGTGGCATGGTGCTGCGGGCTCTGCAAAGGGCGGCGGCGGGTGGGGGTTAGGGGGCGAACACGTGCGACAGGTGTGCAATGGATGTGGGGTCCCGCAGGTGCACGTGGATCCATAGAAGGGCAGCGCCCGCGGGGCCCGCCTGTTCGTGTGAGGGGGTGCGTGCCCCCTCGATGCGCCGGCGCAAGGCCTCCTCCTCTGTGCGCCTGCGCGGACCTGCGGGAGGTTCGGGCCAGGGGCACGCGGCTACCTGGGTGCACCGCTCGCACCTGTTGGCGCCTGCCGCTGCTGCGGAGGACACCGTGTCACACTCTCCGCAGAGTCGGCAGGTGTGCGGGAGGTGGGAGGGCGGCGACCAAGGGTCGAGATGGCGGAGCCAGAGGTCGTCCCACCTCTGTCGGAGGGGGTCCCGGATCTCCAGCAAGCGGGCGCGGACGCGGCGCCGGTAGTCCTTGCCAAGCGTCTTCCACTGGACCTCCTGCCACGTGTCGCCGGGGAGGATCCCGTGGTCGTGGAAGGCGGCGATGAGGTCGTCCCACGACGGGCGGGGGTGCCCCTGGGGGGGGCTCGCCATGTACACGTGGCGCCCGGTGAGGTGGGGCGTCAGCGCGTCCCATTGGCACCCGTTCGCGGTGTCCCTGTGGAGGAGGGCCAGTAGGGTGCCGTCCGCGACCGCTTCCCACCCCACTCGCAGCCCTTCGCAGCCGCCCAGTTCCTGGCGCAGCGCGGCTGCGATACCGGTGGGGAGCATGAGGAGTAAGGGCCCCTGGGTGTCGCCCAGCCGGGACAGGGCGTCGTCGTATACCGGCCCCCCTGCTTTGAAGTGCGCCACGGTGAGTTGGGTGGCCCCGTCCTCTGGGGGTTGCCACCGGACGGTGGCCGCAGCGTGTCCCCACGTGCGTATCTCCGTGGCCCGGAGCACGTTGGCGGTGTGAAGGACGATGCGGGGCGGGACGGGCGTCCTGACGAGTGAGGATACGTCCCCAGTCCATCCCGTTTGCGGCCCCGGGGCCGCCTGCAGCCATTCCCCTGTCGCCGCGTCCCACGGGTGGTCAGGTCCCGCCCCTCGGACCATGGTGGGTCTCGGCCGGGTGTCCGGCCCCCACCCCCGGAGCGGGATGGCGGCGTATCGTTGCGCAGGGGTCTCCGGGGCGCGCGTGGCGGCGCACCACCGGTCCCACTCCCGCGCCCACTCCTCTCCCACGATGCGCGCCTCCCATGCGGTCATGGAGCCGCGCCCGATGATCCACGGTGGGAAAAGGGCGTCTTGCAGGTGCCTCGAGAACCCCCCCTGCAGGTCCTGATACGGGTGGGGGCCCCCTTGGGGTGGGCACTCCAGAGTGCCATTCACAACACGGAGGGAGGCTACGAAGTCCTTGTCAGGGCGCGGGGGCGGGGGAGGGTGGTCGCCCTCCGCCGCAGTGAGCCACCGGTGCGCCCGGGCCGCCGCGCTTAGGGGGTCGTGGAGGAGTTGCTCCAGCCGGTGGTTGCGAAGCTCCCACGCGAAGTCCCCTAGCCGGAGCATGTGTCGGAGGAAGTCGTCCACCGAGGTCCCTCCCGGCGGGTCGTATCGGGTTATGGCGCGGAGCTGCGCCTCCGCGTCCTCGGGCACCAGTCCGGAGCAGAACACCTCCGTCCACGTGGCGCCTGCGGAGCGCCACGAGGCCACCCACAGGGCCTTGTCCCCAGGTAGGAGGTGGCGGGCCGCCTCGTGCACCGCCTGGCGGTAGTGGGGCCAGAGGAGCCGCGAGTGGGTGCAGCCCACGTGCATGTGCACCGGGGTCTCTTCCGGGCCGCCGCAGAAAAGGCACGGCTGCGGGACGATGGCGACGCCGGAGAGCCGCTCCTTCCGGACGCGGAGCCTGCGCTGCACCGGCGTGTGGCCGTCTCGGGCCCGCAGCGCCCGGCGGCTGGTGGCCGCCGCGGTGAGGTCCCGGGCGTGGACGTAGGCCGTCGCGTGGGCCGCGCCCAGAGGTGTGTGTCCCCGGTGCGTCAGCGCATGGTCCGTCTGCGCCCGTTGTGCGACCTCGCCGAGCACCCGCATCGTGGGGGGCCGTAGATCGAGATGGCCGTCACGGCCGGCGACGATGAGTTGGGCGTGGCCAGGGTCCGGGGGCGTGTTCTGCAAGACGGTGTCCTGGGACGCCGCCCAGTCCGCCTTGTGCAGTAGGGCGTCACTGTGGTGCGAGGTGGCTCGGACGTACCAGAACGGGTGCCCGGCGTGTTGCCCCCGCGCGCACAGGCCGTCCCGGAGCCACCTCAGGGGCATCTGGTTGACCACCTTCGCTGCGCCCGCGGGGACCCCCGTGGTTCGCTCGCGATTTGCGTGCCGTAGGAGGTGGAGGATGACCTCGGCGTCCACCGTGTGGACCCATGGTCTGTGTGCACCGTAATGTAGGGGGAGGGAGGCGGCCACCCCCTCTCCGTCAGGAACCGTGCCCGAGATGGCCACCGCCCACGTGCGGGTGAGGTCGGCGGCGAGAGCGACGCTGGTGGCGTGTTTGCAGGGTCCGCCCCCGGATGCGTCAGAGGAGGTGTGTCCCCAGGCCTCCGGGATCCAGTAGTATCCGGTGGGGCTGAGCCACCCCGCGTTGAGGTCGGTGGAGTGCCACCGGACGTCGGGGTGGCTGTGGGTCAGTTGGTCCATGCTCAGCGCCCTGGTGTCGCCTGGGCTGATCGCCGGGTGGTCGTGCAGCCGGATCTCCGCTCCGGCGACCGTGCTTGCCCAGGACCGTAGCGCCGTCACATGTTCCTTGAGCCACGCCGGGCCTCCGCGCTGGTGTACCACCAAGTGTCCTGTGTCCTCCGGACGGTCCTCCAGCGCGTGCACCGCCATGTGTGGGTCGTGCGGCACCCCCGTAGCCACCAGTAGGGCGGTGCCACGGGGGAGTCCACGGGGTTCGGGCTGGCCCGCCCCCACTTGCACTATCACCCACTCGGCCCGGAGCTGCGCTTGTCCCGCTGCTTGGGTGCACTGGTCGTCTGTGGTCACCAGCCACAACGGCATCAGCGCGTGGGGCCGGGGGCGTAAGGGCTCTGGCCACGCCACGTCCGCGTTGGGCTCTTGGTGCTCGCTTTCCGCGAGTACGTCGCGGAGGATGTACATGAGGGCCGCCGGCGGGTGGTACGCCGCCCCCTGCGTGGGGGGGGACAGGCCGTTCCGGCGGCGGTAGCCCCCGACGTGGAGGTGCAGGCCGTCTGGGGTCACCCGTGGGCCGGTGTGGGCGTCCTGCTTAGCCCTCGTGGGGTGGACGAGTCTCAGGCGGGGGTCCCGCGTGCCGGTGGTGTGGAAGAGGTGGGCCAGGGCATCGCGCCACCCGGGGTGGTTGGTGGGCCCTTGCTCATGGCGGCAATAATGGAGGTGTTCATCGGCGCATTGGTCGAGGCACTCCCGCACCGCCGTCGGCCACGGATCGTCGTTGTCGGGGAAGGGGTGGCGTGGCCCGTGGTGCCCATGCCACGGCGTTGCGTGTGGCACCGTCAGGCGGCACGTGTCGCGGTGTCGCAGCTTGGCGGTGCGCAGCGTGACGATTTTGCCCGGCGGGGACTGTAGTTGGACATGAGCCGCCCTGGGGCACTCGATGGGGTTGTACATCCCCACTCCCAGGGCGGCCAGGGCCCGGGGTATGCGCTGGACCCAGTCGCCTCCCGCCAGAGTTGCGAACTCCGGGACGGGGTAGTGCACCTCAGGGCATATTCCGTGCGCGCCGGCTATCTCCCAGAACATCTTGGTGACCTCCGCGCGCACGGAGGTTGCGCGGTGGTGGACGAGTGTACCCACGAGGGCCACCGCTGCCTGCTGGCACCGCGTGGGCACCCGTGTAAGCCCCAGGGTCCGGTCATCCTGCAGGCTGTCCCGCGAGGCGTCGAAGGCGTATCGTGCCCTGTCCTTCGCGACCTGGACCGTGATGTGGTCCAGGTGGCGTGCAGTGTCGGAGTCGTCGGCGATGAAAGGGGCGACGTACTGCGTCACCCCCCCGAGGATCGCCAGGATGACGTCCTGCACCACTTTCGGTGGCGCGAGGGTGTTAAGGCACCAGTGGTGCACTGCCGCCAGGCGTAGCCGGTGCTTGCGCTGCAGGGAGAACTCCCCGTCCGGCTGCAGCTGGAGTCCCAGGTAGGGGACGGAGTCCGCCGCTGGTACCCAGTACCACGGGTTTTCCAGGTGGGGGCAGAGGCGTAGCTGCAGGCCCGGGACCCCCTCCGTGGTGGCCATGGCGCACTTGCGGGGGTTGAGCTCCATGCCCATCATCCCCAGGTACGCGGCCACCGCCTCCACGCCCTCGACGAAGTGCTGCAGCGTGTGGGCCACCACCAGCAAGTCGTCGATATAGGCCTGGATGAGGCCGTGCTCGGCTCCTCCCGGCGGGCGTAGGCGGTGCCCCTGTGCCCTGAGTAGAGGCTCCAGGAGGAGCGCGTACAGCAGGGGGCTCTCGGGGTTGCCCTGCCGGACGCCGCGTAGCATGTAGACGGGCTGCGTTAGCCCGTGTGCTGTGACGATGCGCAGCCTGGCGCACGTGTGGAGGAAGAGCAGGAGGTCAATGACGTCCGGCGGCACGGAGAGGTGGCGCAGGATGAGGTGGAGGGCGCCGTGTGGGGCGGTGTCGAAGGCCTTGCGGGCGTCGAAGGAGAAGACGTAGTTGGGCCTTCCCCGCTGGAGCTGCCGCTGCGCCATGAACAGCGGGGGGCCTGTGTTGGAGCCAGGGAGGGCCCCCTGCTGCCAGTCGCTGACCACCCCGTGCCGTGTGAGCACCTCCGTGATGCGCTGGGTGAGGGGGCCCGTGAGCAGCTTCATGTCCAGCTGGCCCAGGGCTATGGGCCTGTAGTCGTCCAGTCTGGCAGAGCCCGGCACCTTGGGGCTGAGCCAGATGTGCGCGTCCCTCCAGTGCATCGGTGGCGGGGCGCCGCGGAGGATGGCCCGGTAGGAGTGGACCAGGAGCCACTGGACGGGTGCCGGGAGGGCCTTGATGAAGCGGGCCTCCACGTGGTTGGGGCCTGGGGCCTTGCCATCGGCCTTGTCCAGGGCGGACTTCAGGTCCTGCATGGAGTACTGCTGGACCTGTGTCCAGGCTCCCTCAGGGACCCGGGGGACGCGGCGGCCGAGGACCGCCTGGAAACCCGGGAGGTCCACCGGGCGTTTGTCATACAGTTCTCGCCAGAAGGCGCGAACTGCGAACATCACGTCGTGGGCCTCCGTGAGGAGCGTTTGGGTGTTGGGAACCCGCACGTTCCAGAGGCCTGACGGGCCTGGGGCCTCTACCTCTATGGCTCCCCGCACGGCTTTCCACCGCTGGGCGATGTCGGGGGCGTGGCGGCGCCAGAATTCCTTGATGGCGCGCTTGCGGTCTGCCGCCAGGAGGGCGCGGAGCTGGCGAATGTCCTCCTCGAGGGCGGCTGCTTGCCTCTCCAGCTCCTCCTGCAGCTGGCCCTGCGTGGTCGGGCGGAACCCGGGCGACACACTCTGCAGTTCCTCCGTGAGCCGGAGCGCCGCCTCGGACCGGATGCCATGCCTGGCCGCGTCCGCCTGGTACGCTGCCGGGGCGCGCGCCGCCAGGGTGTCATAGCGGAGGACCGCTGCCTGGAGCTGCTTTCCGCTCTCCGGGGGGTCCCCCTCCGCCGGGTCCGTTCCCGCCGGAGACGGCTGCCGGCGTCCCACCACGCGCGCCAGGGCGTCATGCGTCGCGTGGAGGTGTTCGAACACCTTGTCCACCGCAGCCGCGGGCATGGACCCGTAGTCGTGCTGCTCTGCGGGACCTAGCCAGGGCGCCAGTGAGGGTTCATCCTGCGCGGCGGTGACCGCCGCCCACAGGCAGTGTTGGACGGGCGCGGCCTCGGCGTCGTACGGGAGGAGGCGGCCTTCCGTGTGGCTGTAGGGGGTGGGCATCGCCGCGTGCCCCGCTGCGCTGAGGAGGCCCGGCAGGGCCAGGCGGACCGGGAGGTGGTCCGAGCCGACCACCTGGGGGTGTGCCATGCCGCGAGCCCAGACGCTCTCCCGCAGGGACCACGGCAGGAGGGGCTCGTTGACCAGGAAAGTGTCCACCCTGTGCTGGGACGGGTGGAGCGTGGGGGTCATGTCCTCCTCTCCGCCCGCCGCGGCTCTTCGGAAGCCGCAGGCTTCCCAGCCCGCTCGGAAATGCTCCGTGGCCGGGTTGGCGGGGACATCCATGTAGATATTGGTGTCACCGGCGATGATCACCGGGTGTCTCCCGCCGAGGCTGCGTGCCGTGGCATACATTTGTATGTCGGCCCAGAACGCCGCCCGTCCCGCCCACGGGGAGCAACCTGCTTGCGGCCCGTGGACGTTGATGAGGGTGAGGCCTCCCCCGTCCGTGCGGATCTCCAGGGCCGCGGCTTTCCCGGGGACAATTTCCGTGAAGCTGAGCACCTCGTGCTCCGCCACGTACTTGCTGCTGACCGCGGTGAGGAGCCCCCCCCCTCTCGAGGTGGAGGTGGCCCCCGTCTCCGCCAGCCGGCTGCTGAAGTAGGCGGTGTACCCCTTGTCCCGGAGCGCCGCGGCCACGTGCATCTCCTGCGCCCTGGTGGCGATCCCCGTTTCCTGGAGCATGATGGCAAAGCCCCCCTCCTGGGGCAGCATGCCGGTGATGAGGTGCTCCTTGTCGGTGCAGGCCGCCGGCCCCCTGCGCCGCCGGAGTGTGTCCCGGAGGGACCGGTCTGGCGGCACGAGGCCGTTGCGCAGGTTCCACGAGAGGAGCCACAGGGCGTCGCCCGTCGTGTCCTCCTGGAGTCAGCTATCCCGCGTCGGCATCGCCGCCGGGTTCGCTGGTGCCGCCAGGGCATCTGGGTGCGCCGCATCCGCTGAGCCCGTTCCCAGCGGGGCCCACAAGGGGGCCCGGGGGACCGGGGGAGTCAGGGGGGCCAGGGGGGCCAGCCCCGCGGGGATGGACATGGGCCCTGGTGGGGCCGCACCGCCGGCCCCCGGGGCCGCTCCGGGTGCCTCCTCACCTCCATCTGCGTGGTCGGCTGCCTGGGGCGGGGGGCGCCGGGTGTACGGGGCGTGCCACGGGGACCTCCGTGCTCTCCCCTGCAGGATGTTGGCGGCCGCCTCCTTGCCGTCCGCCGGGGCCGCAGCGTGCACCGCGTGCCACGCCAGGTGTTCCAGCATCGCCCCGCTGGTGTAGTACTTGTCCGCACACAGGGGGCATCTCGTCGGCTCCGTGGCCCCTCGCGCCGGGGGGAGCTGCACCGACTTCCGAATGGCGCCCTCCGCCGCTGGTTCGAAGGGCAGGTTGGCCAGCGGCACCGTGTGTGGTGCCAGCGTGCGGCCCGGGGCCGCCGCATCGAGGGCTCGCGTCGCGGGCGCGGGCCCGAGGCCTCGGATGGCATCGCGCTGCACGTCTGCTTGCAGCCACGTTTGCCAGTGCGTGGAGCCGATTTGGCGGTCGGGTTTGCTCCTCCACCGCAGGTCGTGGAAGGCCTGTAGCCAGTGGTACACCGTGGTCGGGACCGCCAGCTGGAGCTCCAGGTCGGCGGGGTGCGCCGCTGCCGGCCACACTCCCGGCCTCGCCGCCCGGGCGTTGTCCTTCAGCCTGACCTGGAGCGGGAGGGCGTGGTGTTCGCCCTCCCGCAGCGCCTTGATGATCATGCGTGTGCAGTCTGCCACGCGGATCACGGCTTCGGGCCCCGGCAGGCGTTCAGGGTCGCAGACGACGACGTGCGCGTCCGCCGGGCTGAACATGCAGACCACCCACTGTGGGTTCTGCTGCCCCCGTTGGGCCACCGCCAGGGTAGCCGCTGGGCGGGCGTGCGTGATGGGCCCCGCGTGGAGGTCCGGGACGTCCGTGGCCCTGATGGCGTCTCCCTGCCACGCGGCCCGTAGATGCTCCTCCTGGTCGGGGCTCCACACCAGTGCGGGGGGGTTGACCCACCCCGGTTCCTGCCTCTTGTTGGGGGCGCTGACCGTGTGCAGCAGGACCGCCAGCGGCCAGGGGTCCGCCGACATGTAGTAGGCCTGGGTGGGCCCCTGTCGCCAGTCGACGTGGGACAGGGGCGGGAATGCCCCTTGCCTGGCGGTGCTGTGCCAGACCGCCCATCGGCCTCCGGCCAGGACGTGCGACCGGTACCCTCCGGTGTGGCCGTGTACAATGGCTTGGTATCCTGCCGTCTGCAGTACCAGCGCCTCCCCCTGCTTAGGCCCGGGCGGGGGTGCGCCATCGCCCGCACCCCAGACGCGCGTGCGCCCGCGGAGTGTGGCATGCCACGGGTCTGGTGCATCGCGCTGGGGCCCTTGTATGCATCCCGCAATTTGCGCCGGGCCGTGGTGGTGGACGAAGCTCTCCCCGCCGTCTGCTAGCAAAGCCGCCGCGACGACGTATAGTTGCTCCGCCGTGAGGGGCGCCGTCGGCTCGTGTGTCGCGGCCGGCCGTCGGGGCCGCGTGTCGCGGCAGGGGACGTGGGGCAGCAGCTGCGCCGGCCACGCCGCCACTGGACCCATGGTGACGGCCGCGACCGCGGACGCCAGCGCCGTGCGGTCCGTGGGTCTGTACTGCCGGAGCCCCGTGGTATCTCGGGTGAGGTGCCTGCAGGCTGCCATCCAGGCCACCGCTCCGCAGTTCGTGCAGTCCGGTTCGGCACCGCTCGCATCGTCGCCTCCCCACTGCTGTACCGTGGTGGCGGTGTCGAGCGGGGGGCCCCGCTGTAGCGCCTCCCGGCCCTGCCCCGGCGGGAGGGCGGGCGGGATTGGCTGGGGGTAGTTTTGCGCGCCTCGGCGCTCCGGGTGCGTGTGGTACGGGTCCTGCCGGCGGTGTTCCGGGGCTGCCCGTGGCTGGAAGAGGAGCTGGTGCAGGTACCAGTGGCCCTCCGCGGCGGACGGATTGCGGAGCGTTAGCCACTGTTCCACCACGCCTCCTGGGTGCGCGGCCTCGACGCGGCGCTGCAACCCCAGGCGGCCTAGGCGGTTGGACGTGCCTGCGGGTGGGATGTGTGCCTGCGGGTAGAGCACCCGCAGCGGCTCCAGCGCCAGGTCCAGCACTTCGTCGTTGAGCTGCTTCGTGAGGGCCGACGCCCTGTGTAGGGCGTGGAGGACCCCGGGTGTGGGGGCCGTGAGCTGTTCGAGCACCGGTCCCGGCGGGTACCGCGTACCCGGGTTCGTCAGCCACTCCCTGGTGTGGCTCAGTACGGCTTTCCACACGTCCCTTGTAAAGGCGTGCCGGGGGGCCAATGAGGGGACCATCCGTAGGAGGCGGTGGCACGCCGGCGGCGACCGCATGGGCTGTGGGGCGGCCGCCGTGATCCACCTGCACGCCGTGCCGGGCACGATCGCCCCCCATTCCACGGTCCCCATGCCCTCGGCATGAATCAGCGCCTGGCCTTGGACCATGGGGAAATAGGGGCTCGAGCGCCCCTTCCCTTCCCTCCACCGTACCCAGGCGGCCCCCGCCTGCAGGCCGCGGAGCAGGGCCACGCCGGGGAGGGGCGGCTGCGGGAAAGCCCCCTTGACGGCCTGGGTGGCGTGGGCCAAGGTGCCCATTGGTAAGTACCACAACGGGAGGGTCCAGGGGCCCGGCAGTGGTTGCGCCACCCCTGCGTCCCATCGCCACTCGGAGTCTGGCGGGGCGGCCGGGACCGTGCCCGTCTGCAGGAAGTGGCATGCATACTTGTCGGGGTGCCGTTGGAGGGTTGCCGCGAGGCTGAGCCCCTCCGCCGCTGGTGCCACCGGTAGGCCGCCCCGGGGCCTGCGCCAGGGGTATTCCTGGTCGGCCGGCCAGGTGTGGAGGTCCCGGGCGATGTCCTCCGCGGTCCCTGTGGGGGCGTCCTCTGGTGCCAGGTGCCACATGACGGCGAGCACCGCCCATGTGGAAAAGGGCCACGCCCGCGGGGGGGTGTACACCTGGATGGTCCACTGTGGGCACGCCCGCCGCACGCGGGACACGTGGAGCACCCCTCGGGCCATGTCCGCCGCCAGGACCAGCACCATTCCCGAGGGATCCACAATGATCCCCTCTGCGGGTCCACCGTGGCGGCCCCGGGTGTGCAGGGCCACCGCCGCCTGTCCCGCGTGGGTGACGCGGTCGACGGCCTCCTGGATGTTCACGCTGCCGCGCGCGGTCTCATCCAGGATCCAGCCCTGCGTCACCCCGTAGCGTAGGGCGGCGCGTGCGGCCGCGGGTTTCACCTCGGGCAACGCTCCGTCGTCGGCATCGGGCTGGGGGTGCTGTCTGGGGCACCAGCCTTCGCCGGTGCAGTGGCCCCGTTTCCACGCGGGGCAGATCGCGGATACGCTGCCCGCCGGCGGCGCAGGTTCCGCGGGCGCGCCCCCCGCGGGGGGCTCCGGCAATGCCTCCAGGTCGGAGTCTGTGCCCGTGTCCTCTTGTGGGGGGTCTCCTTCGCCGTCTCTGAGTCCCAGCGCCCTGATGACCTCGTGTGCTTCGTCCAGCGTCGGAGATCGGGGGCGTGTCTTGCGTGGTGCCGCGGGTTCCGCCATTGCTATGTCGCTGTGTCTAAGAGCAGGGGGCGGGGTGCGGATGTCCCGTGGCTGGTGCGTTGGTGCGTTGGTGCGGTGCTCGCTGTGGGGGTGGCGGGAGGGCGCCCCCGGGGGGGGTGCCTTCCACCGTTGTGAGGGGCGCCTGGTGTCAGGCGCCGTCCCTTCCCCGGCCGCTCGTCCTCCGGAGCGTGCAGCCAGGGTTCCGCGACCCGCGTGTCCCGGGTGCGGTCGATGCGGGCATGTGGACCCAGCACCGGCCCCACAGCGTGCGCCCTTGCGGGCCGGCGTTGCTCGCTGTGGGGGTGGCGGAAGGGCGTCCCCGGGGGGGTGCCTTCCACCGTTGTGAGGGGCGCCTGGTGTCAGGCGCTGTCCCTCCCCCGGCCGCGCTCGCCCTCCGTAGCGTGCAGCCAGGGTTCCGCGACCCGTGTGTCCCGGGCGCGGTCGATGCGGGCGTGTGGACCCAGCACCGGTCCCACAGCGTGCGCCCTCGCGGGCCGACGCTGCTCGCTGTGGGGCTGGCGGAATGGCGTCCCCGGGGGGGGTGCTTTCCACCGTTGTGAGGGGCGCCTGGTGTCAGGCGCTGTCCCTTCCCTGGCCGCTCGTCCACGTCGGGAGTATTGTGAATACATCCCACGTTTCCTTTTTGTCATTCCTCGCAAGCAACACGAGATATGACCTTCGCAAGTGGCCTCATGAATCAGCTTTGTTTTGCCCATATCTTTAAGACAAATGGAGGGCAGGATGAAAGGAAAGTTGATTCGTGCATAGGGAAGCACGTAGGTCCACTCGAAAGGGGTCAAATCAAGTGCGGGGATATCGAAGTCGAAAATCCGATTTCGACATCCTGAAAAATTCGGTTTAAGGTTGCGAGTGTAGAATGTGAAAATTGCGGATGCATCAACGCAATTCCTGAAGACTTTAGAGCCTTCGTCACGGATAGCGTTAAAATTTCCATTATAAACAGTTAAAGTGGCGGTTACGGTAAAGTCGCGATCCAACCGCCAGCAGTCAAAACAGTGAATATCAGAACGGAAGCGTAAAAATTGACGGAAACATTATGAAAATAAAACCCTGTTGATTCCTGATATTCTGATACACAAATCTCCGCTGGCGGTGCATCGGTTGCCGATGCGGGGCTTTACGGCACGGATCACGCTCCCGCCGGGCTCGCACCGGGCGTCAACGGGCGCCTTCCGTACATGGGGTTAGTGGACCGGAGACCGGTCTTCCCTTTCGTACATGGGGTTAGTGGACCGGAGACCGGTTGTATGCCGTAACCGGGCCATGGGGTTCTGGGTACTGCTTCAGGACCATTAGCCCCCCGTGACAACCACTCCCTGGCCGAAGGCCATTGGTTTTTCACAGACTACTGCATACTGAGCACTGCACTGACCCTGTCTGTGCCCTGCAGACCCATGCCTATGGTTTCCAGCGTGAGCCAGGTGGCCGCTTATCTTGATTGCAGCCACCCAGCGAGTGTGTGCCTTGTTGACCATGTGTTGCATGGGTACTGCTCTAATGTGATGACCTTGGTGAGCCAACGAAGAACGGTGGCTTACTACACCAGGGGGGAATGACAAGCAAGGTGTTATGAGGCAAGTTGTGTCTTCCCTCCTTGGGGACAAGCGAGCCCACAGTTAGGACCCCTGACTGGTCCAGACCCGTGGGGTTCTACCCTTTCTTACAGGGATTACCATACCCCCAAGTGTGCTACGTATGTCTGTATGTGTCTCACTTCTCTCCCCAGCGTGGCTCCCGGAGACCGGGCTTCGCTGACGTCGGACCGAAGGTCCTAATCAGGTACTATTACCACTCCTATGGCGCCCGATTTCTGTGCTGGCGCCTATCCTTGGGGTCGGACGGCAAAAGCCCTACCTACTAAGAGGGGAGGGGTGGCCAAGTGTGCTAAGGGCATACAAAACGCCCATTTTTGCTACAGGCCAAAAGCTAACGCACTCCCCTGCCCACGAGGAAAAGCACGCGGGACAAGAGACACCACTACACTACACTCACTAACGCCAGCACCGGCCTTCGAAGGCAGGGTGAGCACTCATCACTTGCACTCACCTCCTGCCAGGCCTGCTGACCCTAACCCCTACACACGCTACTGGGTGCTGCTGTCGAAGTTCACGCAGGCCCTAATGGCCCTTCTGTGAAGAAGACAAGAGAACACAGCGCTCCTAAGCAGCTGTGGCCTAACAGGGGACGCCACAACGCGTTTCCCCTGCTAGGGCTTGGAGGGAAGGGATGCTCTCGTTGCGTGCACAGCGCAGATGTCGTTGAGGTCGGACTGCCCTCGCCACTACTGGCTGAGGCACAGTGATTTGATTTGTGATCAGCGCCCCTGTTTTGCTGGGGCAGAAAAATGGATAGCCGCCGAAGGCAGCTCCTGCGTGCACCAATCACCCTTAATCTCTCCCACCTGTACAAAAGAGGCAAATGAAGGGGTGTTTGCGACGGAGGAACCAAGCCACACTCCAGGTATTATACCCTTCTCAGTGTGACCTATAATACACTGTTCGCAAACACGCTGACGGAACAGCTACCCCTGTCAAGCAAGCAAGCTTTAAGAAACTCCTCGGGTTCTCTTAAAGAACGTACCGAGGAGCCTCTGGGTAACCTAAACAAGGTTTACGGTGCGCAATTCGCGTGGCCTACCCTTTAATGCATCATGTGCACGCAGGGAAGGGAGGCTGAACCACTGACTCAACCAGGAGGTGAGCTCCTCCTGGGCTAACCTACCTTACTCACCATGCATCGTGTGAATGCCGAATTGAAACGAACACAAAACAAACCTAAGCGTTTTAAGCAACTCAACTTTAACGCCACGGCCGCACACGAACAAACGCTTTTTGTACTTACCTGTGAAGAAGACAACAAGGGTGAATTTCGGATACAGGTAAAGCGTCACAGCGTGTGGATGCCTCGATTAGGCACATGCATCGCGAGCATAGCGCATATTCTAACCCTACGTGCGCGCTGCGCGCTCCATTCGCATCACATACCTTTCATTCCTGCTTTTACCTGTGCAGAGCACGAGAGAAGAACACCCGACCCCCCAACGAGCACAGCGTTGACAACCCTAACGTTTTGACGAAACAACCAACACGAACGCAATGCGTGAGTGTGAAGTGACACAGACATACCTGAGAAACGGGTTGTTGAACTGCTCTGTGGTGTGGGCTGAATTTGGATGCTTGACTCTGAAGTTTATAAAAATTTTGATGCAACTGTGCAAAAATTTCCTTTAAAACTTTAAAAACTACGGCTCATACCTTCTTTTCCAGAAGCCGTTTACGCTTGCGCAACCCTTTTCTTGGAGTCCGTTTCCTTTGCGCTTGTCTGCGACTTTTAGTTATGTGTAAAAATGACGATTTCCCGCGTGGTTTCGTCGATTTTTAACGATTTCACTTGCTAAATTGCAACCCCTTCCGCTAAACCGCAGGAATCACTCCCTGCTGGTTACATTTTCTATTTTTTCCAGCTCCTGGGGGTTTGTGTCCTCCATTGGGAGTATTGCTCCGCCCTGGCCTTTGGTCAGGACGTTTACTAAAACGCTGTTTATACGGCGATAGCCGTCCGAATTAGAGCGTTCGACTGTACCCTAGTGGTCAAGCACATGTGCTCTAGGGAGGGAGTCCTGGGTTCAATTCCCACTACCCCCAAACCTTTTCCAAAAGTTTTCGTCGCACGCCGGCAACTTTTGAGGAATGCCCCATCGAAGGGACATCATTCACGGTACATTACACTGTTTTTCAAGGGTACCTACAGTGTGATAGGCTTCTATGAAGTGATGAGGATGTTTTTGGTGAGTTTAATGCATTTTTTGGAGGCAATTTTGGGAATATTTGAGCCTTTTTCCTTGGTCCTACTAGCTTCATGAACTAGTACTCCAGGGGGGAGTAAGAAAAAGTCACTGCCATGTCTTTCTTGGAGGGCTTGATCCAGGCTAAGCCCCCCTTAAAACCCTTTGTTGATGCTAAGACAAACTGAAATGTTTTTGTCACTCTTTTGTTGCTTAAAGTACACTTTCTCAAGTAACTAGGGTTGTGACCCTAGCCCCCCCCATGAAGTTCACCCCTACCACTCAACTGAGCGGAGTTACCTTCCTTCATGGAGGACATACCAAAATAAAACAGGCATTTCATGCTTGTTGGCCTTGGAGGTTAAGCCTAAGTGGTCTCCCACCCCAAGACCCCTATACTCAATTGTTTCTACCACTTATTGTGGTCCTACTTTGTAACTGTTTCTGAATGCAGTTGCTTGGCCTAGTCATTTTCTGTGTGGTCCTGACATCTATGCCCCTCAGTCCTAACCAGCACCATTTCACCCAAAACAGTGCACATGAAGTGCCTATTGCAACCTCTGAGGCAAGAGTCAGACCAATTTTCATATAAAACCTTTTGTATTATCCATTTGTGATTGAATCTATGTGCATAAACCTGCTTTGTCTATCTGCAGCCCTTCTGTGTTACACTGGATTCCAAAACCAATCATTGATTCGATCCACATTCAGTCCTTGCTCTACTTGCTGCTTTGGTTTGGGGTTTTCAACTACAAAACCTGCAGGAATACATCAAAAGACCTAGGGCATAATTCAAGGACATCTTTCTAAGGGCGACCCACAGCTCGTGGACGCCCTATGCATTATGACGCCCCTCTTGGCTGGATTGTGCTATCAGGTGAAGGCACCCCAGTCTGCATAGCCAGAAAAGCCTGAAGTGCCAACGACCAGTGAGCCCTTTAGCTGCAGCGTACGGGTCCTTGCAGCTGTGACGGACTGTGACCGGACCAAGGAGGTGATGGTCGACGCAATCCCCTCCTTCTTTTTTCCTTTCCCCTTTCCTATCCAGTCAGAGCCGTCCGATCAAGGTCCTGCCGCCCAGTTGCAAGTCTCTGGGGACTTGACCAAGATGATCGCGGCCTGTGCCAGGATGGGCCGTCCCCGAGCAGGATTTCGAGTCTTGCTCGGGTGATGAGGGCATGAGCGTGCTGCCATGAACGTCAGTGTCATGGACCTTAGGGACCCTCAGGACAATGTCCTGCCGTCCAGCTTAGCCCCAACCGGGGCCTCTTAGGAGACCACGGCGAAACGCCCCTTCAGTCCGCTGGAACACCGCGGAATGTGTGAGTTGGTGAGTGGAGTGCGTGTGAGGAGTGTGCTTGGCAGCAGGGGGTGAACAGGTTTGAGGTTTGAGGTTTGATTTTGCGGGTACTAGACGCCTTTCGGCCCCGGGGGGCCAGCTGGTCGGGCCAGGTGATATCCTCCCCACCGAGTCCTAGTGGGGGGCCCTCCAAGACGCACCTCCTGCCTGGTGGCGGAGTCCCCGGGTTCACAGAGCTCGGAGCCCCGTCCTTCCCCGGCTTCCCCGTTTCGCCACTCCCCGGTCAGTGCAGCAGGGGGTGAACAATGTCCTCCAGTGGGCCAGATCCAGCAAGGTCTATTCTTCCCGGGTAGACGGACAATCTACCTTATGAATGCACTCACGCATCGTCAAAGAGTGCCACCACAGCCTTATGGTTACCCTGCGTGGGTCCAGAGGACCTGGACTCAGTGGGAACCCCAAGTCAACCTTAGGGGAGTCCGCGGTCTGGGGTAGTCATCTTAGAGCGCCCCGCAGTGTAGGCCGTATGTGGACTGCTGATGCCTACCTGCCTGCCTGAGCCAAGTGTGTCTTGC
Organism: Eutreptiella sp. 'Long Island Sound 2002'; assembly: GCA_964036045.1. Classification (NCBI taxonomy): domain Eukaryota; phylum Euglenozoa; class Euglenophyceae; order Eutreptiales; family Eutreptiaceae; genus Eutreptiella; species Eutreptiella sp. 'Long Island Sound 2002'. The sequence continues at coordinate 5,361,766 of OZ038378.1, forward strand.
TTTCGGGTGTAGTACTGATGTGTTGACTGTCATCTGAAGTGTCCTGCCATCTCACTGTGGGCGCTGCCTACCCACAGTACCAAACCAGACCGCCCAGTTGCCAGTCTCTGGGGCTCTGGGCAACGTGTAGGTCTTCTCTTTTCCCTTATATGTGCATATGTATGTCACAATCTTCTGTACCCCCTGTCCTGCAGGCAGAGGTTGGTACACCCATAGTAAATACATTCATCAGGATGTATTTCAGGATCCAAGGGGAGCCGTTAAGCCAAAGTAGTCCATCAGACCATCAGGGTCGGACTTGAGGCGGTACGACCTCCATATCCTGGGTCCATACGCCTACACTAATCTCTCTTCCTCTACCACAGGAGATGGGCACTCAACCCATCTCCCACTGATACATATACAGTCATAATTGCTGTCCGTATGGAGCTCACACGCCCAGGCCACCAACGTGGGCGGATAGGCCCCAGACTGGCAGCATCACAGGGTAGTGTCCAGCCTATGTGTGCCTGAAATGTGGCTCCCAAACTGCGGCAGTCCCCTTGTTCGGGGTCGCCAACACCCAAACACAAAGAGAGGGGCCAATCAAAGAGTAAATAGGTTGTTGGACTGCAAACAGCGGGACCCGCTGGGTAGTGCAGTCAAGTGCAGGCCCCCATATGCGGAGCATCCGCCATATACGTGTACTTAGGCAGCACATTTAGTGTCGGAGTGGAGTCCAGACCCCAGTACAGTGCGTAGGTTGCAGCCACTGGGGCTGTGGACAGCCCCAACACATGGGCTGTTAAGAGGGCGTTTCTGGCCTTCTGGTGCAGCACCAACACCCAGAGGCCCTGAAGAGTCTATTCTGCACTGCAGCAGTGTAATGTCTTGGAGTCAGACCGGTCCAGAAGATCCACTGATGACCAAGTCGGGTCAGATTTTGTACAATTCCATGGCTGGATAACCAGGGATAGGGTCACGAGGGGAAATGGCCATTTGAACCCAGGTATCGGCCAGAAACCTGGTAGCTGCAGGGGGGTGACACTGGACTGGTCTGAGGTGCATAAAAAGTCGCAGCAACTTCCTGAAATAGTCCACAGAGCCGCCATGGCTAAGGGGGCACCTCAAAGCTTCCCCCTAATGTAAGCTCTTGTGGAGGCTGTGGCTGTAAACAGCACTGCTTGTGGCATGAGTACAGGAACTTTTGGTGTCCCTGTGTGAAACTGAAGTAAGGTATGCTGATTATTCTTACTGAAATATGTATGCTGCAAGTAGTCTGACTGAATCCAGGCACTGCAGGCGCTGGCATAGCCTCTGCAGTACCTCTATCCTGAGTCCTGACTTATCCTGGATGATCAGTAGCAATCTGTACATTGTTCTTCTCTGCATTGCTGGGGTTGATGGGTTCTAACGCCCACTGAAGGTATGGGTCCCAGCCCACTGAATGGACTGTCATCTGTTTCTATTTTTTCACCCACTGTTGGCACGTGGGCCCTTTCTTCATGGAAATGGGCAGCCATTGTTTTGATAGAACATTCAGTCTTCAATCTGGATAGGTGCTGGACGGAGGATAATGATGGCACGCCTGAACCATTTCCTCCTGTCACAGCATACCTTGAGTTTTAACTGATTGACTTTCTGTGTTGCTTGTTTTTCATTTGAATGTGTAGAGACAGCATTAGGTTGTTGTGCTAACCTGATGGTTCAGCCCAACAGAAGACCACACGGCTAATATCGTTTTTCCGTGTCAGTTTTCGCCAGCACGATTGCTGGGCTGGGGAGGGGAGTGTAAAACGATTTGAGCCGTAGGTGAGGTTTTACACCCACCCATCCCATCCCTGCTTTTTCCTGGTTCTAGGTCACGACGTCACCACCTTTGTTTTTTCCGCTTCAACGGTGTCGTTGAGCTAGGGAGGGGAGTGTTTGGTTTCCGTCATGCCCTGCGCCCCCCAGTCCCCCCTGTGGAGCCGCATCCCCGGTTATGGGGACACATACTCCTCTTTGTGCTGACCCCCGTCATCCCCTTGTGTAGGCTATTATAGGCCCACAATATGGGGTTTGATAGGGGATATCATCAGCCTTCATCCCCCCTTAACCTTCCCCTCCTTGGCACTTTTGACTTGAGCCTGCAGTAGGGATATCAGACAACTCGGCGTGTTCTTCCGCCGCTTTTGTATCAGTCATTAGGGAATCCATTGCCCTGTTGATAGCTATGCGAATTTGCCTTAAATTCGCATAGGTACAGAAGTTAAATATTGGCAGCGGCCTGGTGGTGAAACGGGGTTGCGCCAATTCGCGGGCGAACTGCCAGTTGCGATCTGGCGACCCAAATTGCGAGACCATGAACTGGCCTTTACGGCAACTTCATCCTGTTGAGTTGAATTAAATCTGACTGCATGGTTGTAATAGTCAATACTTAGTTTATAATAGGGAATTAAAGGTTCAGGTTCCAGTGCCACGTTTTCCAAAAACCCTTTAACGTCATGATGCCCAGCCATTTAAAGTATAGGGATAGCTTAGGCATCGTTGCCGGCACCTTACGGTGCCTTTTTCTTTTACCCCCCATTGTTAGATTAGGTATTGCATGCATATCTTATGCATTTCATGTGCTCACTTCTGCCTTACCGTGAATTCAGATTCTCCATCCATTCCTCTTGACGAGAGATGCATGAAAACAGCATGACTCTCCTCTTCAATGGTATGTTATTTGTTTGTGTGAGTTGCAAGCCAGTTTAGAGATATGCCTTAATTATTAGGATTGAATTGAATTTTGGTTGCCGTTTCGAGACCATTGTGAATCTCAAGGTCATTTTGAATTCATTGATTCCAGGCTGATGTCAACATTGGTAATCATTTTGGTTTGCCTTCCCTTCCCTTTGCAACGTCAAGGTATGGTCGTGGTGGGTCACCACACTCCATGGTGGGACCCACTTTCATGCATGAATAGTACATTTCTGTGTAGTTCTTGATGCCACCTTTTTGAGTCAGTGTGTCGTGTCATTGTCGTGCTGAGTACAAATAATATATGTTCGGGTTTTGGTTGCGTTTCGACACTTTCGAAATCTTTTAGTTCGAAGTTTGAAACTTTTTTGAGCTCATTTTGGCATAGTCATTTTATGCCAAAAATCTCTCATTTTTGGCCTGTTGTGGGCCTACTCTTCGAGCTTGGATGTGCAAGCTCGCGTCCAGTTTGAGTCGAAGTGGTATTTGTCCCTGTTGTGGCATGTGTCTACTTTACGATAATGCACTTTGTTTGGCCGTGATTCATTGTACATAGGGCCACACATGAATTTTGATGATTGTGTCTTGAATTTTATTTTTTTCATGTGTTCTATTGTGGTGACCATGGAGATCCACTAATACTGAATTTTTGGTCGAGCTTCCAATCATTCGTGGTGTCCATGGTCCCTAGTATTCATATGTGGTCACTATAGGTCGTCGTTGATTTTTGTCTTTACACTACGACCAATTTTCTATGTGCCATCTTGGCCTATTTCTGCTTATAGTAAAGTTGGTCATGAGCACATTGCCCAAATTTACTCAGTCCATGTGTTGACATTTCGAACTCATATCTTCATGTACATGTTGAGTTCGAACCCAAGTATTTGTTCCAATGAAAGAACGTGCTTTCCACTCCACGTGCATGCTTTTACCTGGTTATAACTGACTTTGGGCTTACCACATTATTGCAATCTCTAAAACGTTTTGGAGATTTCAAATTTTGTGTGTTCACTTCATTCGCTTGGTTCATTGGGGTCTCCGGGCCAAATCTCCTTGTTTCTTGACCCTAGACCTCCCCAATGCTTCTACTTTCGGTATTTGAACTTGTTTTGGTATGTTCTATTACTTACCCAATCCATTGGAACCAAGTCTGCCAAGTGTATAGGATAGTGATTTCACATGGTCCCAGAGATGTACATTATGGACCCTGAAAGCCACCCTGTCATGTAGTCACTTGGCGGGTAAACAGTAACGAGCCCATGAGGAGTTGGACCTTGGGGTCTTTTCCTATGTTTCAATGGTGCTCTCTACGTTGGATTGAGCATTTGCTGGAAGGTTACTGGTACATGGGTTCACTGTTTGGAATTTTCTCTGGAATTTTGTTGAAAGGTCGAGATTTGATGAGGTCACTTCTGGGCCATGGGAAAGTTAGGCCATCTTCTTGATTTGGGCCAATATTTTACCCATGGCCTCTCATCCGTGTCTATTCCTCAGATTTAAGGAGTTTGAATTATGGCCTACTCTTATGGGATCGGACCGAACCTATATGTCACCTCAATTTTGACTTCAATTCTGACTCAGGAATGTGTGCATAAGCCCTTTTTGAGGTCCCCAAAAATGACCTCAAAAAGTGGGTATTGGAGTTTGTTGCCTCGCGTCAACCTGAGGGAGAGGAAGGGCCAGCCCTTTTAGGACAATTAGCTCCTCTCCGGATCCTTTCTGCATGCACTTCCCTGGACCTGAGGCTAGCCCTATGTGAGAGGTATTTGCATTCTTTTCTCCCTTGCTTTTTCACTTATGGCAAGTTCACCAAAGTGCGCAGCCTACCAGTATTGTTGCAGTGTCGTGGAATCAGTAAGACAGACTCGGATATCCGGTGGGCATAATGTTTGACTGATGCCCTTTGGATGTGCCCACCGGGATACCCTCGAATCCTCTTTGCCTTGGCGGGAGAGTGTGTTGAGGTGGGTCACCTCTGATTTTTGGCTTTGCCTGTTTTTGTGCCCTGCTTCCTGTGCTAGGTCTCAGAGCCCGTGTGGAGTTGGGTCCTGCCCCTCTACGTGTGTCAGGGTGAAGATGTTGGCTACCCCCAACTACCCTTGTTTCCTTTTGGGATGTGGGATCCTGAGGTGGTTTGGGCGATTTACCACGTTACCCCCTTTTCCACAGAATTTCTGGGGCCTAAGTCTTATAGGCACCCAGGACCACCACCCCCCCTACGATTGTGTGGTGGGGCTATCTCCTGCCCCAAGGAGACTTGAGTTGGGATATTTGGGGAAGATGGTAAGTGTGTGTGTGGGCACTAGACCCCGGCTTCTGGGGTCCTGTAGTGCTGGGAGTGGAGAGTGACAGCTCCCCATCAGGGTAGGCTTTGAGAGCCAATGGGCCTTACTGATGTCTTGTTGTTTCTGCATGTTTTGTCCTTCCTCCTTGGGGATCCTGAATCAGGCTACCCAGGATGTGCTGAGTGGGAGAGTGGGCTCCCTTTGTCCCCCCCTCTCCTGCCTTGAGGCCTCTTCCTTTGTGATTTCCAATGATTATTGCACCTTACCCTAACCGGGACATGGTTTGGAGGTTTTACATGTTCCTATGACCATTTGTACATGCTTTCTTTCCTTTGTTGTTTAGACCTCAAAGGGATTGCTTCGTTTTCGCAGTCCCGATGGATGCTTACTGAGTCTGAGTGGATGTGAGTGGTCTTCTTCTTGTGCTACGCGTACGTGCAAGGGAGGAGGCCGCGTGGGCTTGGAGAGGGTCGACCCGGGGATGGTAGCCCCGGACCAGCAAATCGAAGCATCGACCAGCCCCACATCCCGAGCACCATCGGTAAGGCGCAAATCAAGCCCTGTATCCTCGGAAAGTGTCCATCCCTCGGAGATGGACTTCAAAGAGACCATGGAGGCCCTCACCCAGGCCCTCATGGAGTTGGAAGAGTCCAGTAGAGGGCGCCTCACCATCCAATGCGGCATGGCGCGCCTCCCTATCTTGGAGGACTTCGTTATTGACTTTGGTCCTGCCCTGCGGGTATGCAGGCCAGCCCTGGCCATCGAGGAGCGCTTGGAGTCCATGGAGAAGAGGATCTCTGTGATGGAGGAGGCCGTCAGCGCCCCCCTACCGACCTCCTCGAGTCCACCGAGCCCGGCAGCCCCGGCTCAGGACCACCCCCTGAGCCGGGCGCCTCAATCCCCCCAAGGGGAGGCCCCTATCTCAGTCGCCGCCCCCTCACAGCCCTAAAGGCGCCCATCAGTTGAAGGGCAGCCCCAATGGTCGCCGCCAACTCGGCAATGGCCGGCGCCTTCGAGTTCATCCAAGACACCATGGGAACCGCGTGCGCCTACAACGGTGACAAGCACCGCACGCCGCCGCCGCCGAAGAGGATGTCGAGCGGGCCGACAAGTGAAGAGTCGACGACAACGTGAAGGGCCCGAACCAGCCCCAAGGGCCCCGTCACCGGCCCACGATGACTCCACAGATTTGAGCGACGCCACCGAGGTCCTGAATGACCCCCCCTGCGCCGCCGGGGCTGAGATGGGGCCGAATCAACCCCCTTCGGCCCCCTCAGAGGAGCTCATGGAGTTGAGCACCGTTGCCGAACCGCAGAGCCCCGTGGAGGACCCCTTGGACTTCAGGGATGTCCGCTCAGGGGTCAAGGAGGCCGAGAAGGATGCCCAATGCGCCCCCTCAGGGGCTGAGCAGGCCGAGGAGGCGACCACGAACGAGCAGGGCACTGTGGCAAATTGCCCCTGCCCTGAGGAGGCCCCGGAGACCATGCAGGACATGCTGGCCATCAGCCCCAGCCCTGTAGAGGCTCCACAGCCCGCGCCACCACGCTCGCTCAATCGCCTCCAACAATTATGGGGATTCATCGCTCCGGAGTGCTATGACCTGATCTGAAGCCCTTGGGATCCGCCATGCGGGGGACGTGCCTGCGGTTGCATTCAGGTACAACCGTATGACCTACAGGGAGTGGCACTATCCTGCCAAGACGCGCATTAAGTTATATGCAGGTCTGGTTTCTGGTTTCCAGCCCAGTCTGGATGTTTATAGGGGTCCCTGTGGGTAACAGGGATTCACCAGACTGGAGCAGAAACCAGCAGACCTGCAAGGTGTTACTTTTTGTGTTTGTCAGCAGGATTGATCCATGTTGGGCTTGAGCCGTCACAACCGGTCTATGCTACTGTTGTACATAGGAATCAGTGCAACGGCGGATTCTGAGTGTCTATAGGGTTATATCAGCCTATGATGGCCAGAGCCCCAGAACATCTGCAGTTGTGCTGATGTGGGGCCTGAGCCGTTGGAATCGGCCTGTGTCCAGTTTCTTTCACTTCCTTTCTCAGTCCGTGGGTGGATAGAAATACCCTTTAGGGGTGCACCGCGACCGGGGCAGTTCGTCGTCAAGATAGGTCACCAGTTTCAGTATCAGAACCTGCCCCCCCTTGAAGGTTAAGTGCCGCAGGCGAACACCCAGGTTGGTATGGGACCTGTACCAGAGGGGTGGCTGTAGACCTGTATACCACTGTATACCTGGTACCATGATAGCAACTGTATACCGCATGTATACTCTGTATACACTGTAGACTGTATACTGTATACGGCGTCCCGGCTGTATACTTGTGCTATACGGAGACTGTAGACCTGTAGACCTGTAGACCTGTATACCTGTATACCTGTGTATACGAGCTGTATACTACAGGTATACGGAGCTGTAGACCGCGTCTGTAGACATTTGGCTGTAGACCTGTAGACCTGTAGACCATGAATCCAAGTCCTACATATAATATGTATTGCGAACACCCATGACTGGACATATGTGTTTATTGGTGTATGGATACAAGGAATGATGGGCATATCACATATGTATGCCATGCAATATGTGTTGATATAGTCTCTCACATAAATTTTCATGGAGGGAACAATATTTGTTTGCAGAGGAGTGGCATGTACCCTACACACCTACCCACCTTCCTTAACACATTGAGTCATATGTTGCACCTTGACTGCATACATGCATGCAAGCTAGTGTTGCCCCCCCCTCCCCCCAAATGGTGCCCGTGGCTCCAGCCCCGTAGGCGGCTAGGAACAGGCGTCTTCTGGAGGTAGCTGCACCTTAAAATGCAGTAGGTATGCTTTGACTAAGATTTTTTGAAATCAAATTTTGTGGTAAAATTCAGGATTTACATTACAATCCCCCAGGAATCCGAACTGGAGTACGAACAGAAGACCACCCAGACCAGAATTTATTCACATTGCATTGTATGTTGCTGTGTGTGTGTGTGTGTGTATGTGTATGTGTGTATGTGTGTGTGTTTGTGTCTGTTGGCGACGTGCGTTCTGGTGCTAACAGGTTTGAGAACAAGAAATTTAAGATCAAGCAAAGCCCGGAACTTCAAGATCAAGCAAAGCCGAGAATTTCAGGATCAAGCAAAGCCGAGGACAACGACGACCACGCCGACAACGACGACATCGACGCCGCCGCAAGTGTGCAAATTGTGGTGTGCATAGAGTGTGCGTGCGTGCCGTGTGCTCAATGTGTGCCTGCAGTGTGCACAGTGCGTGCGTCCGTGCAGTGTGTACAGTGCCTGCGTGTAGTGTGCACAGTGCGTCCGTGCAGTGTGCATAGTGCGTGTGTCCGTGCAGTGTGCAGAGTGCGTGCGTCCGTGCAGTGTGTACAATGGGTGCGTGCAGTGTGCACAATGCGTGCCAGTGTGCACAATGCGTGCGTGCAGTGTGCAGAATGCGTGCGTGCAGTGTGCAAAGTGTGTGTGTGCGTTCAGTGTGCACAATGGGTGCGTACAGTGTGCACAATGCGTGCCAGTGTGCACAATGCGTGCGTGCAGTGTGCATAATGCGTGCGTGCAGTGTGCACAGTGCGTGCGTGCGTGCAGTGTGCACAATGGGTGCGTGCAGTGTGCACAATGCGTGCCAGTGTGCACAATGTGTGCGTGCAGTGTGCAAAATGCGCCGGTGCAGTGTGCACAGTGCGTGCGTGCGTGCAGTGTGCTCCATGTGTGCTGCTGGCTGCTGGCTGCTGCTGCTGCCTGCTGCCTGCTGCCTGCTGCTGCTTGCTGCTTGCTGCTGCTTCCTGCTTCCTGCCGCCTGCTGCCTGCTGCCTGCTGCTGCCTGCTGCTGCTTGCTGCTTGCTGCCTCCTGCTGCCTTCTGCTGCTTGCTGCCTGCTGCCTGCTGCTGCTTCCTGCTTCCTGCTGCCTGCTGCTGGCTGCTTGCTGCTGCCTGCTGCCTGCTGCCTGCCTGCCTGCTGCCTGCTGCCTGCTGCTTGCTGCTGCTTCCTGCTGCCTGCTGCTTGCTGCTGGCTGCTGCCTGCTGCCTGCCTGCCTGCCTGCCTGCCTGCCTGCTGCTGCCTGCTGCCTGCTGCCTGCTGCCGCCTGGCGCCTGCCGCTGCTGCCGGCTGCCGGCCGCTGGCTGCTGGCTGCTGCTGGCTGCTGGCTGGCTGCTGCCTGCTGCCTGCCAATGCATGTTTTCTTCTGCACTTTGTTCGCTGCAACGAATCAGATGTTTCAGTGCTTCCCACTTCAAGCAGACTTCAAGGGGCATGAGCTAGCCCTGCTTTCCCACTGCAATGACATTTGGCCGGAATTGATAATCAGACCGCTTCTTCGTCGAAGGAGGCCCTGCAGGATTGGCCCCTTTTCTGTTGAATTGCAGGACCATTGTCGGACTACTTTCATTCCAATTCCAGGAGAGGGCTGGGACATTTGTGCTTTTTTTTCCGGGGGGGGGGGGGGGATCATTTGTCTGGTTAATTGGTAACACAACAAGGGCTGGAGGTCAGCATAATGTAGTGCAGGCAACCCCCGCCGTTGCAAAATGGCACGGCTCAATTAAATTGGAAGGGGGACTCATTGCCACGTTGCACGGCGCGCTGATCACAGCCCCTTGGGTGCGGGGACTGCGCGCAGGTTTCTCCAGATCTTGTGTGCTACCAATTACCAGTGACCAAAATGGTCCCAAAAATTGTCAGAAAAATTTCTGGCTTTTCGCGCACGAATACACCGATTGCAGGACTTTGGCAGATTTCCGAACGAAGTATCCAACCAAATCTAAGGAGTTGCAACATGCTTGTGTTCAACTGCAGGGGCAGGGACTTTATTTTGGTGATTCTGATTGTGTACGATCCGTGTTTTGCCAAGGCTTTGGGGTCACAAACTCCGTGTGCAAGGCATGTTCTTTGTTGTGTAAAGAGGCGTCTTTGTGAAAGCGGCAAAAAGTTGGATCCAGCCCTGGATCCAAAACTCGCAATACATTCTTAACATTTTCAGAGATCGGCATTGCGAAAAGGAAGCAAATGCAAACAACAAAAAGCGCCAATCGGCGCACCACACCGGCAGCCCGACGCACTGAGATTTTGGAAAGACGCATGGCCAAAATGGTAAAATGCAGTGAGCATTGGGATGATTTACCAGCTTTTTTCCACAATTTACGGAAGGCTTACTGCTCCGGGGTTTTGCAAAACCATCCGAAATTGGTAGATGTATTGCAAGGAATATCTCAGTGCTTGAAAAACGGCACCCGAAAAGGGCGCACATTGTCAAAGACCGAGAAACATTTTTATGCATTGTTGTTGAATGCCGGCGGTGCCTGGGCACATGAAATTGTGTCAAAAATATTCTTAGGTCCTGATCTCCGGACAACAAAGTCAAATAGATCCAGTATCGCCCAGTTGAGCGCAGCTGACTTGGAATTCACTCTGGATTGCTTTAGGAAATTGAAAGAGTTGCTCGTCTTATCCGGATTGCACGATGCTCCGAGTATTATCGCTGAAGATGCTGCCACAGTCCTTCGGCGACTGGATTGGGAACGGTGTACAACAATGGTCAACAATGCTTTGAGGCATGGTATCAAAGTATACGGGTTCTCTGGTCCACCGATCACCATTTATTGTGCACAGGAACTACGTGATCATTTTAACAAAGCCGGAACAACCATGGCATCTTATGTTTATTTGTATCTGTGGTCTTTGTACCTGTATACTTTCTGTAGACTCTCTGTAGACCTGCGAACCTGTATACCGACCTGTAGAGCTCTGTAGACTATCTGTAGACCCTGTATACCTGTATACCTGTATACCGGTATACGGTTACTATCATGGTTCACTGTAGACTCTGTAGACCACCCCTCTGACCTGTACCTCATTTTTCAGTGCCTCATTGGTGCCATGCACTGAGTGCCATGGACCTGCAGTAGTGAGGGGTAGACCAGGACGCCCTGCCCCTGTGGGGACCCCCCCCCCAGCGCATGTGCCAGCTATGGTGCCATGGGAGTGCCAGGTCACAGAGTGAAAGGGAGCCCCACGTCCTATCACCAGTGGGACATTACTGTCACACTGAGACGGGTACTGTGTGGGTATCCACATGACACTTCCCAGCCGGGAGGCTGCACAGGATGTAGCCGATGATGGGAGTAGTGGGCTAAGGGCGACCGGAGCGCATACCTGCGCAAGTGGGGCAACCAGAAACGAAGGGACCAGGTAAACCGTGAGCACCACGGCAAGGCACAGTGCCAAGGAGGGGTTGGAGTGGCGCCAAGTCCTAGAAACCGTTGGGGAGGGGAGTGACCACAAATGGAGAGGGAAGGCCTTGACCAGGGCAGCCCCACCAATATCCTGAATGACAGTGGGTGACTGACCCTGAGGAAGGCAGAGCATGGCGCGCCCAGCCAGGGGACCAGTTTTTCAGGTGTTTTTTATGCCAATTTTGGACCCCCTGCAAGGACAGTACCCAGGCAGCGACCTACAAGTCGCGCCGAAAGAACACAGGTGGGTACGGCGGGATATATCCCGCATGAAGGCGGCGCCAGGGGGTTGGACCCCTCGGGCTGCCAACCCTCGAAAACAGAGGCGGTGTTGGGACACTGGAGGGATGTTACCCTGAGGTATGGCTGGATCTGGGGTCTGGGATCATGGACCCTATGCCTTAGCCCTGCTGATTGGGTACAATATGCCCAGGGTGCCATGGACTGTCCGCCATGGACCTACTGATTGGGCATGAGATGGCATGGATGAGAAGGTAAGGGGTGCTCTGTCGAGACCCTTGACTTTCAGGATGTCATGACATGCCAACCCGCTCAAGACCTATTCTTTCCGCTCCTTATTGGGTCTGAGTCAGGGATGCCCAGCGACAAGCTGGTGGCTACCCGGACGGTTGGACGTCAATCCCACACACACACCTGTGAACACACAATCAGCAGGCAAGGACAGAATGGAGAGACCCCTACAGGTTTCGCAACCACCGGCAGGGACCCACTGTGAAAGTGGTCCTGATACCACGCCCATTTGTCCAGAAATGCTGAGCAGTTTGCTGCCATTGACTCCAGCAGGATTAACACCTGAACAGGGCTTGAGCGAAGGACTGAATGAGGTCCAAAGACTGACTGGAGGACCCCTGAGAGCAGTAACCCAGAGTCCCCATCCGATGAATTTGGCTATGCTACAACATATCAGTCCTGCTCGCCCCATCCGGGAGTATAGCTACCCAGGCTGAGATTTGACAGAGTTCCAGAGGGTGGATTCAATAAGATACTCTCCTTGCTTCGATGCCAGCAACGGGCGACCCACAGCTCGTGGACGCCCTATGCATTATGACGCCCCTCTTGGCTGGATTGTGCTATCAGGTGAAGGCACCCCAGTCTGCACAGCCCGAGAAGCCTGAAGTGCCAACGACCAGTGAGCCCTTTAGCTGCAGCGTACGGGTCCTGGCAGCTGCGACGAACTCTGACCGGACCAAGGAGGTGATGGTCGACGCCATCCCCTCCTTCTTTTTTCCTTCCCCTTTTCCTATCCAGCCAGAGCCGTCCGATCAAAGTCCTGCCGCCCGGTTGCAAGTCTCTGGGGACTTGACCAAGATGATCGCGGCCTGTGCCAGGATGGGCCGTCCCTGAGCAGGATTTCGAGTCTTGCTCCGATGATGAGGGCATGAGCGTGTTGCCATGAACGTCAGTGTCAGGGACCTTAGGGACCCTCAGGACGATGTCTTGCCGTCCAGCTTAGCCCCAACCGGGGCCTCTTAGGAGACCACGGCGAAATGACCGATCAGTCCGCTGCAACGAGGCGGAATGTGTGAGTTGGTGAGTGGAGTGCGTGTGAGGAGTGTGCTTGGCAGCAGGGGGTGAACAATGTCCTCCAGTGGGGGCCCACCAGATCCAGCAAGGTCTATTCTTCCCGGGTAGACGGACAATCTACCTTATGAATGCACTCACGCATCGTCAAAGAGTGCCACCACAGCCTTGTGGTTACCCTGCTTGGGTCTGGAGGACCTGGAATCAGTGGGAACCCCAAGTCAACCTTAGGGGAGTCCGCGGTCTGGGGTAGTCATCTTAGAGCGCCCCGCAGTGTAGGCTGTATGTGGACTGCTGATGCCTACCTGCCTGCCTGAGCCAAGTGTGTCTTGCTTTCGGGTGTAGTACTGATGTGTTGACTGTCATCTGAAGTGTCCTGCCATCTCACTGTGGGCGCTGCCTACCCACAGTACCAAACCAGACCGCCCAGTTGCCAGTCTCTGGGGCTCTGGGCAACGTGTAGGTCTTCTCTTTTCCCTTATATGTGCATATGTATGTCACAATCTGCTGTACCCCCTGTCCTGCAGGCAGAGGTTGGTACACCCATAGTAAATACATTCATCAGGATGTATTTCAGGATCCAAGGGGAGCCGTTAAGCCAAAGTAGTCCATCAGACCATCAGGGTCAGACTTGAGGCGGTACAACCTCCATATCCTGGGTCCATACGCCTACACTAATCTCTCTTCCTCTACCACAGGAGATGGGCACTCAACCCATCTCCCACTGATACATATACAGTCATAATTGCTGTCCGTATGCAGCTGACACGCCCAGGCCACCAACGTGGGCGGATGGGCCCCAGACTGGCAGCATCACAGGGTAGTGTCCAGCCTATGTGTGCCTGAAATGTGGCTCCCAAACTGCGGCAGTCCCCTTGTTCGGGGTCGCCAACACCCAAACACAAATAAATGGGCCAATCAAAGAAGAAATAGGTTGTTGGACTGCAAACAGCGGGACCCGCTGGGTAGTGCAGTCACGTGCAGGCCCCCATATGCGGAGCACCCACCATATACGTGTACTTAGGCAGCACATTTAGTGTCGAGGTGGAGTCCAGACCCCAGTACAGTGCGTAGGTTGCAGCCACTGGGGCTGTGGACACCCCCAACACATGGGCTGTTAAGAGGGCGTTTCTGGCCCTCTGGTGCAGCACCAACACCCAGAGGCCCTGAAGAGTCTATTCTGCACTGCAGCAGTGTAATGTCTTGGAGTCAGACCGGTCCAGAAGATCCACTGATGACCAAGGCGGGTCAGTTCTTGTACAATTCCATGGTTGGGTAACCAGGGATAGGGTCACGAGGGGAAATGGCCATTTGAACCCAGGTATCGGCCAGAAACATGGTAGCTGCAGGGGGGTGACACTGGACTGGTCTGAGGTGCATAAAAAGTCGCAGCAACTTCCTGAAATAGTCCACAGAGCCGCCATGGCTAAGGGGGCACCTCAAAGCTTCCCCCTAATGTAAGCTCTTGTGGAGGCTGTGGCTGTAAACAGCACTGCTTGTGGCATGAGTACAGGAACTTTTGGTGTCCCTGTGTGAAACTGAAGTAAGGTATGCTGAGTATTCTTACTGAAATATGTATGCTGCAAGTAGTCTGACTGAATCCAGGCACTGCAGGCGCTGGCATAGCCTCTGCAGTACCTCTATCCTGAATCCTGACTGATCCTGGATGCTCAGTAGCAATCTGTACAATGTTCTTCTCTGCATTGCTGGGGTTGATGGGATCTAACGCGCACTGAAGGTATGGGTCCCAGCCCACTAAATGGACTGTCATCTGTTTCTATTTTTTCACCCACTGTTGGCACGTGGGCCCTTCCTTCATGGGAGTGGGCAGCCATTGTTTTGATAGAACATTCAGTCTTCAATCTGGATAGGTGCTGGACGGAGGATAATGATGGCATGCCTGAACCATTTCCTCCTGTCACAGCATACCTTGAGTTTTAAGTGATTGACGTTCTGTGTTGCTTGTTTTTCATTTGAATGTGTAGAGACCGCATTAGGTTGTTGTGCTAACCTGATGGTTCAGCCCAACAGAAGCTCTGATGGGCAGAAGAAGACCACACGGCTAAAATCGTTTTTTCCGTGTCACTTTTCGCCAGCACGATTGCTGGGCTGGGGAGGGGAGTGTAAAACAATTTGAGCCGTAGGTGAAGTTTTACACCCACCCATCCCATCCCTGTTTGTTTCCTGGTTCTAGGTCAGGACATCACCACCTTTGTTTTTTCCGCTTCAACGGTGTCGTTGAGCTAGGGAGGGGAGTGTTTGGTTTCCGTCATGCCCTGCGCCCCCCAGTCCCCCCAGTGGGGCCTGATCCCCGGTTATAGGAACACATACTCCTCTTTGTGCTGACCCCTGTCATCCCCTTGTGTAGGCTTTTATAGGCCCACAATATGGGGTTTGATAGGGGATATCATCAGCCTTCATCCCCCCTTAACCCTCCCCTTCTTGGCACTTTTGACTTGAGCCTGCAGTAGGGATATCAGACAACTTGGCGTGTTCTTCCACTGCTTTTGTATCAGTCATTAGGGAATCCATTGCCCTGTTGATAGCCATGCGAATTTGCCTTAACTTCGCATAGGTACAGAAGTTAAATATTGGCAGCGGCCTGGTGGTGAAAAGGGGTCGCGCCAATTCGCGGGCGAACTGCCAGTTGGGATCTGGCGACCCAAATCGCGAGACCATGAACTGGCCTTTACGGCAGCTTCATCCTGTTGAGTTGAATTGATTCTGACTGCATGGTTGTAATAGTCAATACTTAGGTTACAATAGGGAAAGAAAGGTTCAGGTTCCGGTGCCACGTTTTTCAAAAACCCTTTAACGTCATGATGCCCAGCCATTTAAAGTATAGGGATAGCTTAGGCATGGTTGCCGGCACCTTACGGTGCCTTTTTCTTTTACCCCCCATTGTTAGATTAGGCATGGCATGCATATCTTATGCATTTCATGTGCTCACTTCTGCCTAACCGTAAATTAAGATTTTCCATTCATTCCTCTTGACAAGAGATGCATTGGAACGTCATGATTCTCCTCTTCAATGGTATGTTATTTGTTTGTGTCAGTTGCAAGCCAGTTTAGAGATATGCCTTAATTATTAGGATTGAATTGAAGTTTGGTTGTGGTTTGGAGACCATGGTGAATCTCAAGGTCATGTTGAATTCATTGATTCCAGGCTGATGTCAACATTGGTAATCATTTTGGTTTGCCTTCCATTCCCTTTGCAACGTCGAGATATGGTCGTAGTGGGTCACCACACTCCATGGTGGGACCCACTTTCATGCATGAATAGTACATTTTTGTGTCGTTCATGATGCCACTTTTTTGAGTCAGTGTGTCGTGTCATTGTCGTGTCTTCTCATAGTTTATTTTTGACGCCGTTACGACGAGTCTCCAGTTTGATAATCACCCTCGTTTGAGTTCATTTGAGCCATTGGCAATTTTTGGTGTCAATTTTACTTTCGACATTTTGGGCACTTTGTTTTCATGTGCTCAAAGTTCACCACTATATCTCCAAGATATAGTCGCGACCGAAAAAAAAAAGACCCCAATTTGTTCAAACTTGGTGAGTACAAATGATATATGTTCGAGTTTTGGTTGTGTTTCGACACTTTCGACATCTTTTAGTTCGAAGTTTTGAACTTTTTTGAGCTCATTTTGGCATAGTCGTTTTATGCCAAAAATCACTCATTTTTGGCCTGTCATGGGCCTACTTTTCGAGCTTGGATCTGCAAGCTCGCGTCCAGTTTGAGTCGAAGTGTTGTTTGTGCGTGTTGTGGCATGTGTTAACCTTTGATAATGCACTTTGTTCGGCCGTGATTCATTGTACATAGGGCCACACGTGAATGTTAGTGATTGTGTCTTGAATTTGTTATTTTTCATGTGTTCAGTTGTGGTGACTATGGAGATCCACTACTACTGAGGTTTTGGTCGAGCTTTCGATCTTTCGTGGTCTCCATGGTCCCTAGTATTCAAATATGGTCATCATAGGTCGTGGTTGATTTTTGTCTTTACGCTACGACCAATTTTCTATGTGCCATCTTGGCCTATTTCTGCTTATAGTAAAGTTGGTCATGAGCACATTGCCCACATTTACTCAGTCCATGTGTTGACGTTTCGAACTCATATCTTCATGTACATGTCTAGTTCGAACTCAAATATTTATTCCAATGAAAGAACGTGCTCTCCACTCCACGTGCATGCTTTTACGTGGTTATAACTCACTTTGGGCTTACCACACCATTGCAATCTCTAAAGCTTTTTGGAGATTTCAAATTTTGTGTGTTCACTTCATTCGCTTGGTTCATTGGGGTCTTCGGGCCAAATCTCCTTGTTTCTTGACCCTAGACCTCCCCAGTGTTTTTTCTTTTGGTATTTGAACTTGTTTCGGTATGTTCTCTTACTTACCCAATACATTGGAACCAAGTCTGCCAAGTGTATAGGATAGTGGTTTTACATGGTCCCAGAGATGTACATTGTGAACCCTGAAAACCACCCTGTCATGTAGTCACTTGGCGGGTAAACAGTAACGAACCCATGAGGAGTTGAACCTTAGAGTCTTTTCCTATGTTTCAATGGTGCTCTCTACGTTGTATTGAGCATTTGTTGGAAGGCTACTTGTACATGTGTTCACTGTTTTGAATTTTCTCTGGAATTTTATTGAAAGGTCCAGATTTCATGAGGTCACTTCTGGGCCATGGGAAAGTTAGGCCATCTTTTTGATTTGGGCCAATATTTTACCCATGGCCTCTCATCAGTGTCTATTTCCCATATTCGAGGAGTTTGGATTATGGCCTACTCTTATGGGATCGGACCGAACCCATATGTCACCTCAATTTTGACTTCAATTCTGACTCAGGAATGTGTGCATAAGCCCTTTTTGAGGTCCCCAAAAATGACCTCAAAAAGTGGGTATTGGAGTTTGTTGCCTCGCTTCAACCTGAGGGAGAGGAAGGGCCAGCCCTTTTAGGACAATTAGCTCCCCTCCAGATCCTTTGTGCATGCACTTCCCTGGACCTGAGGCTAGCCGTATGTCACAGTTATTTGCATTCTTTTCTCCCTTGCTTTTTCACTTATGGCAAGTTCACCAAAGTGCGCAGCCTACCAGTCTTGTTGCAGTGTCGTGGAATCAGTAAGACAGACTCGGATATCCGGTGGGCATAATGTTTGACTGATGCCCTTTGGATGTGCCCACCGGGATACCTTCGAATCCTCTTTGCCTCGGCGGGAGAGTGTGTTGAGTTGGGTAACCTCTGATTTTTGGCTTTGCCTGTTTTTGTGCCCTGCTTCCTGTGCTAGGTCTCAGAGCCCGTGTGGAGTTGGGTCCTGTCTCTCTACGTGTGTCAGGGTGAAGGTGTTGGCTACCCCCAACCACCCTTGTTTCCCTTTGGGATGTGGGATCCTGAGGTGGTATGGGCGATTTACCACGTTACCCCCTTTTCCACAGAATTTCTGGGGCCTAAGTCTTATAGGCACCCAGGACCACCACCCCCCCTACGATTGTGTGGTGGGGCTATCTCCTGCCCCAAGGGGACTTGAGTTGGGATATTTGGGGAAGATGGTGAGTGAGTGTGTGGGCACCAGACCCTCGCTTCTGGGGTCCTGTAGAGCTGGGAGTGGGGAGTGACAGCTCCCCATCAGGGTAAACTTTGAGAGCCAATGGGCCTTACTGATGTCTTGTTGTTTTTGCATGTTTTGTCCTTCCTCCTTGGGGATCCTGAATCAGGCTACCCAGGATGTGCTGAGTGGGAGAGTGGGCTCACTTTGTCCCCCCCTCTCCTGCCTTGAGGCCTGTTCCTTTGTGATTTCCAATGATTATTGCACCTTACCCTAACCGGGACATGGTTTGGAGGTTTTACATGTTCCTATGACCATTTGTACATGCTTTCTTTCCTTTGTTGTTTAGACCTCAGAGGGATTGCTACGATTTCGCAATCCCGATGGATGCTCACTGAGTCTGAGTGGATGTGAGTGGTCTTCTTCTTGTGCTACGCGTACGTGCAAGGGAGGAGGCCCATGGGCTTGGAGAGGGTCGACCCGGGGATGGTAGCCCCGGACCAGCAAATCGAAGCATCGACCAGCCCCACATCCCGAGCACCATCGGTAAGGTGCAAATCAAGCCCCGTATCCTCGGAAAGTGTCCATCCCTCGGAGATGGACTTCAAAGAGACCATGGAGGCCCTCACCAAGGACCTCATGGAGTTGGAAGAGTCCAGGAGAGAGCGCCTCACCATCCAATGCGGCATGGCGCGCCTCCCTATCTTGGAGGACTTCGTTATTGACTTGGGTCCTGCCCTGCGGGTATGCAGGCCAGCCCTGGCCATCGAGGAGCGCTTGGAGTCCATGGGGAAAAGAATCTCAGTGATGGAGGAGGCCGTCAGCGCCCCCCTACCAACTTCCTCGAGTCCACCGAGCCCGGCAGCCCCGGCTCAGGAGCACCCCCTGAGCCGGGCGCCTCCATCCCCCCAAGGGGAGGCCCCTCTCTCAGTCGCCGCCCCCTCGCAGCCCTAAAGGCGCCCATCAGTTGAAGGGCAGCCCCAATGGTCGCCGCCAACTCAGCAATGGCCAGCGCCTTTGAGTTCATCCAAGAGATCATGGGAACCGCGTGCGCCTACAACGGTGACGAGCACCGCACGCCGCCGCCGCCGAAGAGGATGTCGAGCGGGCCGACAAGTGAAGAGTTGACGGCAACGTGAAGGGACCAAACCAGCCCCAAGGGCCCCGTCAACGGCCCACGATGACTCCACAGATTTGAGTGACGCCCCGGAGGTCCTGAATGACCCCCCCTGCGCCGCAGGGGCCTAGATGGGGCCGAATCAACCCCCTTCGGCCCCCCCAGAGGAGCTCATGGAGTTGACCACCGTTGCCGAACCGCAGAGCCCCGTGGAGGACCTCTTGGACTTCAGGGATGTCCGCTCAGGGGTCAAGGAGGCCGGGAAGGATGCCCAATGCGCCCCCTCAGGGGCTGAGCAGGCCGAGGAGGCGACCACGAACGAGCAGGGCACTGTGGCAAACTGCCCCTGCCTTGAGGAGGCCCCCAACACCATGCAGGACATGCTGGCGATCAACCCCAGCCCTGTGGAGGCTCCACAGCCCGCGCCACCACGCTCGCTCAATCGCCTCCAACAATTATGGGGATTCATCGCTCCGGAGTGCTATGACCTGATCTGAAGCCCTTGGGATCCGCCATGTGGGGGACGTGCCTGTGGTTGCATTCAGGTACAACCGACTGACCTACGGGGAGTGGCACTACCCTGCCAAGACGCGCATTAAGTTATATGCAGGTCTGGTTTCTGGTTTCCAGCCCAGTCTGGATGTTTATAGGGGTCCCTGTGGGTAACGGGGATCCACCAGACTGGAGCAGAAACCAGCAGACCTGCAAGGTGTTACTTTTTGTGTTTGTCAGCAGGATTGATCCATGTTGGGCTTGAGCCGTCACAACCGGTCTATGCCACTGTTGTACATAGAAATCAGTGCAACGGCGGATTTTGAGTGTCTATAGGGGTATGTCAGCCTATGATGGCCAGAGCCCCAGAAAATCTGCAGTTGTGCTGATGTGGGGCCTGAGCCGGTGCAATCGGCCTGTGTGCAGTTTCTTCCACTTCCTTTCTCAGTCCGTGGGTGGATAGAAATACCCTTTAGGGGTGGACCGCGACCGGGGCAGTTCGTCGTCAAGATAGGTCACCAGTTTCAGTATCAGAACCTGCCCCCCCTTGAAGGTTAAGTGACGCAGGCGAACACCCAGGTTGGTATGGGACCTGTACCAGAGGGGTGGCTGTAGACCTGTATACCACTGTATACCTGGTACCATGATAGCAACTGTATACCGCATGTATACTCTGTATACACTGTAGACTGTATACCGTATACGGCTTCCTGGCTGTCTACTTGTGGTATACGGAGACTGTAGACCTGTAGACCTGTAGACCTGTATACCTGTATACCTGTGTATACTAGCTGTATACTACAGGTATACGGAGCTGTAGACCGCGTCTGTAGACATTTGGCTGTAGACCTGTAGACCTGTAGACCATGAATCCAAGTCCTACATACAATATGTATTGCGAACACCCATGACTGGACATATGTGTTTAATGGTGTATGGATACAAGGAATGATGGGCATATCACATATGTATGCCATGCAATATGTGTTGATATAGTCTCTCACATAAATTTTCATGGAGGGAACAATATTTGTTTGCAGAGGAGTGGTATGTACCCTACACACCTACCCGGCTTCCTTAACACATTGAGTCATATGTTGCACCTTGACTGCATACATGCATGCATGCTAGTGTTGCCCCCCCCTCCCCCCAAATGGTGCCCGTGGCTCCAGCCCCGTAGGCGGCTAGGGGCAGGCGTCTTCTGGAGGTAGCTGCACCTTTAAATGCAGTAGGTATGCTTTGACTAAGATTTTTTGAAATCAAATTTTGTGGTAAAATTCAGGATTTACATTACAATCCCCCAGGAATCCGAACTGGAGTACGAACAGAAGACCACCCAGACCAGAATTTATTGACATTGCATTGTATGTTGCTGTGTGTGTGTGTGTGTGTATGTGTATGTGTGTATGTGTGTGTGTTTGTGTCTGTTGGCGACGTGCGTTCTGGTGCTAACAGGTTTGAGAACAAGAAATTTAAGATGAAGCAAAGCCCAGAACTTCAAGATCAAGCAAAGCCGAGAATTTCAAGATCAAGCAAAGCCGAGGACAACGACGACCACGCCGACCACGAGGACATCGACGCCGCCGCCAGTGTGCAAATTGTGGTGTGCATGGTGTGTGCGTGCGTGCCTTGTGCTCAATGTGTGCGTGCAGTGTGCACAGTGCGTGCGTCCATGCAGTGTGTACAGTGCGTGCGTGCAGTGTGCACAGTGCGTCCGTGCAGTGTGCATAGTGCGTGCGTCCCTGCAGTGTGCACAGTGCGTGCGTCCGTGCAGTGTGTACAATGGGTGCGTGCAGTGTGCACAATGCGTGCCAGTGTGCACAATGGGTGCGTGCAGTGTGCAGAATGCGTGCGTGCAGTGTGCAAAGTGCGTGCGTGCGGGCAGTGTGCACAATGGGTGCGTGCAGTGTGCACAATGCGTGCCAGTGTGCACAATGCGTGCGTGCAGTGTGCATAACGCGTGCGTGCAGTGTGCACAGTGCGTGCGTGCCTGCAGTGTGCCCAATGAGTGAAGCAGTGTGCACAATGCGTGCCAGTGTGCACAATGTGTGCGTGCAGTGTGCATAAAGCGTGGGTGCAGTGTGCACAGTGCGTGCGTGCGTGCAGTGTGCTCCATGTGTGCTGCTGGCTGCTGGCTGCTGCTTGCTGCCTGCTACCTGCTGCCTGCTGCTGCTTGCTGCTTGCTGCTGCCTGCTGCCTGCTGCCTGCTACTGCTTGCTACTGCTTCCTGCTTCCTGCTGCCTGCTGCCTGCTGCCTGCTGCTGCCTGCTGCTGCTTGCTGCTTGCTGCCTCCTGCTGCCTCCTGCTGCTTGCTGCCTGCTGCCTGCTGCTGCTTCCTGCTTCCTGCTGCCTGCTGCTGGCTGCTTGCTGCTACCTGCTGCCTGCTGCCTGCCTGCCTGCTGCCTGCTGCCTGCTGCTTGCTGCTGCTTCCTGCTGCCTGCTGCCTGCTGCTGGCTGCTGCCTGCTGCCTGCTGCCTGCCTGCCTGCCTGCCTGCCTGCTGCTGCCTGCTGCCTGCTGCCTGCTGCCGCCTGCCGCCTGCCGCTGCTGCCGGCTGCCGGCTGCTGGCTGCTGGCTGCTGGCTGCTGGCTGCCAATGCATGTTTTCTTCTGCACTTTGTTCCCTGCAACGAATCAGATGTTTCAGTGCTCCCCACTTCAAGCAACCTTCAAGGGGCATGAGCAAGCCCTGCTTTCCCACTGCAATGACATTTGGCCGGAATTGATAATCAGACCGCTTCTTCGTCGAAGGAGGCCCTGCAGGATTGGCCCCTTTTCTGTTGAATTGCAGGACCATTGTCGGACTACTTTCATTCCAATTTCAGGAGAGGGCTGGGACATTTGTGCTTTTTTTTGGGGGAGGGGGGGGCATCATTTGTCTGGTTAATTGGTAACACAACAAGGGCTGGAGGTCAGCATAATGTAGTGCAGGCAACCCCCGCTGTTGCAAAATGGCACGACTCCATTAAATCGGAATGGGGACTCATTGCCACGTTGCACGGCGCGCTGATCACAGCCCCTTGGGTGCGGGGCCTGCGTGCAGGTTTCTCCAGATCTTGTGTGCTACCAATTACCAGTGACCAAAATGGCCCCAAAAATTATCAGAAAAACTTCTGGCTTTTCGCGCACGAATACACCGATTGCAGGACGTTGGCAGATTTCCCAACGAAGTATCCAACCAAATTTAAGGAGTTGCAACATGCTTGTGTTCAACTGCAGGGGCAGGGACTTTTTTTTCGTGATTCTGATTGTGTACGATCCGTGTTTTGCCAAGGCTTTGGGGTCACAAACTCCGTGTGCAAGGCATGTTCTTTGTTGTGTAAAGAGGCGTCTTTGCGAAAGCGGCAAAAAGTTGGACCCAGCCCTGGATCCAAAACTCGCAATACATTCTTAACATTTTCAGAGATCGGCAGTGCCAAAAGGAAGCAAATGCAAACAACAAAAAGCGCCAATCGGCGCACCACACGGGCAGCCCGACGCACTGAGATTTTGGAAAGACGCATGGCCAAAATGGTAAAATGCAGTGAGCATTGGGATCATTTACCAGCTTGTTTCCACAATTTACGGAAGACTTACCGCTCCGGGGTTTTGCAAAACAATCCGAAATTGGTAGATGTATTGCAAGGAATATCTCAGTGCTTGAAAAACAGCACCCGAAAAGGGCGCACATTGTCAAAGACCGAGAAACATTTTTCTGCATTGTTGTTGAATGCCGGCGGTGCCTGGGCACATGAAATTGTGTCAAAAATATTCTTAGGCCCTGATCTCCGGACAACAAAGTCAAATAGATCCAGTATCGCCCAGTTGAGCGCAGCTGACTTGGAATTCACTCCGGATTGCTTTAGGAAATTGAAAGAGTTGCTCGTCTTATCCGGATTGCACAATGCTCCGGGTATTATCGCTGAAGATGCTACCACAGTCCTTCGGCGACTGGATTGGGAACGGTGTACAACAATGGTCAACAATGCTTTGAGGCATGGTATCAAAGTATACGGGTTCTCTGGTCCACCGATCACCATTTATTCTGTACAGGAACTACGTGATCATTTTAACAAAGCCGGAACAACCATGGCATCTTATGTTTATTTGTATCTGTGGTCTTTGTACCTGTATACTTTCTGTAGACTCTCTGTATACCTGCGGACCTGTATACCGACCTGTAGACCCCTGTAGACTATCTGTAGACCCTGTATACCTGTATACCTGTATACCGGTATACGGTTACTATCATGGTACCACTGTAGACTCTGTAGACCACCCCTCTGACCTGTACCTCATTTTTCAATGCCTCATTGGTGCCATGCACTGAGTGCGATGGACCTGCAGTAGTGAGGGGTAGACCAGGACGCCCTGTCCCTGTGGGGACCCGCCCCCCAGCGCATGTGCCAGCTATGGTGCCATGGGAGTGCCAGGTCACAGAGTGGAAGGGAGCCCCACGTCCTATCACCAGTGGGACATTACTGTCACACGGAGACGGGTGCTGTGTGGGTATCCACATGACACTTCCCAGCCCAGAGGCTGCACAGGATGTGGCCAATGATGGGAGTAGTGGGCTAAGGGCGACCGGAGCGCATATCCGCGCAAGTGGGGCAACCAGAAACGAAGGGTGCAGGTAAACCGTGAGCACCACGGCAAGGCACAGTGCCAAGGAGGGGTTGGAGTGGCGCCAAGTGCTAGAAACCGTTGGGGAGGGGAGTTACCACAAATGGAGAGGGAAGGCCTTGACCAGGGCAGCCCCACCAATATCCTGAATGACAGTGGGTGACTGACCCTGAGGAAGGCAGAGCATGGCGCGCCCAGCCAGGGGACCAGTTTTTCAGGTGTTTCTTATGCCAATTTTGGACCCCCTGCAAGGACAGTACCCAGGCAGCGACCTATGAGTCGCGCCGAAGGAACACAGGTGGGTACGGCGGGATATACCCCGCATGAAGGCGGCGCCAGGGGGTTGGACCCCTCGGGGTGCGAACCCTGGAAAACAGAGGCGGTGTTGGGACACCGGAGGGATGTTACCCTGAGGTATGGCTGGATCCGGTAACTTCATCCTGTTGAGTTGAATTCATTCTGACTGCATGGTTGTAATAATCAATACTTAGTTTATAAGAGGGAATTAAAGGTTCAGGTTCTGGTGCCACTATTTTCAAAAACCCCCTAACGTCATGATGCCCAGCCATTTAAAGTATAGGGATAGCTTAGGCATCGTTGCCAGCACCTTACGGTGCCTTTTTCTTTTACCCCTCATTGTTAGATTAGGCATGGCATGCATATCTTATGCATTTCATGTGCTCACTTCTGCCTAACCGTAAATTAGGATTTTGCATCCATTCCAAGAGATGCATTCGAACGGCATGACTCTCCTCTTCAATGGTATGTTGTTTGTTTGTGTGAGTTGCAAGCCAGTTTAGAGATATGCCTTAATTATTAGGATTGAATTGAAATTTGGTTTTGGTTTGGAGACCATGGTGAATCTCAAGGTCATGTTGAATTCATTGATTCCAGGTTGATGTCAACATTGGTAATCATTTTGGTTTGCCTTCCCTTCCCTTTGCAACGTCGAGATATGGTCGTGGTGGGTCACCACACTACATGGTGGGACCCACTTTCATGCACGAATAGTACATTTTTGTGTCGTTCACGATGCCACTTTTTTGAGTCAGTGTGTCGTGTCATTGTCGTGTTTTCTCATAGTTTTTTTTTGACGCCGTTACGACAAGTCTCTAGTTCAATAATCATCCTGTTTTGAGCTCAATCGAGCCATTGGCAATTTTTGGTGTCAATTTTACTTTCGACATCTTTGGCACTTTGTTTTCATGTGCTCAAAGTTCACCACTATATCTCCAAGATATAGTCGCGACCGAAAATAAGTAAGAGCTCATTTTGTTCATACTTGGTGAGTACAAATAATATATGTTCGATTTTTGGTTGCCTTTCGACGTTTTTGACATCTTTTAGTTCGAAGTTTCAAACTTTTTTGAGCTCATTTTGGCATAGTCATTTTATGCCACAAATCACTCATTTTTGGACTGTCATGGGCCTACTTTCCGAGCTTGGATCTCCAAGCTCGCGTCCAGTTTGAGTCGAAGTGTTGTTTGTGCGTGTACTGGCATGTGTCTACTTTCCATAATGCAACTTCTCTGGCCGTGATTCATTGTACATAGGGCCACACATCATATTTGATGATTGTGTCTTGAATTTTATATTTTTCATGTGTTCACTTGTGGTGACCATAAAGATCCACTACTACTGAGTTTTTGGTCGAGGTTTCGATCATTCGTGGTCTCCATGGTCCGTACTATTCATATATGGTCACAATGGGTCGTCGTCCATTTTTGTCTTTACGCTACGACCAATTTTCTATGTACCATTTTGGCCTATTTCTGCTTATATAACGTTGGTCATGAGCACATTGCCCAAATTTACTCAGTCCCTATGTTGACGTTTCGAACTCATATCTTCATGTACATGTTGAGCTCGTACCCAAGTATTCGTTCTGATGAAAGAACGTGCTTTTCACTCCACGTGCATGCTTTTACTTGGTTATAACTGACTTTGGGCATACCACACCATTGCAATCTCTAAAACCTTATCGAGATTTTCAATTTTGTGTGTTCACTTCATTCGCTTGGTTCATTGGGGTCTTCGGGCCAAATCTCCATGTTTCTTGACCCTAGACCTCCCCAATGTTTCTACTTTGGGTATTTGAACTTGTTTTGGTATGTTCTATTACTTACCCAATCCATTGGAACCAAGTCTGCCAAGTGTATAGGATAGTTGTTTTACATGGTCCCAGAGATGTACATTATGGACCCTGAAAACCACCCTGTCATGTAGTCACTTGGCGGGTAAACAGTAAAGAACCCATGAGGAATTGGACCTTGGAATCTTTTCCTATGTTTCAATCGTGCTCTCTACTTTGTATCGAGGTAGGTAGGTAGATCGACTCTAGACTGGGGCTGCCCCGCAGGGGGGTCTTACCGAGGGGCTTTCGCTCACCCACCCACGGCCCTACTGCACCTGCCACCACAAAGCGGCTCCCCCACATGGGGGAAGGGCGCGGTCGCCGCGAGCAGTACCCTACAGCGGGTTCTGCCCAGTGAGGTAACCCATGTTCGACCAAAGCCTCACATTCCTCTCCTTCGGGCGGATGATACGTGGGGGAGGGTCCCATCGCACATCCTCATCAACCTCCGGATTCTGGGGCCCAGGGGCCGGGAGCCAGGCCAAAGGCCCTGTCCTGCAGGCACCCCACCCTGGGTTGATTTTCAGTAGGCGTGAGGCGACTTGAAGAAGCCCGTGCTACGGGACTCGCATGCCGTGGCGCACACTCATGCCTCCTGACTCGGTCGAGCTTGCGCTCTCCCGGGGGGCCGGGGGTTCGAAGTAGGTCGTTGTGGTTGGGTGGTCGGTCGTTTAACGGTTCCGCGTAGTTTGTTAATGTCGGTCGGTCGGTTGCGGGATGGTAGAGTCACGGTTTCGTTCGCGGACATGGTCGCCGGCGGGCTTGGCGCACCACGGTGTCGCCAAGCCGATGGACGCCGTTCCCGTTTCGACCTGTGCACGCCTGGCTGGTTTGGTGTTGGCCGGCTTGCGTGTGGTCTGTTTACGGTCAAGTGGCGGCTGCAGCTGCGGTGTGGTCGGTGCGCGGTTGTCTTGGCTGCCTCATGGTTGGCTTGGTCTGCGTGGGTTTCGTCGCGCTGCTGCCCATGGTCGTATCGTCGAATGTTGTTTGTGCAGCCAGCACGTCCGTGTCGGCGCTGGTTAGTTGCGTCTTGGTTGGTCCAGGAGCGGCGTAGTGCGGTTTGTCAGCGCTGGTTGGCCGCGTTCGTAATGGTAGAGTCGCGGTGTTCTGTCGTGTTTGTGGGCATGGTCGCCAGTGGGCGTGTCGCACCACGATGCCGCCGTCCCGTTGGACGCCGTTCCCGTTTCGACCCGTGCACGCCTGGCTGGTTTGGTGTTGGCCGGCTTGCGTGTGGTCTGTTTACGGTCATGTGGCGGCTGCAGCTGCGGTGTGGTTGGTGCGCGGTTGTCGCGGCCGCCTCATGGTCGGCTGGGTTTGTGTGAATTCCGTCGCGCTGCTGCCGGTGGTCTTATGGTCAAGTCCTGCCCGTGTAGCCGGCACGTTTGTGTGGGTGCTGGTTAGTTGCGTCTTGGTTTGTCCAAGTGTAGTGTAGTGTAGTTTGTGAACGTTGGTTGGTCGCGTCTGCAGTGGTAGAGTTACGGTGTTCCTCTGTGTTCGCGGTCATGGTGGTCGGCGGGCGTGGCTCGCCACGGTGCCGCCAGCCCGTTGGACGTCGTTCTCGTACCGGCCCATGCACGTCCGGCCAGTTTGGTGTTGGCCGGCGCGCGTGCGGTCTGTTTATGGTCACGTCGTGTTGGCTGTAGCGGTGTTGTTGGTGTGCGGTCGTGTTAGTCGCCTCATGGTCGGTTTGTTCGGCGTTGGTACCTTGTCGTTGCAGCCGGTGCTTGCGCAGTCGGATTTGTTGCGTGCAGGTGTTCAGCTTGTTGCGGTGTTGGTTGGTGCCAGTTGCGTAGGGCCGGCACGGTACGTTTTTTCAGTGCGCCGTCTGCCCCCCGCGGGGGACAAAAGTATTGACAAGTGGTCGGACCGCTGTAAAAAGTTTTTTCGAGATTCGGTGCCCTTGTCCCTGCCCCGCCCTGGCAGTGTTGCATGCACAACCCATGGTCCGGTAATTCGCGGTGCTTGGTAGCCGTCCTTCCAGTGTCGCCTGTGCCATTCATATGTACACCCCCCGCCGGTGGCAAGGCCCCGTCGGTCCCCCTGGGTGCGTCCTTGTGCTCCCCATGGGAGCCCCAGGGTGCTGTCCCAGCTCGGTGGTGCGGTGCTCGTGTTCGTGTCTGCCTGCCCGCCGTGCGCCATATCGTGCCTTATTTTGCGGGTCATGTGGGTGGCGTGCCTGTGTCGCGGTGCTGAGTTTGGTGGTTAGGATGGTTAGGGCAGTTTGGCTTGTGCTGTGGTGCCGGGACGTTCCGTCCGACGTGCTGGGTTGGGCCCGGCGTATCACCTCCGTGCCCGCTGGCAGGGGGTCGGTGTGGCCCCGTGCGGCGAGCCTGTGATCCCCCGCGTGCCCCGGGTGGGGTTTCGGAGGATAGGGATACCGGGCAGTGTTGCAGCCCCCCTCCCGCTTACAGAAGCTGTTAACTGTCTGCGGGGAGTGTGCCCCTCGTACCATTCGCGTAGGTTACATGTGCCGTAACCCCCCCGGCGTCCCAGGCGTTTGACTTTCCTTGAGGAGGTGTGCGCCGGTCCCCGCGGCGCACGTATCCCTGGATTCTCGCCTTGGATGGTAATTGTTTTTTGAATTGTACAGCGACTTTAATGTCCGGACAGGGACACAGCCCTCAATCAGAGTGATGTGTAAAAACAAATGTGCTTGGCTCTCCCTAGCACTATGTGAGGGTTGTAGCCATGGACGAACCTTGGAACTCGCCCTGTCATGGATGGGTAGGTTTAAAGAGAACTAGGTTGCCTTGGCACGCGCCCGTGTGGGAGCCTGGTTAGTTGCACATAGAACTGGCGGCTTGACAGAATGAGATCAGGATTGAGGGGAGGGATGGAGGCGTTGTGGTGTGAGACGTGGTGAGACGTGAGACGTGGACGAAATCAGCCGAGGCTTACTGAAGTGTTGGAACAAATCAGAAGTACGGAGAAGTGTGCAGGCAGGGGGGGGGAGGGGAGGGGATCTGGATGTGGCTCTGAGAACCGAGTGATGCCTGTGGTGGCTTTACCGCAGTAGTGGATCTGTTGCCGCTTCCAAAAGTGACTTCTCAGGCTAAGGGACTCACGGGCCAATTTCAGCGTTCAAGGGGACTGGAACGAGGATCTCAGGGTACTTTATCAATCTGTCGGCTTGCAGCGTCAGGGCAAACGTTTGTGAGCGGGCTCGGAGCACTGGAGTGCTGCGTTCTTTTAGTCCAGGTACCACAGGATTTCCGGGGAAGGCTCGCGGGGTTCTGGTATCGGGAACCAGCAATAGTAGTATCCAAAACCTTCAGGTTCATACCACCAGTGAATGCCGAGGTACCACATGACAGCAATGGATGGGGAAAAGGCTGTGAATTGGATGATTGACTGGAAAGGGCAGGCCTCGTTATTGCAGACGGGGTTCACTCTGTGTTTGGCCGAGAATGAAATGAATGCTGGGGGGGGGTAGGGCAAGCAATGGGGGGGCCGAAAAAGACTCTGGTGTTGAACTCACTGATGGGGGCGGCTCAGCCGGAGGCGGGGGGGGGGGGGGGGGGCTGGAGCTCGGAAGAAATCTGTAATCCGTCGGTTGGAACTGTCAGCGCCGGGGGGTTGGGGGGGGTGCCACCGGTTCAGGAGCGTAGGTGTCACTACGTGTTTTGCGTGGTGGAGGGTCTTCAGTGTCTCGGCTGCGTTTCGTGGGTGGTTGTTTGGGACGCATGGGCATTTTGTTTTTGTGGGTGCGTGGTTTTTTTGAGGGGGGGGGGGGTGGACTGAGTCTGGCAGGTGGTCTGGACGCAGGGGATAGCGGTAGTCGCTGTGCGCCTGTGGGTGTGTGACGTGCTGTAGGTGCTGTATGGTTTGCCCCAGGTGTTGGGACCTTGGGGGGGGGGGGTGTGGAAGGGGGGGGGGATCTTCGGCTAGCCAAGTGAGTGCTTTGGACAGAGCGTTCTCCAACTGTCGCTGGCGCTGGGGGGGTGCATTTTTAAAAGCAAAAACGCGCTGGGGTTTTGTTTCGCCTGTGGTGGGTGTAGTCATGGCGTCGTACAGGGTGGAGGGCACCAGAAATTTGACGAAATTTTGTTTGTCTCCTGGGTGGGAGCACTGGGCCCACCAGATGCTTGCTACCTGGTTGCAGGGCGGAGGCCACGCATGTATGAAGCTTTGCACAATGTGGTCAGCGCTGGGGCAATGGGACAGGAAGGAGGCTACATCGAGGGGGTGTGACTGTGAGCATTTGTGGCAAATTTAGGGGGTCAAGTTGTTGTGGAATGCATATGTAAGAAAATTCATGTTGCCTGATGACCATTTGAAGGGGAGTCCGGAGAACCACAAGGAGTGATTGTAGAAGAAAAAACTGGACGGCACGTGGATGTTGTAGTGGTGATCGCGGGGGAGGAGGGCCCTCCACACAGAGGTGGTCAGGCGATGACAGACGGGCAAGCTACCGAAGGATACAGTTCCCAGGGGGGGGTGGTGGCAACAACTCAGGAGAGGATGATGAGCTGTATGCAAACCATTCGGAGAACAGATCCGAACATTCATTCCCCTGAAATCCTGCATGTCCTTTGATCCATGCAAATTGTGTTGACACAAATGTAGGCATTTGAGCTTGGAGAGAGGAGTAAGCCTTAACCCATGTGCCATGCGATGAGCGTGATGCCATCACGTATGATTGGACGTTCGCAGTGCGAATCACTTGTTCGTTATCTCCAAGAATAATGCACTGCATTGGTTGGTTCACGGAGGATACGCATCGAAGAAACATAATGCCGGCCCAGTACTCAGATCCCTCAGAGGAATGATAGGGAGATGGGAGGCACAGAACCAGGATTGTACCGTTTGGGTTTGTAGATGGTGGCAGCAGAGCCGAAGCCCCCTTGCCCTGCTGAACCATCCAGGTACGGCCAGGTTGTTTCGGAGGAGGCCTCTTGCAGAAAGTTGGGATGCTCTGTTGCAGTTCCACGCTTTGAGGTCTTCACTTCGTAGGGAGTGGGGGGGTAAACCGTGGACCTGGTACAGGTATCCCATTGGTGAGGCTTGGAGCAGGACCCCGTTCAGGGGGGGGCGGGGGGTTGTCACGTAAGGGATGGCATGCGTTGTAGGACGGGATTAAGAGAAAGTGGTTCCCGAAGATGTTATTGGGTGCTGCTATGACTGGGGGGTGGATGGTGTAGACTTTTTCGGAACCCCGGAGGTTGAAGGTTGTGTCGTCCCCTGGGAAGTAAATGGATGCTTGGTCGCAGGAGGTATCAGTCACGATGCCTCTGTGGATGCCAAGGTCTGTGTTTTGGTGGCGTTGTTTGTTTCCCCACTTAGTAACTCTGTTGTTGGAGTAAGTGGTGAAACGAACATAGGCCTGTTCATGTTTTTGCAGCAGGTGGGGTGGGGTGTTGATTTCAGAACTTGTGGTGTTTAATCTCAGGTGGAGACTGTGACAGGCGTCGCTGACCAGCTTAAGGACCATCGAATATTGCTCGTTGAGTGCTGCTTTCCGAAAAAGTTGATTGGTTTCGTCCGGGCCCTCGTTTTTCAAGTAACGGATGGCCGCATTGACAGTAGAGATGTTTAGGCAGCGTTCGAAGTGGCGCATGTCCAGTCCTCCCTGGGGTCTGGAAGTGTATTTGTCTTTGTTAGACACCAACCTGGAGATACGGTTGCGTTTCTCTGGATCACGGTGAATGGCAATGTGTTCCCAAATGATGTTTTGCAGGGAGCGAAGCTGCGATTGTTCAAGTGGGTGTGCCATGAGGCGATATTGGAGAGTGGGGATGAGTTGGAGGGTCACAAGTTGGATATATTCAGAAAGGGTGAGGTTGAGTGGATGTAACAAATTGAAAAAAGACGTGATTTCAGAGTTAGCCATTTCATATATGAGGGTGGGGTCAGGGTCTGTAAACAGATAGACACCGAGGTATTTGTATACCTTCCGGGGGGCGAGGGTTTTTGGGTCGATGGTTGACAGCCTTTTTCCAGAGGGCGCTGTGGTCGTGGTTTGAGGGGCCTTTCCCATGCTGTGGAGTTCTGTTTTGCTCAGGTTGATGTCTAGGCCTCATGCCCGACCCTTGGAGTCGTAGAAAGACAGGATCCCTTCTATGCGTTGGGAGGATTCAGAGCGGTACAGCAGGTCATCCACAAATGCATGGCTAGATTCATGTTGTGTGATGGGAGTGGACAGGTGGTGAGGGACAGCGAATAATAAGACATTCACATACAACACGAACAGGATCGGTGATAAGGGACATCCTTGGCGGACGCCCCTGGTTTGCAGGTGTGATGCACCGGTGTGGCCGTTAACCACCGGGTAATCTCGTGGAGCTCGGTAGAGCCCTCGCATGAGCCGGATGAGGGGGGAGGGGAGGCGGTAGTGTTCCAGGGTCTTAAACAGGGACCCGTGAGGGACACTGTTGAAAGCTTTGTTGAAATCTTTGTAGAGGCTATATGAAGCCGGGCAGTTTTGGTATTTGGACAATAGCAGAAAAATGTGATCTGAGCACCGGCGGTTGGGAAGGCTCCCGAACTGGGTTTTCTGGATCAGGCCATAAAACGAGGAAATTTCGTATAGGTGTTTGGCAGCGTGAGTGGCCACAATTTTATAGAGCGTGTTGAGGAGGGCGATTGGTCTGTAGTTCACCGGGTCGTGTGTTGGGCCTTTTTTGTAAAGCAAGACCATGTTGGCTTCCAACCACTCATCAGGCATAACGTTGGTAAGGTGAAGGTTGCAGACAGAGAGCAGAAATCGTTTCACTGGTTCAGGAGAGATGTGGAGAGGGTAACCATTCGTGGAGTCTCGGCCACCCGCCTTTGAAGGTTTGCAGGAGTGCAGGTAGGAGGTGAAATTGTGCCATGAGATTTCTGGCGTAGGGGTGATGGCGGTGGTGGGGGGGCGCTGGGGCGTATGCTGGAGGAGTTCTTCGGCAGTGTGTGCACTGGGCTCATAATTTAGAGGACCGCCCAGCGTGAGTAGGGTGTCGGAAACATTTTCGGTCAGACGTTTAGTGTCACATGTTAGTTTGCCTGTGTTTGGGTCTTTTAACGAGGCTGCTGGATGTTCTGTTTGGTTTGCCGCTTCGTTGAGTGTTTTCTTGATGTTTGTCTTTTGGATGAGGCACCTGTGTATTTTTGACTGTTAGGGTTTGTTGTAAGTGTCATCCTATTGTTGAATTGCATCGTTCAATTGTGCCATTCGAGCCGAAAACTGCAGGTGCGTTGGGGGGGGGACATCATTTAACGCCTGGCGAATAGATTTGATGGCACGGGAGTCGGGTTTGATGCGGGGGGCTGTGGTGTTGTGGTATTGAGCGCTTAGCTCCCGAATGACCATGGGGGTGTATTTTTGGACCGTAGCAAGGGGGGTGTTTTTGATGAGAGGGGTAAATGATTGGCACCAATCAGACATTTCTTTCAGTGCATCAATGAACGTGCTGATCTCATACTTGTTGAGCTTTCTGAAAACACGTTTGGTAATTGTAGATGAGTGGAAGGGGGTGGGGGGGACAGAAAGGGTGCACGAGGAGGGATGGTGATCAGTAGCACGGTTCTCTGAGTGAATGCTGGCATCCAAGACGGACATCTTCTCTAGTGAGGCCGGGGAAATGAAAATGTAGTCTAGTCTAGACGAGCTGGTACGGTGTCCTTGTGGATACCTGGTTAACTCGCGTGTTGTAGGCTTGGCCAGGTGGTAGGTGTCGCCTAGTAGGGGTGGGGTGGCCGTGGCTGAGTGGCTGATCCATGGCCAATGATTGTCACTCAGAAGCCCTTGGCTGTCCAAGGTGGGATGAATCAGACAATTGAAGTCACCCCCCAACAGGAAGCATGGAAATGGTTTGAGGAGGGGGCGTAAGCTGGTTTCCACTTTCCTTCTCCATACCTCGCCTGAAGTCGCGTACACAGAGGCGACTAGGAGAGGTGGTGCTCCGGGCAGGGCTAGGAGGGCAGCTGTGATGATTCCATCTTTGTCTGGATTATCGCAAGGGGTGACGAACTGGCTTAGGAGGGGTGAGAAGGCTAAACCGGACCCGTGTTCGTGGTGGGGGGATAAGTTTGAGAAAATCACAGCTCTGTGACCTTTTCCGTTGTAAATGTGGGGCAGGAGGGGTTTTTCTCTGAGTTCTTGAAGGAAAACAGTGTCGAAGCCTTGCTTGAAGTGTTGTAAAAGAAGGGGGGTCGGAGGCTTCTTTTCTGTATTGTGGGTGACGGCACGTTTCGTGTGGATTAGGCTTTCGGGTGATGACTTTGCCGGAGAGTAGCCCTTTTTCATTTTGGTTGTCACTGGGGGAGGGGAGGGGGTTCTTGGGTTGGAGGGTGGCTCGAGTCGAGAAGTGTTTGAATTATGTGTTGGACGTGCGGCAACCGTCAGGAGGGTCGTAGGTTCAAGGTCGGTCGCCGTGAGGTGTGTGAGATCTGGGGGTGAGGGAGGAGAAGTGGAAAAAGGCACGGTGTTCATGTGGGATTCCACAAAGGTCGAGGCAGACGGGGCTGCTATGCCAGCCCCGATGAGCACGTCCTTCAGAATTTTAACCATGGCATTCGCAATGGCGCAATATCATGGCGTATCGGAGAACTCGTTGCGTGTATTGGCCATTTCTTTCATCCATGGTAGTTTTGGGAATTGCATGCAAGTATGACCAGCGGGCTTCTCCCCGCAAACATGTAAGCGAACCTGAGTCCATCCAGTGGACGTAGTGATGTCCCCCTTTCAGATGGCGAAGGTGCATGGGGACGGTGCATCTGAGGTTCAAGTCTAGCACATATTTGCCCAACGCTTCGGCATCCACATGATCCCCTATGCCTGAACCAGGCTCGTAACGGGCGACAGTCACTTGGTTTGGAGCATCGATAGAAATGCCGCGGGAGGACAGTTGAAGCAGAAATTTTTCAATGTACGGCTCGAACTCGGGTGGTAGGTCTTCCAACCCTGTGATATCGGTGCCATTAGCTCCCATTCCATAGCTAAAGTGCTTCAGATGTCGATGCATAGAGGTGTCCCAATTCGGTTGGAGGTGATCAAATATAGTAATGAGGCTGTCTTCTTCCTCAGCAGTGAAGAGTTCTGGAAAGTAGTCGAGGCCATCGGGGACTTTGTTAGAGGCGAAATGTGCAGGGGGCATTTTGTGGGGATCTTCGGGGTTCTCTTCAGGCGGAGGGTCGTGGTCGACTTCGATGGTGTCAATTTTCTCGGCTATCTCTTCCGGCGGAGGGTCTTGATCTACATTGATAGCTTCGGAGACGGAGTTCACCTCAGGCGCAGGATCCTGGTCGACTACGATGGTGTCGGTTTTCTCCGTTTTCTCCTCCGGCGAGGGGTCTTGATGTACATTGATGGCTTCGGCGAAATTGTGATCTTTTTGGGAGTCTGAGATGGCTTTGTTCTCAACTTCTTTATTCATGTTTGGGCTGTATGGGTTGTGGGTGTGTGCTTCGAGTATAGGAGTGAGGAGGTGTTGGTCATCTGTGTCCCCTTCGGTCTGAGGATGCATCTCTGGCGAGGGCGATTGGTGGTCGTTGCTTGGCGGTGACGGACCAGATGTGGTTGGGCAGCGAGTGCTTGAGGTTGACTCGGAGTTGTTGGGTGCCGTAGCTCCTGAAGGAGGAAAGAGGGGTGGTGAAGGAGGGGAGGCCATGGAGGTGTCAGCGAGTGTTGGTGTCTTAGGCGTGTTGTCTTCCGTGTTCCATTGGGATATTTTGTCACGCTGGGTGGGAGGTTGTGCGTCCAGTTTCTCTTGGAGTTCCATGAGTTGGGTGACAAAGGCTCCGGCACCAAGGGTTCCTCCACATTGGAAAATGGCGATGAGGTCGTTGGGCTGTTTTTCGTCAGCGTGCGGTTTGAGGATTTTTTCCCGAGAGACATGGTCCGGTTCGAGGCAACGTGCAGATATTCCTCGGTAGCTGAAGCCATGTGCCAGTAGAGCCGAGTCCCTCTTTTGATATTTGAGTTGGGATAGAGTGGCAACGTTAGATGACGTATTCCCCTTGTCATTTGAGAGAAAGGGCCCTAGCAAGCCCAAAACAATTTTGACCGAATGAAGAGATTTCGTCATCGGCGCGGCAACTTCAACTAAGCATGGGTCACTCGGCATGCGAACTGGGTCTTTCGGAAGAGGCCATTTGTCTTGGGGGAGAGCCGTAGATGCAAGGAAGGCTGCCTGAGGTTTTTCATCCCAAAAGGGAACCATGGCGCCCGCCGGTCCTTTGAATAACAAGAATCCATCGTCACGGAACAATCTTGTTGCTAGAGTTTGAAGCTGGGTTTTATGAGGTTCGCATGGTACCGCCGAGTAGTGTAGGGTAACTAGCAGACTCGTGGAGTTTCTTTTGAGACCTCCTTCGTACATGCAGTAGCCTGGGTGGGCCGCATAATTCTGCCTTGTGATAGACCAAATATCGCCCGCTTTGTCATCGGGGTTGCGAGATTTGCAATCACGAGAGGGTACAACCTGGAATGTTCGTAGGCTTTGGAGATCTTCGATACGCATGATGAAAATGTCTCCTTTGGCAAACGCCGGGGAGTTGACCACCGAATTGCAAAGGTAGGTGTCGAAGGGTGCCGGGAGGTCCCAATCATACCTCACAAAACCTTCAAGAGGAGAGCGGAAGTTGCGGATTCCTCCTAGTGGGTAGAAAGCATTGGATGAGTTGATGCTAGCCGCGTCACT
The DNA here is from genome assembly GCA_964036045.1 of Eutreptiella sp. 'Long Island Sound 2002'. Taxonomy (NCBI): domain Eukaryota; phylum Euglenozoa; class Euglenophyceae; order Eutreptiales; family Eutreptiaceae; genus Eutreptiella; species Eutreptiella sp. 'Long Island Sound 2002'. The sequence goes on from OZ038378.1 coordinate 5,399,046, forward strand.
CAAACCGCCGAAGGCTCGATTGAAACCCGTTTGCATGATTCTAGTGTCCCCGGGCAAGGAGTCTCCCTGGATTTTTGGGTTGAGGACTTTGGATTCTTCATAGAAAGCGCGTAGGGTCTTCATGGAAACGTCAATCCGAACCTTGGAGTTGACCGTGTTGGGTGGTTTGTTGATGCGGGCGTGTTGGAAAGCTTCAGAGAGAGATGGTTCGTAGAGGTTGACATCAAAGAATTGAATTTCATCCGTTTTGCTTTTACGGCTATCAAGCCATAAGGCCACGACGGGGAGAGATTGTCCGTTTGTTTCGACAAAGTTGGATGTGTTGTTCCTTACCAAAGCAAATTGGTTTTTCGTCTCCTTGAAAACATGGATCTCGGCGATGAAATCTTTTATTTGAACGAGGGAACCATTCATTGTGGGGAGATAGGACTTGGATGTGACCTCCCTATCGTAGCTCGTAGTACTGAACCATCCACGGATTCGAGTGCTTGGTGAAGCAAAGCGGCTTTTAAACAATTCTACGTAGTGTTTGGAAGTTTTCGTCATTGGTGGCAGCCCCGTTTTGTCCATGGGAGGTGCAAGGTAGAACGCAACCTTAGGCATGTACTCATCTTTGTGCATGAACAAGTCGTGGCTGGGCGATAGGTAGGTGTGTTGAGTTTGTTTGTTGATGTCTATGTTGATGAAGGCGTTGGTGAAGTCGGTGCCCCTTAGATCTCGGTCAAACGGATGTCTATTGTAGAGGAATCGGCGTATGTTGGAGTGTGCAATGATAAGTTTCGAGTCAAACATGCGAGTACCTTCCTCGTAAGTGCCGAATTTCAGGTAGTCATTTTCCCAGGATGTTTTTGGCGTAGCCAAGAGTTGAGCGGCACCATAGGTGAGGCCTTTTGGGATTGGAAAAGGGGACGGCGGCGGAATGGTTGGCACTTTGCTTTTTGAACCAAGACCAAAGAACGACATGTTGTGCGGCGAACGGTGAATGCTCAAAGTTCGGGAATGGGATGCCAAAGCGTAGGAAATGACGGTAAACACGGAGTTTGTCCAATATAGGGATAGCAGAAATGACGGTAATTCCAAAGGAAATGACGGTAAATTCGAAGGGAATTGAGAATCGGCCCAGAACATGAACAGCCCAGGAATTTTGCAAATCACCGAATAGCCTGGACTATTGGTGGATCCATCAAAAGAATTCTGAGGGTCAATCGAAAAAAAAAGACACTCAGAAAGTGACCTTGGATGGTAATACTCTGGACGATTGTTCGTTAATATTCTCGTGGTTATCGGCCCGGCCGTGGGTCCCGCGTGTTTGGCCGGGCCCTTTGCCCGGCCCCCTGTGGATCCGGCTCTCGCGGGAGAGGAGGGTGAGGTGGAAGGACGGGTCCGGGCGTGGCGCCGCCCCTTTCTCTGTTGCAGGCGGGTTGCGGGGGTCCGGGAAGCGTGGCCCCCGCCCGGGGGATGTAGGAGGAAGTCGTTGGGTTTTCCTTCGTGTTCGACACCACGGGCCGCTGAGGCTAGCCCCCAGTCTTCGGGTATCTGTTGCACGTGTCGGGCAGGATGACGTCTTTCCCGTCGGTGTGTCCGACCGACAGGTGTTGCTGGGGTGTGTTGCGCGGCCGTGCGCCGTTGGGTTGTACAAGGGGTCCTTTTGGGTGAGGTTGGTTCTCCCGGGGTTGCCGTGGTCTATGGCCGAGTGCGCAGCCGTTGGTGTGACGTCCATCGGCCGGCCCTCTGGTGGGAGGAGGTGACCCCGCAGCCGTCGTGTCGTCCCCTCCCTTGCGCATGGCCGGTGCAGGACTCGCGCCGCGCGTGTGCGGGCGCGTGTCGTCGCTGCAGGTCCTGTGGCCGGGTGCGGCTCAGGGTCCTGGGGGGTTTCCCACGCGTTGCACAAGGGCGCTGCGGAGGGTACTGAAGATTTCGCACACAAGGGCCGTGTGTGACGCCCGGGCCTCTGTCGCAGTGCGGATGGCGGGCCGCCGTCGTTGGCCCAGCGCCAGCGCCCGGATCCGGCGGATCGCGGTGTTCGACAACACTCCCCTGGTCATCGGCTTGGCCGTGGGCCCCGCGTGTTTGGCTGGCTCCTTTGCCCGGCCCCTCGCGGATCCGTTGCGCGGAAGAAGAGGGTCAGGTAAGACGACGGGTCCGGGTGTGGCGCTGCCCCCTTTCCCTGTAGCAGGCGGGTTGCGGGGGTCCGGGAAGTGCGGCCCCCGCCCGGGGGATGTGGGAGGAGGTCGTTGGGGTTTCATTTGTGTCTGACACCATGGGCTGCTAAGGCTAGCCTTTACTCCTTGGGTGCTCGTTGCACGTGCCGGGTAGCTTGACGCCTTCCCCGCTGGTGTGCCCGGCCGACAGGCCTTGCTGGAGTGTGTTGCGCGGCCGCGCGTTGTTGGGTTGTACGAGGGGGTCTTTTTCGGCGAGGCCGGCTCGCCCGGTGTCGTCATGGTTCGTTGCCGACTCTGCAGCCAGTAACGTGACGTTCATCGTCCGGTCCTCTGGCGGGAGGAGGCGATCCCGCGTCCGCCGTGTCGTCTCTTCCCTTGCGCATGGCCGGTGCGGGACTCGTGTCGCGCGTGTGCGGCTGCGCGTTGTCGCTGCAGGTCCCGTGGCTGGCTGTGGCTCAGGGCCCTGGGGGGTTACCCACGCGTCGCACAAGGGCGCTGCGGAGGGCACTAAAGATTTCGTGCACCAGGGCCGCGTGGGCCGCCTGGGCCTCCGTCTCAGTGCGGATGGCGGCTGCAGTTGCTTGCCCAGTGCCACCGCCCGGACCTGGTGGATCGCGAAGACGGGGCACAGGTTGGGCGCAGTGGGGGTCTCTGCCGTCCGTTCCGGGATGGCCTCCAACTGCTGCCGGCCGTCGGGAGAGAACCCCCACGCCGCTGACCACGCCCTGGTGTGTGGCCAGCGGCGTTGCGCCCACCGCCAGAGGCACTAGAGGGCATGACCCGGGTGCGAGGTGCCTGCGGTCCCCGACGCGACGGCCACCAGGGGGTCCCGGGGTTGGCCTGGAAGCAGGGGGGTGGGGCTGTCCGGCAGGTCCGTGGTCGCTGGGAGCATGGAGTCGACGACCTCCAAGCTCCAGTGGCCCCTCTGCGGGTGCCGGATGATCCGCACTTGGTAGTAGTGGCCATTCTTCAACACGATCATGGCGATGGTGTCGGGGTCACATTCGCGTGGTGGGGGCGCCGCGCGCGCCGTCTCCGGGTAGCGTGCCGCCAGGCTCGTGAGGTGGTGCCCCCTGCTACGGGCGGTCCCGCTTTCCCATGCCGCCAGGCCTTCGTGCGGTGGGATACCGAGATTGTCGGGCCTTGGTGGTGGGGCGGCCCGCCCCCGGCCCCCGGTGCCGGGCGCGGGCCTGGGGTCCGTCGGCGGCGCTATGAGCGTGTGTACCCAGCCCAGGTGTGGGACCCACACGCCCCCCTGGGCTGGTTGGTGGGTGTTGAACCACCAGATCCACGCTTCAACAAGGTTGTCCGAGACCTGTGCCCTGGGGCCGACGAGCACCTGGAGCTGCGGCACAAAGATTTTGGTTGTTGTGGCGTGCAGCAGGGGGACCACAGCGAAGAGCCTGTCCGGGTCGACGTCACGGAGGTGCTCCCGGAGGGTTGCCACCAGCTCGCTCGAGGGCGTGGAAGCGTGGATGCCGTAGAGCGCCCTCAGTTCCGCGTCGTCGAAGGGACCCGCGCCCCTTTGCTGCGGCATTCGGGGGGGTGGGGGGGGCATGGCCACGCGGTCCTGGTCCAGCGCTGCGCGAGCCGGGGAGGGGTGTCGTGAGGTGGTGCCAGGGTGTCCCCCAGGCACGTACTCCGTGGGGGGCCCCTGTTGCTGGGGCACCGAGCAGGGCGTCCCGGCGGGCAGTGGGCCAGCGGACTCCTGGGGGCCGGAGGTCCCCGTCATTTCTGTGTCCGCCCTTGGGCCGCTCGCGTCGTGCCCCGGATGCCTCGATGTGCCCTCCGTGGATTGGCGGCTTCTGGGCTGCAGGGGGGGCTGCCCCCCCGCTCCTTGCGCAGGGCTTGGGTCGGCCGCAGGCTCCCTTGGGCACGTGTCCGTGGTGTGTGGTCCCCCTGACAGTGGGTTGGTCGCTGACCCTGGGAGGCAGGCGGCGGACGAGCTGATGCTTCGCCTGCCGCCTGGCGGGGGTCCGCTTGAAGCGCTGCCTGCCGCCCGCGCTCGACTGGCGTGAGAACGGTGGGGATGTGTGTCTGTTCGGTGCGGGGCCTCTTGGACTAGCGTCTGGGATCGGTGGTAGATGATGTTCGCCGGGCGTGGGGGTCGCAGGGGCCCCCGTTGTCCCTGTCCATATCCTTATGGAAGACGACGCGCCGCGCCGCGGGAGGCGGCGTGCGGCTGCGGCGACGGGATCGGCCAGGGTTTCTTGTCTTATGGCGTTGCTCCGGCGTGCCGCCTTGCACCCCCAAGGCGTGGGGACTGCCCGGGCTCTCCCGCGGGGCGAACGGTCGCAGGGGGCTGCTGTATGTGCCAGAGGGGGAACCCCTCCCGTGTGGTGGACCCCGTGGGCGTTCCGGGGAGCTTCGGCGCGCCGCCTGCCTGGGAGGCTCCAGGACGTCTCGGGACCGTGGCCGTAGGTGGCCTGGACGCGTGTCCTTGGTAGCCCGGTGATCCAGGGATTTCCCAGATATATTTCCCAGAGCCCGGATCTCGGCCGGCCTCCGCGTGCCCCGCACAGCCACCCAGTATAGCCGGGGGCGCAAGCCCCCGGGGTGGGGAAAGGCACCATGGCGTCGGGAAAGCCAACCGGAGCACCGAGAGCGACCGGACCGGACGAGGCGCGGCGCACCACGCGGGGCTACGAGGCACGCCAGAGAGGCACGCCGCAGGCCACAACCAAGGCACACGGACAGGTGCCAAGCAGCGACGGCGGCCAGGTGCCGCAAACCCGGAGAGCGCGCACAACACACAACGAGCCACGGCACGAGGACAGCTGCCAAGCAAGACCAGCCACCGTCTGGACGGACATGTGCGCGCCCGGCAGCGAACCCAGCCCCTGCCGGCTACGGAACAGCCGCCGTCCGGATGGACGCGTGTACGCCCGGAGGGTACCCAGCCCCTGCCGGCTACGAACAGCCGCCGTCCGGACGGACGATTGCGAGCCTGGAGGGTACCCAGCCCCTGCCGGCTACGAATAGCCACCGTCCGGATGGGCGAGTGAGCGCCCCGCAGCGACGCCCCACACACGCAACCCACAGCACAACACACCGAGCGCGCGCACCGGTGAACAGGAGCCAAGTGGCCCAGGACACCGCACAGCATCCTGGGCGAGCGCACCGGTGAACAAGAGCCAAGGGGCCCAGGACACCGCACACCCAACACAACACACCGAGCGGACACACCCTTGAACAGGCGCCAAGTGGCCCAGGACACCGCAGACACAACACAACACACCGAGCAGGCACACTGGTGAACAGGAGCCAAGTGACCCAGAACACCGCACAAGCAAAACAACGCACCAAGCGGGCACACCGGTGAACAGGAGCCAAGAGGCCCAGGACACCGCACACACAGGCAACGCGCCGAGGAGGCACACCAGTGAACAGGAGCCAAGTCGCCCAGGATACTGCACAAGAAAAACAACGCACCGAGAGGGCACACCGGTGAACAGGAGCCACCTGGCCCAGGACAGCGCGCACGCAAAGCAACGGACCGAGCGGGCACACCGGTGAACAGGAGCCAAGTGGCCCAGGACACCGCACAAGCAAAACAACACACCGAGCGGGCACACCGATGAAGAGGAGCCAAGTGACCCAGGACACCGCACACCCAGGCAACACACCGAGCGGCACACCGATGAACAGGAGCCAAGTGGCCCAGGACACCGCACAAGCAAAGCAACGCACCAAGCGGGCACACCGGTGAACAGGAGCCAGGTGGCCCAGGACAGCGCACACGCCAAAAAGCACACGCAGCGGGCACACCGGTGAACAGGAGCCGAGTGGCCCAGGACACCGCACACACAACACCACACGCCGAGCGGGCACAACGGTGAACAGGAGCCAAGTGGCCCAGGACACCGCAGACACAACACAACACACCGAGCAGGCACACCGGTGAACAGGAGCCAAGTGACCTAGGACACCACACAAGCAAAACAACGCACCAAGCGGGCACACCGGTGAACAGGAGCCAAGTGGCCCAGGACACCGCACAAGCAAAACAACGCACCAAGCGGGCACACCGGTGAACAGGAGCCAGGTGGCCCAGGACACCGGACAAACAGGCAACGCACCGAGGGGGGACACCTTTTTTGCACTGAACGGCGCCTTTTGTGGCTGGCCAGGCCGGGGAGAAAGGCTCTTGCGCGCCAAGCTTTTTCAGGGAGGGGCGGGAGCCCAAAACCAAGTTCAATCGCGGGCAGAGTACCGCTGCACGTTGCTGTCCTCCTCTGCCGTATCTCAATGAAACCTGGCAGCCCCGTTATAGACAACAGCAGAGCCGGGGTCTCTGCCTGATTCCCGAAGGCTGTACGGTTCGGTTTGGGGGGTTAGAGCATGACGGCTTGAGCACGGGGGGTGGTTTGGGGGAGGGATTCATTTGCAGACGTGACTGGTGAGTGCCAGTGTGGTAGTACTGATTGGTTGCGCCGTGTTAGGGCTGTTGAGGGCTGGCGTGAGAGAAACGTGTAAGTGTGGCTTTTTCCAAGAGATGACACGTTGGACGAAGATGAGGACGAATGTGAGTTTGTGCTCGCGGCAGTGGGGGGGGCTGGTGCTAAGTACCTTGTTATGCGGGGAGAAGGGGCGGAAACAGGGGCGGAGGCGGCGAGGGGGGGTGCTGGTCGAGGCAGGGGGGGGAGGTTGAACATGTCCCGGATTGTGAGCGGCCGTTCGGGGGGCGGGGGCTCTGGCTGAGGATGGCTCGCGGTATTGCGTTTCAGCGATACAGGCCGGACAGGTCTTGGGGGCTGGCGGGCGTGTTTTCGAGCTTTGGCGTGTGCCGCAGGGGATGGGGGATGGGGGCGCCATGGAGGCTTGTGTGCCACTTTGTCCAGGAGGGGGGGGGAGGGTGGTAGGCGGCGGGGGGGCGCTGTAGGGCGGTGTGTGACGTGCTGTAAGGCGACCAGGGGCGTCCCCATGAGTTGGGGCCCGTGGGGGGGGTGAGCGGGGCTGGGGGGGGGGGGGTGTCGTTTAGCCATTCCAGCGTGCGGTATAGGGCATTGAGGAGCAGGGGAACACGGGCCTTCATTGCGATTTTTCAGTCATGACAGTGTGCTGGTTTTCTTCGGCCGGAGGGGGGGGCTGTGAGTTTGGTGTACAGGGACATGGGGACAAGCCCCCGGACGAAATTGCGTCTCTCCCCGACGTGTGTGGTCGCGGACCACCATTGGGACACCACCGTGGTGAAGGGGGGGCGCCAGCACTGAATGTAGGTTTGCACCAGGTGTTCGCACGTTGGGCAGTGTGAGACGAAAGAGATAAGATCCATTGGGTGCGGGTCGGGGCAAGCGTGGCAATGGCGAGGGCGCAAGTCGTCATGGAAAGCAAACGGCGCCATGTTGAAATTTCCGGAGGACCATTTGAAAGGGAGGCCTTGGAACCATGAAGTGTTGTTCTAAAAATGGAAGCTGGACGGTACGTGGATGTTTTCGTGTTTGTGGCAAGGGAGGAGGTGCTTGATTGAGGTGGTAGTCAGTTTGTGTATGACGGGGAGGGGGCCTCTGGATATGCACCCTATCGGGGGGGGGGGGAGGAGGGAGGGGTCCCAGATCGTCACGTGGGCGGCCCACTTTGAGTAAGCATCCGAGATTTCATTCCCCACAAACCCGGCGTGCCCCTTGATCCACCCCCAACCCTGGATCATCCCTGGGCGTAGGGAGGCCTGGATGGACTGAAGAGAGGATTCCCACGTGCCGGCTGGCGAGCGTGACGGGAGGTCTGGGGGGGTGTTCGGAGAGAGAACAGTGATAACGTGGAGGTTGTCCCCTAGCACGGCAAAGGTGAGGTGCGGGTGAGATGCAAGGGCCCACCGTAGGAACATAATAGCCGCCCAGAACTCCAATCCCTCCGAGGACTGGGGACGTTTGGCACAGCACCCATCTGGAGCCATTTGGGAAAAACAGGGTGGCTGCAGACCCGTAGCCCAAGGCGCCCGCCGAGCCATCCAAGTACACCCATGTCGTGCTGGGGGACGATGTGAGGAGGAGGGCAAGGGCTGCTTCACAACCCCATTCTTTGTGGTCATCGGGGTCAATGGAGTGAGGTTCATCTGGGAGTCGGTACAGCTCGCCATGCAGTGACGAATCGAGCAGGACCCCGCCGTGTGGCCCGGGGGGGGGGTTGAGGATGTACTCTTGGGGGTGGCGAAGGGGGGGGGTAAGCAGTTCGTAGTGCCCCGCTATTTCGGGGCGGACTGAAATGGCTGGGTTTTGAAAGGTGTATTCTTTTTCGTTGCGGCAGAGACCGGGGTCTTTGATGGTGTGGGTGGTGCCGTCCGAAAACTGGAGTGTGGCAGATTCTGTGTGCACCCCCGTGACTGTTCCTAGGTGGAACCCTAGTTCTTGGGGTGTTCGCTTCAACCTGTTGCCGAACTTGCTGTATTGTGGTGCTGGTTTGGTGGCTAGGAACCGGACTTGGACTTTCTGCCTTGGGAGGAAGAGGGAGGGGGGGCAGGAGGCCCAGAGGCCGGTGCTGTGGTATCGGAGGCCTATGGTGTGGCACGCGTCCATGACGGTGTCCTGGATTGGGTTGCGTGTGGTGGAGAGCATCGCTTCGGAAAAGGATTCGTTTGTTGAGGCTGGGCCGTCTCCGTTGAGGTATCTGATTGCGGTGTTCACCAGGGCCATGCAAATGGAAAAAGTGAAGTGGCGGAGTCCTAAGCCTCCCTGGTGGCGGGGGGTGTAGCAGGCTTTAGGAGAGACAAGGCGGGAAATCCTGTTGGCCTTGTCCGGGGAGGGGTCATGTGCAATATTTTGCCAGATCATGGCGTGGAGGGCGCCCAACTCGTTCAGGGCTAGGGGGTGTGCCATGAGGCGGTAGGAAAGAATAGGGATGAGTTGGACGTTTACTAAGAGAATGTACTCCGAAAGGGTGAACCGGAGGGGTTGGAGGGTTTTGAAAAAGGAGCCTTTTTCCGATTTGGCCAATGCCACCGCACAAGCAAAACAACACACCGAGCGGGCACACCGGTGAACAGGAGCCAAGTGGCCCAGGACACCGCACAAGCAAAACAACACACCGTGCGGGCACACCGGTGAACAGGAGCCAAGTGGCCCAGGACACCGCAGAAGCAAAGCAACGCACCAAGCGGGCACACCGGTGAACAGGAGCCAAGTGGCCCAGGACACCGCACACGCAAAGCAACGCACCGAGCAGGCACACCGGTAAACAGGAGCCAGGTGGCCCAGGACACCGCACACGCCACACAGCACACACAGGGGGCACACCAGTGGACAGGAGCCAAGTGGCCCAGGACACCGCACACGCAACACAACACGCCGAGCGGGCACACCGGTGCACAGGAGCCAAGTGGCCGAGGACACCACACACGCAAAGCAACACACCGAGCGGGCACATCGGTGAACAGGAGCCAAGTGGCCCAGGACACCGCACAAGCAAAACAACACACCGAGCAGGCACACCGGTGAACAGAAGCCAAGTGACCCAGGAGACCGCACAAGCACAGCAACGCACCAAGTAGACACACCGGTGAACAGGAGCCAAGTGGCCCAGGACACCGCACACACGTGCACACGTAGTGCGGCCGAGGGACAGGAAAGAACCAACACTCCATGGGTCGGGCGCACTGGGGCGACCCAGCCGACCCACCGGGCCAGCAGCAGGGGCGGTACCCCAAGGCCGCTGGTCGGAGCCCGGCCAGGCTGCATCGGGGACCATGGCAAACGTCACCCGGAGCCATGGAAGCAACCGTTGACAGGTGAGCCGGTACACAGTCCAGGAGGGGGTCGCCTGCCAAGCAGAGAGGCCCCGCAACTCAAGCCACAAGGGTGAGGCGGTCGTACCGTAGACTAGCGGGAGCAATACCCCTTGTGGTGAGAGATACTCCACACGGCTGGGCAGCCCCCAGAGCTGCCGCCCAGAGGAGGGGGCATGTGGCACTACCCATGGACACATGTGGGGACAACCTCCCACCCGGGACACCTGGACCGGGTGGCCGTGAGACTGCCTTCCCAAGCACCTGCGGGAGCGGCTTAGGAGGCACCTGAACTAGGGCAGTGGGAGGGACAGGACGTCCCCTTGGTAAGACCTTCTTCCTGCATTGTCAAAGAAGGCATCCCCAGCTCCCGAAGATACCTACCTACCTACCTTCCCAGATATCATGGTCCTGCATGGTCGCACGGATGCGCAGGGCGGGGCGCTGGAGCCACTGCCAGTGGAGTCCATTCATTTGATCTGGGCTGTAGGCCCCCATATGCGCCATGAGCCGGGTGACCACATAGTGCCATTGGCCGGGGTGGTCCATGGTGGCGGGGGGCGTGTGCCCCGTCCGATGGCCAAACGTGACGTCTGCCATGGTGCGGGTTCCCTCCGCGAGGTGGCGGGACCGGGAAGAAAGCAGCCATCGTATGCGGACTGCCAGGGTGAGCTGCTCCCCTGCGGTAAGCCTGGGGACCCAGAGGCCCAGGTCTTGGGTCGCCGCTTGCTTCGCTTGGTCGCCGGGGTGGCTGGCATCGCCCTCCAAGCGTGCGTAGTCCAGGTGCCCCCGCCCCCAGGGCGGGGCGGTCCCTGGCGGCGGGCCGATAAGCTTGCTAGCGGTGTTGGTGGCCGCTTCCACGCCTGCACCCTCTCCTGGGGCGCCGCGCTCGTCCGCGGTCCGGTCCGCCGCGCCGCTCGCGGTTGTCTGCCCCTCACCCGCAGTGGTAGTCTGCCCCAGGGCGGTGTAATCGCGCTGGAGGTGTGCTCGTCATGATGCCGTGAGGGGTGTGTCTTCCGCCTGGTTGGGACCGTGTGGGGGTCACCTCTGCAGGACTCCATGAAGGCATCGAAAGAGTCGTCGTCGCAGTTGTGTCCGTTTGGTGACGTTCCCCCCTCGGCTGCGCGCTGGGGCATGTCGGGTGTGGCTTCTCGATCTCCGACCCCGCGCGTGCTTCCGGTGGATCTCGCCGCGGCGTCCCCCCCGGCGTGCCTGCGTCTGCGTGAAGTGCCAGGTTCGCCCGGGGGGCGGCGCCCGCGCGTTCTGTGGCTGAGGGTCGGTGGAGGCCATCCTCACACTCGGTGTCCGGAGTTGGTCCCTCAGGTCCCGCGTCAGGCTGGCCAGCGGCCAATGCCTCGTCGCCTCCGTGTGCCGCTTCGGTGGGCGGGGCGGTACCCTGCATGGACGGCCGGTCCGCTCCCCCGCCAGGCTCCCCCATTTGTTTTGGCGTTGGTGTCCGCTGTGGGGGCCCCTGCATTTCTTCCGCGCCCACCGTGGGCTCCCCGCGCTGCGGTTGCGTCGGCGGTGCAGGCGGTTCGGCTTCATCCTTCGTCGGTTGTGGTGCCCCTCGGGTGTGGCCTTCCGCCACGGGCGTCGGCTCGGGTCGGCTCCCCGGGCCTGCGGGCTGTGGGGCGCTCGTCGGGGTGGCGGTGCGTGCCGGACCCTGGCCGGGCTCCGAGCCGGGGGCTGGGCAACCGTCAGATGACGGCTCTGCCGGCCGCGCCGGGGGCCCGGTAGGTGGGGCGTGGTGTCGCTGGGGCGCCGGTCCGTCGTGCGTCATGGCCGGCAGGTCTTCCGTGCTGGACGTTGCCGGAGCCTGGGGGCCTAGGCCCTCGGTGGGGCTGGGGGTGTGGGAGTGCACGGTGTCGGAGGGCCGCTCAGCGGTGGTGTCGGTCGGGGCAGCGGTGTGTGCCTGTGTTGGGGGGGCCGTCGGACGGCGTGTATGCTGGGTCACCTGCCGGCCGGTCAGGTGTGCCATGGTGCGGGTGGGGTTCCGGGTAATCCTGTGTTGCTGCCGCTTGGCTGGCTGCCGGCCGTGGACCGTGCGCGGGCGCGACGGGTGGTGTTAGGGGTTGCGGGCTTCCTGTGGGGCTCGGGGTGAAGCCGTTTCGGCTGCCCCACGACCGTCTTCGGCACAGACCTCGTAATGGTCAGCGCCGTGTCTAATATTTCTATTTTTTCTGTCTACTTTTTATATATGCTTTTGCATATTTTGTTTGTATTTCATTATTGTTTGCGACAGAGCGCGCTGGAGCGCTGGAGCGTTGGAGCGCTTGGAGACAGAGTGCGCTGCAAAGCGCGAGACGCGGTCGCCAGATCAGAGATGTGACCGTCAGCATTGACTACAGAGTTTATAAAATTCACGGATTTATAGTATAAAAAGCCTCTTGAACGCTGTAGTTATAATTATTGCGAATGCCCGCATTTGTAAAGACGATTCTCGAATGCTGTAGAGTAGATCGTTGACGAAAGGGCCAGGTGCATGCCCTGTCCTTTGTATGTTACGTGTCTGCAGGTATGCGCCAGTGGTGAGGCCCGGCAAGGGTCTATGAATCTTTCGTACAATGGGTATGGATGAACCTCCGGCAGAAGGATGTAAAAGACGACATGAAACGTGTTGAGCGTGCATGCCACTGACGGGGTTCAGGTGTTGTTTGCTGGATTTTTGGATAAAAGCAGCGGCTTTTCCGAAACAGCAGGTGGAGATCAGCAGGAAATGGTCGCCAAACACCAAGACCAGGAGAACCCAAGGGGCTAGGTTTGAGGTTTGAGGTTTGAGGTTTCATTTTGCGGATACTAGACGCCTTTCGGCCCCGGGGGGCCACCTGGTCGGGCCAGGTGATATCCTCCCCACCGGGTCTTAGTGGGGGGACCTCCAAGACGCACCTCCTGCTCGGTGGCGGAGTCCCCCGGGTTCACAGGGCTCGGAGCCCCGTCCTTCCCCGGCTTCCCCGTTTCGCCACTCCCCGGTCAGTGCATCAATTCGCAGCCGTGACTGCGGGCGCTTACCCACTGTGTCGCCCCCCTAATGCGTGGTCGCCCGGGGAGCCGGCGCCGCCGGGCCCGTGCTACTGGCTTGTCGCCAGTGGGACCCCCTTGGGCTGGCGCGGAGGCTGCCTAGCCTAGGGGTTCGGGCGTGGCGCTGTGCGCCACTACTGCTTTGGCGGGTGCAGTGCCCCATCTGTGTGTGCGCGGCGCTCGCGGCCGGTTCGGGGGGTTCGGGCCGGTACCTGGTGTTGTATCTCTCTCGTTTCCCCCTTCCCGCCCCGCGTGTTCCGCGCTGCGTGTGGCGGGCCGTCCCGTCCGGGTGTCCCTTACCCTCGCTCGCTGGTACGCCATTCCATGCGGTCTGTGCGTTCCACGCGCTCGGTCCGGTTGCCCTTCTTGTAGTCCCCGCGTGCCCCTTTTGTGTGTGTGCGCTTGCGCTCCCGCGGCGTCCGCTCCCCCCCCCTCTGGGTAGTGTGGCGTGCGCACCTCGCGTGGTCTCGGCACTGGGCGCTGGTAGGGCCGTTCCACGTGGTCCGTGCCCCTCCGCGTGTCCTGCCCCGGTCCCTTGCTCCGTCTGGCGTGCTTGGGGGGGGGCGGTCCGGTCCCGGTTCCCCCCTACTTGGCTTGGGGTTGTGGGGGTGGCGGTAGGGCGTCCCCGGGGGGGGTGTCTTCTACTGTTGCGAGGGGCGTCTGGGGTCAGGCGCTCCCCCTCCCCCGACTGCCCGCCCACTGGGCGGGCTGTTGGGGTCCGCGATCCACGTGTTGTGGGCCTGGGCGTGCGTGTGTGGGGGCCCTTCTCTGCCCCCTCGGCCTGCACGCCCTGTGGGGGCTGCGCACCGCGGGGCGGGTCCGTGGCGTTCGTGTGCCGGGGGGCGGCCGGGGGGGGGCCTGTAGGGCGGGGGGTCGCTCTGCCTCGTTCCGTCCCTCTGCCTTCCCTGGGCAGGCAACAAAGCGGGTGTCACTGGCGTCGTGCTGTCCATGGGGGGCGTGGCCCCCCATACCACTCCGGTTCGTGCTCACACGCCTTCTCTGGGCGCGATCTGTGCGGCGTCCTGGCGCGTTGGCGCGGGCTCGCTTGTTCTCCGCGGCCCCCATGGGAGCCGGCGGCTGGGGCGGGGGGGCGGGTCGCGCTCCGGCTCCTCTCTCGGGCGGGGGGGGGACCATCCCCCCTGCCGGGGCCCCTGCGGCTTGTGGGCCGGTGGGGGGTTGGGGGGGGGGGGGGGGGTCGCGCCGCGGCCTCCCTGCTCCCCTTCTGGGTGGCGGCCTGCGGTACTCAATCCTGGCCCCCCTCGTGTCGTCGGCGCACTCCCTTCCGGCGTGCGCGTGCGGTCGGGGTCGCAGTGCCGCCCCGGGGTGGGGGGGGGTGAGGGGCGGCCTGGGGACCGCTCCCCCGGGGGCCCCTGCAGACCTGAACCCCCCCTCTGCGCTCCCTGAGTGGGCTGTGGTCACGGGAGGGTCATGTGGGGCGCGGCCCCCAAACTGTTCTGTTGCGCGCGTTGCTCCGGCACGGTGGCGTGGTCTCGCCCCGCGGCCGCGAACCCCGCGGGAGCAGGTCCAGCCGCATTCCCCCCCCCCCCGCGTCGCGGTCCCTTGTGGGGGGGGGGGGGCGTCCCCTCAGCTCCGGGGGGGCGGAGGGCCGCTCCTTTGGCTCCCTGGCTGGGCGGGGTGCGGGGGGGGGGGGTCAAGGGGCCGCCCCCCCGCCCCCCCGCACCATCGGGCGTCGGCCTGCCTTCCGTTGCCCCCGGCGTGCCCCCCCGGGGTATACTCGTGCCGTGGGGGTTGCCGGGCGGCCGCGGGCGTCGGGCGCGGTCCGGTCGGCCGCCGACGGGTCAGTGCGGCGGGGGGGGGGGGGGTTGGGTTGGGTTGGGTTGGGTCAAGGCCTCGCCTGGTCGCCTACCCACGGTCCGCGCCGCCTTCCCTGCGGGACCCGACTGGGCGGCCGTACCCGGGTGTCCGGTCACAAGGCCTACGACTGTTGACCGCCCCCAGACCCCGCGGTGGCGCTCGCGGGCGGGAGATGCCGCCGTGCCTGTGTGTATGTGCCCTTGTGTGTCTGAGGGGGGGGGGGGAGGGCTGTGGCACACCTGCTTGCTCCATTGTTGTTCGGCGTTGGCGCACATGGCGCGGGGAAGTGTGTGCCTGGTGCTCCAGGCCCCGGCAGGGAGGCTGGAGAGCCTGACGCTGAGCCCGCCGGGGGAGATGTGGGCCTGGGCTCGCAACCTCCACGTCACAAGGACATGCTACCCAACCACTCCACGACTGCCTATTGGCACAGGAAGGCGGTGGTACGTGGCACGACTGGGGTCAGACCCGCACTCCTTGACTGCCTTAGGCACAGGTGGTGCTGCCTCGCGGGCTGGGTCCGTCTCCCACGGCCGAGGGGGTACCCTGGGCAGATGGAGGGGCACCAGGGCGCAGAGTGTGCTTCCCTGCCCTGGGTGCCACCAGTGCTGGCTGCACTGGCTGCGGCGCTACAGCCCTCGTAGACGAGGGGGCCCAGAGGGCACCACACCCGAATGGCCTCTCCGTTGGGGGGGGGGGGGGGAGGGGGGGGGAACCCCCCCGCCCTGGTTCGCGCCCCCGTCTTTCCCGGGCCGGCCTCTGATAAGGCCGCTCCGTTTGCGCCGTCCCGGGCGTCGCCGGTCCGCTGTCAGCCGGCAGCAGGCAGGGCGTGTGGGCGCCTGCCTCGGCAGTGGTGCCCCTGCACCCCGGCTGCAGCGGCCTCTTCGGGGGGGGTGTGGGGCCGCCGTTTCTTCGGTCCGCCTCCGTCCGCTCTTGGGCCTGAGTGGGAGGGGGGGGGGGAGTGGGGGGGGCCCTCTGGTCCCCTGGCGACGCCTCCTGACAGCCGGGGGGGGGGGCATGGCGGTCCCCGCCCCGGGGGCCAGCCATCAGCTGGGGGGTCGCACCCTTCCCCCGCCCCCCTCCACCCTGAGCCGGACCCTCGTGCAGGCCCTCGCTGGGGCCCCTCATCCCCCCGGCCGTCGTCGCGCGGCGCTGGCCGGCCGGGGGCGGCCGTGAGGGTTAGCGGTCAGCGGTTAACGGGCTGCGGGGCAGCTGGTTCCCCCCCGCGCTCGTTGTCTCCGCCCTCCCTCCCGCGGGAGGTGGCGCGCTCTCCTGCGTCATGCCGTGCCTTTGGGGGGGCGTGGGTCGGGGGGCCCAGCCCCCCCCCCCCACTTTCTCGCGTCCGCCGTCTGGGCCGTCACCTGCGCCGCCGCTTGTGTGGGGGCTGGGGCTGTGGCGGCGGCGGATTGCGCCGGCGGTAGCACCAGTGGGCTAGGGCGCTGCGCAAGGCCCGGGGGAGCCAGGTGTTGGCGTCGGCATCCGTGATGCGGAGCACCGCTCCCCCTTCCAGGAAGGCCGGCCACGTCGGCTCCCTGTTGGGCCACGCCGCCCGGATCACTGACCTGAGGACCCTCTCATGGTCCTCTGGGGCTGCCCACCCCCCCGGGGGTACCTCTCGGTTTCCTCTGTCTCTCCGGAGGAGCACGGCATCGAAGGGCCGGTTTTTCAAACCCCTGGTGGTCCCCTGGTTGGCCCAGCACAACCACCCGTACACCTCCCCCACCAGGGGGAGGGCCTCCTCCCCCAGAGGGTCCGGGACCGTGCTCCAGTCCCGGTCCCACGGCCGGGCCGCCTCTGCCCCTCGCGCGGGCTCCCCTCGCTGCCCCTGTGCCTGCGGCGCCAATGCCGCGCCCCGCCCCCCCCTCCGCCGAGGCCATCCGCGCCGGCTCCACTCTCGGCGCGGGGGGGGCTGGCTGGTGCTGGGGTCGTGGGGGTTGGGGGGGGACGAGCTCGCCGGCGTCTGGGTCGATGTTGTAGAGGTGGTGGTGGTGGTGGTGGTGGTGGTGGTGGGTGTGGTGCGCCGGCATCTGTTGGATGCCGGGGGGGATGCACCTCACCGGCTGCACGTCCGGCTGCGGGGCCGCCCCGCTCCCCGCCCCCCTCCCTTCGTCCCGCCCTCCCTCTCGGGCTCCCATGCCCCGTCCCGCCTGTCCCTTGGGGCCCGCGGCGCCCTTGCCCTTGCCCTTGGGCCCCTTTCCAGCCCCCTGCCCGTGCCACGGGTCCCGCCCCCCGTCCCCCACGCGCTGGCCCGCCCGCTCGCCCACCGCCCCTCGCCCCGCCCCCTGCACCTGGGCTCCCTGCTCGCGCCCCTGCGCGCCCTTCCCGTGCCCTGGTCCCTTCCCGGCCCCTGCCCTGAGTCGCGCCGTCCGCTGCCTGCGCTCTGCCCCCCCCCGCTGCTGCGCCCTTGCTCCCTGCCGCGCGTGCCCTGGCCTGCTCCTTGCACGCGCTCCTGGGCACTTCCCCTGTCGCCTCCGGCCCCCCGCTCCGAGCTCCCGTGGCTGGCACGCAGCCCTGCCTGCGCGCCCTCCCCTCCTTCCTGGATCACGCGCCGGGCGTCCAGCTGTCTTTGCAGCTGCGGCAGCGTGACGCCCGGCGGGGAGCGCTCGGGCGCCGGGGGGCGGACGTGCCGCGCCCGTCCCGGGGGGAAGGGCTTGGGGGGGAACTGCTTTGGGGGGGTTGGTGTGGGTGTGGGTGGGGTTGGCGTGGGCGCGGTATTTCGCGCTCTCCCTGCCCACTGCTGCTGCTGCGGCGGCCGCCGGCGAGGCGCCCGTGGCCCGTGCAGGGCCCTTCCCCCACTTTCGCGGCGTGTTGGGGGTCGCGGCGTGGCCGGCCGAGGCGGTGGCGCGGCCCGCCGGGGCCGCGGTCGCAACCCCCCGCGCGCCCTCCTCGCTCTCCTCCGCTGCTGTGGCGGCCGCCGGCGAGGCGCCCGCGGCCCGTGCGGGGCCCGTCCCCTGCTTTCGCGGCATGCTGAGGGTCGCGGCGTGGCCGGCGGAGGCCGTGGCGCGTCCCACCGGGGCCGCGGTCGCAACCCCTCGCGCGCCCTCCTCGTTCTCCTCTGCTGCTGTGGCGGCCGCTGGGGAGGCGCCCGTGGCCCGTGCGGGGTCCGTCCTCCGCTTTCGCGGCGTGCTGGGGGTCGCGGCGTGGCCGGCCGAGGCGGTGGCGCGGCCCGCCGGGGCCACGGTCGCAACCCCTCGCGGGCCCTCCTCGCTCTCCTCTGCGGCTGCGGCAGCCCTCGGCGATGCGCCCGGTTCCTGCGCCGGGGCTACCCCCCGTGTCGGCGGCGTGCCGGGGGCCGCGGTCGGGGCCGCGGCGTCACTCGCTGGGGCTGCGGTCTCCGCCTCCTGCGCGTCTGGGGCCCCCTCCCCGGGCGGGCCGGCAGGGCTTGCTGCTTGGGCGGCGGGGGCGGTCACCTCGGCTGGTTCAGGCTCCCGGGCCGGCGGCGGCAGCCCGACCAGCACCGCCGCCTCCGCCAGCTTCCGCTCCTCGCGCTCCGCGAGGGTCTCCCCCGTCCACTCCGGGGGGGCGGGGGAGCGGGAGCGGGACTGGCGGTGGTGGCGGTCGTCCCGCTGGGGGGAGCCATCGGAGTCTGCCATCACTGTTATCCTGGTAGGCATGCGTGGTGGCAGGCGCGCCCTTCCCACTACCACCTAGTGCATCAGTGCCGTGCCGTGGGCAGTGCCGTGTGGTGCTCTGCAGGGGGGAGGGGGGGAGGGGGTGGGGGGCCGGCTGTGGCGTCAGCCCCGCACAGCCGGGGGCCGGCGGCCATCCATCGGCATTGGGAGGGGGGCCGGGGAGCCGCGCGGCTCACGCGTCGCGCCACAGCTCCCAGTCTGGGGCGGGGCCCAGGGCCCTGGGCCCCCAGGGGTCGTCGGGTGGTGTCGGGGGGAGCAGCACTAGGTGGACCCCCGTAACGGCGGTGACCTCCTGTGTTCGCAGGAAGGTGTGTACTCCGTCCCGCGCCGCGGGCGCCGGGAGGGGGGGGCGGGGTACGGGTGCTGCCCCATAGAGGTGGGTCGGGGTGATCCCCAGGACCCGCCCAGGGTCCCCGCGGGTCGCGACGACGAGGAGGAGCAGGGGGTTGCCAGGGCACTCTTGCCAGAGGACCTGCCCCCTGTGGTGGGCACCCCTGGTTCTGGAGAGGGGGGGGGACAGGTCTGGGTTACCCAAGCCGCGGGGCGCGTGCGTCGCTGGCGGGAGGGCGGGGCACCAAGTGGGCTCCCTGGGGAACGCCTCGGGTTCCCTCCGCGAGGGGGCGGGACCGGGAAGAAAGCAGCCATCGTATGCGGACTGCCAGGGTGAGCTGCTCCCCTGCTGTAAGCCTGGGGACCCAGAGGCCCAGGTCTTGGGTCGCCGCTTGCTCCGCTTGGTCGCCGGCATCGCCCTCCAAGCGTGCGTAGTACAGGTGCCCCCGCCCCCAGGGCGGGGCGGTCCCCGGCGGCGGGCCGATAAGCTTGCTAGCGGTGTTGGTGGCCGCTTCCACGCCCGCACCCTCTCCTGGGGCGCCACGCTCGTCCGCGGTCCAGTCCGCCGCGCCGCTCGCGGTTGTCTGCCCCTCACCCGCAGTGGTAGTCTGCCCCAGGGCGGTGTAATCGCGCTGGAGGTGTGCTCGTCATGATGCCGTGAGGGGTGTGTCTTCCGCCTGGTTGCTCCGCGGCTCCAGTTGGACGTGTGGCGCCGCCGGTGCCCGGACCGTGTCGGGGTCACCCCTGCAGGACTCCATGAAGGCATCGAAAGAGTCGTCGTCGCAGTTGTGTCCGTTTGGTGACGTTCCCCCCTCGGCTGCGCGCTGGGGCATGTCGGGTGTGGCTTCTCGATCTCCGACCCCGCGCGTGCTTCCGGTGGATCTCGCCGCGGCGTCCCCCCCGGCGTGCCTGCGTCTGCGTGAAGTGCCAGGTTCGCCCGGGGGGCGGCGCCCGCGCGTTCTGTGGCTGAGGGTCGGTGGAGGCCATCCTCACACTCGGTGTCCGGAGTTGGTCCCTCAGGTCCCGCGTCAGGCTGGCCAGCGGCCAATGCCTCGTCGCCTCCGTGTGCCGCTTCGGTGGGCGGGGCGGTACCCTGCATGGACGGCCGGTCCGCTCCCCCGCCAGGCTCCCCCATTTGTTTTGGCGTTGGTGTCCGTTGTGGGGGCCCCTGCATTTCTTCCGCGCCCACCGTGGGCTCCCCGCGCTGCGGTTGGGTCGGCGGTGCAGGCGGTTCGGCTTCATCGTTCGTCGGTTGTGGTGCCCCTCGGGTGTGGCATTCCGCCACGGGCGTCAGCTCGGGACGGCTCCCCGGGCCTGCGGGCTGTGGGGCGCTCGTCGGGGTGGCGGTGCGTGCCGGACCCTGGCCGGGGCCCGAGCCGGGGGCTGGGCAACCGGGAGATGACGGCTCTGCCGGCCGCGCCGGGGGCCCGGTAGGTGGGGCGTGGTGTCGCTGGGGCGCCGGTTCGTCGTGCGTCATGGCCGGCAGGTCCTCCGTGCTGGACGTTGCCGGAGCCTGGGGGGTTAGGCCCCCGGTGGGGCCGGGGGTGTGGGAGTGCACGGTGTCGGAGGGCCGCTCGGCGGTGGTGTCGGTCGGGGCAGCGGTGTGTGCCTGTGTGGGGGGGCCGTCGGACGGCGTGTATGCTGGGTCACCTGCCGGCGGGTCAGGTGTGCCATGGTGCGGTCGGGGTTCCGGTTGGGCCTGTGTTGCTGCCGCTTGGCTGGCTGCCGGCCGTGGACCGTGCGCGGGCGCGACGGGTGGTGTTAGGGGTTGCGGGCTTCCTGTGGGGCTCAGGGTGAAGCTGCCCCACGACGGTCTTCGGCACAGACCTCGTAATGGTCAGCGGCGTGTCTAATATTTCTTTTTTTTCTGTGTACTTTTTATATATGCTTTTGCATATTTTGTTTGTATTTTATTATTGTTTGCGACAGAGCGCGCTGGAGCGCTGGAGCGTTGGAGCGCTTGGAGACAGAGTGCGCTGCAAAGCGCGAGACGCGGTCGCCAGATCAGAGATGTGACCGTCAGCATTGACTACAGAGTTTATAAAATTCACGGATTTATAGTATAAAAAGCCTCTTGAACGCTGTAGTTATAATTATTGCGAATGCCCGCATTTGTAAAGACGATTCTCGAATATTGTAGAATAGATCGTTGACGAAAGGGCCAGGTGAATGCCCTGTTCTTTGTATGTTACGTGTCTGCAGGTATGCGCCAGTGGTGAGGCCCGGCAAGGGTCTATGAATCTTTCGTACAATGGGTATGGATGAACCTCCGGCAGAAGGATGTAAAAGACGACATGAAACGTGTTGAGCGTGCATGCCACTGACGGGGTTCAGGTGTTGTTTGCTGGGTTTTTGGATAAAAGCAGCGGCTTTTCCGAAACAGCAGGTGGAGATCAGCAGGAAATGGTCGCCAGACACCAAGACCAGGAGAACCCAAGGGGCTAGGGCTCTGGCCCTGTTACAGAAAGATTCATAAATGGTCTTGCTGGACGGACGGACTAACGGACGGACGGACGGACGGACGGACGGACGGACGGACGGATGGACGGACGGAGGGACGGACGGACGGACGAATGAACGGGCGGACCGACGGACCGACGCCCACGGACCGGCGGACCGACAGACCGACGGACCGACCGACCGACCGACCGACCGACCGACGGACAGGCCAATCGACCGACCGACCGCAGAATTGGTCTCTCAGGTCTTGCACCAACCTTGCCCAGGCCGCACCGCATGTCAGACGACGACGTTGACTTTCATTCTCCACTGCCCAGCTCAGATTCGTGTGCAACGAGTCCATCATCGCGTAGCGAGTGGGAGTCACGCAGCGCAGCAACCACTGAGGATGCGCGGAGCAACGGCAATCGAAGCCATGTGGAGTGGGAACACCAGTCCGGTGACAGCGCAGCCGAAGCAGATCCCTGGTGGACGGACTTGGATGAAGCAACGCTGCAGGAGCTCTTCGAAACCAGTCCAAGGGAGTCCATGCAGTTTCGCGCGGCGAGTGAAGCAGGATCAACGAGCTCAGAGTCCGTTGAGGATGCAGCAGACGCCATGCAGCGACTATCCATGACGGTGCCGCTGTGGGCACCTATTGTTCAAATGCCTTAGATCCCGGAGGACCAGCGGCATATTCGTGATGCAGCGGGTCACTGCAAAATATGTGGTCCAGATCTGTTCTGGATGTGCCTGCACATGAGCCAGCCATCGAAGTGTCCGTTGAGGAAGCGTTGGTAGAAGAAAGCCGTCGTCAGCAAAGTTTTGGTGAGCCACACAGACCAAGCACAACGTCCCACGCCACAGGGATTCGTCAAACCTGGGGAGCGAGTACTCCGACGTGAGGAAGGGGCGTCCACGCGTGCCGGCTGCCGAAGCGACGTATGAGCGACACCAGAAAGAAGGAACAACCACGGAGAGCCCCGTGGACGGGCAGGACCAGCCGAAGATCTACACCATCCGTGACCATACCCTCGAGGTCCTGATGCGCCAAGATGTGCTAGAGTTGCATGCCGTGAAAGTCATCCATACACCGCAGGGTGACGAGCGGCAGTTGCACTTGAAGGTGCGTGTACGGTGCGGACAAGAGTGGAGTGGATATGATGGAGTGGATGTGCGTGAACGGCCAGTTCCAAGACCGTCGGTTCACTCCTCAGAAGGGGGGTGAAGCCGATCCGGCTGCCCCACGACCGTCTTCGGCACAGACCTCGTAATGGTCAGCGCCGTGTCTAATATTTCTATTTTTTCTGTCTACTTTTTATATTGCTTTTGCATATTTTGTTTGTATTTTATTATTGTTTGCGACAGAGCGCGCCGGAGCGCTGGAGCGTTGGAGCGCTTGGAGACAGAGTGCGCTGCAAAGCGCGAGACGCGGTCGCCAGATCAGAGATGTGACCGTCAGCATTGACTACAGAGTTTATAAAATTCACGGATTTATAGTATAAAAAGCCTCTTGAACGCCGTAGTTATAATTATTGCAAATGCCCGCATTTAGAAAGACGATTCTCGAATGTTGTAGAGTAGATCGTTGACGAAAGGGCCAGGTGAATGCCCTGTTCTTTGTATGTTACGTGTCTGCAGGTATGCGCCAGTGGTGAGGCCCGGCAAGGGTCTATGAATCTTTCGTACAATGGGTATGGATGAACCTCCGGCAGAAGGATGTAAAGGACAACATGAAACGTGTTGGGGGTGCATGCCACTGACGGGGTTCAGGTGTTGTTTGCTGGATTTTTGGATATAAGCAGCGGCTTATTCGAAACAGCAGGTGGAGATCAGCAGGAAATGGTCGCCAAACACCAAGACCAGGAGAACCCAAGGGGCTAGGGCTCTGGCCCTGTTACAGGGGCCGGTTCCTTGTGCGGGTGTGAGGTGCCGCGGGGTTGCTCGGGCTGGGTGCCCACCGCCCCCGTATTCGTGGGGCTGGGTATGGCTCCGCTCCCTGCAGGTGATGCCCGGTGTCCCCGGCTCCCCGTGGCCGTGTGGTGTTGTGTTGGTTGTCGTTGCGCCGCCTGTTTGGAGGCACGCTCTTGTCGGGCGCTCCGTGGCGTGCCGGCCATAGATGGTGCCGGGTCGCCCGTAGTCCGCGTGGCGTCGGTGGCGTGCTATTGGTGTGGTGCGGTGACGGGTGTTGGGGGGGCGGAGGTGGACGGGCTGGGGGACGTGGAGGACGATGCGGCCGATGTTTGGGCCCGTACATTCGTGGCCCTAGTGGCTGTCGTGGCGCGGGATCGGGGCGAGAGGGTGGTGATGGTCGCGGTGGTTCTCTGGGGAAAGTAGGATGAGCCGTCGAGCGAGGTACCCCTGGCCATCATCCTGGCCACTGCCGCATTGCCGTACGTGCCCGGTTGCGGCGGTGGGACGTGCGGCTGCTGGGCACGCTGTACCAGCGACCGGAGGCTGCGTGGAGGGGGGATGCCCCCCCACGTGAGGTAGGCCGCCATCGACCTCTTGGTCGCCCCCGGGGTCATGGCCCCGCTGCGGTAAAAGAAATCCCCCCACTCGGCGCCATGGGCGCCGCGGGCGATGCCCATCGCCCATTCCGCGTCCCCCACCAGCCAGCCGAAGGCAATCGGGAGGCGGGTGGTGAGGGTGAGGACGATGGTGCAGTAGTTGTTGAGGTTCGTGGGGGTGACGGGGCCCCAACTTTCTGGCAGATTGCCAATGGGGGGTAGACTGCCCCGTGGCGCGTCCTGGTAGTGTTCGTAGTCGGGGACGTAAATCGTGGGGTCCGCCCCCGGGTCTGGCAGCGCCCAGGTTGGTGCGCGCCAGGGGGGGCGGGGGGGTGGTGTCGCCGGCTCCTCGTCGGTGAAGACGTCCAGCCACTTAACGTCTGGGCTGTCCTCCCTCGCGCCGTCGTTCCAGACGTTTTGCCGCATCAGAGTGCGCACTGTCTGGAGTGTGAGGTCTTCGTCTTGCGTTTCGCGCTGTGGTGGAGCTGTGCAGGGTCGATGCGGTCGCTGGCAGAGTGGGCACGACCACAAGTTCGCGATGCACGGGCTGCAGAACCAGTGCAGCTGCTCAGTGCCGCCGCAGCCGAGGTCATGCCCACGGAGCGCGTTGCCGTCTTCGTCGTTCACCTCCATGCAGACCCCGCATGGGTTCCCCGGACGCGTATGTGGAGCTTCACCTTCAGGCATCCTGAGGAGAGGTATTGTTTGTAGGACGATCGGGCCTCTACACGGGAGGGGGCGCGCGCGCTCCAGGTGGTGCGACGGCAGGTGCCTGGCGGTCGCCGCGGGCCCGTGCGTGTGGCTAGTCGGTAGGCTGTGCATGTTGGTAGTGGATGAGGAGGTTATAGTACGTGCGGCGGTCGTGGGATGCTTGTTGTGCTTCCTGTGCGTATACCTGGACGCGGTGCTGTAGCTGTGCGTCCACCCTCTTGATGGTGGTGAGCTGCATGTGACGTATTGTGGCCCTAGGTTCCAGGGCGTGGTCGGCGATGACCCTGTAGAGCTGGAGTGGCGCCGCTCCCCTGAGTACCGCCTCCTCCGTTCGGCCTACCTTACTCACCACGCATCATGTGAATGCCGAGTAAAACACGAGCGCAGAACAACCCTACGCGCTTAAACCAACCTACGGCGAATTATAAACCACCCTAAGCGATTAATGCACTGTGTGTCATGCATGCTACCCTTGTCTTGTTTCCTGCAGAAAGCGGAGAGAGAGTGGCGCACTGCACAGCGCAAAACAAGCCTAAGCGTTGTAAGCAACCCTACTTTAGCGCTACGGCAACAAAAACACGAGCAAGCACTTTCTTTTCTTACCTGTGAAGAGAGAACAAGGGTGAATTGGGGTAGAGGGAAAGCGCCACAGCGTGTGAATGCCTCAATTAGGCACATGCATTGCGAGCACAGCGCATATTCTAACCTACGTGCGCGCTGCACGCTCCATTCGCATCGCATAGCTTTCATTCCTGTTCTGACCTGTGCAGAGCAGGAGAGAGGAGCACCCGAACCCCCAACGAACACAGCGTTGACAACCCTAACGTTTTAAGGAAGCAACCAACACGAACGCAATGCCTGCGTGTGAGATGACACTGGCATACCTGAGAGGTGCGTTGCCCACCTGCTCTGTGGTGTGGGTTGAGTTTGAATACTTTTCCCTAAAGTTTATAAACATTTTGATGCAACTGTGCAAAAATTTCCTTTAGAACTTTAAAAAGTACGGCTCATACCTTCTTTTTCACGAGCGGTTTGCGCTTGCGCAACCCTGTTTTTGAAGTCCGCGTGTGTTGCGCTTGTCTGCGACTTTGAGTTTTGGTGTAAAAATGACGATTTCTCGCGTGATTTCGTCAATTTTTAGCGATTTGACTTCTTAAATCGCTACACCTTTCGCTAAACCACAGGAATCACCCCCTGTTGGTTACATTTTCTATTTTTTTCAGCTCCTGGAGATTTGTGTCCTCCATTGGGAGTATTGCTCCGCCCTGGCCCTTGGTCAGGACGTTTACTAAAACGCTGTTCATACAGCGATGGCTGTCCGCATTAGCGCGTTCGACTGTACCCTAGTGGGCAAGCATATGTGCTCCAGGGAGGGAGTCCTGGGTTCAAACCCCACTACCCCCAAAATTTTACAAAAGGTTTTCGTCGCACGCTGGAGACTGTTGAGGAATGCCCCATCAAAAGGACATCATTCACGGTACATTACACTGTTTTTCAAGGGTACCTACAGTGTGATAGGCTTCTATTGAAGAGGTTGGGGGGAGGGCAACCTCCAAGCTTCCCTTGGCATGCACGACCCCAATCCCATGAAATCCAAGACTTCCTCTCGAGTTTGGGTTTCTCCAAAGAATTCTGTGATCCTTGCCTCAGCCATGACACAATCTGGCGTCCTAGGCAAAGAGATGAAGGTATATGTAGACAATATAAACATGTAGACAAGTAATATGTATATGTAACACTTCTATACTATAAAATAGCATAAAAAAGAGGACGAAATGAAGGTGGCGGCGTCGCCGCCATCAGAAAATCTGACGGCCACGAGTCGTCGCCATCAGGATCTCCACTGAGATCCTGCCCAAGCTGGGCCAAACAGTGGTTTTTGGGCGAAAAACAGTGAAATATAGTGATTTTTGAGCCAAAAAAACTCATTTCGCGTGTCTCCCCCCAACGCGTCGCGTAGCCGACACGACGCGTTTCTGTCCCAATTCAAACTATATATGAAGAGGCCCACTGTTGGGCCACACCATGGGCGCCTGGCTGATTCCTGGGATCGCCTCAGGATTTTTTGAAAAATTCGTGAACGTGACTGATTTCGCAAAAATTGACCTTCGCGGAACGCCGCGAAAAAGGTCACGTTATATTCCTTTATTTCTAAAAACGATAAATCAATAATAAAATTGATTAAAATCCTCAGAAATCGAGAAATAAATCCTCGATCTGGGGCTGCGTCGCGCAGGCGACGACTGTCGTCGCCAGCCCAAAAATGACAAAAAATGACGATTTCTGGGGTATTTTACAGAAATCCCACAGAAATCGAGATGCCGTAATCAGCCCAGGAAAATTCCTGAGCCAGCCTGGCGAAGAGCGCCACAGGCTGGGTAGCGGGTAGGGGTGAGGCACCCCATACCGCTTCACTATGAACTGATGAGGATGTTTTTGGTAAGTTTAATGCATTTTCTGAGGTAATTTCCGGAATTTTGAAGCCTTTTTCCTTGGTCCTACTAGCTTAGCTAACTAGTACTCCAGGGGGGAGTAAGAAAAAGTCACTGCCTTGTCTTTCTTGGAGGGCTTGATCCAGACCAAGCCCCCTTTAAAACCCTTTTGTTGATGCTAAGACTAACTTAAGTATTTTTATCACTCTTTTGAAGCTTAAAGTACACTATCTCAAAGTACCTAGGGTTGTAACCCTAGCCCCCCATGAAGTTCACCCCTACCACTCAACTGAGCGGAAGTATCTTCCTTCATGGAGGATATACCGAAGTAAAATAGGCATTTCATGCTTTACGCCTTGGAGGTTAAGCCTAGTGGTCTCCCACCCCAAGACCCCTATACTCAATTGTTACTACCACTTCATGTGGTTCTACTTTTTAACTGTTTCTGAATTCAGTTGCTTGGCCAAGTCATATTCTGTGTCTGGCCTGACACCTATGCCCCACATTCCTAGCCAGCACCATTTCACCCAAAAGAGTGCACATGAAGTGCTTGATACTATCTTTGAGGCTAGAGTCAGCCCAGGTTTCATATAAATTCTTTTGTATTATCCATTTGTGGTTGAATCTTTGTGTTTATACCTGCTTTGTCTATCTGCAGCCCTTCTGTGTTACACTGGATTTCAAACTATTCATTGATTCGATCCACATCCTGTTCTTGCTCTACTTGCTCCTTTGGTTTTGGGATTTCACCATCAAAAACCTGCAGGATTTCATCAAAATCTATAGAGACCTAATCAAGGACATCTTTCCAGTAGCAGAGGCAGACCCTGAGAACCTTTCGAACCGACTCTGAGCAGAAGCACAAGAAAAGCACACTGAAAGGCACATTGAAAATGTCCACTCAACTGTCCTCCCGAACCTGGCCGATCAGAAGTGTACAAGTGCAACATGGCAGTGTAGCCCACCCAAAGAGTGAACCGCCACTCAGAGCAGTGTCTGGGTCTCAGGAAGATCCAGAGCACAGAAGGGCGGAACTAAATCCGCCCAGAACAATCCCATTAACCATGGAAACATTAGCGGCCCATGGTGAAGACAGCCTGCACAGGCTCTGCAGGCAAGTCGAAGCTTCCATCGCCCGGTCGGCTTGTCCGGCCTCGTCTTCTACCGTACTTGGAGTTGGTCCTGAAGAACAAGAGGACCTACGAAGGAGGATGGACGAGTTCATGCTCCACGAAGAGTACCACAAGTCCCCCGTAGGAGAAGATGGAGAAATACCTCTTGATGCTCTCGGGTTGCCGCCCCAAACTGAGATGGGCTCCTTCCTGTATTCTGGGCCATCTACAGACATGGCGGACACAGTATCACTACCGAGACGACCGAGAGTACACGAACACCCAAGAGCAAGGCATCCAGACCTGCCGATAATGGATCCTCTTCGCCCAGAGCCCACCCATGGGGCTCTGGATCGTACGCCTGAACTGTTGGCCAAACTTCTATCCGGATCGGAAGACCCGGATGTGACAGCTCTGTCAGAGGCTGTCAAGGCTAAATTGGGTATCACTGAACCCTTACCCAAGGCAGCGCTACTCTCACCTTCACCCGGATTGAGCACATTGGCTGATGATCTCAAAAGATCAAGGGTGTCCAGGTTGCTACCAAAGGTAACTTGCCCCAGCCCTTTTCATCCTCGCGCCAGGACAGTCCCTATTGCTGAACTACAGGACGTGCCGGTGACGGAGCCTGAGAAAAGAGGGCTGTCAGCCCTGGCACCTCTGGCCGGCGTATCTCCTTCTCCTTCTGGCCTAACCCCGGGGGATGGGAAGATGGGCAGACCTATTGCGCAGGCGAACATCCAGCTAGAACTGCCGGAGTTCGACCCAAAAAATCTGCCTGAATGGGCAGAAGAATTTGCTGAGTTTCTTCTGCTCACTGGCCAATCCCATGTGGATGTGGCCACCAAATGCTCCTTGCTGAAACGCTCCTGCAAAAAGAAATTTTTGCAAAAACAGGTGAAACAGATTGTGAAAACCTGTTCAACCTGGGTAGAGGTACTCCAGAGATCAGAGAGAACATTCCCAGTCTATGAGACTGACCTCAGTGTGCGCACACAGATAGAGGAGCTACCTATGCTCCCTGAGTTTCCTTCCGCTGCGCGAGTCTCTGAATACGTGTGCGACCTGGAGTATCTGTTTTCACGGATGAACATGGGCTCCTACGGAGCCACTGAGCCCCACCTGTGGCTCATGAGTAAGATCCCGCGACGTACGTGGGATGACTGCCTCGCTACCCCTGAGAGGAAAAGCCGGACCCACTCGTACGACGAACTGGTGGACCTGCTGATTGAGCTAGCTCTTGAGGGGGAGAATGACTCCCACATGGAGAAATTCCTCAAGAAGCATTTGGGTCGAGGTGGTACCCCTACCCCCCAACGTGGCGACAGAAAAGAGCCCAAAAATCCCACTAGAACCAACCAGGGAGCTGGTAAAGGGAGGGGTAACCTACGTGCCATGAATCAGGTTAAGCCTGATGCAGGTACACCCCCTCTGTTCTACTGCAAACCTGTCAATGACAAGGGGGGGCCTTGTCATGCCCCTGACTGTGATCACCGCAGTAGCTGTATGCTGCAGATGAAATGACAGCAGCATACCAAGGATGGGAAACCTGTGGCCCATCAGGATCATTTCAGGTGTACCATCACCTGTGGCTATTGTGGCAAACGTCGTCACTGAGAAGACGAATGTCACATAAAGAAACGCGAGAGTGATAAACTCAGGCGACAGGAGGCTGAACGCCAGAAGACCCAAACACCCACCAGAAGTCCCCCGAATGGGGATAAAGGTGGTAAAGGAGGTGGCAAGAGGGCTGGCAAAGGTGGACCCCCTAACCCCCAGAGACGCTCATCAGCGCCCGCTGCTAGTCCCCCTCCTGCCGCAGGCGACCCCAAGAAGCGCCCACAGGGGGATAACGCTTCCCCTGAGGGGAAAAACTCCAAGAAGAGGCGACTGGCCTGCATGGCCAAGTCCCTCATGGCTGCAGGGGTGGATGTCAAGTTCCCTGATGAGGACTAGGGGGGCGGCTCTGAAGAGGAGGACTTGGTTTTCTGGATCCTCGTGAAAATCGGGGATCAAGTTTTTCGAGCGGTGCTTGACACCGGTGCAACACTTTCCATACTGGCCCGGCGCCTGCTAAGGACTTTCAAGAAAACTTAGACCGTGGCGATAAGAGTAGGGGATGGGCGTACCATCCATTCCTTGGGGGCAGTCGATGTGACTATATGCTTGGGCGACGAAACTGTGACCCAACTCTGCAGAGTGCTGGACACCGACGCCTTTGACATCGTCATTGGTACCGACTTCCTACGAAGAAACCCCCAGGTAAAAATGCTGTCTCTCCAGCGCCCTTGTTCTTTGCACTGCGACTTTGGCAGTGGGCTCTTCTCCGTACCTTTGGAGCTGTCAGGACGAAAAGAGTCTGGGCTGCGCTACGCATCCAAGACTAACTATCGTACTGAAAACTACCAATTGGCCCGTCACGTTCTTGAAAATGGACTGGCGGCCCTTCAGGTAAACCTGGATGAGATGCAGGTCGAATTGTTTGCGAGCCGACAACAGCACATCATGCAGTTGTATTGCTCGAAACATTTAAACAACGCTTTCCGTTTCTTCTGGAAAGCAATGGGCCTAGCGTATGCTAACCCTCCCTTCTCCCTGCCCGCGAAGGTTCTAACCAAAATCGCTTATGAGGGAGGAAGGGTTGTCATGTGCACCCCTGACTGGCGCTGCTCTGGTGAACACGCTTACTGACGCCGCATGCTAGATCAAATGACCGTGGGAAGAGTGCAACTCCCTGACGGTCCCATCTATGTGCCTGAGGACTCAGACACAGCTATGCAGGCCCCTGAGTCGGCCAGTTTTTTATCCATCGTTGATGCATCCCTCAATCCTGTACCCCTGTGTGACCTAGACCAGGTGCTACTGAAAGAGGTCATGGCCACAAATCGTGGCCTGACCCTTTCTGATCTCAAAAACCGATCTCCTGAGCACCTATCTGCCACACTTACAGGGTGTGAATCTCCCGATGGCTATCTGGAACCTGCAGCTGTTAAGGAGGATGCTGACGACCAACTGTCTGAGATCGCCAGCACTATCCCTCCTGTTGATCCCAGCTGTGTTGACCTAAAACACAGTGCCTTCCTAGCCAAGCTGTTCCTGGAGGAGGTAGATCTAGAGTGGACCTCAGAACCCGCTCCCCATGTTGGGAAGCCTGTGCTACACATGCAGCCTATGCACACAGGTGAACCCTTGGCCCGGAGTCCTGATGCTCTGGCGCGGCCTGCTTCTAATAACATGCCACTGTCTGAGCATGACACTCAGGAGCTCCGGCGGCTGTTGTACCTGAAGGCCGAAGGTATTGAGCGCCAAGAGCGGCTGCAATACCTCAGACAGACCTGAAGTCCTCCTCCATCTGGTCTGAGGAGGACGATGATTCCTATACGCTGCCTGATCCTGAGATACCGCTAGTGTATTCTCTGCACTATGGGCAGCAATGTCCCCCTGAATGGGACAATGGTTCTGTGCCTGCCGAAACTGCTGATCAGCAGAAAAAGAAAGAACATGGAAGGAGCACCCTCCATGCTGAGGAGGATTTCCTCCAGATGGACCTGAAACTGAAACCTGAATTTGAAAAGACGCGAGTGAGGCGTCGTCCCTATCCCGCTCCACAGGAACAGGTTGAAGAAATCGAGCGCCAGATCCAGGAATGTATTGATGCTGGCCTCGTTGAACAATATAAGAAGGGGGACTACCCCCAACACTGCAGTCCCTGTTTCCTGGTTGCTAAACCAGGGTCGACTGCCCTACGGCTGGTTGTTGACTATGGTGAGGTCAACAAGAAAGCCCAGAACCACTCAGGGAGTATTCCTAACATGGAAAATACCCTGGAGCGTATTGCCAAATGCAGGTACAAGACCAAAATGGACAAACGCTCTGGTTTCTGGCAGGTGGACCTAACCGCCGCAGCTCAGGAGCTGCTCGCTTTTATAACCCCTAAGGGTCGTGTCTTTAGGTGGAAGGTCATGCCTTTCGGGGTGGCTAATGCCCCAGCGCTCTTCCAGGAGCTAATGAACAAAATTTTGTACATACTGAGGCGCAGGCCTCTAGTACAGGAGTTGATTTCTCGGGGTGCAGAAATGGAGGCCCACATCGACGACGTCAGTTTGGGTACTAATACCAAAGAGGACCATGTCCTTCTCCTCCGTGAATCTTTGATTGTTTGTCAATAAAACCATCTCCGAATCAAACTCGAAAAATGTGATTTTATGAAAGAGGAGATGGAATATTTGGGTTTCGACGTGGCGTATGGCTGGTGGAAACCAGCCGCGTCTAAGATGCAGCCCCTACAGGACATGCAGATTCGCGATGACCCTAAGAAGGGTCTACACGATGTGAGGAGTTTTGTGGGCGCCTGTAATTTCTATCGGCGTCACATCCACAATTTTACCTACTCCTCTGCCCCCCTCACTGACCTAATCAGAAAAACTACTCCCTGGAGGTGGACCGCCAGGGAGGAGGAATGTTTCCAGGAGTTGAAGAAGAAAATTGCCTCCTCCAACTGCCTGGGAGTGCCCCGCCCTAAGGGCGAGATAGTCCTGATCACTGATGCCAGTGATGTAGGGGGGGGTGGAATGATCTACCAATGGCAAGAGCTTGACCCCGCTGAACTAACCCACTGCCATTATCGTACTAGTGGACTGAACCGTGATGGCTCGCTGAAACATGACTATCCTACCAGTGAGTGGCAGCTGGTGCCACTAGGACACTGGAATTGAAAATGGAACCAAGCGCGTTCCAATTACAGCACCTATGACCAGGAGCTCCTGGCCGGTATGTTGGTGCTTTCGTCACAATCCTGACTCCTGGGATCTTTTTTTTTTTTGCACTGAACGGCGCCTTTTGTGGCTGGCCAGGCCGTCTGACTCCTGGGATCTAATCTTATTGTCTGGCCATGTGACTGGGAACCTGTGAAGTCTTCTCAGAAGGGCCCACCGCCAGAGAAAGCAAAACTAAAGCGCTGGTGGACTTATCTGAGCCAGTTCAGGTTGACAGTTCATCATATCCCCGGTATAAAAAATGAACTGTCTGACTATATATCGCGCAATAACTTCGATGGGCTTATAGCTGAGATCTCTGAGGCGCTCGCCAAAGAGGCTTTCCAGCGTATGGATGTCCAACTTGACCTGTCCATGCGCACTGCTGGAATCCTGGAGGGTTTGAGTCTAACCCACTATCAGTCATAGTACAAAGAAATTCTCCAAACCCTCAACACTGGTCTCGAGCCCCGTGTCATTGACGGGCACCAGTGGTATAAAAACAACCAGTACCTCTTCTACGAGGACCGGATTGTTGTGCCTGAGGCACGACTGGATGGGTGCCTACAGTGGTCCCATTTCAGTTCTGGTCACACTGGCGCTAATCGCTCAGTGGACTTCTTCCGTGAGTGTTTCTACTCTAGCTAGTCTAGTCTAACCCTGACTGAACTGAGGTCGGGTATGCAGACCATTGTGGATGCTTGTGGCTGTCATGCCAGCAAGCAGAGTGACAGTAGGGATCGGGGCCTGATTTCCAGCTTACCCATACCCTATTGTGCTAACTCTCTTCTCTACGTGGATTTCATCCACGGCCTACCACGCTTTCGCGGCTATGATAGTTGCCTAGTGGTCACCTTTGGCCTATCTCGCTTCCCCCGTGTGTTCCCTTGCAATAAGAAAATCACAGGTGAGCAGACTGTGAAAATGTTGGTCGAACAATGGTTCGAACCCTATGGAGCACCTAAGCAGGTGCACTCTGATGAAGATGTACGCATCTGCAGTGACACTGGGTGGTACAAACGAGTGCTAAATGCCCTCAACGTGGAGGTAACCACAGGTGTGCCCTATACCCACACGTCTAACCCTCTCTGTGAGAGACAGAACCGTGTGGTGGAGCAAAACTTAAGAATCCTGATAAAACAGGAGCGTACCAAGGACTGGGTACGCCTAGTGCCCTGGGCAGTGCTGACCATGAACTCACAGCGGAGCTCTTCTACGGGTTTCACCCCCCACAAACTGTTCCATGGAGGACGACCTGCATGGTTCTTCAAAGCCCCCTTTCCTGAGGACTTCAAGAGCCCTGTGGGAGATTTGCTGGAACACAAGCAGTCTCTGGCTAACCAAGCTGGAACTAACCTGAGACACATTCATGACCGTGAACTGAGCCGACAAAACCGCCTACGGCGACCTGCCAGCTTCAAGGTTGGTGACCTTGTTTTGGTTCACCATTCACGCCTACCCTCCTGGCCACGTAACTGCCTGCAGGACCCTTATTTTGGACCCTATCGTATCATCAGGATAGATGGATCCAGGATCCATGTCAGGTGCAGTCCACGTCTAGGTGGTGAACTGCTGTGTGCACCTAAACAGTTGAGGCACTATCACTCCCCTGACGATTTGTCTTGGGATGAGTGGCGCCTCAGCGACAGTGAGGTCGAGCGTATAGACCTAGAGAACGCTGCCAGTCCAGAGGAGGCAGACGAACTTGAAGAGATGACTGCCGATGAGATGGCAGTCGATGGTTACTACGTGGTTGCAGTTGTTGCTCGCCACGAGTATAAACAGGGCTGGAAATTCCTAACTGGGTGGGATGGCTATGAGTTATCTGAGGCGACCTGGGAACCTATGTCAGCCTTCATACAACCAGATGGGAGTATCAACCCCATCTTCCGCTCCTATCTCGTTGAGAACAACGAAGGGCAGCTATTAACCCGTGCTGAGACTCTTTCCGAGCGTAAAAAGAAAAACTAATTTCCCTGTGTCAGTCTACTGACTGTGTTCTAACCTCACAGGTGCAGTGAACACTCTTGTGCAGACGTGCCTGTGTATGGGTGCAAGAGCAGTTGTCACAGTTGCCCCGCATTGCATCGCAGGACAATACGGTTAGCCCCCAGTGACAACCACTCCCTGGCCGAAGGCCATTGGTTTTTCACAGACTACTGCTTACTGAGCACTGCACTGACCCTGTCTGTGCCCTGCAGACCCATACCTATGGTTTCCAGCGTGGACCAGGTGGCCGCTTATCAGGTTTGCAGCCACCCAGCAAGGGTATGCCTTGTTGACCATGTGTTGCATGGGGACTGCCCTGATGTAATGACCTTGGGGAGCCAACGAAGAACGGTGGCTTACTACAGCAGGGGGGAATGACAAGCAAGGTGTTATGAGGCAAGGTGTGTCTTCCCTCCTTGGGGACAAGCGAGCCCACAGTTAGGACCTCTGACTGGTCCACACCCATGGGGTTCTACCCTTCCTTACAGGGTTTACCATACCCCTATGTGTGCTACGTATGTCTGTGTGTGTCTCACTTCTCTCCCCGGCGTGGCTCTCGGAGACCGGGCTTCGCTGACGTCGGACCGAAGGTCCTAATCAGGTACTATTACCACTCCTATGGCGCCACATTTCTGTGCTGGCGCCTATCCTTGGGGGAAGACGGCAAAAGCCCTACCTACGAGAGGGGAGGGGTGGCCAACTGTGCTAAGGGCATACAAAACGCCCATTTTTGCTAAAGGCCAAAAGCTAACGCACTCCCCTGCCCACGAGGAAAAGCACACAGGACAGGAGACTCCACTACACTACACTCATTAACGCCAGCACCAGCCTTCGAAGGCAGGGTGAGCACTCATCACTTGCACTCAACACCTGCCAGGCTTGCTGACCCTAACACCTACACACTCTACTGGGAGTTGATGTCAATGAAGTCTCGGGTCCTATTGACCCCCCTGTGAGAAAGCAAGAGAACACAGCGCTACTAAGCGACTGTGGCCTAACAGGGACGCCACTACGCGTTTCCCTGTCAGGGCTTGCAGGGAAGGGGTGCTCAGAGTGCGTGCATAGCGTGGATGGCGGTGAAGTTGGACTGCACTCACTGCAGTTATATGTTTGTGGGATCTGCGCAGCATGTTTTAGCGCTGCTCAAGGGGACTGCACCAATCGCCCTAACCTTCCCACCTGAAAAGCAAAGGCTGATGGCCTGGGTTTCCGGCTGAGGAACCAAGACTACCTCCACGTATTATACGCTTCTCAGGAAGCCCTATAATACGCTGTCCTCAAACCCAGGTGCAAGCAAGCAAGCTTAAGGAACTCCACCCGTTCTCTTAAAGAACGTGGGGTGTAGCCCCTGGGTAGCCTAAACAAGAGTTGTACCGGGCGCACTTCGCGTGGCCTACCCTTTAATGCGTCATATGCATGCACAAGTATGCACTGATCTTTCAATTCCCCACTCTTTCTCCTAATTTAACCCAACATAACCAATCACAGCGTGACTCAACCAGGAGGTGAGCTCCTCCTGGGGTTACCTACCTTACTCACCACGCATCATGTGAATGCCGAGAAAAACAGAAGCGCAAAACAACCCTATGCGCTTAAACCAACCTACGGCGAATTAAAAACCACCCTAAGCGATTAATGCACTGTGTGTCATGCATGCTACCCTTGACTTGTTTCCTGCAGAAAGCGGAGAGAGAGTGGCGCACTGCACAGCGCAAAACAAGCCTAAGCGTTTTAAGCAACCCTACTTTAGCGCTACGGCAACAAAAACACGAGCAAATACTTTCTTTTCTTACCTGTGAAGAGAGAACAAGGGTGAATTGTGGTACAGGGAAAGCGCAACAGCGTGTGAGCGCCTCAATTAGGCACATGCATCGCGAGCACAGCGCATATTCTAACCCTACGTGCGCGCTGCACGCTCCATTCGCATCACATAGCTTTCATTCCTGTTTTGACCTGTGCAGAGCAAGAGAGAGGAGCACCTGAACCCTGAACAAACACAGCGTTGACAACCCTAACGTTTTAACGAAGCAACCAACACGAACGCAATGCCTGCGTGTGAGATGACACTGGCATACCTGAGAGGTGGGTTGTCCACCTGCTCTGTGGTGTGGGTTGTGTTTGAATACTTTTCCCTAAAGTTTATAAAAATGTTGATGCTACTGTGCAAAAATTTCCTTTAGAACTTTAAAAACTACGGCTCATACCTTCTTTTTCACGAGCCGTTTACGCTTGTGCAACCCTGTTTTTGAAGTTCGCGTGTGTTGCGCTTGTCTGCAACTTTGAGTTTTGGTGTAAAAATGACGATTTCTCCCGTCATTTTGTCAATTTTTAGCGATTTGACTTCTTAAATCGCTACACCTTTCGCCAAATCACAGCAATCACTCCCTGTTGGTTACATTTTCTATTTTCTTCAGCTCCTGGAGATTTGTGTCCTCCATTGGGAGTATTGCTCCGCCCTGGCCCTTGGTCAGGACGTTTACTAAAACGCTGTTCATACAGCGATGGCTGTCCGCATTAGAGCGTTCGACTGTACCCTAGTGGGCAAGCATATGTGCTCCAGGGAGGGAGTCTGGGTTCAAACCCCACTACCCCCAAAATTTTACTAAAAGTTTTCGTCGCACGCTGGCGACTTTTGAGGAATGCCCCATCGAAGGGACATCATTCACGGTACATTACACTGTTTTTCAAGGGTACCTACGGTGTGATAGGCTTCTATGAACTGATGAGGATGTTTTTGGTAAGTTTAATGCATTTTCTGAGGTAATTTTGGGAATTTTTGAGCCTTTTTCCTTGGTCCTACTAGCTTAGCTAACTAGTACTCCAGGGGGGAGTAAGAAAAAGTCACTGCCTTGTCTTTCTTGGAAGGCTTGATCCAGGCCAAGCCCCCTTTAAATCCCTTTTGTTGATGCTAAGACTAACTTAAGTATTTTTATCACTCTTTTGAAGCTTAAAGTACACTATCTCAAAGTACCTAGGGTTGTAACCCTAGCCCCCCATGAAGTTCACCCCTATCACTCAACTGAGCGGAGGTATCTTCCTTCATGGAGGATGTACCCAAAAAAAAACGCATTTCATGCTTGAGGCCTTGGAGGTTAAGCCTAGTGGTCTCCCACCCAAATACCCCTATACTCAAATGTTACTACCACTTCATGTGGTTCTACTTTTTAACTGTTTCTGAATTCAGTTGCTTGGCCAAGTCATATTCTGTGTCTGGCCTGACACCTATGCCGCACATTCCTAACCAGCACCATTTCACCCAAAAGAGTGCACATGAAGAGCTTGATGCTATCTTTGAGGCTAGAGTCAGCCCAGTTTTCATATAAAATCTTTTGTATTATCCATTTGTGATTGAATCTTTGTGTTTATACCTGCTTTATCTATCTGCAGCCCTTCTGTGTTACACTGGATTTCAAACTATTCATTGATTCGATCCACATCCTGTTCTTCCTCTACTTGCTCCCTTGGTTTTGGGATTTCACCATCAAAAACCAGCAGGATTTCATCAAAATCTATAGGGCACTAATCAAGGACATCTTTCTTCAGGTGCCGTTCTCAATGCGTTCTGTACCTCCTGGAGCTGATAACCGGCCGCCATGTAGGCTTCTGCAATGGTCTCCACCAGAGTATCGAAGCCGAATGGTCTCCCAAAACGCCACTTCAAACGGACCTCAGCGATGTACTGCCGACAAATGGCGTCATTCGACAACGCCTCAACAAATCGAGAGTTGACGAGGTAACCCAGTTGGAGGTCACTGGTGTTAACCTTCGACTTGATGGTGCAAGTTCGGAACTCCTTGACGTAGTCCGCATGTCGACAAAACTCACTTTCTTTCAAGGTCAACATCCTCGACAGGTACACTGGCTCATGGGATATACAATTGAAACGTTGACCCAACACGCGCATGAGTTCGAACCAGTCATCGTGTACAGCTTTCGTCAAACTGTGATAATATTCCACAGCATCGCCTTCAAGGAGAAACGGTATGGTGGTCACCTGATCGACGGTTTAAGTGATATCCGACAAAGCGAAAGCTCGCATAAGGTCCTCCTTCCATGTGCGAAATTCTCCAGATCCAGGTCTCCCAGAGAATCTTCGAATCAGCTTATTTAAGCGTTCAACACGACGTCCCAGGATCTCGAATGTTGGAGCACGTGGAATCGCGATATTCGCTGGATTGGCTTGGTGCACCGCGGCATGCACTGGGTCGACTTGGTTCATTGAGTTCGCTGTATTCATCGACGGGTCGAAGACAGGTGGCTGTAGAGGTGGTTGTAGCGGTGGGTAAGGTGAACTGTTCGACGGTGAATACGGCGGATAGCTCAAAGGAGACGGCAGTGGTTGTGGTTGTGGTTGTCGCTGTGGTTGTTGTTGTGGAAACTGGAAGTGATTCGAAGGTTGTTGACTCGAAACTTGTGCAAACTCGTTGAGAAGGACATAACATTGCGAAAGTTCATGTTCCAGGCGTCGAAGTTCGCTTACAGCAGCTTGTGTTGCATTCTTCGCTTCCGTAGAGGACTGCAAAATGTCAACTCGGTGATCAGTTGCCGCAGTAGCATTTGCTGCTGATGTTTGCGACGCATCGATGCGTTGTTCCAATTCGATGACCTTGGCTTGAGTATTTGCAAGCTTCTGCGACAGGCTGTTAAGATCACAAGAAATGCATGGAAATCACTCGCTTTCTCGACTTGCAATGCGCTCTGCGATGAAAGTTTCTAACGAACTCGAAAACTCGTGATGCAGCGGTGAGTCGGATCGAAACAAGCAGTCTCTGATAAAGTGCAGCATAGCTGCGTCGTCGAAAGGTTGCTCCATTGCAAATTGAAATCCAAATCAAGTTGACAGCGTCAAAGATTGATCTCGAATATTGATGTCCCTGCCACCTACCTGGTTACCACTTGTTGTGGTTTTCGACTTGGGAACTCTCTTGTTCTCTTGTTTCTCTTGTTTCTCGAAAGTCCCAAATCCCAAATCGACAAACCTCTGCGCAGGATCTTTAGACGGACCACCAATACATAGACACTTCACAAATTCGAAGACAAAAACCCTGTCCAGAGATATCGAAGTATCATACAGCACTTCGTTCACGCAACTGGCATCGCGATGCTTCAAATGTATTCACAGGCTGCAGTGTGATTGCGACTGCGATTGCAACTCGCGCGCTCGCTGCGCTGCTGCTGCTCGAAGCCATAACATGTATCAATAAACGATATTTGCAATGTGACCCAATGATAGGGTTAGCTTTTCAAGAAAATATTAATATCTGCTTCTTCGATTCCCGAACTGCTGCACGACACGGCTCAAGGGGAAGCCAAAAGTGTACAAGGTGAGAATATTTTAGAAGCTATTTTGAATGTTCTTCCGTGTAGGAGAAACAGTGGCATTTTGTTTGTTATGCGTTGGTATGTTGTTGCTTTTTTGTGCTTTGATGATTGGAGCAAAAAGATATGGAGGTAGTTGGTTTGTAATATCGTCATATTGCATTTTGACCATTGGGGTTTCCCTGTTACGCGTATTCGATATGAAAACAGTTTCGGAAAAAAAATTAGAAATGCATTTTTGTTTGTTAGGATAAAAGCTGCAGTGGGTTTGAAGACGTTTTCGAAAAGAAACCAAGTCACATCACACCACATCACACCACATCACGGCAATTCAAATATGGTCACACACTTCACATCACATTAAAACACATGACATCACATCACACCACATCACACCACATCACATCAAGTCAAATCAAATACCATTGCAGCGAATCACATCACATGAAATCGCATGGCATCACATGACATGCCATCACATCACACCACATCACATCACATCACGTCACGTCACGTCACGTCACGTCACATCACGTCACGTCACGTCACGTCACGTCACGTCACGTCATGTCACATCACATCGCATCTCATCACGTCACATCACATCACATCGCATCACGCCACACCAAACCGCACCACACGAGATCACACTACATCACATCAAATCACGTCATGTCACATTGCATCACATCACATCACATCACGTTGCGAACACCACATCCTATCAACTTATAAGGCATCACATCATATGGCATGAAGAAAGGTCAATTTGCATTGGTTCATACAAGGTCAGATCACATAACGTCCGCACACCTGCAAGGCACCGCCTGTTTATGAGACCTTTACCAATAACTGCAACTCCAGGTTAGGATTAACGTTAGGGTTAGGGTCACCGAGCTGGTGGAACCAGTCTTGGTTTTCTAACCCTTTTTAGTGTCTAGGGTGGACCTACCAGGTTTAGCAGCAAGCAAGCAAGCAAGCAAGCAAGCAGCAAGCAAGCAAGCAAG
This sequence comes from Eutreptiella sp. 'Long Island Sound 2002', assembly GCA_964036045.1. NCBI lineage: Eukaryota > Euglenozoa > Euglenophyceae > Eutreptiales > Eutreptiaceae > Eutreptiella > Eutreptiella sp. 'Long Island Sound 2002'. The sequence continues at coordinate 5,439,993 of OZ038378.1, forward strand.
GAGCACGCGCGAAATGGATAAAAATCAGAACTCCATCGTGGTGATTCTGATTCGGATGAGATTTTGGTGGATGATACTTATGGGTGTGAAGTACAATCACACAAGGTTTGAGCAAGAAACTCAACGGTGGCGGCCGGAAACAGGATTCGCAAGTGGCAGACCTCAGTTTCAAAAACTGCAGTTTAGGGCCAAAAACAGCCATTTTTGGCCCAAAAAAGCCCTGGAACACATTCAAAACGGCCAAGCGAAGGGAAACGGTGGGTACACTCCACGTGCGGCTTGACTTCCCCGTGTCAACGAGCTCTTTGCGGCCCTCTAACGCCATGATATGTCCCGGAAACCGCCCAAAAAGGCCCCCAGAAGCTCCAAATGCCGACAGCCACAAACCAGGAATAGGCCATATCTTTGGCTATATGGCTCAAAATGCGATTCCGAGGGCACCTTCTCCACCCACAACCCCCCACTTGTTGTGGTTTCCACCCCTCAGAACTACCCAAACGGACGCCTAGACCCCAATACCTAGGGCCAGTAGGCTGCAAGCTGCAAGCTCAAGCCCAACAAGGTGGGAGCCCAAATGGGTTAACACGGTCCAGTAGGGGCAAAAAGATGACTTTTGTCAAAAATGATCCTAGACCATGTGCGACGCTAAAACAAGAGTTTTTGGACTATTTTGAGCTTGTGGTGGCCCATTTTGGTCCTTCGAAAATCCCAAAATGCCTTGAAAATGGGCTGTTTTGGGACCAAAAATGGGTCAAAAATGGGTCAAAAACGCATTTTTCCAAACCTCATCAGAGACCATTTGGGGTGCACAAACGGGTGAAATGAGCCCATTTTGAACCCATTTTGGGGCATTTTGGCCGCTTAGAAGTCCAAAAAGCCTTGAAAGTGGGCCTCGTGGTGATGGGGTTCACTTGCCAGCTCATTTCATTTTGTCAAGAGCCATCAATGTGTGAATCATTCTTGATGTCCCTCATCAGTCATAGCTGATGTTCCCTCCCCCACCAGCTCGGTCCCAATATTCAGTCTTGATTAGGGTTAGGGTTAGGGTGTCGGTTACTGGCATACGGCAGTTACGGCAGGGAACGCAGGATACGGCAGTATTCGGCAGGATACGGCAGGATACGGCAGGATACGGCAGGATACGGCAGGATACGCGTATTACAGGAATACGGTCGTATTAGGGAAACCCCAGTGAAACTCGTAAAAGGAACATAATGCATAATGAACAGCTTACAGGTACAGGTGTTTTGTTGTTTTTACGTTTCTTCACCGTGCATGTTCAGCTATTTTATGGAATCAGTTGTAAACACAACCACTTTGTTGGCCATTCGTGAAAATGTTTTCTTACGTTTATTCTCTCAATGGTCGTCTATTTACCATTTAGTCGTGGTGCAAATATTTGTGGTTGGGAAGTTCATGTAGGGTAAACTGACCGATAACTATATCAGTGACCAACTTCTATGCCACCATATATAAAGTGAAAAGTCTCACAAGAAAGTAGTTTAATAGGTACCTTTATATCTTCGGACCAGAAAGTATTGATTAGATTTCCTTCCTATGATTAGGTAAGGATGTTCCTACCCTTTAGGGGCCCAGGTGTGCTTTGATGAGTGTGCAAGAACCTGTGTTCATGATTCTTAGGAGGGAATCTTTTTTTTGAATTTTTTTGCAAAAAAATTGAAAAACTTGTAGCATGGCCCATGCCTTGCTATTTGTCATTGTTCGACTATTTTACATCCTTTATTTAACTTGTTGTTGGTGCACAAAACACATTTTCTACCTTAAATGATGCCGAAAATAGTATCAAAAGCCAATGTTTTGAAAATGGAAATTTCTGTCTTTTATATTTTCATGAAAAGGTCACACATGCACAAGACCCGATCCCAGAAGTCTGGCACATAGAATTCGAATGACCTGTTTTGTTGATGAGTCATCTCGGAACCCCTATTTATGTGTTGAAGAAAAGAAGTTCAGAAAGCACTGTCATATGTCACATACAAATCAGACTCATCCCCATCCTCTGTGCGGTCCTAAGCTGCTAGTAAGAACAAGTCACTGCCATGTCTTTCTTGGAGGGCTTGATCCAGGCCAAGCCCCCCTTAAAACCCTTTTGTTGATGCTAAGACTAACTTAAGTATTTTTATCACTCTTTTGAAGCTTTTAGTACACTTTCTCAAAGTAGCTAGGGTTATAACCCTAGCCCCCCCATGAAGTTCACCCCTACCACTCAACTGAGCGGAGGTATCTTCCTTCATGGAGGATATACCGAAATGAAATAGGCATTTCATGCTTTAGGCCTTGGAGGTTAAGCCTAGTGGTCTCCCACCCCAAGACCCTATACTCAATTGTTTCTACCACTTATTGTGGTCCTACTTTTTAACTGTTTCTGAATTCAGTTGCTTGGCCAAGTCATTTTCTGTGTTGGCCTGACATCTATGCCCCACATTCCTAACCAGCACCATTTCACCCAAAAGAGTGCACATGAAGTGCCTAATGCTATCTTGGAGGCCTGAGTCAGTCCAATTTTCATATAAAATCGTTTGTATTATCCTTTTGTGATTGAATCTTTGTGTATAAACCTGCATTGTCTATCTGCAGCCCTTCTGTGTTACACTGGATTCCAAAACCAATCATTGATTCGATCAACATCCTGTTCTTGCTCTACTTGCTGCTTTGGTTTGGGTTTTCAACTTCAAAACCTACAGGATTTCATCAAACTATCTAGGGCATAAATCAAGGACATCTTTCCGGTAGCAGAGACAGTCCCTTGTGACCTTTTGAACCGACCCTGCGAAGAAGTGCAGCACACAAAGCTCAACAACAAGTTCATCATGTCCACGCCAAGCGTCAGGACCTGGCCCATAAGAACTGTCCAAGTACAAATGGGCAGCATGGCCCACCCTATGAGTGAACCACCTTACCGAGCTCCACAACATCTCAGTGGCGCATCTGGGTCCCAAGGAGATCCAGAACGCAGAAGGGCGGAAGAAAACACAATCCTTACCACCGAGGCCTTAGCTGCCCACGGTGGAGACAGCCTCTCTCATCTCCACAGGCGCGTAGCAGCCTCAGTTTCCCGATCCGCCGGTCCGGCATCATCCTCAACAGCGATTGGAGGCCCTGAGGAATACGAGGAGCTGAGGAAGAAGATGGATGAATACATCCTCCATGAGGAGTACTACAAATCCATTCGTGGAGAAGATGGGGAGGAGCCATTGGCACTACACGGATCCAGACCACGTACAGATCTAGGGTCCTACACGCACTCTGGCCCGCCGTCCGACAGAGCCGAGACAGCATCCCTGCCAAGACGACCGAGACCCGAGTATCCAAGAGCATATTGTCCGACCCCAAGGGCTCCCGAAGTGGGTCCGACTCGAGCCGAAGAACAACATCATCCAAGGCCAACCTACGGTGCCCTGGATCATACGGCCGAACTGCTGGCCAAACTTCTGTCTGGATCAGAAGATCCAGATGTGACGGCCCTATCGGAGGCCATTAAGGCGAAACTGGGTATTGCAGAACCCTTACCCAAGCCACAGTTGTCCTCCCCCTCTCCCGGACTGAGTACCCTGGCCGAAGATCTTGAGAGATCAAGGGTCTCAAGGCTGTTGCCTAAGGTCACTTGCCCCAGCCCCTTTCACCCCCGTGCCAGGACAGTGCCCATGGCTGAACTACAGGACGTGCCTGTCACAGAGACTGAGAAAAGAGGGCTGTCAGCCCTGGCACCTCTTGCCGGCGTATCGCCTTCAGGCCTAACTCAAGGTGGGAAGACGGGCAGACCTATTGCCCAGGCGAACATCCAGCTGGAACTGCCGGAGTTCGACCCCAAAAATCTGCCCGAATGGGCAGAAGAATCTGATGAGTTTCTTTTGCTGACTGGCCAATCCCATGTGGATGTGGCCACCAAATGCTCACTGCTGAAACGCTCATGCAAAAAGAAATTTTTGCAAAAACAGGTGAAACAGATTGTGAAAACCTGTTCCACCTGGGCAGAGGTACTCCTGAGGTTGGAGAAAACATTCCCAGTCTATGAGACTGACCTCAGTGTGCGCACACAGATAGGGCAGCTACCTATGCTCCCTGAGTTTCCATCCGCTGCGCGAATTTCTGAATATGTGTGCGACTTGGAGTACCTGTTTTCGCGGATGAACGTGGGCTCCTACGGAGCCACTGAGCCGCACCTGTGGCTCATGAGTAAGATCCCGCAACGTACGTGGGATGATTGCCGCTCTACCTCTGAGAGGAAGAGTAGAACCCACTCGTACGATGAACTGGTGGTCCTCCTGATTGAGCTAGCTCTTGAGAGAGAGAATGACTCCCGCATGGAGAAATTCCTCAGGAAGCATTTGGGTCGAGGTGGTACCCCTACCCCCGAACGTGGCTAAGGGAAAGGGCCTAAAAATCCCACTAACCCCAACCAGGGAGGTGGTAAAGGGAGGGGTAACCTACGTGCCATGAATGACCTTAAACCTGATGCAGGTACACCCCCTCTGTTCTACTACAAACCTGTCAATGACAAGGGGGGGCCCTGTCACGCCTCTGACTGCAATCACCGTAGTAGCTGTATGCTGCAGATGAAACGACAGCAGCATACCAAGGATGGGAAACCTGTGACCCATCAGGACCATTTCAGGTGTACCATCACCTGTGGGTATTGTGGCAAATGTCGTCACTACGAGGACGAATGTCACATAAAGAAACGCGAGAGTGATAAACTCAAGCGTCAGGAGGCCGAGCGCCAGAAGACCCAAACACCCACCAGAAATCCCCCGATTGGGGATAAAGGTGGTAAAGGACATGGCAAGGGGGGTGGCAAAAATGGACCCCCTAACCCCCAGAGGCGCTCATCAGCGCCCGTTGCTACACCGACTCCTGCTGCTACACCCGCTCCTGCCGCAGGTGATCCCAAGAAGCGCCCCCAAGGGGATAACGCTACCCCTGAGGGGAATAACTCCAAAAAGAGGCGCTTGGCCATGATGGCCAAGTCCCTCATGGCTGCAGGGGTGGATGTCAAGTTCCCTCATGAGCAGTAGGGGGGCGGCTCTGAAGAGGAGGACTTGGTTTTCTGGATCCTCGTGAAAATCGGGGATCAAGTTTTTCGAGCGGTGCTTGACACCGGTGCAACACTTTCCATAGTGGCCCAGCGCCTGCTAAAGACTTTCAAGAAAACTAAGACCGTGGCCATAAGCGTAGGGGATGGGCGTACCATCCATTCCTTGCGGGGGGTCGATGTGACTATATGCCTGGGCGACGAAACCGTGACCCAACACTGCAGAGTGCTGGACACCGACGCCTTTGACATCGTCATTGGTATCGACTTCCTACAAAGAAACCCCCAGGTAAAAATGCTGTCTCTCCAGTGCCCCTATTCTTTGCACTGCGACTTTGGCACTGGGCTATTCTCCGTACCTTTGGAGCTGTCAGGACGAAAAGAGTCTGGGCTGCGCTACGCATCCAAGACTAACTATCATACTGAAAACTACCAATTGGCCCGTCACGTTCTTGGAAAATGGACTGGCGGCCCTTCAGGTAAACCTGGATGACATCCAGGTGGAATTGTTTGCGAGCCAACAACAGCACATCATGCAGTTGTACTGCTCGAAACAATTGAACAATGCTTTCCGTTCCTTCTGGAAAGCAATGGGCCTAGCGTATGCTAACCCTCCCTTCTCCCTGCTCGCGAAGGTTCTAACCAAAATCGCTTTTGAGGGAGGAAGGGTTGTCATGTGCACCCCTGACTGGGGCTGCTCTGGTGAACATGCTTACTGACACCGTATGCTAGATCGAATGACGGTGGGAAGAGTGCAACTCCCCGACGGCCACATCTATGTGCCTGAGGACTCAGACACAGCTATGCAGGCCCCTGAGTGGGTCAGTTTCCTGTCCATCGTTGATGGGTCTCTCAATCCTGTACCCCTGTGTGACCTAGACCAGGTGCTACTGAAAGAGGTCATGGCCGAAAATCGTGGCCTGACCCTTTTTGATCTCAAAAATCGATCTCCTGAGCACCTATCTGCCACACTTACAGGGTGTGAGTCTCCTGATGACTATCCGGAACCTGCAACTGTAAAAGAGGATGCTGACGACCAACTGTCTGAGATCGCCAGCACTATCCCTCCTGTTGATCCCAGCTGCGTTGACCTAAAACACAATGCCTTCCAGGCCCAGCTGTTGCTGGAGGAGGCAGATCTAGAGTCAACCTCTGAGCCCGCTTCCTCTGTTGGGAAACCAGTGCTACACATGCAGCCTATGCACACAGGTGAACCCGTGGCCCGGAGTGCTGATACTCTGGCGCGGCCTGCTGCTAATAACATGCCATTGTCAGACCATGACACTCAGGAACTCCGGCGGCTGTTGTACCTGAAGGCCGAAGGTATTGAGCGCCAAGAGCGGCTGCAATACCTCAGACAGACCTGGAAATCCTCCATCTGGTCAAAGGAGGACGATGATTCCTATACGCTGCCTGATCCTGAGATACCGCTAGTGTATTCTCTGCACTATGGGCAGCAATGTTCCCCTGAGTGGGACGATGGTTCTGTGCCTGCCGAAAATGCTGATCAGCAGAAAAAGAAAGAACATGGAAAGAGCAACCTCCATGCTGAGGAGGATTTCCTTCAGAAACTCGAGAGTCTTAACCTTGACCCCCGACTGAAGAAACTGCTGATAACCTATGAGGAGGTGTTCGGCGCCTTGCCGCCCCCCCTTCCTTGTGAAAAACTGGTCAGATGGACCAGAAACTGAAACGTGAATTTGAAAAGACGCGAGTGAGGCATCGTCCCTATCCCGCTCCACAGGAACAGGTTGAAGAAATCGAGCGCCAGATCCAGGAATGTATTGATGCTGGCCTCGTTGAAGAATTCAAGCAGGGGGACTACTCCCATCACTGCAGTCCCTGTTTCCTGGTTGCCAAACCAGGGTCAACTGCCCTACGACTGGTTGTAGACTATGGTGAGGTCAACAACAAAACCCAGAACCACTCAGGGAGTATTCCAAACATGGAAAATACCCTGGAGCGTATTGCCAAATGCAGGTACAAGACCGAAATGGACAAACGCTCTTGTTTCTGGCAGGTGGACCTAACCGCCGCAGCTCAGGAGCTGCTGGCTTTTATAACCCCTAAGGGCCGGGTCTCTAAGTGGAAGGTCATGCCTTTCGGGGTGGCTAATGCCCCAGCGCTCTACCAGGAGCTAATGAACAAAATTTTGTACATACTCAGGCACAGGCCTCTAGTACAGGAGTTGATTTCTCGGGGTGCAGAAATGGAGGCTCACATCGATGACGTGAGTTTGGGTACTAATACCAAAGAGGACCATGTCCTTCTCCTCCGTGAATTTTTCATTGTTTGTCAAGAAAAGCATCTCCGAATCAAACTCGAAAAATGTGAGTTTATGAAAGAGGAGATGGAGTATTTGGGTTTCGACGTGGGGTATGGTTGGTGGAAACCAGCCGCGTCTAAGATGCAGCCCCTACAGGACATGCAGATTCGCGATGACCCTAAGAAGGGTCTACACGATGTGAGGAGTTTTGTGGGCGCCTGTAATTTCTATCGGCGTCACATCCACAATTTTACTTACTCCTCTGCCCCCCTCACTGACCTAATCAAGAAAACTACTCCCTGGAGATGGACCGCCAGAGAGGAAGAGTGCTTGCAGGAGTTGAAGAAGAAGATTGCCTCCTCCAACTGCCTGGGAGTACCCCGCCCTGAGGGCGAGATAGTCTTGATCACTGATGCCACTGATGTAGGGGGGGGTGGTACGATCTACCAATGGCAGGAGCTTAACCCCGCTGAACTAACCCACTGCCATTATCGTACTAGTGGACTGAACCGTGATGGCACGTTGAAACATGACTATCCTACCAGTGAGTGGCGACTGGTGCCACTGGGACACTGGAATTGGAAATGGAACCAAGCGCGTTCCAATTACAGCACCTATGACCAGGAACTCCTGGCCGGTATGTTGGTGCTTTCGTCACAATCCCGACTCCTGGGATCTAACCCTATTGTCTGGCTGTGTGACCAGGAGCCTGTGAAGTCTTTTCAGAAGGCCCCACAACCAGAGAAAGCAAAGCTAAAACGGTGGTGGACTTAGCTGAGCCAGTTCAGGCTGACAGTGCATCATATCCCCGGTATAAAGAATGAACTGTCTGAACATATATCGCGCAACAACTTCGATGCGCTTATAGGTGAGAGCTCTGAGGCGCTCGCCAGAGAGGCTTTCCAGCGTATGCATGTCCAGCTTAACCTACCCATGCGCACTGCTGGGATCCTGGAGGGTTGGAGTCTAACCGACTATCAGTCAGAGTACAAAGAAATTCTCCAAACGCAGCACTGGTCTCGAACCCCGTGTCATTGACGGGCACCAGTGGTATAAAAACAATCAGTACCTCTTCTACGAGGACCCAATTGTGGTGCCTGAGGCACGACTGGATGGGTGTCTACAGTGGTCCCATCTCAGTTCTGGTCAGACTGGCGCTAATCGCTCAGTGGACTTCTTCCGTGAGTGTTTCTACTCTAGTCTAACCCTGTCTGAACTGAGGTCGCTGAAGCCCGTTCGGACCCCCGTGGCCATCTTGGGGTCACTTGGGGTGTGTATCTATGTGCCGGCAAGCCGCCATTGGCTGATATCATACTCTCCCCTCCACCTGACCTAACCCTGATGTGATAGTGTGATAGGTTTGGCCATTCTGACTATGAGCGGCCATATTCAGTACCGAGGCGCCGCCAGCGGAGATTTATATATCAGAATATCAGGAATCAACAGGGTTTTTTTATCATAATGTTTCCGTAACTTTTCAGCCTTCCGTTCTGATAGTCCATGTATCGGCGACTGTCAGTTGGCTCGCGATTTTGCGGTAACCGAATGGTTAACTGTTATTTACAGGTATTTTGGCGGAAACCCCGATGAAGGGTCAGATTTCATCAGTAAAGGGTTCGTTGCCTCCGCATTTTTCATATTATACACTCGCAAATTGAATCCGATTTTTTCAGACCTTCAGAATCGGATTTTCGACTTCGACATCGCCGCACCTGATATGACGAATCTCGAGTGGTCCAATATTTTCCCCGATCACGAATCAGCCTTCCTTTGGTTATGTCCTTCGTTTGGCTTGAAGATATAGGCAAAACAAAATTGATTCGTGAGGCCACTTTGAAAGGTCATATCTCCGGCTCACAGCGAGGTATAACAATTTCGAGAATTGGGTTGGAACCGCCTTGATCTCAACTTAATTTAGGAAGCATCAAACGCCTTTGGTGTGTACACATGCCCGGTGTAGCAAGGGATAATGGTCAAGAGGGTATAAAGTGATATATAACTCTTGGCCCGTGCAACCGAATATTTTAATGTGACTTTCGAGTGTACCGCATGAGTGTTGGGGTTGCATAGATACTTTCCTTGGGTTCCCACGTATTTTTAACGTGAAGTTATGTCCATGGAGGGGCATGGCATACCATGGCGGGAGCCACTTTTGAGGGTATGTGTTATATGCATGGTATATGTCTTGATATGCTCACGCCCATGTTATATATCTTCATGTGGCCGAAGAGATGGGGAGCCACACATGACAAGGGCTTTGCCCATGTCCCAATTGTGGAATTCAAAGCGCTAGACTAAGTCTACCGCGTATGTATTGCTCATGGTATGTTGGGCAAAGAGATCCATGAGTGCACTCCCATTTTCATGGGGCATGTAGATATGGGTGGCGAAGGTATCTCCATGCGCCCGATTTGAGATCCAAGTGGGGGAATTGTTCGTAAATGGTTCCAATCAATTGTGTATTGAATCATGAGCGGATATCATGGGTGAGCATAGAGATATACTATCATGACAACTTTGTATTTGGACATATTTTCATGTTTTTGACCTCATTTTATACTCATTTTTGTGTTTTATGTGCTCAACTGGTCGGCTAACAGTAAAGTGCCTAAAGATCCGTGAACTATGGTATGTTGCTTATATGTTGGCATAGGCTTCGATGTTGCACCTCACCATATGCCGGATCCTATGGTCACTTTGGCTTGGCACATGAGGCCTCACAAAATTAGGTCTCAAACTCATGAGCTGATTTGTGAAGCATGCCATGTACATAACCGGAGAGGTTTCGGAGCCAATGATGGGATATTCTTGGGCATGGACCTTTGGTCTATATCACCCTTGTATATTACTTTCCGGTTTGACACGTGCATGGAGCATTTCGATATTTGCCGTATGCATTTTTGAGTATATAATTGACTTTTGGGCCTAATGGTGTGATTTGCTTGATTTTGCCATGTTGTGCGGTCATCATCCTGGGGCAGTTCTCCAAGCCCATTCGACTCCAAGTCCAACCAAGATTATGTCAGGGTAGGGCATGGTCCTGAGTGCCACTCTAGGCCATGACACGCCACCTCCCCTATTGGGCTAGGATATATAGGCTTAGGGGTGAACACATTTTTGGGGTTTGTGTGTTGACTTGTGACACATGGCATTCAACCATCTCATTTGATCTGGTTCAGGGCAATATGTTGGTGAGTCAAGGGAAGGTCTTGAGTCCAGGGATTGAGGGGTTTATGGCTGTGAATGTGTACGTTTACCTCTTTCCCCAACTTTGCTTTATTTGTGTTCATATGCCAATTTCAGAACTTTCTTCCTTGGTGCAATTCTTGTACATGCCCGCCACCGTAAGACGACCGGTGTGCTGAACGGAAGCCCGCAGCTTGTATTGGATTGTGGATTGGGTTATTGCTGTACTTGTGGGATCTGGTTGCTGTTCAGGGTTGAAGGAGGATAGTATTTTCTATATTTTTGGATTTTGGACCCTGGATTTGGATAAATGCAATCATTGATCAGGAGCAAGTCGGCAGGGGTAACAGGCGGAAGGGGCACAGCGGGGGCCGGTCCTGGTAGGGACCTTCTTTATGGTAGCAGAGGCTTACCTGTTGCCCCTACCTACCGCCGACCCGGGGACTTGGGCCCCTATGAGCCCTGCCCAAGTACACCCCGGGTGCGTATTGTGGACTCGGTGGAGACCACACCGGAGATTGGAGCCATAGAAGAACCGAGACGTTCAAGAGCATGGCGAACTCCGGAAGTTGAAGCCCGAAGAGAAGTACGACATTCGGGAAGAGGAGGACGTGACATGGAGGCCCTGGTCTCCATGTGTGAGCGTCGCTGCCGAAAGGCATGCACCTTCGGCTCCGCCGCGGAGGACTCTGACGAGGCCTGCCATTCCGGCAGCAGTGGAGGACGGGCCCGGCGCTACCGGAAGCGCGGGTCACCCAAGCCCGCGGCAGGGGACGCCGGGGCTATGGATACGGACCCCAGCCCGGTGAGGCTGTGGGACTCCAAGCACTCCGAGGGCTATCGGACAGCCTATGAGCAACCTTCGGAGTCGGAGGAGACGGCCAGACCGCCCATCAGGGCGCATACGGCCCCCGAGCCCGCCCTGAAGCACGACGCCGAGGGCTTGGAGAGGCCATCCAGGGCCCGGACGGCACCTGTGCCCCGGCACACGGGACCAGAGACGGACGCCATAGGCGATACGCCCATGGGCGATGAGGCTGAGGCGCCGGGAACCGCGGGACGCGCTGGATCAGGCAGAAAGCACGCTGCGTGCCACTGCGAGCACGTGTCCTTCCTCATGGGCAAGTACCCGAAGATGGGGATGGACGACATCGTGCATCGCCTCGACAGCCTGGACAACGCGAAGGACGGCCTAGAGGTGGACGTCGCCGGGATCCTGGATGATCAGTCGGCCGCGGGGAAAGAGATGGGAGAGCTGCGAGCGGAACGGGACCGGTACCGGGAAAATGTGGAGCTGGCCCTGGAGAAGCAGCAGCGAGTGGTGGACAGCCTCCTCCACCTGGTGGAGGACATGTCGGGACGCCTGAAAAGGCTAGAGGAGCTACAGCCCCTCGCCTCGGGTCTGGAGCTCCCGGCAAAGCCGGCCGCGGCAGAGCTGGTGGAGCGGGTTAAGACCCTCAGGAGCGCCATGGATAAACCCATGGGCGGCCCTGCAGAGGCACCCTACGCGCCTCCGCGTGTTGACCCGGGTGCGCTGCCGTTTGTTCCCATGTTCAGCGAATCCACAATGCTCGGGGAACACACGGCACCGGCTGGGGCCATGCGGGAAGGGTACGTAACCACGGACCCGGGGAGCCTGACGGTACAGATGTCCCACGCCGCCCAGGATCTACCGCCAACTACGAATACCCATGCAGTTTATGCGGAAGAGGAGATCCAGAGCCAGACCATGCAGGGGCAAAACAACGGAAGCGCCGACGGACATGGTCGAGGCCACCCAGGCGGAAATCTGTGGGCGAAGGACCCCACTACGGGGATATGGACAGCCGATGGAGCAAGTCCTTCCCGCATTCCAAACCCCATGGGTTCAGGCCCAACTGGACCGCACTCCATGGAGGAGAGGGATGTACGGGGAGTGTACTCACACCCCCCGGCCACAGGTGGTATCCGTCTCGGTGGAGTGGTGGCTGGGGATGTCGGAGACGCTATCAGGATTGACGACCTCAGGGGAATCAAAATCCCCTACTACGATGGCAACCCCTCCAACATGGATGACTTTATCCTGGATTGGGAGGACTTTGCCGAGGAGGTCGTCGGTGAGATGCGGGGAGCGCCGCGGGACAAGTGGGTATGCCGGACATTCCCACACCGGCTGGTGCAGGACCTGAAGGAGGAGCTGCGGGATCAGATCCGGGAAGGACTGATCCGTACGGAGCAGGCCTGCCTCCAGTGGTTGGAGGATGAGGAGCGGGTGGACGCTCTGAACCAGAAGCTGGAGGACTTGTGGTCCATCCCGCTGCCGCTGGACCGCGGTGAGTTGCGGGTCCGGGAGTGGAACCGGTATCTGCGGAAGTACCGAAGATGCCTCAAGCTGGTGGAGGACTGGAACGAGGCCAGTGAGATCTGCCACTTGCTGAAGGACGTCCTCCCCGGCAACTGGAAGAGGAGAGTGGAGGACGAGGAGAAGAAGAGAGCGAAGAAGCGCGTGGCGGTGAGGATCATGGCGGCGGAGGATACCCATGCGGGTATCATGGAGTTCTTCAGGAGGAACCTGGGCGAGCCCAACCGGATGTTGGGACTGAAGAACGCCGTGTACGTGGAGGTATTTGGAGACTCCATGGGGCAAAGGTTGCTGCGCCTCAACAACGTGGAGTGGAGGCGCGGGGAGCCGATGAGGATGCAGGTCATCTTCGCCCGCATGAGCCTGGACGAGATCGTGAAGTACATCACGGTGGAGTTGAAGCTCAATGCGAAGAACGAGGCCCACGTGCAGGATCGACATGGTCATGGACAACGAGGCCACCGAGAAGACCGCCATCATCAGGAGATCCAGGAGGACACGGCCAACTCCGCGGAGGATGGCAGTGGAAGTGGCCAAGTCCACTGGTCCCGGGAGGATCACGAGGAGGCCCATTTCTTCGCGTTTGTGGCGCACAACGTGAGGGACAATGGGCAGGATTGGTCCAGATGGAGCCGGGTCGGACCCAAGAAGGGCCAAGAGCCAAGGAGGATCGGGAACCCACCGCTCTCGTTCCGAGAGTACAGGAGAAAAGTTTATAGTGGTTTCAGCACTGTGTTTTTGTCTCTCCTGCTGCTTGCTGCTGGTGTAGGGTTTCCTGCTGCTTGTTTTTGGAGATGAAAACCTTTTGTTTGCAGAAATATAGTCAATCCAGGATAACCCAACCCAGAGGTGTGCAAGGAGAAGAGAAACAGGATCAAAGCCTGAAGGGCTGCAGTGTAAACAGTGAAAGATGATTGGATATTCACAGAAACTGCAACTCAGGTCAAATCGGAATGCATATTCACAAAGATAGCTGAAATGTTTTGGAAAAGAGTTGGAAAACTGCCCCATGGTCACTCTATCTCCATAGTGCCATCTCAGGAGATGTGCACTCTTTGTTTTGGGTCCCATATGTGCTGAGGTGGCAGGGCATGTGGCGATGAGGTCACTGCCATGTCACATGGGATCTTCCTACTTAGCTAGGCTGACCAGGAATTGAACCCAGGACCTCTCAAAAAGAGGTGCCCAGCCCCCTAGGGTGCATACCACTAGGATAGCTAAGAATTCATGGAAAAAGATAGATAAATTCATAGACTCTGCCTTGGATATGTCAGTTCTCAGTCAACTCAGGAAAAGATGATTTGCTTCACATTGAAAGGGGATTAAGGGGTCCACTCCATATCCTGATTGGGTGTTTGGTTCCATAGGTCAAAATGTGTTATCACCACTTTTGGTAGGACCAATACTAAGATAGAAATGCATGGATGCTCAGTGCATCTCTAATACAACTAGAGTATGCCTCAAAGCATTGGAAAAGCACTTTTTCTTACTCCCCCCTTGTGCTGTGGTGGCCACCACTGTCGCATTTTAGGAAAAAGGGATTTTTTCTTGGCCTTTCCTTGGTTTCCACATCTACTTTAAAATACCTATAGTTTCCCTCACACAGAAAAATGGGCGCTCACCATGGCTGGCGCTCTTTTGCTGCTCTGTTTGTAACATTTCCTACAGAAGACTCAGCGCTCATGGCGCTGCCGGGGCTCCTGTGGCTTGGTTGGGTTAGTTTGGGAGCATGCCAAAACATGTGCATGTGCATCCCTCCCTCCAAGACGCAGCGCGACACAAACCCAACGCAAGACACAATATACACACTCGCATGGGTTCTCGTAAACCTGCTGGCGACCTGTGACCTGTCTTAGGGCGAAGGGCGTCGTAAAAAAAATTAATTTGCCCCTTGGTGGGGTCTTGGGTTCTGCTCAGTCTCTCCAGGCTGCTGCGTTTCGGCCAGAGCACGGCCTACTCAGCGGAGCTGCGCGTGGGTATCTGCAGAGGTAGGAATGGGAGAATTATGGAAGAATCCACGCAAAAACAAAGCGACGACACCAAAATCCGTCAAATGACGGCCTAGATTTTTTCTGAGACAACACAGCTGAGCAGAATCCAATTGTGCATCAGAAGCACATTTTTATAAAAATTATAGTCATCTCTGGATTTTTTAAATCCAGAAATTCATACGCATAAAAAGGCGGCGCGCAGGAGCGGCTCCTAGCGAAGCACCGGAAAATGGAGAAATAATGGAATTATAAACGTATGTCTCACGTAGTCTTGAAAATGACGAGACACACATTAATAAATAAACATACAGATTCCACCCACACTAATGGAAGTATCAAAAATTCAAGAATTCGAAAATCAACGAAAAAGACTTCAATGAATCAGGTATAAACTACAGGTATGCTCGTCTCGTATGCCGCATACACATTGCTCGTCTCGTGTCTCCGTGAAGGAGTCTTGTAGCAGCGCTAACAACGATGGGACGCGATAGAGGGATTGATTAGAAAGATTGCAGATGATTAGAGGTCAGATCAGGGTGATTAGACATACACACACGTGCATAGCAACATTCTTCACAATGACAGTGGCTGTGATTTGCCTCAATTTGCATTCTCAGTCTCCATTTTATTTCGCTCATTGAAGCGCCTGCCTTACGCGGTGGGGCATGCGCGCGCATATACACGCTGTCATGTTGCGTCTTGATTTTTTGGTTGTGTCGATTTTGAGTATTGGTTACATTGATTAACAGGTGGAATGAGAGAACGAAATTCGTTATCTGTTGCATACGATTTCAGTTGCTTACATAGCTGGAGAATTTGTGTTTGTCACAGAGCACGCTTTCTACTGATTTCACGTGTTTCAGAATCGTACCTGATGAGTTCTCTTCCGTGATTTGCCTGTTGCTTTGCTTATCTACGTCAAACTCGCCCTCACAAGGAAAGGCCGAGTGTACCTCATTGATTGCACCTACTTGACAATTACTTTGCGACTACTTTGCGACCACTTTGATAATTTTGGTTGGTTTGGATTATTCTAAGTCTTGAACGCTATGTCTTATCGTGGTTCCAGAGATTCACGTGATTACCGCTCCTATGGAGATGATTCCTACCGCCGGCGTGAGCATGATCAAGATTATGATCGTGACAGAGACCATGACCGCCGCCATGGACCTAACCGTGATAGAGATTATGGATATGATGAACGCTTCCGAACTCCTCCACGCTCCTACCGTTATTCTCGAAAGGATGATCGTGGTTCCCGATCTACTTCCTATGCGACGTTTAATCTTTGTTGGAGATGCGGTGATCCATCTCACAAGTCATCGGAGTACAAAGCCCCATATGTGAAAGAGGTGTTCCAAAGAATCAAAGATTTGTGCTTTGAGGCGAAGAGGATTCTTGAAAAAGAGCGTGACAATTCATTGTTTCATGAGAGATTATTTGGTGCTTCGGTGAAGAAGGATATCAATGCTCTTATTTGGAAAGGGAAGATGCCTATTGGCTTGACGGTTGTGACGGCTGGATGGGACCCGCGTGCTACCTTTGACAAAATTCATGCATTTGGCTCTATCACAATCGAAGAGAGCCCTGCCGGCGGCAAGGTGCAAAATACCCGTGGTCGATCCCAAACTGCCTGTCTTCGTGCCCAACCTTACAAGAGAGATTGACCTTTTGGGTCATTATCGTTTTGTTGCTCCCCGGTGACCACCTTGGGGCATCTAAGTTTGCTAGTGAGATATGAATTTGTCAAATGTTGTTCACGAGTCGCTCTCTTCACATCTTTCCGCATTTTCCGGACATTGCCAAGAATTTTCTGAACGTTTGGGTGCTAGCATGAAGAAATTGAACGAACTCTCCAAACAGATACAAAGTCCTGTGTTTGTTGACCCGTGTTCTTGGCATGAGAGTACCTACCTCACTGCTCGAAACCTATTTCCTCCCCAATTGTTTGTCCCCGCCTCTGACAAGACCCCGCCTTCATACGCTAGTGTGGTGGCAAAATGTTGCGCTAATCTCCATTGTAGACGGCTTTTTTCTTTGTACTGCCGTGCGAAGAAGATCCATGATTCCCGCCTTATGACCGAGGTGTTTTGCAACAATTTTTTGATGTTGTTCGAGTCCTATGGACGACAATTGCATGGGGCATCCATACAAAGTGGGCCTCCGTCGGCACTAGCCATTGCGGTCGCTGACACATTCCGTATCCCTTTTGGGATCGCCACCTCCGCTGCCTTCTCCCCTTTCTACAACTTCTCTTCCCCTTACTATGGTGATGAGGTTTGGTGTTCTTTTGATGGTTCACCCCTGTGTGGCCCTGTACAAGGTGGGGTGTTGTGGGTTGACACCCATCACGCTTGGATGTTTAAGGCATGTCAACGAATCATGGACGCGGTGTTGAGCAATGCGCGCCCTCTCCGTTTTGTTGTTTTAGTTACCGACGCCACTAGGAGATGCACGGATTTGCTTCTCTGTGGCCACCAAAAACATCCATCCGTCATTGCACCGTTGTTCCATATCACGGACGCCCGTGTGCCTACGTACAATGCAGATGCTATGACCACCAAATTGTGTCCACATATTCACGGCTTCCTCTTACAGAGTCGTTGTGCGTTCGATACAGACCCTGTTGACAACCATGACGTTGTGAGGATGCTTGGTCAGACACTTAAGCTCAAGTACAAGACCAAATTATGTCATACCCCCCTTCACCTCCAACCTTCGTCAAAAAAGGTCCTGTCGACAATCTGGAAATCCGCTTGGGAGGATGAGTGTATTACCCGCAAACGTGCCCTTGATGCGTCCCCCCGCGATTGGGGTGATTCCGGTTGGCCCCTCTGATTTGATGGTGATGTACGAATATGGTAACTTCTTAAGGTGGGGATAACTTTTTCTGTCTCTTATATTTTGACACGCATGGGCCACTGTCGGGGGGTGGGTGGGTCAATGACAGTGGCTGTGATTTGCCTCAATTTGCATTCTCAGTCTCCATTTTATTTCGCTCATTGAACCGCCTGCCTTACGCGGTGGGGCATGCGCGCGCATATACACGCTGTCATGTTGCGTCTTGATTTTTTGGTTGTGTCGATTTTGAGTATTGGTTACATTGATTAACAGGTGGAATGAGAGAACGAAATTCGTTATCTGTTGCATACGATTTCAGTTGCTTACATAGCTGGAGAATTTGTGTTTGTCACAGAGCACGCTTTCTACTGATTTCACGTGTTTCAGAATCGTACCTGATGAGTTCTCTTCCGTGATTTGCCTGTTGCTTTGCTTATCTACCTGCGCCCCACTTGCACTCTCTCTCCAGCGGTAGGTAAGGTGAGTAAGCCCAGGCAGGGCCACCCCCTGGTGGAGTTCGTGATTGACGCTCAGATGGGCAGGTTTGCCCAAGGTACTTGTGCATGCTCGCGCATTCACACACGCATTAAAGGGTAGGCCACGCGAAGTGCGCATGGTAAACCTTGTTTAGGCTACCCAGGGGCTCCTCGGTACGTTCTTTAAGAGAACCTGAGGAGTCCCTTAACGCTTGCTTGCTTGACAGGGTAGCTGATCTTCAGAGCATTTGCGGACAGTGTATTATAGGTCACACTGAGAACCGTATAATACGGGGAGTGTGGCTTGGTTCTTCCGCCGCAAACAACCCTTCATTTGCCTTTGCTTTACAGGTGGGCAGGTAGGGTGTTTGGTGCAGCAGCATACCATTTTTTTCATGCCCTGCTAAACAAGGGCGCAGATCACACAAACAAGTAACTCCCCTCTGCCTGTGCCAGAGCAGGGAGTCCGACTCCATCGACATCTGCGCCGTGCACGCAAGAGCACCTCTTCCCACCAAGCCCTAGCAGGGGAAACGCGTTGTGGCGTCCCCTGTTAGGCCACAGTTGCTTAGCAGCGCTGTGTTCTCTTGTCATTTCACAGGAGGGTCGCTAGGACCCACGACATGTTCTTCAACAACACCAAGTAGAGTGTGCGTGTAGGAGTGCTAGTCCTGAGTGGGGGCTTGAGCCAGTTGCCCCAGTGCTCGCCCACCAGGATGGTGCCACTGTAGGGTGTGTAGGACCTGTAGTGCGTGTGTCACTGTCCCACCCGTTTTCTTGCAATTTTAGCAGAATTGGTGGGCTGTGGCAGTGGTTAGGTCAGTGTTTTGGCCATTTAGCAAAACGGCGTTTTCATGCCATCATAGCTTTTGGCCACCCCTCCCTGTAGTAGACAGATAGGTAGGGAAAACAATACCTGGATTAGTACGCTGGGTATTTCCCAAAGGTTTTGCGCCAGCACAGAAATTGGGCGCTTAGGGGAGGAGAGACCCGGGGCGTACCCCGTGGCATCAATAAGCCAACCCTCCAGGTTTAGCAAGCGTGCAGACTTGGGTATAATTAGGACACCACTTCTGCGGCTTGCTCTCAGGACCTTAGGAATAGCACACTCACACATACGCTTTGGCAGGTAAGGGTAAGGTTCAGTCCCTAGCTTTAGTCTTGGAGGCAAGCGTCTCAGCGAGCCTCAGCAACTCACCAAGGTTGTTCTGGGACAAGTAGTCAACCAGAACTGAGTTTAGGCGTCCCTCAGGTAGAACAAATGCAGAGAAGGGCTCCCAGGTGGCCTCTTCGACTCCAAACCCTTCCCAGAGGGTGAGTAAGCGCCAACCCTGGCGATAGCGGTGGCGTAGGACAGACTTCACCAGGTAGAAGCCCTCCTTAGCCATCTCCTCGGCGTTCATGTCGGGGAGTTCACCTTCAACTTCCATTGGGCTGGCTGCCCCTTGTAGGTCCAGAGCGGCGATTTCCTCGTCGTTCAGCTCCCACTCCTCCCCACAGAGGTCTTCAGGATCATAGTAGCGCTTCAGGTGTTGAGCAGCGCACACCAGGGTCCCCCCTAGACGGGGAGAACCCCGCACGGTGATACGGTGTCCATCCACTGATAGAATCTTGTACGGCCCGAAGTATGGGTCATCGCTGGTAGAGCGTGGCCAGGCGGGTAGTCGACTGTGGTGCACCAGCACCCAGTCCCCCTCTTGGTAGGTGGCCGGTACTCGGTGCTTGTTCTTCTTGTTCCACTGACGCTCCCTCACTCTCTGGAGCATAGCCTTGGCCTTGTCCACCTTCGCCTGTTGCTATTGGACCCATTCACCCACAGAAGAATGGGTGTCCTCTGGATAGGGGGCATGTAGGAACCATGCCGGGCGCCCTAGGAATAGCTCATGGGGCGAGTAGCCAGTAGCTGAACTCTCTTGGGAGTTCATCATCAAGGATATGACGGGGAGTAGTCTCACCCAGTCTCTGGTGCGTTCAGTTTTGCACCATATCCGTACCTTCTCCTTCAGGACACGGATCTGTCGCTCACATAGGGGGTTGCTCGTGTGAGAGTAGGGAATCCCCGTAGACACCTGGACATTGAGGGATCTCAGGACCCTCTTGTACCAGCCAGTATCTGAGCGTACTCGTACGTCCTCATCGGAGTTGATCTCCTTGGGCGCCCCATAGACACAAAACCACTCCTCCAGGAGTATCTTGATAGTCTCCTCCCCGGTAATGTGCTTGGTACATGGGAACACTGGTAAACCTGGTCAACCCACAGGTTACCACGAGGGCGAAGTCATAGCCCCCGAACTTCGGCATCCCCGTGTAGTCCACGTATAGAACACTGTTAGCACAGTGAGGGATGGGCAGGGTCGAGTAGAGACCTCTGTCCCTGATATCCCCTGGTTTACAGGACCTGCACGGGCACTTGTCGACGATAGGCTGGAGGGTTTTCCGCAGTTGGTCGTCAGTCCACGTAGTGTGGAACCACTGCTTGAACAGCCTCAGGGTGCGGTCAGCACCCACATGACCACTGGACTCATGGGTCCACTTCAGCAGCGCTGGGACTCGGTCACTAGGCACCACGATACGGTCTTCGTGCCATAGGTAGCGCTTGTCCCTCTTCCACTGGTCTTGGTTGACCAGGAGGGGTTCAAGGCGTTTCTCCAGGCGCTTGTAGATATCCCCGAACTCCTTCAGGTACTCCGATTGTTGGAGTCCATCCAGGGGGCGTATCATCGTCATGCTGAGGTCCAAGTGGACGTCCATACGGCTGAACGCCTCCTTAGCCAGCGCTTCAGACCGGGCACCAATCAGGGCGTCGAAGTTGTTGCGGCTGATGTAGTCGGCACACTCGTTCTTCACTCCCTGGATATGGTGTACCGTCAGCCGTAGTTGACTGAGGTAGGTCCACCACCGCCGTAGCTTGGCCTTCTCAGGTGGGGGACCCTTCTGGAAACTGCGGACCGGTTCTTGGTCGCATAGCCAGACCACAGGGTTACTCCCCAACAGTCGTGCTTGTGAGGATAGCACCAGCATACCCGCGAGCAATTCCTGCTCATAGGTGGAGTAGTTCCCCCTGGCCTGGTTCCACTTCCAGTTCCAGTGGCCCAGAGGTACTAGGACCCACTTGTCGTCAGGGTAGCTGTGCTTGAGGGTTCCATCTCGGTTGAGACCTTCCGTCCCCCATTGGGAAATGGCCGAGTCGAACTCCTCCTTCTCTAGTGCTTGCCATTGAAACAACGTTCCATCACCGCCCTCATTGCTGGCGTCGGTCACCAGGATAATCTCCCCTTGTCCCCTAGGCACGCCCAAGCACTTAGCGTTGGCTACCTTGTCTTTGAGCTCGTCAAACGCTGGTTGCTCCTGTGGGCCCCGACGCCAAGTAGTACTCTTCTTGATCAAGTCCGTCAGAACGGCGCTGGTGTAGGTGAAGTTTTTGATGTGGCGGCGATAGAAGTTGCACGCCCCAATGAAACTGCGTACATCATGAAGTCCTTTCTTGGGGTCTTCGTGTCGTACTTTGGCATCCATCAGGGGTTTGGCCTTAGAGGCCGCTGGGGTCCACCACCCATAGCCAACGTCAAACCCCAGGTACTGCATGGTCTCCTGCATGAACTCACACTTCTCCAGCTTGAGTCGTGTGTGGTTCTCGTGGCAGACCGCAAAGAACTCACCCAAGAGGATTAGGTGATCCTCCTGGGTATTGGTCCCGAGGCATACATCGTCGATGTGAGCCTCCATCTGGGCACCACGGGATATGAGCTCCTGCACCTTAGGTCTCCTTCGTAGGATGGACAAGATCTTGTTCATCAGCTCTTGGAATAGAGCGGGTGCGTTAGCCACGCCAAACGGCATGACCTTCCACTTGAACACCCTCCCCTGAGGGGTGATGAAGGCCAGTAGTTCCTGTGCGTTGGGCGTCAGGTCCACTTGCCAGAATCCGCTCCTCTTGTCCATCTTGGTCTTGTAGCGGCAGGAGGCTATCTTCTCCAGGGTAGACTCCATATTGGGAATGGACCCTGAGTGGTTCAACGTCTTCTTGTTCAGCTCTCCGTAGTCCACTACCAGCCGTTTGGCTGTAGACCCAGGTTTAGCCACCAGAAAACAGGGGCTGCAGTGTAGGGGGTAGTCCCCGTCCTTGTACTCCAGGACTAGGCCAGCGTCGATACATTCTTGTATCTGTCGCTCGATCTCGTCGGCCTGTTCTTTAGGAGCTGGATAGGGTCTCCTCCGGATCTTGTGACCCACGAACTCGGGTTTCAGCTTGAGGTCCATCTGTACCAGCTTGTCACATGAGGCTGGAGGGGGTAGCTCTCCGAACACCTCCAGATAGGTCCTTATAAGCTTCTGTACCCGCGGGTCCAATACCTTGATCTTGTCCTCCATGTCCTCGTCAGAGTGTAAGTTGCTTGCCCCCTGAGTAATAGACGTCGGGAGGTGGTCCTCCACCGACTCTTCGCCCGTGGTAGTATCCTTCAGCCCTTGGTAGGCATATAGAAGGTCTTGTTCAACCATCTCCGGTGGACGATGGCAACATAGGCACGCTCGAGGGGGTTCACATACACATTCCTCCGAGAGGTCGTCCTCCCCAGGGGTCCTCACATGGGCGCCCCACAAGCTCTTCATGAGCTTAAGATCTACCTCCCTTTGCCAGGTGGTGATCTTCTGTTCGAGGTCCTCCTTCAATTGGGATGGGTCTCCCATACGTCCTTGCTTCAGTGGCCATGAGCTGCAGGTAGGCTTCGCGTAGCATAGCTTTTTCGCCACCAACTTCCTCTTGGAATCCACATACTCCCTGAGCCCGGATCGAGGGTCCAGCTCCTCGTCCACGGGGTCTTCCACCCTCATGGAGAGTAGGGGTTTCAATGGGGCGACGTACTCGGCGTTCTCCACTTCCTCCACACAGGTCTGCACGAAGAAGGCGTCATGCTCAGTTTCGTCTTCTGAGTGGATAGAGCTAGGTAGCTCTGATAGTCCACACTCAGAGACTCCATCAGGAACAGGCACATGACAGGGAGAGTTGGGGGCGTTGGTGTCAGTCACGACGTACTCATCCCCTCCGGGTGTAGTCTCAACAGCATCTTGAGGTCGTAGGCGATCCTTCAAGTCACCCAAGGAGAGTCCGTCGCTTTCTCGTTGTATAGCCTGGACCAGAGTCGGGTCCAGATCCTCCCAAAGGATGGAGGTCAGACCTCCGTCCACCACGCTAAGCATACTCCCCCATCCGGGTTTCCCAATAGGCGTCTCGCGTCCCAGAAGCACGTAGATGGCCTCATCAGGCAAACAAACAGAGCTGATAGTCAGCCTGTCCAGGAGGTTTCGCCAGTACTCGTTGCCCCCATGGGCTCCCCAATCGGGGGAACACAGGACCATACGGGAACGTTCCAAGGCCACCTTGGTCAACACCTTCCCCAGTTCACTGAACCTGGGGTTCCCGTAGGCCATCCCGAAAGAGGGCCAGTAAAATTTGTAGCTGCAGTTCTTCCCCTTGCTGCAGTAAAGGTCCAGTACATGCTGCTTGTCGCTGGCGAACAACTCCATACTCAGGTCCCCTCGAGAGTAACCCAACTCCTTCAGACCTTGGTCTAGGACTTCCCCCAATAGTTGATAGTCCTCAGTTTTGGAGGCCGCCATCATGTTCGAGGGCTCCTCCTTCGATAGTCTCAGGTAACTCGAGGTATGTTCCGACTGCTCCAGTTGCACAGACTCTCTGCCACTGCCGTGGTCCACGTAGAAGAGGTAGGGCGCTTGCAGCGTCAGGGATTGTATCTGGGAGTGCTGTACGAAGAAGTCAGTCCCCAGTACAAAGTTGAAGGCCTCAGTGTCCATCACATAGAACCGATGGGCGATAGTCCGGGAGCCCATAGGTACCTCCACTTCACAGTCCCCGCAGCTGTGCACCACATGTCCATCCCCCATGCGTATAGCAGCGGTGGTCATGGTGTTCTTCAGGCTCCCACAAGGTAAAGTTTTCTTGGCCACTATAGATATGGTGGCGCCAGTGTCCAATACCCCCAGGTATTCACGTCCCCCTAGGCGGATACGTACCCAAAACACCAGGTCTTGGGTGCCACCAGAGCGTCCCCGTCAGAACTCCGCGGGACAGGTCACCTCGAACCCCTTGTTCCGCAGTTTGCGGGCCATCCTCATGAAACGGCTCCTCTTCTTAGCGTTGCCGTCATCACCACCTTCATGCTCACGCTTGGCTCCTTGTTCTTGCTGGGCCTGCGTTTGTGAGTGTGTGGTAGGACCAGACTGCCCTCCAGAGGGCTCGGAGTTCCCCCCTGGATTAGGGTTGGGGTTGCCTCCGTTCTTGTCCTTGTTCTTGTTGTCGGGCTGGCGGTTAGCGCCTCCTCCTCTCCCACCTTGACCCTTGTCTTGCCCTTGACCACGTCCTTTCGACTTGCCCTTGCCGGAGTCGTTGCCTTTGCCTTTGCCTCCACCTTTGCCTGATACTTTGCCAGGATCTTCACCTTTAAGCTTCGCCGATAGGCGTTGCTTATGGTAGCACTCATCCTCGTAGTGCTTCCTCTTCCCGCAGAATGCACACGTGATGGTGCACCTGTAATGATCCGGCAGCTTCGCTTTGGCGCCGGTGTTCTTCTCCTGATGCTTCCCCTGGACTACGAAGCAGTCTCACTGCTCGCAGTCAGGGGCGTGCTGCAGGTGGCCCTGCTCGTCTCTGGCATCACACCAGAATAGCTCCTTCACGTTCTCCATGATGCGGGCGTGGGCGTGTTTGGGGGTAGTCCCCTGCCCAGGTCGGGACCCTTGGTACCCTTTGCCATGGCCTCCAGAACCTCCACCACCAGGACGGTAGCTGTTCAAGTGCTGGTCGCTCTCCTTCTCCAGCGCCAGCTCCAGGAGTAGCACGCATAGATCCTCGTAGCGGAGGGATCTAGCCTTGCGCTCCGCCGTCGAACAGCACTCGTCCCATAGCTCTCGAGGGAGCTTGGCCACCAACCAGAACAGCAGGTTGTCGCTGCTGTAGGAACCGGGCGTCAGTCGTCCAGCCCAGTGGTCCAGGTCAGCCAACAGCTCAGAGACCCTGCCAGGGTTGGGGTTGTTGGGCAGCACGGGCAGGTTCTGGATCTCGGCCCTGATGGAGAGGTCGGTTTCGTAGGTCGGGTACTACCTCTCCAGGGCAACCAACACATCGGCAAAAGTGGCGGAGTTTGTCACGGTCTGCCTGACCTGCTTCTCCAGGTACTTGGTCTTGCAGCACTGCAGGAGCAGATCGCACTTCACTCGCCCACTAGCGTGGGTTTGGCCGGTCAGTCGTAGGAACCGGCCAAAATTCTCAGCGAACTCGCTGAGGTCCTTGCCTGTGAACTCAGGCAGGTTCACCACGATCTTGGAGGTGGCAATAGCCTTCGCCTCCTGAGACCTGCGTCCCTCAGGGCGTCGGGTCTTCTTCTTCTTCTTCTTCTTCTTCTTCCCCTTTGGTTCCTCGGGGTCCTCCGGGTCATCGTCCTCCGAGGCCGAAGTAGAAGTCATCGACGGCGGCTCGTCATCGGAGGGGTCTCCGCCTAGATCGCTGGAGCCATAAGGCTCCACGTCCACCATTGCCCTTAGGGCTGTCTGCCCCAGCCGGTCCAGCTCGGCCCTCGTAGAGTTCGTCACGTGGCTGTAGGGCGGCTGGGCCGTTCTCGGGACGAAAGGACTTCTCGGAATAGGTGCTGGTGTCGGCATCGGTCGGCTCCTCAGGCTCCCCAGGGTGTTTGTCAACCCTGCCGCCAGGTGGTTAGCCTGTACTCGGTGGGGTGACATTCCCACCGTAGTAGGTGACGCGTGGGGCGGGATCATCAGGGGCTCCAGTTTCTCACGGATCTCTTGAGTGAGGTCGCCCACGATTTTTGAAGTGGCTCCTCGGAGCACCTCGTTGATCTCCGACCGCGTCAGGGACCTGTTGGAGGATCTTCCCGATCCTCTACTCCTGCCACCAAGAGATTCAGGTCCTCTCCTCAACCCACTCAAGGTTGCATAGCCAGGTGCATACCCAGGAAGATCCACATAGGTTCCAGTAGCGGGTAGTGGATGGGGATATTCAGCCGCATACCATCGCGGCGCAGAGCTGGTAGCCAGCGGCTCACTGGCAGTAGTTGCCTCATGGAGCGCAGTGGTAGGTGGGCCCATACCATAGGCGGGGTAGGGAGGCATGCCAGTAAAGCCTGTGCCCTCAGCCATAGGCGGGTCGGTTGTGGAAGTGGATGTTGCAGCGGCTGGGAGTGTGGTGGTTAAAGGAGAGGGTGATGCGTGGAGGCCAGAAGCGCTTGGTGCGCCTTCGAAGGTAGGGACATTCGTCAGGTCTTGCCCTTGCTCCTCTCCTTCGTCTGCTTCGTCTCCAGCATCCTTCTCGCTCTCTCTCTTCCTCTTCACAGGCTGAGAGACCACCTCCTCGACAGACAGGGCCCCGAAGGCCGTCTGGAGTCCATCCAGGGAGTCCTCAGCCGCATCCACTGGCCCATGTAAGGGCTCCGCCGAAGGTACAGCGCCAGGTGCTGGCCTTGCCGGTGCCTCAGGCGCTGGCGCTGTCTTCACGTCGGCGTCCTCCTTCCTTGTGTCCATCTTCAGTCACCCTTCTGCTTATATGTGCCTGTACTCGAGCACTGGATGTACGGCGCGGGGTTGCTGCCGGTGCGCAGAGACAGACTGCCTCTTGCTACCAGAAAAGTTTATAGTGGTTTCAGCACTGTATTTTTGTCTCTTCTGCTGCTTGCTGCTGGTGTAGGGTTTCTTGCTGCTTGTTTTTGGAGATGAAAACCTTTTGTTTGCAGAAATATAGTCAATCCAGGATAACCCAAGCCAGAGGTGTGCAAGGAGAAGAGAATCAGGATCAAAGCATGAAGGGCTGCAGTGTAAACAGTGAAAGATGATTGGATATTCACAGAAACTGCATCTCAGGTCAAATTGGAATGCATATTCACAAAGATAGCTGAAATGTTTTGGAAAAGAGTTGGAAAACTGCCCCATGGTCACTCTATCTCCATAGTGCCATCTCAGGAGATGTGCACTCTTTGTTTTGGGTCCCATATGTGCTGAGGTGGCAGGGCATGTGGCGATGAGGTCACTGCCATGTCACATGGGATCTTCCTACTTAGCTAGGCTGACCAGGAATTGAACCCAGGACCTCTCAAAAAGAGGTGCCCAGCCCCCTAGGGTGCATACCACTAGGATAGCTAAGAATTCATGGAAAAACATAGATAAATTCATAGGCTCTGCCTTGGATATGTCAGTTCTCAGTCAACTCAGGAAAAGATGATTTGCTTCACATTGAAAGGGGATTAAGGGGTCCACTCCATATCCTGATTGGGTGTTTGGTTCCATAGGTCAAAATGTGTTATCACCACTTTTGGTAGGACCAATACTAAGATAGAAATGCATGGATGCTCAGTGCATCTCTAATACAACTAGAGTATGCCTCAAAGCATTGGAAAAGCACTTTTTCTTACTACAGGTCTCAGCACGACGGGTGCTGGGTCTGTTATGGCAAGGGAAACAACCATGCACACGACCACCGTCAGTGCAAGGTGTATGAGGCGGACAAGAAGGCCTACTTCGCCGCCCACCCCGAGAAGAAGCTCAAGGAACAGCGGATTTCCGATTGGAAGGCGAAGGGCGGAGACGGGGGAAAAGGCCAAGGCAAAGGCCAAGGAAAAGGCGGAGGAAGAGGCTATGGTGGTGGACCTGGTCAAGACCGACGAGTGAGGTCGATCGAGGAAGTTGCTGAGGACATGTTGACGACGTTGGAGGAACTCAAAGCCCAGCAACGTGGTGGACAAAGTCCTGGCAGATCGCAGCCGGAAGGGGCTGCGGGAAGTCAAGTCTAGAGGAGCCCCCACGGGAGTGGGACGTCGGAGGTCTCTCCTCCGAAAATCAGTGGAATCCCTGAGGAATCAGAGGCACATCGGGTGCCGAAGAAGGCTCCGGAAGAGCCAAAACCACTGAGTTTCGCCACTCCCAACCCCTGGAGCGCCCTGCCAAGGGAAGTACATGTGGGTACGGGACATGGCAAGAAGGAAGGAGCGACCACGGAGAGCCCCGTGGACGGGCAAGACCAACCCAAGATCTACACCATCCGTGATCATACCCTCGAAGTCGTGATGCACCCGGACGTGCTAGAGTTGCATGCCGTGAGAGTCGTCCATACACCGCATGGCGACGAGCGGCAGTTGCACTTGAAGGTGCGTGTACGGTGCGGACAAGAGGAATTGGTGGTGGTTGTTCTGGTGGATACGGGTGCCCAGGTGAGCCTGGTCCGGAGAGGGTTGTTCAAGGAGGAATCCCTGCAGCCCAGCCGGAGACCGGTGCGCCTGAAGGTGGCCAATGGAGAGATTATGGGTGGTGGTACCCATGGGGCCACTATCAGTATGGAATTCTGGGAGCATGAGCGCTTGAACCACCCTGATTTGGCGAAGAGAAGCACACTATCCGGGAACTTCTATGTGGCCGACATTACAGATTGGGATATGATCATGGGGTATGACTTCATGGTGGCGAATGCCATTGGAGCCCTTCCCCATCGCGCAACGCTGGTCAGGGAGGATGATGAATGCCTCACATGGCTGTCCACGGATTATGCATGCGGATCATCCCAATGGATTGCTGAGGAAGAGGTAGGTAGGTAGGTATCTTCGGGAGCTCGGGATGCCTCCTTTGACATTGCAGGAAGAAGGTCTTACCAAGGGGACGTCCTGTCCCTCCCACTGCCCTATGTCAGGTGCCTCTTGAGCCGCTCCCGCATGTGCTTCTGAAGGCATTGTCGCGGCCACCCGGTCCATGTGTCCCAGGTGGGAGGGTGTCCCCACATGTGTCCATGGGTAGGGCCCCATGCCCCCTCCTTTGGGTGGCAGCTCTGGGGGGCTGCCCAGCCGTGTGGAGTATCTCTGACCACAAGGGGTATTGCTCCCGCTTGTCTACGGTACGACCGCCTCACCCTTGTGGCTTGAGTTGCGGGGCCACTCTGCTTGGCAGGTGACCCCCTCCTGGACTGTTTACCGGCTCGCCTGTCACCGGTTGCTTCCATGGCTCCGGGTGACGTTTGCAATGGTCCCCGATGCAGCCTGGCCGGGCTCGGACCAGTGGCCTTGGAGTACCGCTCCTGCCACTGGCCCGGTGGGTCGGCTTGGTCGCCCCAGTGCGTCCGACCCATGGGGTATTGGTTCTTTCCTGTCCCTCGGCCGCCCTACGTGTGTGCAGTGTCCTGGGCCGCTGGGCTCCTGTTCACCGGTGTGCCCGCGCGGTTTGCTGTGGTGCGTCTGCGGTGTCCTGGGCCAGCTGGCTCCTGTTCACCGGTGTGCTCGCTCGGTGTGTTGTGTTGCATGTGCGGTGTCCTGGGCCACTGGGCTCCTGTTCACCGGTGTGCGTGCTGTGTGCGGTGCGCGTGTGCCATGGGTGGTTGTGTCCCTCTTCCTCCCCCCCTAATTTTCGTTTTTTTTTTGTTTTTTTTTTACGTGTTTTTTTTTTTTTACCTTTTTTCCTTTTTTTCGGGGAAAAAAAAAGAAAAAACAAAAAAGAGAAAAACAGGGGCGCGCGTACACTGCAGGCACAGGCACGGGCAGCTGGTGCGGCGGTGCAATAGCGTTGTGTCCTCTGGCGTGTGTCGTCGGTGCTGTGGCGGCGGTCGCGCCCCAGGGGTGCGGCTCGCGCGTCCTGATGTACACGGGCTTGGGTCAGGGTGGGTTTGGTGAGGTGTCTCTTTGCTTCTGGAGCTGGCTGGTTAGGCGGCTGTGTGGGCTGTGGGTGTGGGCTGTGGTTACGTTGTTCCCTCGGCGGGCTTGGTTAGGAGTCAAGGGTTAGCGGTTTCGGGGTGTGGCTCGGGTTTGATTTGTGCTTGGGTTCTGGCTCGGTTAGGCGGTTGCGCGGGGCCGGGCGTGTGGGTAGCGGCGTCCACGGGGTCGTGCGCCCGAGGCGGGTGCGGGGTGGTGCGTGCGGGCCGGCCGGTGGCCCGTGGCCTCACTGGGAGTCCCACACGGAGGGGTCGACGGGCGTGCCGGGGGCGGACGCAGCGTGCAGGTTGGGCAGCAGCGGGCGCACGTGCAGGGCGTCGGCGTGCCCGATGAGGACCGCACTGAGGACCGAGGGGTTGGCGGATCATCCCAATGGAATGCTGAGGAAGAGGATCGGATTGTCCGAGCGGTGCAAGCTGTGGGTGCCAAGTCCATCGGAGATTGCAGAGTTCAGCTCACGGAGTATGGAATGGCGCCACAGGTGTATGACAGGATGATCCAGACGCTGGGAGCCGAAGCGCCCGAGACGGACGTCTTCGCTTCCCGGGATGCCCCACTTTTGCGGAAGTGTAGGAGGCATTGGCATCGAGGAGACTCAGCCTGGCATAGGCATTGGGGTTTGAAGGAGTGGGGGCCCATGTATTGGCATGGCTCCCTGGATAACACCAGACGTACGGTGGAGAAGATCATCGCGGATAGGGCGAAGGGGATCCTGGTCATAACCGGCATAGGATCCACCCCATGTCCGCTGGAGGGTCTCAAGTCGACGCTGGACTCCATCACCCTGAACGAGATGTCATTCGGGCCAGAGGAGGAGTTGTTCATCGACGCCAAGGGTGTATCAATGCCCTCCCCGGGTCAAGCGTGGGGTACCAAGGCTTTCCTGGTGGATGGGGCGCAAGCCCAGCCCACGGGTGCTGAAGCATTCATCCGTAGGGTGGAGGCGGTGCCCATGAAGGTCATGTTTGAACCCAAGGAGGGGACGGATCAGCCAATTGATGGCATTGACGTTCTGTCCCATGCCGAGATCGACGACGTCGTCATCTACATGCGGATGGGGATGCACGACCGTGTGGCAGCCAAGAAGAGGCGGGCCATGGTCACATCTCCGCATTGGTGGGATGACAAGATGTTGGTCACCGGCAAGTACGAGAAGGATGAGTTCGTGGCGAGGGTCATGGATCACATCGCGGACCAATATGGTGGTCCGGTTGGGTCGGACCCGCCGACGTGGGATTTTCCAAGAATGGGGGCCGATAGCGACAATAACCAGCCCGACGCCGCAAATTTTCGGAGATTATCGGTGGGAAGTGCACCCCACGACGATGAAGACGGCATATCGGACGAGGAGAAGTCGGATTCGGACCCGGAAGAGGCCTATACCGCAGTGCGGTCGGTTGTATCGATACCGAAGCAAGCGGCTGAAGAGGCCCAGGAGAACCCGAAGGTCGCCGAGCTGAAGGAGAGGCTGATCAAAGCCTATCCGCGGCTATTCAGTGGCGTCGCCAACAAGAACCCTCCAGATCGTGGAGGGTTTGGCACAGCGAGGATCAAGCTGAAGCCGAACCCCAAGATCTATCGTCATCGGGAGTACCAACTTCAGAACGATCGGGCCGAGGCCATGAAGAAGCTGTCGGCCGAGTTCATTGAGCGGGGATGGATCGAACCCTCCGACAGTGAGTGGGCCAGCCCAGCCTTCATCGTGCCCAAGAAGGAGAAGGGCGAGTGGAGGTTGGTGGTTGATTACAGAGGTTTGAACGAGCAGACCGAGCACGACTCGTACTCGCTTCCCCTGATCGACTCCATATTCCAAAAACAACAGAAAAAGCGGATTTTCACGGTGTTGGACCTGAAACACGGTTATCACCAGATGCCGCTACACCCGGACTCCAGGCCCTGCACAGCGATGTCGACGCCGCTGGGGCCCATGCAGTGGAAAGTGGTGCCTATGGGCGCCAAGAATGGCAACGCCGCTTTCCAGCGCATGATGGAGGACCTACTAGGTCCCGTCCGGGACTGTGCCGATCCCTTCGTGGATGACATCATCATCGGGTCCGGCACGGAGAACATGACTGAGGACGAGCTCATCGACGCGCATGAGAAGGATCTGCGCCGAGTGCTCAGCGAGTTGGACAAGTACAACATGGTGTGCAAGCCCACCAAAGCCTCACTCTTCGTGAAGGAAGTGGAGTTCGCGGGTCACGTGGTTGGTCATGGGCAACGCCGTCCCATGCCTGGGAAGCTGGCGTCCCTGCATCACTGGGAGAAGCCCCAGACCATCAGCGAACTCCGGTGCTTCATGGGGTTCTGCAACTACTATTCGGGCTATGTCCGGATGTATGCAGAACTGTTGGGGCCGCTGCACAAGATGCTGCAAGTGGGCAAGTTCGATGGCCGGAAGGGGAGCAAGAAGAAGCTTGCCTGGACCCCTGAGGCTGAGGATGCGTTCAACCGCCTGAAGGAGCGACTCCTGGGGCAGTTGGGACTATTCTTGGTGGACCCGAACAAGGGATTCGTGCTACGGACGGACGCCTCGGACTATGCTGTAGGGGCAGTGCTCGAGCAGATCCGGGACGACGGGTCACACGTACCCGTGGCGTTTTGGAGTCGGATCCTGGCCGAGGGCCAACGCCGCACCTGAACCGCAAGGGAGAAGGAGACGTACGCAATTGTTTGTGCGCTCAGGAAGTGGTCTGGCCACATCGGATTGCAACCGGTGGTGGTTTGCACGGACCATCAGTCCTTGCAGAGCTGGCACAAGGAGCACGTCGACACCCCCTCCGGACCGGCGGCAAGGAGGGCCCGATGGCATGAGACGTTCGCCAAGTTCGACCTCAGCGTCGTATACGTCCCGGGGAAGGACAACACTGTGGCAGATTGCCTCAGTCGATGGGCCTACCCCGCGGGCAAGGCTTGGATGGACATATCCAGCCATGGGGACGCCGGGGAAACAGAGGAGGCCAAGCGCATCATCGAGATGGAGAAGGCCACGGAGCAAGAGGGGGTCAAGTGCTTTGTGGTGATGGCCAACCGTACGGACCTGGCCAAGTTCCGGGGAGCCCGCGTCCAAGCTATTCGAGAGGAAACCCTCGAGCAGTGGATGGTGGCCCCTGTAGAGCTAGTCAGGTCGGTGCTCACAGAGGACTGGTCGGATGACTACGCGGCATCCGAGCACTGGAGCAAGTACTGGAATGCCGTGAGCGCCCCGTCGGACGACGAGTGGCCTGAGGGCTTGACCGAGGATGGGGACAAACTGTTCCTCAAGGACAAGCTACTGGTCCCTGAGAACCGAGTGGAGGAGCTCATTGACCACTGGCACAACGCCCAGCTCATGCATCCTGGTCGGGATAAGATGCAGCAGGACCTGGAGTGGCGTTTCAAGTTCCCTCCGGGGTACTACGCCATCCTGGATAGGTACTGCAGCGACTGTGCCGTGTGTCGGGCCACGAAGAGCCCCAACCACTCCACGGCTGGCAATCCGGTGTACACGGCTATACCGGAAGCCCCTATGCGGTCCGTGGCCATGGATGTATTCGCCATGCCTGAGGTCACCGTGGAAGGAGAGACCTACGACTGTGTCATCCTGGCGGTGGATAGGCACAGTGGGTATATCGTGGCGGTCCCTGGCAAGAAGTCCAAGAAGAAGGACAAGAAGGACAAGCATGGAGTGGGGCTACAGGCCAAGACCGTCGCTAATCCCATGATCAGGCATTGGCTGACGATTTTTGATGTCCCGGCTGTCATCTGCAGCGATCGGGGCAGTCAATTCGTGGGGACGTGGTTCAAGACGATGTGCAAGCACATGGGGATTCGGCACGCCAAGACCGTGGCATACCACAGCCGGTCGAATGGCCGAGCTGAGGTGGCCGGGCGGCAGATGTTCGAGAAGTTCCGCCAGCTGCACATCGACGAACCGGGCCGGAATTGGTATAATTCGCTGTGGAGAGTACTGCAAGCGTATCACAACCTTCCGGGACCCACTGGACTGTCGCCCCATCGTATCCTGTTCCTACGGGATCGAGTGTCACGCACTCTCCCGTGGTTGAACCATGGCAAAGTGGCCCGGGATGCGAACGCTATGATGGCTGAGGCGGACGACACGGCGGCCAAGGTGTGCAAGGCACTTCAGGACGAGCATGACAAGAGGGCCAAGTATTTCAAGCAGGGAAAGGTCCAGAAGTATGCTCTCCAAGACACCGTGTGGGTGGAGCG
Organism: Eutreptiella sp. 'Long Island Sound 2002'; assembly: GCA_964036045.1. NCBI lineage: Eukaryota > Euglenozoa > Euglenophyceae > Eutreptiales > Eutreptiaceae > Eutreptiella > Eutreptiella sp. 'Long Island Sound 2002'. The sequence goes on from OZ038378.1 coordinate 5,474,073, forward strand.
GCACCACAAGGATGTCCTAAAGAAGGTCCCTACCAGGACCGGCCCCCGCTGTGCCCCTTCCGCCAGTAACCCCTGCTGATTTACTCCGGATCAACGATTGCATTCCTCAATTTCCAGGGTCCAAATCCAAAAATATAGAAAAAAAAATCCTCCTTCAACCCTGAATGGCAACCAGATCCCACAAGTACAGCAATAACCCAATTCACAATCCAAATCAGGCTGCGGGCTTTCGTTCAGCACACCGGTACTCCCACGGTGGCGGGCATGTACAAGAATTGCACCAAGGAAGAAAGCCCTGATATTGGCATATGCACACAAATAAAGCAAAGTTGGGGAGAGATGGAAATTTGCACAATCACAGCCATAGACCCATCATTCCCTGGACTCAAGACCTTCCCTTGACTCACCAACATGATGCCCTGAACCCAGTCCAATAAGATGGTTAAATGCCATATATCAAAAGTCACTACATAAACCCCAAAAATGTGTTCACTCCCCAGCCTCTAAATCCTAGCCCAATAGGGAAGGTGGCGTGTCATGGCCTAGAGTGGCACTCAGGACCATGCCCTACCCTGACATAACCTTGGTTGGACTTGGAGTCGAATGGGCTTAGAGAAATGACCTATGAGTTTGAACTCATAACATGCCAAAAAACTGCCAATTCACACCATATTGGCCATATATCACATATATGCTCAAAATTGAAGTTACCACTTATCCGGAAGGTCCAAGCATGCATGGAATCGAAGTCTACTATTCATGGAGGATAGAGACCAAAGGCCAATGCCCACGTACATCCCCATTTCACCCTCGAAACCCCTTCGGATATGGGCGCCACGCACTGCCCAAGTCAGCCCATGATCTTGAGACCAAATCTTGTGATCCTTCGTGCGCCAAGCCAAATGGAGTACGCGATCCGGCATATGGTGGTGTTCAACTCCGAAGCATATGCCAACATATGAACAACATACCATGGTTCGATTCTCCATAGGCTTCTTGCTGATTGCCGACCAGGTAAGTACACAAAATACAAAAATGAGCAAAAATTGAGGTCAAAAACATGAAAATATGACCAAATACAAAGTCGTCATGATAGTATATCTCTATGCTCACCCATGATATCCGCTCATGATTCAATACACAAATGATTGGAACCATTTGCGAACAATTCCCCCACTTGGATCCCCAATTGGGCGCATGGAGATACCTTCGCCACTAATATCTACATGCCCCATGAAAATGGGAGTGCACCCATGGATCTCCTTGTCAAACATACCATGAGCAATACATACGCGGTAGACTTGGTCTAGCGCTTTGAATTCCACAATTGGGACATGGGCAAGACCCTTGTCACGTATGGCTCCCCATCTCTTCGGCCACACGAAGATATATAACATGGGCGTGAGCATATCAAACATATACCATGCATACCACAAATACCCTCAAAATGTGGCTCCCACCATGATATGTCATGTCCCTCCATTGACATAACTTCACGTTGAAAATACGTAGGAACCCAAGGAAAGTTGCTATGCAACCCCAACACTCATGCGGCACACTCGAAAGTCGCATTAAAATATTCGGTTGCACGGTCCAAGAGTTATATATCACTTTATACCCTCTTGACCCTTTTCCCTTGCTACACCGGGCATGTGTGCGCACCAAAGGCGTTTGATGCTTCTTAAATTAAGTTGAGACCAAGGCAGTTCCAACCCAACCTTCCTTATTCTCTTTCCTCACACTCGCTCGTAGATATGGCTCTTCAAAGTGATCCCACGATTCGCTTTTGTTTCCCTTATATCTCCAAGTCAAATGGGTGGCAAGTATAAGGGAAACCTGATTCGGGCATAGGGAAAGGAGTATGACCAATCGAAGAAGTCCAAATCAAGTGCGGCGATGTCGAAGTCGAAAATCCGATTTCGACATCGCGAAAAATTCTGATAAAAATTTCGAGTGCTTATTTAGAGAAGTGCGGAAGCAACGAAGCCTTTGCTGATGAAATCTGACCCTTCAACGGAATATCCGCCAAAATATCTGGAAATAACAGTTAACCAATCGGTTAACGCAAAATCGCGAGCCAACTGACAGTCGCCGATACATTGACCATCAGAACGAAAGGCTGAAAAATTACGGAAACATTATGATAATAAAACCCTGTTGATTCCTGATATTCCGATATATAAATCTCCGCTGGCGGTGCCTCGGTTCTGAATATGGCCGCTCATAGCCGGAATGGCCAAACCTATCACACTATCACATCGGGTTAGATCAGGTGGATGGGAGAGTATGATATCAGCCAATGGCGGCTTGCCGGCACATAGATACACACCCCAAGTGACCCCAAGATGGCCACGGGGGTCCGAACCGGCTTCACCCCCCTTCTCAGAGCGTTGTATCCGCTCGGAAACAAAGAAAGAGAGGACGGGAGGACCCCAATGGGCTCCAACCCCCCCCCCCATGTCCCAAGGACACATGGAGGCCCCACACACGTCGTAGGCGTCCCCCATGCCCCAAGGGAGGGGTGAGGACACTGATAATCAGCGCCCTACGCCATATCCAGTCTCCTCTTGATCTACAACATGGACCAAGGGGATCAAAGATAGAAAAACGTCGTCGGTCGACCTAAATAAGTATACCACAATGCAATATATATGTGGAGATCGAGGGAAGGGGGTATATGGCCAATCAAGGCCGAAAAATCCCCGGATGAATGCCCTCACGTGTCTCCCCATTCACAGAAACAAACAAAATGCCAAGGGGGATCCATTACGGTGCTACAGCAGCAACCAAATGGACCAATACGTCCTTGACATCCAAAGAAATACCCTTTTTCTTTAGGTAGTCCATCCAGACCGTGGTGTACCTCGGCACAAAACTGCTCGGAGGTTCCCACGAGTCCCTGGATGCCGCGAATCCTTTCCAGCGGAGTTTATAAAGCCTACCCGCAGGCGTCCCCGGGTCCGGCTTGTCCGTCAGGATCTTCTCAGCGGTGAAGTCGTCGTCCTCACCCTCGTCGTCCGAGTCCACATCGCCGGCCGTGAATTCGAAGGTGACGGGACGTCCGCTGGGGTCTGGTGCTCGAGGACGAAGCTGGGTATGGTCGCGGTCCAGGATCTTGTTATCCCGCACACGAACCGCATACACTTCCTGCCCGACCTTTCGCACGATTACCCCCGGCACATACCAAGATGCCTGCCGATGCCTGGACAGGACATCCTTGTGGTGCCGCTCCACCCACACGGTGTCTTGGAGAGCATACTTCTGGACTTTTCCCTGCTTGAAGTACTTGGCCCGCTTGTCATGCTCGTCCTGAAGTGCCTTGCACACCTTGGCCGCCGTGTCGTCCGCTTCAGCCATCATGGCGTTCGCATCCCGGGCCACTTTGCCATGGTTCATCCACGGGAGAGTGCGTGACACTCGATCCCGTAAGAACAGGATGCGATGGGGCGACAGTCCAGTGGGCCCCGGAAGGTCGTGATACGCTTGGAGCACTCTCCACAGCGAGTTATACCAGTTCCGGCCCGGTTCGTCAACGTGCAGCTGGCGGAACTTCTCAAACATCTGACGCCCGGCCACCTCAGCACGGCCATTCGACCGGCTGTGGTATGCCACGGTCTTGGCATGCCGAATCCCCATATGCTTGCACATCGTTTTGAACCACGTCCCCACGAATTGACTGCCCCGATCGCTGCAGATGACAGCTGGTATATCGAAAATCGTCAGCCAATGCCTGATCATGGCATTAGCGACGGTCTTGGCCTGCAGCCCCACTCCATGCTTGTCCTTCTTGTCCTTCTTCTTGGACTTCTTGCCCGGGACTGCCACGATATACCCGCTGTGCCTGTCCACCGCCAGGATGACACAGTCGTATGTCTCTCCTTCCACGGTGACCTCCGGCATGGCGAACACATCCATGGCCACGGACCGCATAGGGGCTTCCGGTATAGCCGTATACACCGGGTTGCCCGCTGTGGAGTGGTTGGGGCTCTTCGTGGCCCGACACACGGCACAGTCGCTGCAGTACCTATCCAGGATGGCGTAGTACCCCGGAGGGAACTTGAAACGCCACTCCAGGTCCTGCTGCATCTTGTCTCGGCCTGGGTGCATGAGCTGGGCGTTGTGCCACTGGTCAATGAGCTCCTCCACTCGGTTCTCGGGCACCAGCAGCTTGTCCTTGAGGAACAACTTGTCGCCATCCTCGGTCAAGCCCTCGGGCCATTCGTCGTCCGACGGGGCGCTCACGGCATTCCAGTACTTGCTCCAGTGCTCGGATGCCGCATAGTCATCCGACCAGTCCTCTGTGAGCACCGACCTGACTAGCTCTACAGGGGCCACCATCCATTGCTCAAGGGTTTCCTCTCGAATAGCTTGGACGCGGGCACCCCGGAACTTGGCCAGGTCCGTACGGTTCGCCATCACCACAAAGCACTTGACCCCCTCTTGCTCCATGACCTTCTCCATCTCGATGATGCGCTTGGCCTCCTCGGTTTCCTCGGCATCCCCATGGCTGGATATGTCCATCCAAGCCTTGCCCGCGGGGTAGGCCCATCGACTGAGGCAATCCGCCACAGTATTGTCCTTCCCCGGGACGTATACGACGCTGAGGTCGAACTTGGCGAACGTCTCGTGCCACCGGGCCCTCCTTGCCGCCGGTCCCGAGGGGGTGTCGACGTGCTCCTTTTCCCAGCTCTGCAAGGACTGATGGTCTGTACAAACCACCACCGGTTGCAATCCGATGTGGCCAGACCACTTCCTGAGCGCACAAACAATGGCGTACGTCTCTTTCTCCCTCGCGGTCCATGTGCGGTGTTGGCCCTCGGCCAGGATCCGACTCCAAAACGCTACGGGTACGTGTGACCCGTCATCCCGGACTTGCTCGAGGACTGCCCCCACGGCATAGTCCGAGGCGTCCGTCCGTAGCACGAATCCCTTGTCCGGGTCCACCAGGAATAGCCTCAACTGCCCCAGGAGTCGCTCCTTCAGGCGGTTGAACGCATCCTCAGCCTCAGGGGTCCAGGCAAGCTTCTTCTTGCTCCCCTTCCGGCCATCGAACTTGCCCACTTGCAGCATCTTGTGCAGCGGCCCCGACAGTTCTGCATACATCTGGACATAGCCCGAATAGTAGTTGCAGAACCCCATGAAGGACCGGAGTTCGCTGATGGTCTGGGGCTTCTCCCAGTGGTGCAGGGACGCCAGCTTCCCAGGCATGGGACGGCGTTGCCCGTGACCAACCACGTGACCCGCGAACTCCACTTCCTTCACGAAGAGTGAGGCTTTGGTGGGCTTGCACACCATGTTGTGCTTGTCCAACTCGCTGAGCACTCGGCGCAGATCCTTCTCATGCGCGTCGATTAGCTCGTCCTCAGTCATGTTCTCCGTGCCGGACCCGATGATGATGTCATCCACGAAGGGATCGGCACAGTCCCGGACAGGACCGAGTAGGTCCTCCATCATGCGCTGGAAAGCGGCGTTGCCATTCTTGGCACCCATAGGCACCACTTTCCACTGCATGGGCCCCAGCGGCGTCGACATCGCTGTGCAGGGCCTGGAGTCCGGGTGTAGCGGCATCTGGTGGTAACCATGTTTCAGGTCCAACACCGTGAAAATCCGCTTCTTCTGTTGCTTTTGGAGGATGGAGTCGATCAGGGGAAGCGAGTACGAGTCGTGCTCGGTCTGCTCGTTCAAACCTCTGTAATCAACCACCAACCTCCACTCGCCCTTCTCCTTCTTGGGCACGATGAAGGCTGGACTGGCCCACTCACTGTCGGAGGGTTCGATCCATCCCCGCTCAATGAACTCGGCCAACAGCTTCTTCATGGCCTCGGCTCGATCGCCCTGAAGTTGGTACTCCCGATGACGATAGATCTTGGGGTTCGGCTTCAGCTTGATCTTCGCTGTGCCAAACTTCCCACGATCTGGAGGGTTCTTGTTGGCGACGCCACTGAATAGCCGCGGATAGGCCTTGATCAGCCTCTCCTTCAGCTCGGCGACCTTCGGGTTCTCCTGGGCTTCGTCAGCCGCTTGCTTCGGTATCGATACAACCGACCGCACTGCGGTATAGGCCTCTTCTGGGTCCGAGTCCGACTTCTCCTCGTCCGATATGCCGTCTTCATCGTCGTGGGGTGCACTTCCCACCGCCTCTTCTTGGCTGCCACACGGTCGTGCATCCCCATCCGCATGTAGTTGACGACGTCGTCGATCTCGGAGTGGGACAGGATGTCAATGCCATCCACTGGCTGATCCGTCCCCTCCTTGGGCTCAAACATGACCTTCATGGGCACCGCCTCCACCCTACGGATGAGTGCTTCATCACCCCGGGGCTGGGCTTGCGCCCCATCCACCAGGAAAGCCTTGGTACCCCACGCTTGACCCGGGGAGGGCATTGATACACCCTTGGCGTCGATGAACAACTCCTCCTCTGGCCCGAATGACATCTCGTTCAGGGTGATGGAGTCCAGCGTCGACTTGAGACCCTCCAGCGGACATGGGGTGGATCCTATGCCGGTTATGACCAGGATCCCCTTCGCCCTATCCGCGATGATCTTCTCCACCGTACGTCTGGTATTGTCCAGGGATCCATGCCAATACATGGGTCCCCACTCCTTCAAACCCCAATGCCTGTGCCAGGCTGAGTCTCCTCGATGCCAATGCCTCCTACACTTCCGCAGAAGTGGGGCATCCCGGGAAGCGAAGACGTCCGTCTCGGGGGCTTCAGCTCCCAGCGTCTGAATCATCCTGGTGTACACTTGTGGCGCCATTCCATAGGTAGGTAGGTAGGTGCACTCGGTCGTGGAGAGGCGCCCCATGGTTCCCCCTGGCGTCGCCCCTGTGACGAACAGGAAGAGGCTCCGCGCGTGAAGAGGGGAGGCGGCTTACATCCCGCTAGACCTGACTGTTGGCCCCCAACAAAGCGGCCCCGGGCTGCACCGGGAGGGCTGATCGCCGCCAGCGTGACATGCTTGTCTCGCCGGGAGGGTGGGCCCCCGTGCTTGTGCACGTCCCCTCCTTTGGGCGGAACCCTAGGGGTTCACCGGACTTCCTGGCGTATCCCGTTCCCAAGGCATGCATGCATGTTCTTGGTACTAGGGTTCCGAGGCGCTTGGGTGTCGCACGCTCCGCCTCGAGTCCCAAAGCAGCGCAGGCCTTAGGATGCAGCCTTACCCCCGGGCTCCGGATCTCGTTTGGCCGGGTCACCTGCATGGCACGGGCTGCCTCAGTGCCCGGGCTGTGGGCACTGGGTTTCCTACTGTTGGCTTGCGTTTGTGGTTGGGTCCGGGTTGCGGTTGGTCGTGGGTTTTGTTTACCCCTGCCCGTTGTGGCTGGGGTCTTGGGTGGGTGTGTTTGGGCTCGGTTTGTGGTGTTGTCCCTCTTTTGCCGGCTGTTTGTGGTGTTCGTGGTTGGGCTTTGGTGTGGGCCTGCTTTCGGGACCTGTGTGGTTTCCTGCGCGTTTCCCTTGCCCCCCGCCGTTTCCGGTTCCGGTGTGCGGTGTGGGCGCCCGGGTCTCGGCTGTGCCCCGCCCTTCTTGGCTGGGTTGTCGGGTTGTGTTTTTTGCGCTTTTTTGTTTTTTTTTTTTTTTTCCGGTTGCTGGGTGTCCTTGTCCCGGGCCTTGTGGTCTCTCCCCCGTCTCCTTTCTTTCCGGGGCTGCTGGCTTTTTTTTTTTTTTTTCGGTGTCCCTTTTTTCCGCTGGGCCGCTGTCGCTGGCTTGGTGTTGCCGGTCTTGGCTGGGTGGTCCCCCTGTGCCTGTTTGGGGGTCCTGTCTTCGGTGCCCTCTGGGTGGGGGGTTTGGCCCCCTTCTGTGTTGTTGGTGGGCGGTTTGGTGGCTGTGGGCTGTTTTCGCGCGCCCGCCCCCCCCCCCCCCCTTTTTTTTTTTTGGGGCCTGCCGGGCTGTTCCTCCCGTTGCCTTCCCTCGGCTGGCGGTTGCTCTGTGGCTGGTGTGTGGTGTGGTAGGTCCCTCGCCACTCCTGGCTGAGGTTCCTGTGTGCTACTCCCCGTCACTCCTGGCTGGGTTTCGCTGCCGGTGGTTGTGGGCGGTCCCCGCCACTCCTGGCTGGGGTTTGCCGGCGGCGGTGGTGTCTGGTGTGTGGCGGTGGTGTGTTGGTGGGGTTGTGGCTGGTGTGTGGTGTGGTTGGTCCCTCGCCACTCCTGGCGGAGGTTCCTGTGTGCTACTCCCCGCCACTCCTGGCTGGGTTTCGCTTCCGGTGGTGTGGGGCGGGCCCCACCATTCCTGGCTGGGGTCCGTTGGCGGCGTTGCTGTGTGGTGTGTGGTGTGTGGCGCTGGTGTGTTGGTGGGGTTGTGGCTGGTGTGTGGTGTGGTTGGTCCCTCGCCACTCCTGGCGGAGGTTCCTGTGTGCTACTCCCCGCCACTCCTGGCTGGGTTTCGCTGCCGGTGGTGGTGGGCGGTCCCCGCCACTCCTGGCTGGGGTCCGCTTGCGGCGGTGGTGTGTGGTGTGTGGTGTGTGGTGTGTGGCGGTGGTGTGTGGGTGGGGTTGTGGCTGGTGTGTGGTGTGGTTGGTCCCTCGCCACTCCTGGCGGAGGTTCCTGTGTGCTACTCCCCGCCACTCCTGGCTGGGTTTCGCTTCCGGTGGTGGTGGGCGGTCCCCGCCACTCCTGGCTGGGGTCCGTTGGCGGCGTTGCTGTGTGGTGTGTGGTGTGTGGCGGTGGTGTGTTGGTGGGGTTGTGGCTGGTGTGTGGTGTGGTTGGTCCCTCGCCACTCCTGGCGGAGGTTCCTGTGTGCTACTCCCCGCCACTCCTGGCTGGGTTTCGCTGCCGGTGGTGGTGGGCGGTCCCCGCCACTCCTGGCTGGGGTCCGTTGGCGGCGTTGCTGTGTGGTGTGTGGTGTGTGGCGCTGGTGTGTTGGTGGGGTTGTGGCTGGCGTGTGGTGTGGTTGGTCCCTCGCCACTCCTGGCGGAGGTTCCTGTGTGCTACTCCCCGCCACTCCTGGCTGGGTTTCGCTGCCGGTGGTGGTGGGCGGTCCCCGCCACTCCTGGCTGGGGTCCGCTTGCGGCGGTGGTGTGTGGTGTGTGGTGTGTGGTGTGTGGCGGTGGTGTGTTGGTGGGGTTGTGGCTGGTGTGTGGTGTGGTTGGTCCCTCGCCACTCCTGGCGGAGGTTCCTGTGTGCTACTCCCCGCCACTCCTGGCTGGGTTTCGCTGCCGGTGGTGGTGGGCGGTCCCCGCCACTCCTGGCTGGGGTCCGCTTGCGGCGGTGGTGTGTGGTGTGTGGTGTGTGGTGTGTGGCGGTGGTGTGTTGGTGGGGTTGTGGCTGGTGTGTGGTGTGGTTGGTCCCTCGCCACTCCTGGCGGAGGTTCCTGTGTGCTACTCCCCGCCACTCCTGGCTGGGTTTCGCTGCCGGTGGTGGTGGGCGGTCCCCGCCACTCCTCGCTGGGGTCCTTTGGCGGCGGTGGTGTGTGGTGTGTTGTTGGGGTCCCTCGCCACTCCTGGCGGAGGTTCCTGTGTGCTACTCCCCGCCACTCCTGGCTGGGTTTCGCTGCCGCTGGTGGTGGGCGGTCCCCGCCACTCCTGGCTGGGGTCCTTTGGCGGCGGTGGTGTGCGTGTTTTGCTTGGCCGGGTCGGGCGGGCCGGCCTCCCGGGCGCGTTGTGGTGCGCCTCACCTTTTCCTTTGGCCGCTTTGTCTTTCTGCTTGGCCCCCTCCGGGCTGGGGTTGCCCCCCTCTCCTTCGCTGCTGTTGCCGTTCCTCGTTGGCTGGGGTTTGTGGTGTGTGGGTTGGCTGTTGCTTGGCACCTGTTCGTGTGCCGTGGTTCTTTGCGTGTTGTGCGCGCTCTCCGGGTTTGTGGCACCCGGCGGCCGTCGCTGCTTGGCACCTGTCCGTGTGCCCTGGTTGTGGCCGGCGGCGTGCCTCTCTGGCGTGCCTCGTGGCCCCGCGTGGTGCGCCGCGCCTCGTCCGGTCCGGTCGCTCTCGGTGCTCCGGTCGGCTTTCCCGACGCCGTGGTGCCTTTCCCCACCCCGGGAGCTTGCGCCCCCGGCTTTACTGGGCGGCTGCGCGGGGCACGCGGAGGCCGGCCGAGAACCGGGCTCATTGTGCCTGCCGCTGGCCCCCGCCGAGGCAGGGGCGCTGGGCTCTCCGCGTCGTACCCGTTCGGGGCCCCGCGATGGGGTTGTCCTTGGCGGGTCCCTCCGGCGTCGGTCTTGGGCTGCGTGCGCTGCGGTGGTTGGCGTGTGTGGACCCGGTCACTGACGCGTCCGGTTTCCCGTACCGTCCGTCCTTCGACGGGGGACTCGGCCGGTGCACCGGGGCTGTTTCGTGTGGACGCCGACACCTCCCCTTGCGGGTCGGAGGACGCCACGCCCGGGTCCCGTGCGTGTTTGCGTGTGCTTGCTCTTCCTGGCCGGGTCGGGCGGGCCGGCCTCCCGGGCGCGTTCTGGTGCGCCTCACCTTTTCCTTTGGCCGCTTTGTCTTTCTGCTTTGCTTGGCCCCCTCCGGGCTGGGGTTGCCCCTCTCTTTTTCGCTGCTGTTGCCTTTCCCCGTTGGTTGTTTTTCTCGGCCTCCCGCTGCTTGGCTCGCGCCTCGTTTGTGTCCTCCGCTTGGCCGTTGGCTGCTCTTTGGTGGTTGCTCCCCCGCCCCGCCCCCCTTTGTGTCTCGGGTTTTCGTCGCTCCTGCTTGTGGCCTTGGTGTTTTTTTTTTTTTTTTTTCTTCTTTCTCCGTGCGCCCCCGTTGTCTCCGGCTTTCTCTGGTTTCCGGCCCCGGGTGCCCTGGGCCTCGGCGCTTGCGTTGTTTGTTTTGTTGGCCTTCCGCTTCTCGGCTCTCCGTGCGCCTGTCCCTCTTTCGTGCTTTCCCCTTGGCTGTTGGCTGCTCCCGCGTGGTTGCTGCCCCCCCCCCCCCCCCTTTGTGTCCCGCGGTTTTCGTTCCTGCCGCTCGGTGCTGTGTGCCGTGTTGTGCTGTGCGTCCCCCGGTGCGGTGCGGTGCTGCGCCGCGCTGCTGCGCGTTGTGTCGCCCGGTGTTGTGCTGGCGTGTGCTGTGTTGCGCTCGTTTGGTGCCGCTGCTTGTTGCGCCGTGCCCTCTGGCGCTGCCCGTCGCTCTGGGGCCCTGTGCTCTGCGGCGCTGTGTTTTGCGGTGTTCCCCCGCGCTGTGTGCTCCGTGTGTTTTGTCGTGGCGCGGTGGTGCGTGCTGTGCGTTCCCTGTGCTCTCCGTTCTGTGCGGTGCTGTGCTTCGCTGTGCTGGTGCGCTTGCGTTGTGCTGTTCGTGTGGTGCGTGCTGCTGCTGGCGCTTGGTGTTGTGGTGCGCTGCTGTGTGTTGTGCTGTTTCCTGTGGTGTGCCGTGGTGCGGTGCTGGGTCTGGTGGCCCGTGGTTGTCTGCTGGTGGCGTGTTTCGGTGTCGGTGTCCTTGTCTGGCCGCGTGGTCTGCTTCCCTGTGCTTGGTGTGGTTTGCTGTGGTGCCCTGCTGTCCTGTTTCGTGTTCTGTGGTGCTGTGCTGTCGCGTGGTGCTGTGGTGTTGTGCTCTGCTGTCGTGTTGCGGTGCTGTTGGGGCTTGCTTTGCCCTCCTGTGGGCTGTTGTGCTGTGCTGTGTTGTGCTGTTGGTTGGCTGTGCTGTTTTTGGCCCGGTGGTGGTGTCTGCGTGCTGTGGTGCTCTTTTCCTCGCGCTGTGTGTTCCCTGTCTCCTCCGCTCTGTGCGCTGCGGTGCCTTGTTGTGCTGGCTGTGGTGCCCTGCTTCCCTGTGTTGTGTGCTGTGCCGCTGTGCTGTCGTTCGGTGCTGTGCTGTCGTGCCCTGCTGTCCTTTTGCGGTGCTGTTTGTGTTTGCTTTGCCCTCCTGCGGCCTGTCGTGCGGCGCCTGTGTCGTCTGCGCTGTTGTTGGTGCCTCGTGCTGTGGCGTGTCCCTGTGCGTTGTGGTCTCTCCCTGGGCGTTCTGCGGTGTGGTGGTGCTGCTCTGGTGTGTCGTGGTGTCTTGCTGTGCTGTGCGTTGTCCTGTGGTGTCCTGCGCTCTGTGCCGTGTCCTGCGGTGCCGTGCTGTCCTGCAGTGCTGTGCTGGTTGGCTGTGCTGTGCGGTTGTCTGCGCTGCTGGTGTTTGTTTTGTCCTCTTTTCTTTTGCTAAAAACCCCTGCCGTTTTTCCGTGCCTTTGAAAACTCTTTTCTTTTTTTTTTTTTTTTTTTTTGAAAATAAAATAAAATTATACACGACCCAACACACTCGCGTGCAGCAAGACCATGTTCGCGGCTGTGCCTTACGTGTTACCCGTCGTTCTTGATGTTCTCGGCCTCGTTCTTGTGCGTGGCGTCGTGGAGCGTGTTGATGTCCATTGCGAAGGGTTAACCGCGTTCCCCCAGGGCCGCCGCCTGAGCTGCAGGGCAAGGGGAGTGATGGGCACGAGGGTGGGGAGGGAGGTGCATGAAGAATAAGAAGAAAAAGGCGGCAGGGTGCGACGTGAGGGGTCGTGGCGAGTTATGAAAAATCTTCGAGTTTTACGCGCTGCTCGCGACGCGTTTTTCTTTGCGCCTATAGCGAGTTAGACGACGGTAAGGACGGCGTTGGGGTCCCACGAGCGTTACGGTGCTTACGGCGTTAACTATTCACCTATTTCACGTCGAAACATTTTTTGTCGCGTTTTTACGCGTTTCGCAGCGCGCTTTTTGGCCTAAGCGTTTTTTATGCTAATTAGCTTTATTTTCAGCTATTCAGAAAATTTTTTCGTCGTGTTTTACTCGTCTTTTTATTTCGTTCTGGCGCCAGGCGCCAGCGCGCACAACGGCGCCATTCCATACTCCGTGAGCTGAACTCCACGGTCTCCTCTGGACTTGGCACCCACAGCTTGCACCGCTCGGACGATCCGATCCTCTTCCTCAGCATTCCATTGGGATGACCCGCACGCGTAATCCGTGGACAGCCATGTGAGGCATTCGTCGTCCTCCCGGACCAGCGTTGCGCGATGGGGAAGGGCTCCAATGGCGTTGGCCACCATGAAGTCATACCCCATGATCATATCCCAATCAGTAATGTCGGCCACGTAGAAGTTCCCGGATAGAGTGCTTCTCTTCGCCTGATCAAGGCGGTTCAATCGCTCATGTTCCCAGAATTCCATACTGATAGTGGCCTCATGGGTGCCACCACCCATGATCTCTCCATTGGCGACCTTCAGGCGGACCGGTCTCCGGCTGGGCTGCAGGAATTCCTCCTTGAACAACCCTCTCCGGACCAGACTCACCTGGGTACCCGTATCCACCAACACATCCACCACCTTCTCCTCTCGTCCGCACCGTACTCGCACTTTCAAGTGCAACTGCCGCTCGTCGCCATGAGGTGTATGGACGACTCTCACGGCATGCAACTCTAGCACGTCCGGGTGCATCAGGACTTCAAGGGTATGGTCACGGATGGTGTAGATCTTGGGTTGGTCCTGCCCGTCCACGGGGCTCTCCGTGGTCGCTCCTTCCTTCTTGCCATGTCCCGTTCCCACATGTACTTCCCTTGGCAGGGCGCTCCAGGGGTTGGGAGTGGCAAAACTCAGTGGTTTTGGCTCTTCCGGAGCCTTCTTCGGCACCCGATGTGCCTCTGATTCCTCAGGGATTCCACTGATTTTCGGAGGAGAGACCTCCGACGTCCCACTCCCGTGGGGGCTCCTCTAGACTTGACTTCCCGCAGCCCCTTCCGGCTGCGATCTGCCAGGACTTTGTCCTCCACTTTGCTGGGCTTTGAGTTCCGCCAACGTCCTCAACATGTCCTCAGCAACTTCCTCGATCGACCTCACTCGTCGGTCTTGACCAGGTCCACCACCATAGCCTCTTCCTCCGCCTTTTCCTTGGCCTTTGCCTTGGCCTTTTCCCCCGTCTCCGCCCTTCGCTTTCCAATCGGAAATCCGCTGCTCCTTGGGCTTCTTCTCGGGATGAGCGGCGAAGTAGGCCTTCTTGTCCGCCTCATACACCTTGCACTGACGGTGGTCGTGTGCATGGTTGTTTCCCTTGCCATAACAGACCCAGCACCCGTCGTGCTGAGACCTGTACTCCCGGAACGAGAGCGGTGGGTTCCCGATCCTCCTTGGCTCTTTGCCCTTCTTGGGTCCCATCTGGCTCCATCTGGACCGATCCTGTCCATGGTTCTTCACGTTATGCGCCACAAACGCGAGGAAATGGGCCTCCTCGTGATCCTCCCGGGACCAGTGGTCTTGGCCACTTCCACTACCATCCTCCGCGGAGTTGGCCGTATCCTCCTGGATCTCCCGATGATGGCGGTCTTCTCGGTGTCCTCGTTGTCCATGACCAAGCCGATCCTGCACGTGGGCCTCGTTCTTCGCATTGAGCTTCAACTCCACCGTGATGTACTTCACGATCTCGTCCAGGCTCATGCGAGCGAAGATGACTTGCATCTTCAGCGGCTCCCCGCGCCTCCACTCCACGTTGTTGAGGCGCAGCAACCTTTGCCCCATGGAGTCCCCGAATACCTCCACGTACACGGCTTTCTTCAGGCCCAACATCCGGTCGGGTTCGCCCAGGTTCCTCCTGAAGAACTCCATGATACCCGCATGGGTATCCTCCGCCGCCATAATCCTCACCGCCACCCGTCGCTTGGCGCGCTTCTTCTCCTCGTCCTCCACTCTCCTCTTCCGGCTGCCGGGGAGGACGTCCTTCAGCAAGTGGCGGATCTCACTGGCCTCGTTCCAGTCTTCCACCAACTTGAAGCATCTGCGGTACTTCCGCAGATACCGGTTCCACTCCCGGACCCGCAACTCACCGCGGTCCAGCGGCAGTGGAATGGACCACAGGTCCTCCAGCTTCTGGTTAGGAGCGTCCACCCGCTCCTCATCCTCCAGCCACTGGAGGCAGGCCTGCTCCGTGCGGATCAATCCTTCCCGGATCTGATCCCGCAGCTCCTCCTTGAGGTCCTGCGCCAGCCGGTGTGGGAATGTCCGGCATACCCACTTGTCCCGCGGCGCTCCCCGCATCTCGCCGACGACCTCCTCGGCGAAGTCCTCCCAGTCCAGGATGAAGTCATCCAGGTTGGACGGGTTACCGTCATAATAGGGGATTTTGATTCCCCTGAGGTTGTCGATCCTGATGGCGTCTCCGACGTCTCCAGCCACCACTCCACCGAGACGGATACCACCTGTGGCCGGGGGGTTTGAGTACACTCCCCGTACATCCCTCTCCTCCATGGAGTGCGGTCCAGTTGGGCCTGAACCCATGGGGTTTGGAATGCGGGAAGGACTTGCTCCATCGACCATCCATATTCCCGTATTGGGGTCCTTCGCCCACATGTTTCCGCTTGGATGGCCTCGGACATGTCCGTCGGCGCTTCCCATGGTTCGCCCCTGCATGGTCTGGTTCTGGATCTCGATCTTCTCTTCCGCATAGACTGCCATATTCGTCGTGAGCGGTACATCCTGGGCGGCGTGGGACATCTGCACTGTCAGGCTCCTCGGGTCCGTGGCTGCGTGCCCTTCCCGCCTGGACCCAGCCGGTGCCGTGTGTTCCCCGAGCATTGTTGACTCGCTGAACAGGGGAACATACGGCAGCGCACCCGGGTCAACACGCGGAGGCGCGTAGGGTGCCTCTGCAGGGCTGCCCATGGGTTTCTCCATGGCGCTCCTGAGGGTCTTAACCCGCTCCACCAGCTCCACCGCGGCCGGCTTTGCCGGGAGCTCCGGACCCGAGGCGAGGGGCTGTTGCTCCTCTAGCCTTCTCAGGCGTCCCGACATGTCCTCCACTAAGTGGAGGAGGCTGTCCACCACTTGCTGCTGCTTCTGCAGGGCCAGCTCCAGATTCTCCCGGTACCGGGCCTGATCCGCTCGCAGCTCCTCCATGTGGTTCTCCGCAGCCGACTGGTCGTCCAGGATCCCCGCGACGTCCTCCTCTAGAGCATCCTTGGCGTTGTCCAGGCGGTCAAGATGATTCACGATGGCGTCCATCCCCATCTTCGGGTACTTGCCCATGAGGAAGGACACGTGCTCGCAGTGGCACGCAGCGTGCTTTCCGCCGGATTCAGCACATCCCGCGGTTCCCGGCACCTCAGACTCGTCGCCCATGGGCGTATCGCCGATGGCGTCCGTCTCTGGTCCCGTGTGCCGGGGCACAGGTGCCGTCCGGGCCCTGACTGGCCTCTCCAAGCCCTCGGCGTCGTGCTGCAGGGCGGGCTCGGGGGCCGTATGCGCCCTGGCGATCAGCGCGGACATCTCCGGCTCCGAAGGTGGCTCGTGGGCTGTCCGATAGCCCTCGGAGTGCCCCTCGGATTCCCACAGCCTGACCGGGCTGGGGTCCGTGTCCATAGCCCCGGCGTCCCTTGCCGCGGACTTGGGTGACCCGCGCTTCCGGTAGCGCCGGGCCCGTCCTCCACTGCTGCCTGAATGGCAAGCCTCATCAGAGTCCTCCGCGGCGGAGCGGAGGTTGCATGCCTTTCGGCAGCGACGCTCACACATGGAGACCAGGTCCTCCATGTCACGTCCTCCTCTTCCCGAGTGTCGTTCTTCTCTTCGGGCTTCAAATTCCGGAGTTCGCCATGCTCTTGAACGTCTCGGTCCTTCTATGGCTCTAATCTCCGGCGTGGTCTCCGCCGAGTCCACAATACGCACCCGGGGCGTACTTGGGCAGGGCTCATGAGGGCCCAAGTCCCCGGGTCGGCGGTTGGTAGGGGCAGCAGGTAAGCCTCTGCTACCATAAAGAAGGTCCCTACCAGGACCGGCCCCCGCTGTGCCCCTTCCGCCAGTAACCCCTGCTGATTTACTCCGGATCAACGATTGCATTCCTCAATTTCCAGGGTCCAAATCCAAAAATATAGAAAAAAAAATCCTCCTTCAACCCTGAATGGCAACCAGATCCCACAAGTACAGCAATAACCCAATTCACAATCCAAATCAGGCTGCGGGCTTTCGTTCAGCACACCGGTACTCCCACGGTGGCGGGCATGTACAAGAATTGCACCAAGGAAGAAAGCCCTGATATTGGCATATGAACACAAATAAAGCAAAGTTGGGGAGAGATGGAAACTTGCACAATCACAGCCATAGACCCATCATTCCCTGGACTCAAGACCTTCCCTTGACTCACCAACATGATGCCCTGAACCCAGTCCAATAAGATGGTTAAATGCCATATATCAAAAGTCACTACATAAACCCCAAAAATGTGTTCACTCCCCAGCCTCTAAATCCTAGCCCAATAGGGAAGGTGGCGTGTCATGGCCTAGAGTGGCACTCAGGACCATGCCCTACCCTGACATAACCTTGGTTGGACTTGGAGTCGAATGGGCTTAGAGAAATGACCTATGAGTTTGAACTCATAACATGCCAAAAAACTGCCAATTCACACCATATTGGCCATATATCACATATATGCTCAAAATTGAAGTTACCACTTATCCGGAAGCTCCAAGCATGCATGGAATCGAAGTCTACTATTCATGGAGGATGGAGACCAAAGGCCAATGCCCACGTACATCCCCATTTCACCCTCGAAACCCCTTCGGATATGGGCGCCACGCACTGCCCAAGTCAGCCCATGATCTTGAGACCAAATCTTGTGATCCTTCGTGCGCCAAGCCAAATGGAGTACGCGATCCGGCATATGGTGGTGTTCAACTCCGAAGCATATGCCAGCATATGAACAACATACCATGGTTCGATTCTCCATAGGCTTCTTGCTGATTGCCGACCAGGTAGGTACACAAAATACAAAAATGAGCAAAAATTGAGGTCAAAAACATGAAAATATGACCAAATACAAAGTCGTCATGATAGTATATCTCTATGCTCACCCATGATATCCGCTCATGATTCAATACACAAATGATTGGAACCATTTGCGAACAATTCCCCCACTTGGATCCCCAATTGGGCGCATGGAGATACCTTCGCCACTAATATCTACATGCCCCATGAAAATGGGAGTGCACCCATGGATCTCCTTGTCAAACATACCATGAGCAATACATACGCGGTAGACTTGGTCTAGCGCTTTGAATTCCACAATTGGGACATGGGCAAGGCCCTTGTCACGTATGGCTCCCCATCTCTTCGGCCACACGAAGATATATAACATGGGCGTGAGCATATCAAACATATACCATGCATACCGCAAATACCCTCAAAATGTGGCTCCCACCATGATATGTCATGTCCCTCCATTGACATAACTTCACGTTGAAAATACGTAGGAACCCAAGGAAAGTTGCTATGCAACCCCAACACTCATGCGGCACACTCGAAAGTCGCATTAAAATATTCGGTTGCACGGTCCAAGAGTTATATATCACTTTATACCCTCTTGACCCTTTTCCCTTGCTACAGCGGGCATGTGTGCGCACCAAAGGCGTTTGATGCTTCCTAAATTAAGTTGAGACCAAGGCAGTTCCAACCCAACCTTCCTTATTCTCTTTCCTCACACTCGCTCGTAGATATGGCTCTTCAAAGTGATCCCACGATTCGCTTTTGTTTCCCTTATATCTCCAAGTCAAATGGGTGGCAAGTATAAGGGAAACCTGATTCGGGCATAGGGAAAGGAGTATGACCAATCGAAGAAGTCCAAATCAAGTGCGGCGATGTCGAAGTCGAAAATCCGATTTCGACATCGCGAAAAATTCTGATAAAAATTTCGAGTGCTTATTTAGAGAAGTGCGGAAGCAACGAAGCCTTTGCTGATGAAATCTGACCCTTCAACGGAATATCCGCCAAAATATCTGGAAATAACAGTTAACCAATCGGTTAACGCAAAATCGCGAGCCAACTGACAGTCGCCGATACATTGACCATCAGAACGAAAGGCTGAAAAATTACGGAAACATTATGATAATAAAACCCTGTTGATTCCTGATATTCCGATATATAAATCTCCGCTGGCGGTGCCTCGGTTCTGAATATGGCCGCTCATAGCCGGAATGGCCAAACCTATCACACTATCACATCGGGTTAGATCAGGTGGATGGGAGAGTATGATATCAGCCAATGGCGGCTTGCCGGCACATAGATACACACCCCAAGTGACCCCAAGATGGCCACGGGGGTCCGAACCGGCTTCAGTCCTGTCCAGGCATCGGCAGGCGTCTTGGTATGTGCCGGGGGTAATCGTGCGGAAGGTCGGGCAGGATGTGTATGCGGTTCGTGTGGGGGATAACAGGATCCTGGACCGCGACCATACTCAGCTTCGTCCCCGAGCACCAGACCCCAGCGGACGTCCCGTCACCTTCGAGTTCACGGCCGGCGATGTGGACTCGGACGACGAGGGTGAGGACGACGACTTCACCGCTGAGAAGATCCTGGCGGACAAGCCGGACCCGGGGACGCCTGGGGGTAGGCTTTATAAAGTCTGTTGGAAGGGATTCGCCGCATCCAGGGACTCGTGGGAGCCTCCGAGCAGTTTTGTGCCGAGGTACACCACGGTCTGGATGGACTACCTGAAGAAAAAGAATATTTCTTTGGGTGTCAAGGACGTGTTGGTCCATTTGGTGGCTGCAGTAGCACCGTAATGGATTCCCCTTGGCATTTTTGTTTGTTTTTGTGCTTGTGAGATGGGTGAGGGCGTTCATCCGGGGATTTTTGGGCCTTCATTGGCCGTATACCCCCTTCACTCGATCTCCACATATATATTTCACTGTGGTATACTTATTTAGGTCGACCGACGACGTTTTTCTATCTTTGATCCCCTTGGTCCATGTTGTAGATCAAGAGGAGACTGGATATGGCGTAGGGCACTGATTGTCAGTGTCCTCACCCCTCCCTTGGGGCATGGAGGACGCCTACGACGTGTTTGGGGCCTCCATGTGTCCTTGGGACATGGGGGGGGGGGGGGTTGGAGCCCATTGGGGTCCTCTCGTCCTCTCTTGAATGGTTTCCGAGCGGATACAACGCTCTAAGAAGGGGGGTGAAGCCGGTTCGGACCCCCGTGGCCATCTTGGGGTCACTTGGGGTGTGTATCTATGTGCCGGCAAGCCGCCATTGGCTGATATCATACTCTCCCATCCACCTGACCTAACCCGATGTGATAGTGTGATAGGTTTGGCCATTCCGGCTATGAGCGGCTATATTCAGTACCGAGGCGCCGCCAGCGGAGATTTATATATCAGAATATCAGGAATCAAAGGGGTTTTTTTATTATAATGTTTCCGTAACTTTTCAGCCTTCCGTTCTGATAGTCAATGTATCGGCGACTGTCAGTTGGCTCGCGATTTTGCGGTAACCGAATGGTGAACTGTTATTTACAGATATTTTGGCGGAAACCCCGATGAAGGGTCAGATTTCATCAGTAAAGGGTTCGTTGCTTCCGCATTTTTCATATTATACACTCGCCAATTTAATCCGATTTTTTCAGACCTTCAGAATCGGATTTTCGACTTCGACATCGCCGCACTTGATATGACGAATCTCGAGTGGTCCAATATTTTTCCCCGATCACTAATCAGCCTTCCTTTGGTTATGTCCTTCGTTTGGCTTGAAGATATAGGCAAAACAAAATTGATTCGTGAGGCCACTTTGAAAGGTCATATCTCCGGCTCACGGCGAGGTATAACAATTTTGAGAATTGGGTTGGAACCGCCTTGGTCTCAACTTAATTTAGGAAGCATCAAACGCCTTTGGTGTGTACACATGCCCGGTGTAGCAAGGGATAATGGTCAAGAGGGTATAAAGTGATATATAACTCTTGGACCGTGCAACCGAATATTTTAATGTGACTTTTGAGTGTACCGCATGAGTGTTGGGGTTGCATAGCAACTTTCCTTGGGTTCCCACGTATTTTTAACGTGAAGTTATGTCCATGGAGGGGCATGGCATACCATGGTGGGAGCCACTTTTGAGGGTATGTGTTATATGCATGGTATATGTCTTGATATGCTCACGCCCATGTTATATATCTTCATGTGGCCGAAGAGATGGGGAGCCACACGTGACAAGGGCTTTGCCCATGTCCCAATTGTGGAATTCAAAGCGCTAGACTAAGTCTACCGCGTATGTATTGCTCATGGTATGTTGGGCAAAGAGATCCACGAGTGCACTCCCATTTTCATGGGGCATGTAGATATGGGTGGCGAAGGTATCTCCATGCGCCCAATTGGGGATCCAAGTGGGGGAATTGTTTGTAAATGGTTCCAATCATTTGTGTATTGAATCATGAGCGGATATCATGGGTGAGCATAGAGATATACTATCATGACAACTTTATATTTGGACATATTTTCATGTTTTTCACCTCATTTTATACTCATTTTTGTGTTTTATGTGCTCAACTGGTCGGCTAACAGTAAAGTGCCTAAAGATCCGTGATCTATGGTATGTTGCTTATATGTTGGCATAGGCTTCGGTGTTGCACCTCACCATATGCCGGATCACGTGGTCACTTTGGCTTGGCACACGAGGCCTCACAAATTAGGTCTCAAACTCATGAGCTGACTTGTGAAGCATGCCATGTACATAACCGGAGAGATTTTGGAGCCAATGATGGGATATTCTTGGGCATGGACCTTTGGTCTATATCACCCTTGTATATTACTTTCCGGTTTGACACGTGCATGGAGCATTTGGATATTTGCCGTATGCATTTTTGAGTATATAATTGACTTTTGGGCATAATGGTGTGATTTGCTTGATTTTGCCATGTTGTGAGGTCATCATCCTGGGGCAGTTCTCCAAGCCCATTCGACTCCAAGTCCAACCAAGGTTATGTCAGGGTAGGGCATGGTCCTGAGTGCCACTCTAGGCCATGACACGCCACCTCCCCCATTGGGCTAGGATATATAGGCTTGGGGGTGAACACATTTTTAGGGTTTGTGTATTGACTTGTGACACATGGCATTCAACCATCTCATTTGATCTGGTTCAGGGCAATATGTTGGTAAGTCAAGGGAAGGTCTTGAGTCCAGGGAATGAGGGGTTTATGGCTGTGAATGTGTACGTTTACCTCTTTCCCCAACTTTGCTTTATTTGTGTTCATATTCCAATTTCAGGGCTTTCTTCCTTGGTGCAATTCTTGTACATGCCCGCCACCGTAAGACGACCGGTGTGCTGAACGGAAGCCCGCAGCGTGTATTGGATTGTGGATTGGGTTATTGCTGTACTTGTGGGATCTGGTTGCTGTTCAGGGTTGAAGGAGGATAGTATTTTCTATATTTTTGGATTTTGGACCCTGGATTTTGATAAATGCAATCGTTGATCAGGAGCAAGTCGGCAGGGGTAACAGGCGGAAGGGTCACAGCGGGGGCCGGTCCTGGTAGGGACCTGGTAGGTATGCAGACCATTGTGGATGCTTGTGGTAGGGATGCAGATTCGCAGCGAATTCAATTTGAATTCGCCGAATTCGCTGCGAATTCGTTCGCAGCGCGAATTCGCTGCGAATTCGGCCTGAAATTCTTAGTACTGCGAATTCGGGGCGAATTCGCGCTGCGAATTCGCAGGCGACGGCAAAATGATCACGCGTGCGCCGTCTTTACTCCAGATGAAAAACTAACTTTGAACTGTGCGATGCAATCTTTTTTTGGACGTGATACAATGAAAACTATAATGATTCTGCTTCGATTGAGCCGTTGATTTTCTTGTCTGGTGCCTGTGTACTCGTTTTCGAAAACAAAATTTACTTTTGCGTTTTGAACACACCGCTGTGTCCGCCTAGCTCCACCGAACACGGCGGTACCCTCCATTCTCCCCAGAAGTCCACCAGTTTGGAGGAAAACCCGTCCCGAACTTTTGATTTTCGACTTTTTTTTTCTATTTTTTGACAGTCAAAACGTGTTGCCCCTTGGCAACCACGCACTGTCGGGCGTGTGTGGAAGGAGAAGCAGCCGAGAGCAGCCCGACGCAGCCGCAGTGAGCCCCTGGGCACCCACAACGACGTGTGCACGAAGCTACTGACCTGCACGGAGCTGCACCCAGCCAGCGCACCTGCTCCAACCTCCCTATAAGCTATGTACATAGCCCCTTGTAGCCCTTGCGTATCCTTGACAGCGGTACCCTCCTTACCCTTCCCGGTGCCGTGTATGCTCTCTCTTAGATGACTTCAAGTCCAACGATTCAATTCAAGAATGCAATGAATGAAGGCCCAATAAGGGCAACAAGTGGTTCACATGTGATGGTTTGTGTGTGGATTGGTGATCTTGCATGCTTCGTTGCTGCTTCTTTTCCAAAACGCATTTGAAAGAATCAAGGAACTTTGGAATTCTTGGTTTTGATTTTCTTTTTGTTTGTCAAATCGTCAAATCGTTTGAGCAGGGTAAATGCAAGCAACAACGGACAACAAAAATTGCAAGGTTACGGAAGCTTTTGGGAAATCTTTTATGCGATATGGTACTGGGTAGTGGCATACCCATATGTAAACAGATGAATTGCAACCTAGAAGGTAGATTGTACGTGCCTATGGATTCAATCAAGCGAATCAAGGAGGATTTGAATTTGAAGTTGCGAATTCAAGTTCGGAGCGGTCCACGAATTCGTGCGAATTCGGGGCGAATTCGAATTCGAGCGAATTCGTGCGAATTCGAACCTGCAACCCTAGCTTGTGGCTGTCATGCCAGCAAGCAGAGCGACAGTAGGGATAGGGGCCTGATCTCCAGCTTACCCATACCCTATTGTGCTAACTCTTTTCTCTACGTGGATTTCATCCACGGCCTACCACGCTTTGGCGGCTATGATAGTTGCCTAGTGGCCACCTGTGGCCTATTTCGCTTCACCCCTGTGTTCCCTTGCAACAAGAAAATCACAGGTGAGCAGACTGTGAAACTGTTGGTCGAACAATGGTTCGAACCCTATGGGGCACCTAAGCAGGTGCACTCAGATGAGGATGTACGCATCTGCAGTGACACTGGGTGGTACAAACGAGTGCTAAATGCCCTCAACGTGGAGGTAACCACAGGTGTGCCCTATACCCACACGTCTAACCCTCTCTGTGAGAGACAGAACCGTGTGGTGGAGCAAAACTTAAGAATCCTGATGAAACAGGAGCGTACCAAGGACTGGGTACGCCTAGTGCCCTGGGCAGTGCTGACCATGAACTCACAGCGGAGCTCTTCTACGGGTTTCACCCCCCACGAACTGTTCCATGGAGGACGACCTGCTTGGTTCTTCAAAACCCCCTTTCCTGAGGACTTCAAGAGCCCTGTGGGAGATTGGCTGGAACACAACCAGTCTCTGGCTAACCAGGCTGGGACTAACCTGAGACACATTCGTGACCGTGAACAGAGCCGACGGAACCGCCTACGGCGACCTGCCAGCTTCAAGGTTGGTGACCTTGTTTTGGTACACCATTCACGCCTACCCTCCTGGCCACGTAACTGCCTACAGGACCCTTACTTTGGACCCTATCGTATCATCAGGATAGATGGATCCAGGATCCATGTCAGGTGCAGTCCACGTGTGGTGAACTGCTGTGTGCACCTAAACAGTTGAGGCACTATCACTCCCCTGACAACTTGTCTTGGGACGAGTGGCGCCTCAGCGACAGTGAGGTCGAGCGTATAGACCTAGAGAACGCTGCCAGTCCAGAGGAGGCAGACGATGGTTACTAGGTGGTTGCAGGTATTTCTCGCCACGAGTATAAACAGGGCTGGAAATTCCTAACCCTGTGGGATGGCTATGGGTTATTTGAGACGACCTGGGAACCTATGGCAGCCTTCATACAACCAGACGGGAGTATCAACCCCATCTTCCGCACCTGACTCTTTGAGAACAACGAGGGGCAGCTCCTAACCCGTGCTGAGACTATGTCCCAGCGTAGAAAGCGAAACTAATTTCCCTGTGTCAGTCTACTGACAGGTGCACTGAGCACTGCACTGACCCTGTCTGTGCCCTGCAGACCCATGCCTATGGTTTCCAGCGTGAGCCAGGTGGCCGCTAATCAGGATTGCAGCCACCCAGCGAGTGTATGCCCTGTTGACCATCTGTTGCATGGGGTCTGCCCTGATGTAATGACCTTGGGGAGCCAACGAAGAACGGTGGCTTACTACACCAGGGGGGAATGACAAGCAAGGTGTTATGAGGCAAGGTGTGTCTTCCCTCCTTGGGGACAAGCGAGCCCACAGTTAGGACCCCTGACTGGTCCGGACCCATGGGGTTCTACCCTTGCTTACAGGGTTTACCATACCCCTATGTGTGCCAGGTATGTCTGTGTGTGTCTCACTTCTCTCCCCGGCATGGCTCCCGGAGACCGGGCTTCGCTGACGTCGGACCGAAGGTCCTAATCAGGTACTATTACCACTCCTATGGCGCCCAATTTCTGTGCTGGCGCCTATCCTTGGGGGAAGACGGCAAAAGCCCTACCTACTAGAGGGGAGGGGTGGCCAAGTGTGCTAAGGGCATACAAAACGCCCATGTTTGCTACAGGCCAAAAGCTAACACACTCCCCTGTCCACGAGGAAAAGCACGCGGGACAGGAGACACCACTACACTACACTCACTAACGCCAGCACCGGCCTTCGAAGGCAGGGTGAGCACTCATCACCTGCACTCAACTCCTGCCAGGCCTGCTGACCCTAACCCCTACACACGCTACTTGGTGTTGCTGTCAATGATGTCTCGGGTCCTAATGACCCTCCTGTGAAGAAGACAAGAGAACACAGCGCTGCTAAGCAACTGTGGCCTAAAAGGGACGTCACAACACGTTTCCCTGCTAGGGCTTGGAGGGAAGGGGTGCTCTTGTTGCGTGCACAGCGCGGATGTCGATGGAGTCGAACTGCCCACGCCACTCCTGACTGAGGCGCAGTCAATTGATTGTGTGATCAGCGCCCCTGTTTTGCTGGGGCAGAAAAATGGGTAGCCGCCGAAGGCAGCTGCTGCGTGCACCAATCACCCTAAACCTCTCCCACCTGTACAACAGAGGCCAATGAAGGGGTGTTTGCAGCTGAGGAACCAAGCCACACTCCACGTATTATACGCTTCTCAGTGTGACCTATAATACACTGTCCTCAAACACGCCCTGTCAAGCAAGCAAGCGTTAAGAGACTCCTCAGGTTCTCTTAAAGAACGTACCAAGGAGTCCCTGGGTAACCTAAACAAGGTTTACCGTGCGCATTTCCCGTGGCCTACCCTTTAATTCATCGTGTGCACGCAGGGAAGGGAGGCGGAACCATAATCAGTGACTCAACCAGGAGGTGAGCTCCTCCTGGGCTAACCTACCTTACTCACCATGCATCGTGTGAATGCCGAAGTGAAGCCAACGCAAAGCAACCCTATTGCGAGTTTTAAACAAGCCTAAGCGTTTTAAGCAACCCTACTTTAACGCTACGGCTACACACGAGCAAACACTTTCCTTTCCTTACCTGTGAAGAGAAATCAAGGATGAATTGCAGTACAGGGAAAGCGTCACAGCGTGTGAATGCCTCAATTAGGCACATGCATCCCGAGCACAGCGCATATTCTAACCCTACGTGCGCGCTGCGCACTCCATTCGCATCACATACCTTTCATTCCTGTTTTGACCTGTGCAGAGCAAAGGAGATGAGCGCCCGAACCCCCAACAAACACAGCGTTGACAACCCGAACGTTTTGACGAAACAACCAACAAGAACGCAATGCATGCGTGTGAGATGACACTGGCATACCTGAGAGGTGGGTTGTCCACCTGCTCTGTGGTGTGGGTTGAATTTGAATACTTTCCTCTGAAGTTTGTAAGAATTTTGATGCAACAGTGCAAAAATTTCCATTAGAACTTTAAAAACTACGGCTCATACCTTCTTTTTCAAAAGCCGTTTACGCTTGCGCAACCTTGTTTTTGAAGTCCGCTTCCTGTGCGCTTGTCTGCGACTTTGAGTAATGTGTAAAAATGATGATTTCCCGCGTGATTTCGTCAATTTTTAGCGATTTGACTTGCTAAATCGCAACCCCTTCCGCTAAACTGCAGGAATCACTCCCTGTTGGTTACATTTTCTATTTTTTCCAGCTCCTCGAGATTTGTGTCCTCCATTTGGAGTATTGGTCCGCCCGGGCCCTTGGTCAGGACATTTACCAAAACGCTCTTTATACAGCGATCGCCGTCCGCATTAGAGCGTTTGACTGTACCCTAGTGGGCAAGCACATGTGCTCTACGGAGGGAGTCCTGGGTTCAAACCCCACTACCCCCAAATTTTTTGCCAAAGTTTTCGTCGCACGCCGGCAACTTTTGAGGAATGCCCCATCGAAGGGACATCTTTCACGGTACATTACACTGTTTTTCGATGGTACCTACAGTGTGACAGGCTTCTATGAACTGATGAGGATGTTTTTGGTAAGTTTAATGCATTTTCTGAGGTAATTTTGGGAATATTTGAGCCTTTTTCCTTTGTCCTACTAGCTTAGCTAACTAGTACTCCAGGGGGGAGTAAGAAAAAGTCACTGGCATGTCTTTCTTGGAGGGCTTGATCCAGGCCAAGCCCCCCTTAAAACCCTTTCGTTGATGCTAAGACTAACTTAAGTATTTTTACCACTCTTTTGAAGCTTTTGGTACACTTTCTCAAAGTTACTAGGGTTGTAACCCTAGCCCCCCATGAAGTTCACCCCTACCACTCAACTGAGCAGAGGTACCTTCCTTCATGGAGGATATACCGAAATAAAATAGGCATTTCATGCTTTAGGCCTTGGAGGTAAAGCCTAGTGGTCTCCCACCCCAAGACCCCTATACTCAATTGTTTCTACCACTTATTGTGGTCCTACTTTTTAACTGTTTCTGAATTCAGTTGCTTGGCCAAGTCATTTTCTGTGTTGGCCTGACATCTATGCCCCACATGCCTAACCAGCACCATTTCACCCAAAAGAGTGCACATGAAGTGCCTAATGCTATCTTGGAGGCCTGAGTCAGTCCAATTTTCATATAAAATCGTTTGTATTATCCTTTTGTAATTGAATCTTTGTGTATAAACCTGCTTTGTCTATCTGCAGCCCTTCTGTGTTACACTGGATTCCAAAACCAATCATCGATTCGATCCACATCCTGTTCTTGCTCTACTTGCTGCTTTGGTTTGGGTTTTCAACTTCAAAACCTGCAGGATTTCATCAAAATATCTAGGGCATAAATCAAGTACATCTTTCTCTGCTGGCTGAATGGGGCCTAGGGGAGGGGGAACATTGGGCTGCAGCCTTCTTCTTTTTGCAGCTGGTTTTGGTGCTGCTTCTGTGGGTGCATTTGTGGTGGCATTTTGAGTGATGCGGTGTCCCAGTTTTTTTTTTGGTTTTGGCTTGGCATTGTCTTGTGCTCGAATAGCAGCTTCGATGAAGATGTCAGAACTCACAAACCGTCCCAAGCGGAGGTTCCATTTCCGTTGGCCTAATTGATTTCTTTTGATTTCCATTGGACCCCAGCATCACTTTTGGTGCTACTGCTTCTCCTGATGGGGCTGCTATGCCCGCTGACAGGACTTGCTGGGCTGAGAGGACTGGCAGGGCTGTCCAGTATGGAGGGTGTAGAGGGTTCACTTTTTTTCAATCGGGCAGAGGCCAGGTGCTGCAAATCAGGCTGGATCAAAAGGGCTGATGCTACAGGATTGGAAACCACTCAGTATGTTTTGGGGTGTCACTGCTTCAGCAAAGGTTTCTGTCCACACCTCAGGGAATGAGGCAGGGCTTGCTGCCCTGCATTTGCACTCTCTCTGTCGTTGCCTTTCCAAACGCGTGATAGCTGTCGTTCGTCTACAGGCTGCAGGGGTAGAAGCTAAAACCGTGTAATTTGGCATCCCAAAAGTTTGAGGACCGCTTTTCGAAGTAATCAATCTTTGGTCTTAGGGTCAGCCTGATGGACCCATTTTTGCCTCATTTCATTAGTCAACTAAGTAGAGCATGCTTGAGGCCCTCCACTACCTTGACGAGTGTCGAGGCCGCCGTTGGCACGCCCAAATCCTCAACCGTATCGAAGACACAGGCTACGAGCAAGGTAAGCCGTTGAACTAGGACCCAAAGGGTACAGTGTTGCTGCGCTGATAGCCAGCCTAGGTGGCGGATGCAGGCCCTAAGGAGCTCAACAAAGATGGGGTATTCAGACCCTCCACAATCACCTTTTCCCTATGTCTCAGGCTGTGTAACGGATTCACGGGGAGGGTCGAACTAGTCCTCTGGACCTGGCCTCGGAAGGTCAACCAAGCTGGGGGACGACGAGCTCGCCCTATGGGCGACCTTCGGGCTGAACCTCTTGCACTTTGTTGGCGGGCTGTAATCAAAACTTACTTGAGCATCTACTTTCTTACCCTGATCTGTTGGATCTCCGTCACTTCAGCACCCGTATCTTCCATAGCACAGCACTGCACTGAAATCCGGAAACTCGTTGTAAGTCATCGTTCAGTTCTGATCACATGTTAAGACAGGCATCCTGTGACATGATACACAGAAATGGCACATGGATGCCTATTAATGAAATAATGATAAATCATTCATAATTAACTGTTAAAAACAGTAGTTTTCTTCAGATCAAAAATTTAAATCTACGTAGCATAATCGCGATGCGCGGCTGCCATCTGGCATTTTCCGTCCGCGAATTTCGCGGGCCAATCTGCAGCCCATATTATAATAAAAATGCATACTCTACAATAAATTTGGAAACAAAATAGATAAGAGTATCTTCTACATTTGTGGACCCATTACACTCCCCCACCAAGCTCAAAATAAGGTTCCAGAGCTGAGTTTGTTGCTGAAAAATATGAATAATGGGGGCAAATGGGTAAGATACACCCAAAGCCAATCTGAGCTATTTCAGCATAAACCTATACTGTACCTGTGACATGGTATTTACTACAACCATTATGTACAAAACAAAAACTTCTGCCAGAACCCCAGTGCCCTGAAACGGAAACCCACCAGGTGTCAGGGGCTTTTTGTTTTAATGTACAAAAACAAATCCCTGCTCAGGGGTTGGGGAAAAGCCTGCAGCAAAGGCTATAAAAACCCCATTCCCTTTTTGGGAGGTGTGTTAACCACTCCCACTAAAACCTGTATATAATGAAAAAAAATCCTGCACATCTTCCTGATCTTACTTGTAACTTGCAGTCATTTTTCATTATATAAAAACCAGCTCCAACAGCCCTAGTCAGTGCAAAAACCCAGCCAGAGTTTCGAAATTATTTTCAAAACCCAACTGCAATTTCTGCCTAGGGAGCCTGGCCCAGAGTACCCTGCCTAGGGGAGATCCCAAGAGGACAGAGACACACAGGCGCAAGGCACAGAGCATGGGCACAAAAATATCGCACAAACAGATTCTGTTGTGCCCACTGGGTTCGCACCATCCTGGTGCCGTGCACAGTACTTTACAGAGTGCAGGTGCAGTGCACAACGTGCAGTGCACAGTACTTGTGCAGCATTGAACAAACGAACAAAAAAGAAAAAAAAGAACACGTCAGATCAAAAATATCAATTCTTCACGACTCCTCCACATGTCATCCAGCATTAAATATTCAATTCTTCACGCCTCCTCCACATGTCATCCAATATTCAATTCTTCACCATACCATGCACGCTTACACATACCTCGCACTCACCAAGCAAAGTGCTCACACCCAGACACCAGAACCGAGGAACACCCTGCAAATTCAAATGCCAAACCCTTTCCCAAAATAAAAAATGTAAAGTACAACTCTGCCAGCAGAGCAGAGGTTCCCACTGACCCACCTGCTCTCTGCCCTTCCACTGGGCCTGACGTCTCACGCACTGGCGTACCTGCTGACCTGGAGGGGGGAGGGGGCGTACTTGGCGTCCCATACCCCGACCCCACTGATAAAAGTATTATGAAGGCTTGCCATGCCCCCCACTACATGTCCTCGGACCACCCAAAAATCTGCAGCAGGTAAAGAGTATAAAAAATATCCCCAGGGGTTGTAGAAGTTTTTTCAAGAAAAGGTTTTTTGGCTCTGGATCTCCCAAGGGGGCTGCTGCACTGAAGGGGGGGGTACCTTAAAGGCGAATTAGCCTCCCCTCAACCCATCTCCATCCCCCAACCCATCTCGTGCAGCCCCTTTTAGCAAAAAAAAGCAGAAAAAATCTGGAGAAAAATTACCTGGAAAGACCTGTGAGCGACAAAGAGGCACGTGCAAAGCCGTGCCACAAACAGAATACATACAGGCGCCCACACAGGGCCCAAACAAGGCCAACAGGCCCACAGCCCACGACGAAGGGCCCGCAAAGCAAAAACAGGGCACATCCAAGCCCACAGACAAAACAAAAACAAACCTGTACCTCCATACACTACCACAAACAACTTCACATAGTTTTTTATTCTCCTACGACGCGCGTTGTCATACCCAAGTTTCACATTCTACTCATTTAGTCGACATTCAGCCATATCTGCCAATATATAACAACAGCCACCACAATCCAGCAAACCAACCATGAAGTCAGCAGGCTAACCACAAGAACGCCCGCCTTACCAACAGGCAAACAAACGCCGCACCGCCAAGAAAGCGAACATGCCCATAACGCCGCACCGCCAAACCCACACAGAATCGTTTGCCCTCAGTCAAGCGCACAGTCGCCAAATCCACGTTCCACGTTCCCCTTGGCCTGCCTGCGCGCAACCGCAGCAGCAGACCGCTTACCCCGTTTGCCTTTCGTGCGCTTTACCGCTCCAGCACCGGCGGCCACCTTCAAGGCTCCGAAGGCCTCGTCCTCCTGACACAAAAGAACAACTCGTGCGTCTTCTTCGGCCACATCCACAAACTCACTCAAACGCCCATACAGAATTCCTCGCGCTGACAGCCATCTCCAGTCTTCACGTGCGATCGCCGCGTCCACGCGTTGGTCACTGAACGCCAGCGAGCGGCTCGAACCAAGTCGATCTTTGCCAGCAAGCACCTGCACCCGTGCTGCATTCTCCAGCGCCACAAAAGAATCCACCAAGTCCATCTCCGGCAGAGGATAACCAGTCGAATAACCCAAAGCCCGCAGCGCTTCCCACGTCAGAAACTCAATATCACGGTGAAAACCCAACTTCTCGTATCGACGCTTCAAGCAGACGAACATCCCTGTAAGCAAACCTTCGAACAAGCGCTGTTCAAGCACATAGAGACCCTTCCGGTGTTCACATTCAACAGCTTCGGTCGTCGCAAGCGTCGTGCAACCACTCTCTTCATACACCCAACAGCCATAGCAGACATTGTAGGCGCGCGGCAACGCGCTCAGACACACACTGGGGCACACCTTCAGTGAACGCAACAAGTCCTTGAACTCCGGCATCCAGCCCACTCCACGAGCGCGATTCGCCAGGCCCACTTGCAGCAGCTTTGCCTGCAGCCACGGAACCTCCGATGAGGGTTGGTCGTCCCCGCCTTCCTGTATAGAGCACACCGCAGATGTCAGGTCACCACCGCGCAACGCGCAAAGGAACGTGTCCTCCTTCATGCTCTTCAGAGAGGGCTAAGTCCACGCAGTCTCCTCCAAGTCACGGACAGTCGCACTCAGCCGCGCGTGTGCGCCTTGGAAGTGGTCATCATCAGAGTAGGCAATGTCTCTTGTACGTCGATATCTCGTGCAGCGCTCACGCAGTGACTCCTCACCAGCCACACTGCTCGCCACAGCAGCGCCGTAGAGTCGCTGCTGCCGGTGCCTGAAGCACTGAAGCCCAGACCCAACAGACAACAAAAGGCACTCGGATGACCTGTCTTGTAATCAAAACTTACTTGAGCATCTACTTTCTTACCCTGATCTGTTGGATCTCCGTGACTTCAGCACCCGTATCTTCCATAGCACAGCACTGCACTCAAATCCGGAAACTCGTTGTAAGTCATCGTTCAGTTCTGATCACATGTTAAGACAGGCATCCTGTGACATGATACACAGAAATGGCACATGGATGCCTATTAATGAAATAATGATAAATCATTGATAATTAACTATCAAAAGCAGTAGTTTTCTTCAGATCCAAAATTTAAATCTACGTAGCATAATCGCGATGCGCGGCTGCCATCTGGCATTTTCCGTCCGCGAATTTCGCGGGCCAATCTGCAGCCCATATTATAATAAAAATGCATACTCTACAATAAATTTGGAAACAAAATAGATAAGAGTATCTTCTACATTTGTGGACCCATTACACGGGCCAATCGCGGCTCCGACTCAGGCCACTCCAATGCCCGGAGCCACACCGACCTTGACGGCATCAGTCCCGCACCCCTCCGCTAATGCACCGACCGCCAACGGCAAGCAAGCCGTGCGCATTTGTAAACGCACGGTACCACCCACCACTCAGGCAAACCCGCCTCCCGCCTGAAACACCGGGCGTTTAGTCGGGAGCATCCCCGTCGGCCCGCCCTCGCGATTGCGTCCGTGGAATTTCGATGTGGGTCCCGCAGATCGGACGCGGACGCCGCGGTGGAAGGCTGATCGCAGTCCACCGGGGCTATCGTGACCTTCTCCGCCTCCTTCATCGGACCCGGAACAGTAAATGGAGTCAACAGTAACAAAGCCATGTCCCTCTTGGGGTCCGGGGGGTGCTGCGCAATAGTGGAAGCAGAGGAGGAGGCGGGGGGCGGAACAGCTTGCGACTGCTAACTTCCCGGAGGAACCCTCCCCCCCCCCGCCAACGGTCTTGGACCTAACGGGGTGGTCCAACAAGTCTTCAGGCCAGACAGAGGCGTAGAACGCGGCCGGAGGCAGTGGTTTGGCCTCCGCAAAGTACATACTGGGAACCCGAACCTCCAAGTGTGTAAGCACCTTTGTCGCCCTACTTGCCCCGGTTTCTCGAGGCAATCCAAGAGGCCCCACGACAGCAGCGTCTTGGAACGGTGTCGCATAGCGCAGGGCCGTGCCGACACTCCGCCATCACCTTCACCAGAGAAAGAACTGCATTTGGGGGTGACGACCGTAACACGCAGCGCTGCCATCCTTGCGCACAGAATGCCACCAGCAGTGTCCCCTAGGCGTCAAACCAAGGACCTCCATGAATTTCGGTTTTTGCTAAGCACCGCCCCCAAGGAAAAGATGGTCACTCGCTCGTAGATCGTTGGCCTCTGCCCATCGAAGCAAGGCCTCTTGGAAACCATTCCGCCCATGGTGAGAGCGGCCAAGACTGCCACCCTTCCTCACCACCTGTGGACTTCCGGATTCCGATGCACGGAGGCAATGACACATTGCCCATACGGAGACCACACACTGTAATGATCTTGGAGATCTTCTATTTTGAGTGCTATTTTCCCCGTGATCTCCTTAGTGATTTCGAAATCCAAATGTGAATCCGGCAACGGCGCAGCACGTGATTGATCTCATAAATCACTACATAGTTTCATCCCAGTGTTCTGCACAGTACACAAAATGAATTTGATTCAATCTTTTAATAATTGAATTGCATTGCACTGTGCTTTACATATGCACGCACGCGCGTTTACTAAATGATCGCGATCTGCGCGCACGTGCTGAGTTCCATTACACTCCCCTCACAAGCCATGTGCAGGGTGCTGAGGCACCAGCACGGGGCTGACAAGAGATATGATGGACCTCAGCACTGCACAAAATAGACACTCAGAAAGTCTGCTGACAAAAAAATAGCCAAAAAGGGACAACAACTCAATGCACACCTACAACACTAACCAGCCTACAAGTGTGAAACAACACCTGCAGCAGTGGCTAAGCAAGTGCTGCACTAAGCTATTGACCAAAGAACTCAAACACTTGTGCACACGCATCCAGCCAGACGTTAAAGCTAACTATGCACTGCACGCACTCAAACCTACAGAAAACAAAACCGACATGGTACCTACTAACAACACACACGCCAAAAAAATACAGACAAACAGTCCTTGCTTTAAAAAAAAAATCAGCCCGCTGCACCAAGGGCTGTAAAAACCCCACTGCAAAGGGTGTTTTACAAAAAAAAAATTCCCGAATCCCTGGTAGGCTGGCATATAGGAAACCACCAAGCAGTGTGCTGTAAAAACTAGAAGCAGTGCTGAAGCAACCCACTTAATATATACAAACTTCACTTGAATAATATAGATTACTTCTTCATTCATTTGGTTAAGGGTACTTCATTGGAATGGGCACTGCAGAGCACAGAAAAAGAAATGATGTCAACACAAAAGGAGGAACATAACAAGCAGCGAAGTCGACGTGCACACCTGAAAGGTGCAGTCCTCACTTCACTCCTTGCAGCTTCGCTCTGCGTGTGCTCCCATTTTGCTTGGCTCCCCTGCTACTCACCACCAGCCCGCACAGAGCAAGAGAGGGAAAAACATACAAAATGCAACGTCCAAGCAGTGCCATCAGTGCACTCCTATCTCAGCCTCACGCTCACACGCTGTGTACCACACTCACTGCGAATAACTCGCAGCCAAAAACCCTAGCGGAGCCTCACGCTCACGCTGCGCTTCACGCGCGTGCTAACACCCTAGCGCTGCCCACGCAAGCCTAAACTGCACTGCCAGACAGCCCTGCACACTAACAGGAAACAACACAACAGAGACTGTAGGACGCTACCAACACACGCACGCGAGGACGCTACACACCAGCATGCACATTGCAGAGCATCACGCTCACACATAAACACAAGAATAGCAGAAAAGAAACTTACGAACATCCGTTTTGGGCGACGACCTCATGTTCCTCGTCCCCTTTTCCTGCATTGGGGCTCCTGCTCCTGCTTGCACTTTGAAGTCTTCTATTCGTTGTGGCGTTGTGAACTTTCCTGCTCCTGTTGATCTCCAAATGAAACACCGCGCTTCCCACTCGACTTCGGCACATGGCGTGAAGAAGCAAGTGCAA
Organism: Eutreptiella sp. 'Long Island Sound 2002'; assembly: GCA_964036045.1. Lineage (NCBI taxonomy): Eukaryota > Euglenozoa > Euglenophyceae > Eutreptiales > Eutreptiaceae > Eutreptiella > Eutreptiella sp. 'Long Island Sound 2002'. The sequence goes on from OZ038378.1 coordinate 5,509,624, forward strand.
AAATGAGACGTAAACGGTTATCTTGCACAGCACGGTTCATCGCCGCAACACTCTGCTCTGCAGAGTCAATCTGCAGTGTTTGCAGTGCCGTTCCCTGCATCTCATCGACAGCGTTCATGCACTTCTGAGCAAGTTCCGAGTCACACAACAAATCTAGGTGCCGTGCAGCAAACACAACCAGCGCAGCATTTTTTTCACAAGAAATGAAGTCCCAGTTTGACCAGCGTTGCAAGCACCACAGTTTAGACAGTCCCGCAGACTGCGGCACAAGCAACGTAGCAATACGGCGAATGGTCTTCTGCAGCTCCTCGGGATGTTTTTCATACCACTCCAGAAATGACTCCGACATCACCAAAGAGAGTTTCACGGAAATCGAACACTGGGATTGTAATGATCTTGGAGATCTTCTATTTTGAGTGCTATTTTCGCCGTGATCTCCTTAGTAATTTCGAAATCCAAATGCGAATCCGGCAACGGCGCAGCACGTGATTGATCTCATAAATCACTACATAGTTTCATCCCAGTGTTTTGCACGGTACACAAATTGAATTTGATTCAATAGTTTAATAATTGAATTGCATTGCACTGTGCTTTACATATGCAGGCACGCGCGTTTACTAAATGATCGCGATCTGCGCGCACGTGCTGAGTTCCATTACAACACTTTGCCAACCCTGAGCCAAAGAATCCAACAGAGAATTGCCACACAAGGCATAGGCAGCGCACCAAGTTTGAGCTGCGCTCTTTCCACGAGAACGCACAAACCCCCAAGGGACAAACAGGGTTGGGAGCCCACATTAGACGCACCTGCATCAGGACCGCAGGGCTCGTCTTCGTTCCCCAACATGCACCAGTGGAAAAGAGCACTCATACCCCTCCACGTATTCGATCTAGTTCCCACCACGGGCTCTGGTGGTTGCGTGGGGCAGGGCACCGGGTGTCCCGCCCCACACTGCCGGTGTTCAGCACCAATCGGGACACTAGAAGTGCGAGTGTTTGGCTGGCATCGCTGCCCCCTTTTGAACACATCTCCTGCAATTGGCAAAGGGCTCGGCCTCCACGGGGATCCATTCCCCTGCTCCGGTTTGCCAACTGAGAACCCTACCTACCTCCGTGAATTGCACGTTGTTCCAATAAAAGTCACTACCCAGGGCACCTCTGGCTTCCTCCGGCGACCCATACGGTGAACGTCCTTTACGCTCCTGGCCTGCCCTGGCCGTATACCGCGTCATGTACGCTGTGTGTGATTAGTAGAGCACTTCCCCGATGCGGTATGCCAACACATGATCACGGAGGGGGGGGGACCCTGTGGTCATTGGCCCCCGCATGATTCAGCGGACGCTGCAGCGGCCCTCTTGCCTTGTCAAAGAGCTACTTCAGGGCGCCAATGCAAAGGTGCATCCACTCTGTGACCCTGTCTTCCTAGACAAACTCCTCCAGGGAACCGGAAGTAAGCTCCGGGATGTCCTCCTTTTGCTTGAGGCTGGTACGCTGCAGCTCCATGCGCAGCCTTTCCATCTCTTGGGCCTGTGCCTTCATGGCTGCAGCTATGCTCTGAATGTCCGATGCTGCCCCATTATCTACGTATCCCATCCTAATTGGTGCTCACACGCAGTACACGGAGCAAAAAACAAAAAACGGACAGAAAACTGCTTGAAAAAGAGAAAGCAAACAATTCTTTGAGTACAAACAACGGTTCGGTGAGGTGGGGGCAAAAACAAGCATGGGTAAAGAATGCTCAAAAAAAGATGCACACCCCCCCAATGGGGTGGCGTGGGATGAGCACTTCTGTAGTTGAAGCAGTTTTCAGCCATTTTTTCTAGGTCGGACAATTTGGAAACCTCGGTGACCCACCCCGTGCTGCCCACTCTGAGAGATGTGACTTGACTTGACTTCTTTTTTAAGGCATGGCGGTCCCCCGCCCAAAAAGGAGATGGCCCATTGGCCTCCACAAAGTGGCGCTAAGGCGCCGTTGATCCCGGGGTAAGGAAGGAGTATATACCGAAAAAAATAGCCATTCAAAAAGTGTGCTTCACTTGACTTCTTGTCCACCACTGAGGTAGCCTTATGACATCACCCTTTGTGTTTAGCGGCCACTCGAGGGTGGGGGGTTCCAACTCCGCCATAGGTTTCCCCAGGTGAAAAGCCCCTTCCGCCAGCGACCACATGGGTTCCCCCGGGGTTCAACGGACGCCTAGTTACCCCCCCCCTTTACTTGGCCGTGTGGTGTGAGGGGTGTGAGTACAGATTGTGTGACAATGTGCCTTCTAGGATACGAAAAGACGTTTTTCGCAATCTATAGCCTTGCCGAAGGCCGGTCAAAACCAGTGCCAAAAACACGAAATCACTGTGTCCACCAATAATAGCTTACATGAGTGAATGGGCCAATGCACAGCCCGCTCATGCAATTTTTCACCTTGGACAGCTCAAAACTCAACATTTTCGAAACTTATTTTTTTGATACTGTGAACAACCAAAAAATCAAAACCTGAAAGAAGACAATGAGCCAAATCTACAAAAAAATACAGGACCCAAAACAATCCTGTAAATGGATTGCTCACCGTAATTGCCCGGGGTTTCTCCCGCTTTCACAGCTTCGCCAGTTCACAGACACTTTTACTGGTGCACAATTGCACACACATGGATAGCTTTTCTAGCAGAGAATACCTGGATACCTCTCTTAGGGGGCATTTTCGCACAGCGCGCGCACAGCGCCAGTTATTACGGTGTTTACCCCGGTAACAGCCCTGAAAACCTGCCACCTCTAGAAGCATGCATGAGCAATTCAAAAGTCCGAATTTTCAAACGTGTCGTGTTCTGAGAATTATCGAATGTCCAAAACAATGCAATGTAGACAATAAAATTGTCTTGCGGGTGTTCAAGAACACCTGAAAATATATTAAGGGCTACTCGGGAACATCAATATCGCAAATATGCTCATCCATGCAACCTCTACACAAGTAAAGGTCACACGTGGAGCATTCCGATGTGTCCCTTTTGCCACAAACTTGGCAAAAGAAAGTATCCTCCTCTTCCTCATCAACCTCAGAGGCCTCTTCCTCTGTCCAAATGGAAAAAGGAATGTGCTCCCATGGGCCATAAGGTTGATACCTTTTCTGCCTTCGCAACATGAACTGTGAAAAGTGCAAAAGTATGCGTGTGTTGGCATGCAAGTCTTGATGGGACCCAGCCAAATGTCACGCACTACTCTCCAAGACCAAAGGTGGGCAAACAAGTGTTCCACCCGTGCCCTATCATACCCATGCACATCATTATATGTTTTCTGCCGCATGGTCAAAGTCTTTCGACCAATGAAAAAGACATGTGAATGCAATCGCGCCTTGTATGCTCCATCATGCGCACCAACCTCAAACTCCATGAAACAACCCTAGGTCCGTTGCGGCCCATACTTGTCCCATATCTTAACATCGGCACTAGTGCCAGGTAGGACAGGGCATATCCATACAATGTTACCCAAGTTGTCCACGGCCACCGTAATCTTCCACACACAACCCGCATACTCGGTCGGGGTTGAATAGCATATCGGAAAGAGCGCCACCAATAGAACTGATTGGCATGGCATCCGTGAAATGGGTTACAAGATACGGGAAATGAGGGTTATGATTGAACCTATTCAAACGGTCCGACCAATGCACCTCATCAACCGCCAACTTCGGGTACCGCCGGACCTTACATACAACTCGCATCCCATTGGAGCGAGTGTAGAACACCCTATCTCCAACATTAAAGTCCATGGTGAATGTAATAGAGGGTCTGAGAAATGAGAGCAAAAGATGATGCCCCGCAGCAAACACCCTGAGAATGTATCACCATATACCGGCCTCAGGGTGCCCGTTTGCAAGGGTACATACATGCAACAAGGGGGAGGGTTGATGCTACAAGGACACACAAGGGCAATAGTACCCTGCGGCAATCCTACACCCAAAAAACTGCCTACCGGTGGTGGAGAATGGCCTACTTTTCGCACAGCGCGCGCACAGCGCACGGTACGCCCCCTTAAGCGTTCAGAGGTCAACAAGCCACACACATTCCACATTTTGTTTCAGAGGTCAACAAGCCACACACATTCCACATTTTGTTTCAGAAAAGCAAAAACAGACACACCATCCAACTTGCATCACTGGTCCACCCAACATAAACAATGACACAAAAATTATGACTACCAATTCAATTGGAAATGCAAGGGTACACTAATTGACATTGGCATCAAAGCTGACACAACTGAAGAACAGCAGTTGGGCATGGCAACAGAAATGTCAGAAAAAACAGGGATCATTCACGTGTGTATGTTCAGAGAGGAACCTATCAGAGCCTAGTGCTATACAAAAGGGAAAAAATAGGAACAGGAGAAACTGGTGCAAAGTCATGATAACGATTTTGCCCTGGATGCACCACGGAACAGATTCCTTCAAATGCCCACAAACCCAGATGCAAGCGGGTTGACATATGCGGACATACAAAACTTGAAAATGGGAACATGCAGAAAGAAGCTTAGCTCTTGAATTCGCAGTGTCTGTGCCAACTCCCTGCATGGTGGGGGGCAAGACAAACCAGGGTAGGGTTCGGCAGTCTACAACAAAGACCTGGATTTCGGAAGCGCTGGATTTCGGAAGCTATGGACTTCCCCAGTCTTTCAATAACTTCAACCTGGTATCCTTATACCTCAGGTCAGTGCATACTGCACTGCAGCTTCGTACACAGGCGCTTGCAGTTGCGTTTTTCGTGTCTCGGGATTCGCAATCAGTCACGCACGTGGAACTGCAAAATTGCGTTTTTTTGCAGGCGTGAGGACCAGTCTACTGGTGAAAGACAAATTGGAACAATCCAGCGCCACCAAACGGCGGTCCAGAGAATTTGTCTTTTGGAACCAAAGCAAAGTGCAAAGTGCCCGAGACTTTCGAAAATCCTAGCAAGCAGCTTGTTGATGCAGCAAACCACCGAAATTCAGGATGACGGCTGCCGTCATATCTGCTCTCTTCTTCCGCTGATTGACTTTCTGTCAATGATACTGTGTATATAAAATCTCAGCCACGGAATCTTCTTCACGTGCAGCGCTGCGCCACAGGTCGCTGCCTTCCATTGGGCTGTAATACTGCTCCCACAATTCAAATGGGAGAGCTTGCATCCACGGCTGTTTACTACCCTTTACTGTGTTATGCGCTGTGTTCCATCAAAGCAACAAGGAACACACTCCGCTTGCAACGTCTCCTCAGGGGCTGTATCTGTGTATTTGCTTTTGCTTTTGCATAGGATCGTCGATGAGTCAATCTCCCTTCAAAGGGATTGGATTGTTTTGTTGTGTAACAGTGCTACTGGACAACATTGTGTGACCTAAATCCTATCATCAACACCTGTGAAGTGTATATGTTTATGATGGAAAGCAAACCGACCATGAGAGGTTCTGGGCAAACTGCATACCGTTAAACTATGCATCATCAAATGGTGGCGTCAAATGGGACAGCACCAGCAGCGAACGTGGTTGATGCATGGTGAGACTTATGGGGCGGGCGCCGCTTGGTTTCTCGAAGCAAAGTACCGAATCGTTGAACATCCCCTTTTCAACGATTCGAAACAGAGGGCAGGGGGAGGACAGGCAGGGGAAGGGGTGGGGGGCTAAGAAAATGGGGACAGAACAGAGGGGCAACAACAACAGAATGAACCATTCTGTGACGGGTGGCTACGGTGTCAGTTGACTGGGGTTTCAAACGTGAACGTTTGCAAAGCGGGATAAATTGCCACCTCATTGGATGTTGTGCCGAGGTCCATTTGTTGTTGAGTCTGCTCACTTGTGCCCTTTGCGTTGTCCCTGTTGGACCCACGAACTTCTTGTGGATTGCCGTTCCATTCCTTTCGGTTTGACGACAAAGGGAGAGTGTCCCCCGGCCGTCACTTTCACAGGGCATAGGGCCCCATACGCACGCATCAGTACTCCAAACATTGCCTCATCTTTTGCCGCCTGGCTGCTCTTTCTCACAGCTGCAGGCAACCGACAGCACAGAAACACTTCAATGTGACTGATGCCTGACAGAGAAATCGAGGTGAGTTCTCGTCCAGATGACTGGGTTACAAACTGACTCATTGCAAATGCTTGCTGTCGATACCCCACGCTGACTGCAAAATTCACAAATGAACACTGTTTGGGAGTACTGCACCGCAACAGTACCGTGTGACACAGAAATTGATTGCTGTGCGTAGTGCACGTTGACCATTGCATCTGCACGCTGCGTTGTAGATGGAGGGCCGCCTGTTGCACAGCTGCCGAGGATCATACTTGACCAAAGGAAGGCGTGATCCACTGCAACTGCACGCTGGAACTGGATGGACACGGCAACATGATGTGCAGGCCCACTACTGCGTGAGATTGGGCACGCCGGGAAGCGAGCGCCGTTCCCACTTAGGGGGCTAATTCAGGTGAGCTAAGCAAGGGTGTAGGTGGAACCTGTAGTAGACTAACGCAGCCACCTACCAAGAGCTACTGGATTGCAACCACTCAAAGGGGGCGTTGTCGCACGGTGCGCGCACGGTGCGCGCACGGTGCGTGCACGGTGCGCGCACGGTTCAATGTTTTTGGGATGGTTGCCCAACTTGTACCCCGTTGAATGGCCCCCATAGAAACACACCCAGGGTCCTGATTTCTGCACCTTGCAGTCCATACTGGCATACCAGGATTCTTCAATTTTTAGTCTGATGCTTGTCACAGGTTCCAGGGTCCTATTTTCTGCACCCTGCAGCCCCTATTGGCGTACCGGGAATTTTTTTTTTTTGAATCTGATGCTTGTCACAGGTTCCAGGCTCCCAATTTCTGCACCTTGCACGCACCTCCGTAACAAACCATGTACAGGCGACAACACAAGCGACAACACTGGTTGGGTTACGGGAATTTCAATTTCATCCGCCACAGCATTCTGGCTCATGATCATCAATTCTAGGGGCTTCAGCTTCCACTTCAGGTAATTGGGGCTCCAGCAAAGCATCCATCGGCGCCTCATGGTGCATAGGTTGGGGGGAATCGGGGCTCTCAGCAGTCACAATTGCAAACTCCAACCGCTCCTCGGGTGCATGCTCGTACAAGACCTCTTCACCACCCAATTCGTACCAAATAGAGACGCGACTCCCACCTCTTGGAGAAGGGTCAACGACAGTGGCCGACACCCTATCCCCGTTGGAGCGGTGGTAGTACACAGGCAGTCCGGCGACAAGCTAGGGCAGCTCAGATTCAGGCATTGTGGATCTGGTGGACACAGAATACGCAAAAGGATGCACGGTGCGCGCACGGTGCGCGCACGGTGCGCGCACGGTTCAGGCAACACCCCCAAAGGCACACGGCCGCACGCAGGTCAACACATGCACACATGCACCTCCTGGAATGCAAATGCAGCAATGTTCGGCAGTTCCATTCCGCTGCATGTGACACACAGCTCTCACACTGGCACACGGGGGGGTGGGGGTTGGCATGTCGCCTTGTGGGGGGTTGGCATGTCGCCTTGGTGTGTTGCTCTCGGCTGACGGGAGGGGGGGGGGGGGGGGCTGCGTGGGAAGCGGTCAAAGCCGCTGAGACCAGAATCAAACAGATCCTCCAAACATGACTCAAACTGCGACTGAGGGGGGGTTGTACACGAGGGCGCTCGCAGAACGCAAGCGCCAAATGCAGCAGGCCCTTCTTTCGCCCAGGGCCTTGGAGCATCCGGAAGCATCCGGGGCCGCACCATGGCACCGCCCCCGCCGCGCACGGGAGGAGCGCATGCTCACGCACGTCACACACCCACAGCCTCGTATGAGACCGCACTGTGTGCGCGCAGGTATTCCGTCTGCGTAGTGCACAAGACAGACCGCGGGCAGCCGTGGCATGCCCACGTGCCGGTAGATGCAAAAACGAGAGGTGCTACGCTGAAACCGACCAGACATGCACATAGTATAATGACGGGGGTATGGATCCCCCGACTCCAGGGTTGCACCGCCCCTGATGCACCCCCATGCGATGGTGCCATAATGCTGCACAATGGCTCCAGAGCAAGATATATACAAACTACTGCAAGGAGCCGTTCTCATATACTGCCTGGCAAGGTTGACTTCAAAGGTGGTGTGGAGGGGTGGAGGGGGGCTGGGGGGTGGGGGGCTGGGGGGCCTCAAAGGGTCAGGTGTGGACCCTCCACTGTGCTTCAGTGCGCCTACCGTCACACAGTATTCACCGCATTCTCAGTTCGTTCCAACTCCGCGTATCGCACTCTTCGGTGTTTGCGTCCCTCTCCTCCCTGGCTGGGGTCTGGGCAAAGGGGTGCGGGGGGTGGGGGGTTGGCACGAGGCCATAGTTTGGCTGGTTGCCCTAAATCCGTTGCCCTCCAGACACAGCACAGTAAAAGTTGAACATCCATCTGACGGGCGGGAGCGCGCGGCCGGAAAATTGAACTGTAAACTGTGAACAAGAGGGGCAGTGGAGCCAAACTGGGGTTTCTGGGGAAACCTGGGTTTTGGTAAAATGTACCGGACGTCCCTGTCTTTGTCTTTTGCTTTGTCTCCGCGCCAAAGCAGTTTTGGGGCGGGATGGCCCTAAAGCACGGAGGCAGGCATCCGCAGTAACTTATCCCTCGAGACCCATTGTTGGACTCAAAAACTCCGCACCAGCAGTTACTGGCGCCCCACCGCTGGCGGCGGTGCGGCTTCACCAACTGGGCCGGGTTCAGACAGCCTGCCATTTCAGTTTTTGAGGGTTGTGTCGGGTGGGAGGAGAGAGCGGCATACAGGCGCAGCCTCAAGGGGCATATCAGCAAAAAGGCTGAGTTGGCGGCAGGAGAACTGGGGATGTTGGCTATAAATCACGTCAACCCCGCGTTCGGTCCTGCTCCCAAGTACAGCGATACTGCAAGGACTGTTCAGAATGCAGCGAAGAGGCCAACTTTTGGTATATGGGGGGGAATGTTGGGTGGGTTCACCAACCGCTGGGAAAGCCTTTGACGTCAACCTCTTGCACACCCCATTCCCCAAACAGGTTCCCAAACTCGATGGGATGGCTAAGCCCGTGCATAGTCATCTTCTTGATACTAACTTCCCCATGGGCGAGAGTGCTGAAGAAGACCTCAGAACCACGTGTTCGATGGGGCGAGACCGGGTTGCTTATATCTTGACGAGAGCGGTAGGTGCAGATACAGGCTCTCTTGCAGCAGAATCCTCCAACTCTATGGTCGCGGCATGGACCAACGGAAAAGATCACGCAATAGGAGAGGGGGCAGGAGCTGGACACGGGTGACTGGGGATGAGGGTTGTGGCAGCAGATTCTCAGGACAATCAGGGAAGGGGCCCTGCTCCCAGCGCCCACGGCCGAAGGACCGGGAGGAACATTTTGGAAGCAACCTCTGAGGAAAGGATGTTTTCGGCCCCAGAGCCGAAGGGAAATTCTCGGGACGTGACCCCAGAGAAATGCTCCCGACTCGAATATGATTCAGAGACCAGAAGCGGAACAGGGGGCGGGGGGGGGGGGGGGGGCGGGTCCGGGGAGGACACCACTTCCTCCCAGCCCCTCGGGCCGTCAAACCCTCCCATGAGAACCGCCACTTGCACAAACCCCCCTCGAATGGACTTGCAACAACAAAATGCGTCAAAGGCAAACTTATGTACACAGCAGAAAGCATTGAAAACACAGGGCATGCATCTTCGCCGGGCTTTCGACGAAAATCCAATCCGAAAGCTTTCTTACTCTTGTCATATTGTTACCCCAGAACTGTCTGTAAGAGCACCCAGATCTGGTACCGGAGGCCCAGCAGTGCAGCTGGCACACTGTATGACGTACGCACTAGTGAGTTTTGCCCGATGCAGAGACACACCACACCACACCACATTGACTCACCTACCCAATGACTCACCAACCATCACGACGTGCGGGGCGAAAATCACTTCAGATTCGGGGGGAACAAAGTGGAAACCCTTTTCACGCACACGCCGCGTGGCACACAGAAATGCTACTGAAATCGACACTCACTGAAACAGTCCCTCCATCCGAAGTCTACCCCATTTCTTCTTCCTCAAAGATTGAGAAGCAAATCATACCAAGGTTCAAAGAGACCATCCGCCAGGGCATGGGGCAAGGGTGGCCTGGGCCCTGAGCGTCTGGTTTGTATGTACATTGTGACTGTGGAGGCACACCAACACAACATGCATTTTCCGCTATGCCTACTCATGTGCCATCGAGACAGGTATCTACGAAGGAACAGCCAATCTACTACTGAACAGCAGCTGCAAGATGCATGGGGGCATCTTTGAGGGCTGGTCGTCTCAAGAACACCGACATCTTTGGGTAGTTGTCAGGAGACTAGAGCACTTGACGAGCCACTCTCCCCAATGGAAACCCATGGGAATGAAGAACTACAACTGAAGACCACATTTAAGTAGAGAAACGCAGTGAAAAGGCCACCAGGCGGTCTGGGACCGGCGTCTAATACACTTGGGGCATGGGAAGGTACGCACATACGAGATAGTCAGGCCTTTTGCGGGGAATGGGGGCCGGCCGGGCAACAGTGTCAGCTGAGCAATGATGGGGGACAGGGAGTGGGGAGCGGATGGCAATAATCCACCGCCAGACACTTGCACGGCGTTTGTGTTGGGGCTGGGGGGGTGGGGTGGGGGCGCATGGGTTGGCACAACACGACGGAAACCATCAGGCTTGCCAAATCCGCCATTGGCCCAGGATGAAATGCTTGTACACTCAGCACCCTTGAGCGCCACGCAGGAGCGGGGGGGCGCGCGCGAGCGTGACTTAAATGGGTGTGCACGTGTGCGAGCTAACAACACCAGTCCTTCAAACGAACATCACTGCTGCACCAGGCTGTAGTGGCCAAGATTGAGCTGCTGGGGTCTTCTCCCATTTTCTTTCTGTCTCAAACACAACTCCGGACGCTATCTTGGAAACCGAAATCCTTGGAGCAAAGCAGAAGGGGTCGGGCCAGAGCAGCAGTTGAAGCAGAGGCTGTCCCAGTAGCAGACGGATGGTTCATTGAATTCTCCCCAGGCGAGGAGGCTTAATCCACAGCAGCCCAAAATCAAGAGCTCTCCTTCCGTCCTTGGAACAAAGAATAAACACCCTGTCCCACATCATGCACTTTCCTCCTGAAGAGGCGGCCCTGGGCGACAAACGGGCTCAAAAATCCCGGCAGTCCTCTCTCCAAATATCTGGTGCTGGCCGCCACTCACTTGTTGGGATGGGAGCGAGCGGGGGCGGGGGGCATAGAAATGCAGGATTCAAGACGTGTAGGTTTCCAATACAACCGGACTGCAATGCTGTTCCAAATGCAGCGATGCGCTCAATCTCAAGGGGACGTCGCACATCAGAGCGTGGAACTTAGGGAGGCCCTTAGCACTTAGAAAAAGGTTGCCAGAGGCTGGGCCGTAGCATATTATGGTGATGCTCAAAAAATGAATTGGTCTGGGGTGCGTTATCCTATTGAATGCATTACTGCTCACAATTCCGACACATCAAATGACTGACAACAGTGAAAGGGGGGTGGGAGGGACACTGGACAGTGACCAGGGCACAATTTACGTGATCTTCAGAACAAGCCATGCAGCAAGACAGTGCACAATGATCAACTGCATCAGGGAGCATCAAATCTTGAGCAGTAATGTGGATGTTAGTTTGTGGCCGTGAAAGATAGAGGATGGGTGCAGAGATAACTTTTAGGCAGTAGAAAATTTGGTTGCGGCAAGCGGCGCAGGCTCAGCTGGACTGCGGGGCGCACGACCCCCATTATAAAATTAACGGAAACAACATCGACTTGACTTGCATGATGCTCGCTTGCCAGCCCCAAGCTAGAAGCATTGCACAGTTACGATTGTCACTATATGATTGCCAATATTATATGAGACACAAGGAGGGTGCATTTTTTCACAAATCTGTGTGATATATATGTATATAATACAGAGACATACAGCAAGACACCATGGGGCCGCAGGTTGTACTGGTGGATGCATCTCACAGTATCCAGGGGGACCCGGAAACTGGTTTGGAAAATTTATACAACCCAATAACCATGACGCCAGAGGTGCTACAATTACATCCCTTCACAGAATTGGGGGAATCAACTAAAATACATCAAAGGTGATGCAGATTCCCTCTTTTTCTCATCTCCCAAAGCCCAGAATCCCCGAGAAGCCGAACAGGCACGATGAACGTACCCGGGATCCTTTTTCACTCCCCAAAGCACTCTGCCTGATGGTCACTAACGTCTGTTGCTGTTCAAAAAATCATAAACGAGAAAGACGAGAAAAATTTTTGGGCAAAGGGACCCCCGAAAACAACTGATAGCTAATCGCACACCACGATTCTGAAAATGCATTTATCGCCTTGCACATCTCAGGATTGAACCCTGAAACAATACGGCAGCCAAATTGGCCTCCTTTTTGCAACCACCAGAAACTGGGGCTGTGCCATATATGATCTTCTGTACTGTGAATCCAGTACATGCATTCTTTGTTGTACCTGTCGGTGCAGGTTTTTGCATCATGCAAGATTGTGTCACACACATGCAGCCACGGAGGAGGAGGAGGAGATGCGGTCCCCCGGTAGGGCGCCCCCGCGGCACATCCCCATGGTGCCCGCCGGCCCCCACGGTCTGCCGCGCGACCGGGAGGGGGGTTTCATCCCAACCCGTCCGGCTAAGCATCATGGAGCCACGGAAAAAAAAAGATTCGTGGGAACCGACATGATGTGTGGCCACTGCTGGCTGGGTGCGCGGGCGAAAACCTGGCCTCTTTACAATGCAAACCCCAAAACCAATCTGGAAAATTTGTGAACGAAAACAGACAAAAAATTGCATGCAAAAGCTCCATTCACCGTTTGAACAAACAACGTCGATTCAGTTTTGAACAGGTGCGCAGCCGACGAGGGCAGGAAGGTCAATGACTGCCTGATCTGATTACTTGTTTTTCTGATTGGAGGGAGAAACGGGGCCGGAAAACTTATAAATCCAATCATCTGGTCTACTTGGCAAGTGGGATGCACGACGACAAGAAACGGGGCCCGAAAACTTATAAATCCAATCACTGGGCAAGAATGCACAACAATGAGAACTGAATACGACTTGTTCCTGGGAGTGCAAGCGTGGACAGAGAGCCGAGTTCTAAACACTGCTGCTTTTAAATCATTTTGGTCAAAAACTTTAGGAACTGGGGCTGTAATATATGATTTTCTCCGCTTTCTTTTTTGCGTCTGTGTGTGTAGCAAAAGTGTCAGTGCCTCTTCGGGCCCGAGAATGCTCTATCGCGTGAAGCACACACATCCGCACTGCAGAGTGGACGGTTGTGCCGCAATCTCTGGGTGCAGCAGTGCATGTTGTATCTTGAGTTTCTATTTGCAGTGTTCGGAACTGGGCATGCTGGTATGTGGGGATGGTTTTGGTACGTTTTTGGTGTTCATCTGTTTAGCAGCAGAGAAATGTCTCGTACATAACATGTTTGGAAGAAATATGCATTTCTGAAATTGAATGGGGTCGGCACACCACAGGCTGCTACTTTCATAAACTCGCAACACAGCCCGCCAATGGGTTGCATATCTGAAGCTGCTTTAAACAGTGCATGGCTGCTCTGATGTTAATATATAAAATGAATCTGGGCGGTAAGACTACTCGGCGACCATGAAATTGAAATTTGCTCCATGGCAACCGAGGGTTTTGCAGGCTTACAGGCCGCCCTTCAAGTGACCGCTTGCGCAAATGACTGCCATGCAAGTCTGCCCTGCTCTTACTCACAGAGAGAAGGGCAGCAGCATGGCTGCACTCGGCACGTTGTCCAACAACAGCGGGCTTGCAATTGGACTTGGCTGTCCATGGTCTGAACCCCCGCAGGAGCTCAAAATGGGGCTGCCGTCACCAACCTGAAGAAGACATAAGGTCCGATCAAAAAGGGTTATTCCCACTTGCTATTATGATCAATACGCGGGTGCCTGCGACGTGGCCTTAGCAGCGATTAAACCCACTCCCACTTTCTGTTGAGATCAACGACTGGTGGACTGGTGCAGTGTTGGGCAAGATGATGAAATGCGATCAAAAACGGGGATGTCAGCAAGTTAGGAAACTCCTTCTTTATTCTTCGTCATTCATGACCAGGATTTTCCGTGGATATCAGCTCAGTTGGACAGATGAATACCAGGCATACCCACGCAAGTAATGACGCAGACGGTCTACCGAGGTAGCTTGTGCAGTCAACTTTTGATTGCGCAGGTAGCTTGTGCAGTCAACTTTTGGTTTTCGCCCTAGTATGCCTCGCCAGTGCTTCCAAAAACAAAACCCTCGTCGGGATGTGGGATGTGCTGGTAGCCTGTGTGTGCGCGCGCGCAAGCGCGCGCGTGTGTGAGCACACCCTACTGGCATCGTGGCACATGTTACCATTCGCTTGTACGCTTTATGCTCTATGAACTGAGAACCTGTCCACTGCAAAAAAGCCCCACCTCTGTGAAATGCTTTAGCGCACGAACTGTGTCCTGGCAAATCGTGCGGTTGTCGAAAGAAATGACCGTTTACGTTCTCTGCAAACGGTGCCTGGATGCAGAATTTGGAGTTTCGTGGACTGGTTCAATCTGACGGCCGAACCCCTTCTGCATGCACCACACCCAAACACACATCCATCAACAGGCAATCGAACACCTAATCCACCCACAACCGTCGGCATAAATCACACTGGAACAGGAGACAATCAAACGCCCGGCCCAAAACCGCCGTCCTGTGTGTCGCCGTCTTCTCCGCCTATCCCAAACCAATCACTGAAAACTGAATGTTTGATGGGAGGACCTTGCCCATCATTGCACGGAAAGGCGCAAACAATCCTTCCGTGTCCAAATGCGTTGTGGAAGCAGTCGAAGGTGCCCAGCTGTCGTTGTCGCTTAGGGAATTCAAAGAATTCTGAGGCAAAAACAAAAACATCCTACTACGTACTGCAGTGCAAACCCATGACATCAGAAGTACGCCACTAAGCATTGATCGCTGAATGTAACTGCAGGATTACGGAATTCGCGGCCGTCAACTCCGGATCACGCTTTCCTCCCTGCAACAATGACAACCTGAGAAACACGGGCACCGCCCTTTGGGGGCATTGTAGCATTCGCCCACATGTCAAAAGCGTTGACGGCAGCAGAGGAATCCACGGGGTCCGGTGAAGATGTGTCCTGAACACACAATATGACGCAGGCTGCAGGAGGAGGCTCACAGTGGATCCATTCAGGAGTGCCCCAACATATTGCAAATGAACGCCAATTCAAGGAGCTCCTCCCCTGTCGCTCTGCAACCATACCCCATGAACATACTGAAGCACTGCTGCAATCTGCCTTGTTATCGTCTGTGGAAGCTTCATCAGTGATAGTATGGATTTCGTCTTCAATCGCAGCATCCGCAAACATTCTAAGCCAAAGCAAAGCGTGTGTGTCCGAAAGCATGACACAGTCTCATTTCCAGCGCGTGTTGCATGAGAAAGCACCCAGGACGACTGTCATGCACGCATCTGCTGCCCAAGGTCCTTGGAGTATCGGCAACTCCTCTGCATACATAAAAAATGCCAGTCTAACACCACAGCAGCGCAATGTTTCGAGAGACCTGGGCACAGGCAATTGAAAATCGTGTCCAAGGCTTCCAAGAATCGTGTCCGCCGGTGGAGCGCTGCTGGGTGGAACAGAACGGAAGATTCTCTTCAAATCCTCAGTATCCAACTGATGCTTCTGTGCAGCAGGAGCTGTCCAACCGTTCTCATGCCCCTTGACTTTGGGTGCATTCTTGGCCTGGAGCTTGGCGGAGGCTTGTTCAGTAGGTCCACGCGTATCGCGAGCGTTGCGGCCCGCCTTCCCTTTCTGTTGATCCTTGAGAGCAGTAAAATAAACGTGAACCGCCACGAATGGAATAAGAATCGCTCGTCGGAGGCTGGCTGCTGGGGAGGCCACGAAGTCGAATGATCAGTGTGCCTCTCGCGTTGCTCAGTGCTGTCAGTTTGCTGAACTTTTTTTCTGAAGGCACAAGCCACAGAAGGAACTTTGGAACAAGGGCCGGAAGCCAACCGGGCTCAGCCGACCTCCTGGCAGGAACCTGTCAGGAAATAGTGGCGAAGTCTCAAGCAGACGCAATTACCTTCACAAAGCCCTTGTCGACGCCTCGAGGGGCTGCTTCAGTGGATCGCCCTTGTTGCCGCTTGTTGGTCGCCTGAGAAAAAAGAAACTCGTGTCAGGCGCCCACGGCCGGACGGCGGGGCTTCACGAAACTCGATGTGACTCGTGTGAAACCTACCCAACGAGTGCACGGCAAATTACAGGTGCGAACGCCGGCCCTCACTCGGACGGTGCAAGTTTCTTTTGTCTTTTGTCTTTTGTTTTTTAAGTGGAGTGGTCGGGTGAAGCTATGGTACCCGGCGCCTTGGGTTGGCAACACCAATGTGCCACACTCTGCTGAGCGTAAGGGGGAGCTTGCTTGTGTTTCGCGATTCCTGACATATGTTATGGCCTCGTCCCGCATGGGTGACCATGGGAGGACCCATAAAGGGCAGGCGAATGAGATATGTGCCCGTGGGGTGCGGATTTTTTGCCGCTGCATGCGACCCCCAAAGTCGTGATGTTAGCGGGTTGGGCTTTGTCACGGTGGCATCACGAACGGGCTCCCAACCTCTCGCTATACTCTTGGTTGAAAGTAGAGTGCACATAGTGCCGTAAACTAAATTACACAGACCAAAACACAAACTCTGACACCTGTGATGGGTTTTGGGCATCGTTTGCACGTGGTGCATCTTGGTTGCCACGGACGGTACGCTTCTTCTCATGCCTGGACCACAAAAATCCGAAAGAATACAAGGGAAAGAAGCAAGCTGCGACGCAACAGGAAGCAACCAACTAACTACCAACCAATCCACCGAAACAACCTTACACGTTTCAACCCAAGCCGGATCGACGAATCGCAGACGAGAACAAACAACGTGTGCATACTCCTTGCTCCTTTCCAAGCGTTGCTCTTTCGCCTGAGTGTTCTCGGCAAACTTGACCTCCAGTGGCCTGTCATAATTGTTCAACACAAGGCCATTCAGTGCGTTCACTGCTGATTTGGAATCCTCCAAGTTCAAAAAGCGAATGAGGCCAGCGCACTTGCTTTGTCCTGCATAGCACGGCAGAACTCGTGGAATTTCGTTGTTTAGCTGCTGATGCAGTCGTGCGCAACTGGGGCTTTGCTAACTGCGCTCCGAGACAGGTGGGAAACTTCCAACAACATACCTGTTTTACGGTCCTCAAGCACAATCAACGAAGTGATGGCACCGTGCGGAGAAAACAGAGCATAAAGCTCGGCTTCACCAAAAAACTTTGGAAGATTGCACACGTAAATGTTGTTCGACGGTTGGTTCTGCACACCCTTGTCCTTGTCGCGGTGCGCAAATCGGACGTTGATACAGTTGTTGCCAATGTATGTGCGATTCATGGCTTTCAGAGCGTTCATCGCCATCTCTGTGATGAAGCATAAAGTCGTGCAAGATCATCGTCGCGGCACCAATCAACGAACGTAACACGATGAGACACCAAAAGTCGCCCAGTTTGTATGTGTCAGACGAGCCCGATGCCGGGTACGTCACCCGAACGATCACGTGACGCGGCCTGTTAGATTCCGTTCCCTGACAATGATAGGCTTCGTTTTCCCTCCTCTTGTTCGAAGGTGACAGGTGTTATGCATTACCCCGTTTGTCCAACGGACAGAAGAACACACCAGTTTCGGGCCATACCTGGAGTCGTGTATTGCACAAATCCAACGCCGCGAGGACCTGAAGGGCCTTCGTTCAAAACCTTGCAGCTGACAATCATGCCAAACTTTTCAAATTCCATGCGGAGCCAGTCATCGGTGACCCATTCCGGCAACCTGGCAACGTACAGGTTGGTGTTTGGCATCTTGCTGTGGGAACCGTTCTTCTCAAGAACACCGTCCATCCCGATTTGAAAAAGAGAGGTAATCTAGACACAGTAGTAGGTGAAGCAACACGATGTACTGTGGAGATTGTGGTGGATGCTCAGATTTCGGCTGACGGACAAAAGGAGAAGTCGCACTTCGCGTGCGGCGCAAAATGGAATGCGCGCGAACGTTCCAAGGCTCTGTGCTTAGCATCGCCCTCCTGCTCTCTTCCTCGCACGCTAGGCTCCCGAGGAGTGCCAGGGGTGAGGTTGTCCCTTACCATTCATACAATGTCCCTCAAAAGAGGACCATCTCCAACAAGGCACACTGGGAAGATCAATTGAGCGTCGAAAACCCCATACTGAGTCGGTATACATGAACTCAAAACATCTGCTGGAGCGGCTGGTGGATGGAGAGGAGGGGTTACCCCCCCCCGAGTAGGCAACCACCCCAAACGGTGAAGACAACTACTCCAGCGTGTCGCCATACGGGTAGTAGGCACGTCTATTTCATGAAACACAATTGCAGTGGACATGCATGCACATCAGGAGGGTGATAGTGTTGGATTGCATTGTGCTGCTCTGTCCCTAAATGAAAACAGTTGTAGGGTACACGTTTCATTGGTTTTTGAGAGCCGTAGGAATTTCGCCGCGCCCATTTGTGCATTGCAAGTTCTCGTGTGCCGCACATAAAGACATTGAAAAAGGGATTGTCTCACGGCACCTTGACAACAAGAAAGGGAAGAAAGGTTTTGGTTGCTCCTTCAGTGCTCCTTGCCCTCACATGTTACAACACAATGCAAATGCAATGACAGAGCACAGGCTCAACTGTATCAAAAACGCATAATGTGAAATAGTGCAAGATGTCTTGACTTTTGCCTACACTTGGGCACTACAAGCAATATAAATATGACCGTCGAATCACGGTGAGTTCAAGTGCCCCTGCTGCCCTCCCATAGTCTGCCTTTGGCTGTACTAGAGTCACACCATGTGAAGTAGAATGTCATTGAGAAGCCGTAGGGATTGTAACCGATCACCATCTTGTTAAGCACCATCAAAAACCCCCACTTCAACCCACAAAAAAAATTCTATAGCCAAAGGAATATGTTAACCGATCAAATCCCGGGTTACATAACCTGGATTCGGTCCAAATCCCGGGTTGTACACTCGGTTTTTAACTCCGGGTTATAGAGACGTGGGGATTCAGACCCGAATCCGGTTGATGTCGCCAAGCGCAACTTGCTTTTGTTTCCCATTTTCAACGCAGTTGCAACAATCAAGCATGCAAAGGTAGGCATTCAAAGACGGAGCTGCTTGCAAACTAGTCAGCTATCATGAAGTGTTGGTCGAATGGCATAGTCCACGGATAGCAACAGTACAAGCACTCCGGCGACGTATGAAAGGCACCTTGGAGGTAAACCATAGGACACGGGACTCTGCGGTTGTAGAGTGTGCCGAGAGGTTTCCGTCACACATGTCTCACATGCCCATGAGCCATGTCGGGGAGGAAACCGAAGCTTAGCACATGACCAGTGGAAAATTGCTTGACACACATCACAAGTCACAAATTGTTGCCCCACAGGGGCGTTTTTCTTAACGGGATAGTCACAACAATAGCATTGCTTTTCCTTGACCCTACATTTTGGGAACTTCTTTGGTGGTTCCACCTTTGGCTTTTCCTATTGAATCTGTGCATCGCGGGCTTGCTTGTGCTTGTGGTGCCCCCCTTGGCCTCTTAACAACTTTGGTGCCTTCTGAAACCTAGCATTAGCGAAAGGTGATGGAATGCCTGTTAGATCCTGAGGTATGGGGGCCTTTGTTGGAGTAGGTTGAGTTGCCCACAAATGGTTCTGAACAAAGGATCATCCATTCCTTCATTTTCTTGCTGCCGCTGAGCACCTTCAAGAATCCAAAGAAAATCTCCCACCGATGGTGCTGCTAGTGGTTGTGCAGATAACATGTTGGCCATTGTTTGTTTGTCTTGCATTTTGCACGAAAGCCGAATGAAAGGCACAAGACCACAATTGCCTTTGTGACAAGTAACCGCAGGAGGTGACCAGGGTCAAATGCTATAGGCCCGGATTCAAACCCGAATCCGGCTTGGTCCGCTTGCCCCGAATCCCGGGTGAAATCAACCGGATTCAACCTGTAATGTAAGGTCGATCGTGAGGGGACTCACCATCCGTGGCTACCCCTCCCGTTGGTGGAAGGGCAGGTTTTTCCGTGTGTGGGGGAGGGATAGAGTGCAAAGCTGTGTGCATGCCCCTGTGGGATCATTTTTTAAGCTCCCAAGCTTCATGGACAGTGCATGCACGGTGCATGGTCCTTCTTATCAGCAAATGATACTAGCAGTTTTTTGGCAACACCACGAAAGGGATGGGGAGAAATAGGAGTGACAACATACACAAAAAATTTCCACAAGTGTGTGTACACAAAAGCATGTACCACCCCCCCCCCCCCTAATTGACCCCCCCCCGGAAGGCCCAAACCCCCAGGGGGGTCAATTATGGGGGGGGGTCAATTAGGGGGGGGGGTCAAATCCTCACCCCGACCGCTGAATGCCCTGTCTCATAGCAAAACCCTATGTGACACAGGGGAGTTGGGAAATCCCAAGGGGGTCAATTAGGGGGGGGGTCAATTAGGGGGGGGGGGGTGGTATGTGTGTGTACATTGTTTGCAATCAATGCATTCCATGCACCCTATTTCAGACCCTACCATGCTCAATTGATTTTGGCTGAGGAGTTGGTGCTTGTTTGCCTGTTGGAGTAGTTGTGTGATAGGATTGCTTCATAGTACTTCTTTACAAAAAAAAAACGGATGTGATGGTTTGGATTGAGGAGGCCTAACGCCACATGTGATTCTATTGTGGCAAATGGACTCTGCACATACCAGACCATGGCACTCACTACTGAACGCCACAACAGGCGTGCATGGGGTGCTCTGGGATGGATCTATTTGTGCCACTCCGCGCTCCAGGCAAGTAACATATGCTTGTGTTTCTTCCTAAATTACAATTCATTTGTGCTAAGCGTCTCGGACACCTACCTTTTGTCAGTGCAGACACTAGTCCTAGACTTGTAGTCTTTGGGTACAGTTTGTCATGTGTCTAGAAGTGGTCCAACACGTATTGCCTTGGGACATGGCTAGCTCCTTAATTTGTGCGAATATGCATGCCAGGCTATTGTGTCACGTCAAATATATTATTTGTGCCATGCTCCGTGTAATTCACGGGATACCTTTGAAGTGGGAGATGCATGGAACAGATATGGTCTAGGGTGAATTTGTGCTCACACCTATGTTAAACCCCCCCACCCTCATCCTGTGCCGGGAGGTTGTGCGCTCGGATCTGCACTCCGCTAATGCGGAGTGGCACAAATAGATCCATCCCAGAGCACCCAATGCACGCCTGTTGTGGCGTTCACTAGTGAGTGCCATGGTCTGGTATGTGCAGAGTCCATTTGTGCTGACAAGCAACTTCCCCCCCTTTTAGCCGCAAGCAAGCAAGCAATTCGGCACAGTACATGAGTGTGCATTATGCAGTGTATTTGGTGCAAAGCGAATCTCAATGCCCCTTGAGTTTTGTCCCATGTGTCGAGCCACTCCAAGTGTTGCACCAGCTCAGTCCCAGTATCAAGTCTTGATTAGAATAGGATTCAATTTAGCCCTAAAGTCCACCGTCACTGGGGGATGGGGGCACCTGTCAAATCGGGATGGTTCGCCTTGTGCTCCTTTTCCTTCATCCCCCCCCCCCCGCCATCCAGCCCACTTCCGTCCTTTTGTTTGTTGTTGTTGTTGTTGTTGTTGTTGTTGTTGTTGTTGTTGTTGTTGTTGTTGTTGTTGTTTTGGTGGAACAGACCGGTGTGTTGCTATGGGGATCATACTGACTGGAAGCACTGACTCCGAAAGGGTTGCATTTCGAGAAGGGTTTGATGCCTGGTGCATCTGCCTCATGCACTTTCTCAGCAGCTCCACAAAATGCTGTGGATATAACGTGTTGGCGTTGCAACGCCAATGTCGGGCCCCACACCGGCCTCGATGCTGCCCCTTCGGAAGAAGCCGCCGCATCGCGTGTCCCTAAACCACCACAACTTAAACATGAAGGGCCCCTCGCTGCCACGGACGGCCAACATCCTGCGGGATTCGCACGGCATTCCCGAGCCTACGGAGGCCCCGGCAAACGCTGCGGCGTTGCAGGCGCGCATTGCGGAGCTTGAGAAAAGTGTGGTCTCCAAGGCCAATGAAATCAAGCAGCTGCAGAGAACTGTGTCTGATGTGCGAGGCCAGAATGCGAACCTGCAGAAGCAACTGACCATAGCCCAGGCAGAGGTGCCACCCTCAGCCTGATGGATGTGGGCAGTGCAGCTTGAGCTCTGGGTGGCTATGATCTTGGACCAAGGGGGGATTTGGTGGCTGTTTCAAAGCTGGTGGTCCGAAGTAATGTGGATTTCATGTCCCTTTTGTGTGTGTGTTTTGTGGTATCAATGAAAAAGGGCGCCACATTTATTTGTTAGGCCACGCTCCCTGATTGTTTGTGTGACTATTGGCTTTATCTGGTCCATTTTTGGGCCTTTTGATGGACGCCCTTCCCTCACTTTTTAGCCCCTGGCTTTTGACGCAACAAAACCAAAGCGCACAATGTCACCTTTCTTCCGAGGTGGTGAGCAGATCCCTGGGCATCAACACTTGCATTACAGTAGCGCTGTCAGCCCTATTGCCCCCCTGTGTTTGCTTTGCATATCTCACAAGAACGGTTAACCATCCGAGTTGGTGAGGCTCTGCTGCCCCTCTCAGCCCCTGCCCCTGTTTGTCCCCGGCTGCAGTGTTGGAAACAACGCGGACATTGCATTATGGCTGGGGCCAGGAAGGACAGCTCACCGCCAGCATGGCGGCCCGGCACATTGTACTAAGAGAGGGGAAGGGAGGATAGCACCACCAGAGCACACCACCAGCACGGTACGCGGGCAGAATGCAGACGAAGCCAAGGCAGGGAGGGTGCTCCTTCAAATGTGGTCGCTCACACCAACGGAGTTGTGCATAACAAACCATGCAGGCCCCTGTCCTTCATTCCCTTGTCTTGCTGCAATGAGCAGCGGTGCCCCTCTGGGGCTGCAATCGTTTGGTAACCACTAGATCTGCCATCATACCCAATGTTGTGTGCACAGACGAACCGACTCCGAGCGCGGCAGCCGCAGAGCGACGCCCTCGACTTCGAGAACATTGTGCAACAGGCAGCCCGTGACTCTCGGTTCGATTACGATGCTGGAGGGCACATTGACCTTTCTGCTATTGAGCGCAACGTAAACATCCTCAACAAAGTGGCCCCTAGTAAGGTAAACCTCCCCCCCCAAATAGTGTACCCCCCCCAAATACTATACCCCCCCAAATACTATACCCCCCTTGGCTTAATAAGCGTTTTGCCAAATAGTATACCCCCTTTTCATCACATACAAGCAAACGAAACACGAACAGATTCGGGACACGGTCTCAACACCACTGCACAGTAGCTCACTTGAAGAAAGCGGTGATTGTGGTTTGCCTCTTTACATTTGAAACACTGCTAGAGGCGTGGGCAAAGCATATCTAACAGCCGCATGAGCATCGAAGCCGGATGCCACTCATCTGGATAGGGCTGCATACCTATGATGAAAGAGAAGGCAAAGAGGGGTGAGGGTGAGGGTGACAGCGAAAGGGCTGAAATACCATACCCCCCAATTAGTATACCCCCCAAATAGTATACCCCCCTGGCCCTATTGAGCGTCAGGCAAATAACGTACCCCGGGGTACAGTATTTGGGGGGGGAGGTTTATGCTGTATGTCAGGTCGTCTATGGCGCATTGCATGCATTGTGTCCCTACAGGGGCGCCTATGGCACGGGTGGCAAATCACACACCTGAAAGGTAAGGAAGCTGAATAAGGGGTGTCAAATAAAGGGTTGTCTCACGAGTGGCGGCCAGGTGCAAGCCCCGACCCCCCACCCTTCTGGGGGGCCAAAAATGTTTGAGACGTCCCGACCATGGTACAAGCCAATATGGAGACATTGGCTGGCGCCGCAAGATTTTGGTGCCTGGGACTGGGAGAACCGGTCACCCCATGTGTTTATACTCCAAAATGATGAGTTTTTTCTCAGCATTTTCCATGGGCCCCCAAGAAGGCAGGATTTGTGCAGCCATTTCTGATTTTGGGGCAACATCAATCTTTCCCCGCCATGGGGACAAATGTTGTTTGTTGCTCATTGAATCCCGCCCTCGAAGCTCAGCCCCGGCACGAGGTAGCAGTTGGTGTGAGGCGAAACTTGCTCCCGGGCCATGATACTGTTGGACCTAGCACTCGTTTCAGTGGTGTACATTGTTGTGAAGATCCCGTGGTATGACGGCTATCGTACCGAACGAACAATGAAGATTGTACATTGCTGTTGTGTTGTTGTGTGCAATCCCTTTGCGATGGGGGATTGCCGTTATACTCTTGTTGTTAGGCTGTAAAGACAACCGACATTCCACACACGTTGTGTGGCCCCTTGGGTTGGGGATGCAGACCCGGTGTGTGGCCCCTTGGGTTGGGGATATGGACCCGCAATCCATGCACCTCGGTGCATGGCCCCTTGAGTTTGGGAGATGGACTCAAAATCCACACACCTTGACAAGACACCAAGGTGGCTGCACGGGGTGCGTGGGTGTGAATATTGCCAAGACACCACGGTGGTTCAACGAAAGGGGTGTTTTTTTGTCCCAGCCCCCCCCCCCCCCACTCCCCCCCCTTCAAGGGGCCAAAATGTTTAGGGGATCTCGGGGTGAAGGACTACAACTGGGCACCCCCCATGGGTTGTCTGGTTTGCAATGGTTCGGCCGTGTATTGTATGTCTCCTCTGCAACAATGGGATGACATGTAATTTTCTTGTTTCTCATGAGGCTTGGTTGACAAGGAGGATGCCCCCCCAACCACCACCTTTCAGACCCCACTCCCCAGGTCCAAACCCCTTCACAAACCTCCCCTCCCCCCATTCAAGTACAGCAGTGATCCCGCCTTCAGCCTTCAAACGCAGCTCCTCATGCTACCGCTGGGGGTGCCAAGCCACAGCTTTCCAAAGAAATCGCGTGTTGAAAGCCCCCCGTATTTGGTGGGGTGAAGTGTGGCGGTCCCTATCCCGGACATCCACAAGCCTATGCATATTGACTCCGGAATAGCCCAGCCCCGCAGCTTCTACTTCCCACCGCCAGATTGTATTGGGCAAGGCTACCAATGAGCCCGCCCTTCATCTTGGCCTCCTCCAGTCAGTTGGCCCTGCCCTCCGTCCCGGCGTGTCATTGCAGCAGTGCTTTTGCAAATTTGTTGCTTCCGCTAGAAGGGCACTCGTACCTACACATGGTGCTTAGCTTTAGTGCCTTGAAAAGGGGCTGTAGTGTTCAGCTTTGCACTGGGGCAATGGGCAGCGGCTATCCTTCAGTACTCTGCTGCACTACATGTACTTTACCGCCACACAGCATGGTGCTCTAGGCAGTGGGGCTCCCTTGGTACATTGCTGCACGATAGGGGGCTATGGACAGTGGGGCTCCTTCTGTACACTGCTGCACTGTGGGGGGCTGTGGGCAGCGGGTATCCTTCAATCTACTAGCGCCCTATAGGTCGCCGTGGACAGTGGTGCACCATTAGTACACAACCGCATTGCACGGGGCTGTGGGCAGTGGGTATCTTTCACTACATTGCGGCACTGCATGAGGCAATGGGCAAGGGTATTTTTCAGTACACCGCTAACGCAAGGGGCAATGGGCAACAGGTATTTTTCTGTACACTGCCACACTACAAGGGGCATTGGGCAGTGGGGCTCCTTCTGTACATTGCTGCACTCGCACTTGCCCCCAAGTTGGGGGAAGGTTGTTGCGTTGCTGTGATGTGCCCCCTCACCCCCCGGACTGGGGGGTAGGTGCAATCGTGGGGCGACCCCATTCTAGCGTTGGTGGAACCTGACTCCTCCCGGTGGTGGATAGGGGTGGCCAACATAGGGTGCGGCCACGGGTCTCAGGGCTTCCATAGTTTGTTGCACGTGTACCAAAGATGATGAGGTGGTATGTAGTGGCAGGTTTGCAAATAGACAGACAAACAGAGAGACACACAGATAGGCGAGCCGAAAGACAAACAGGCAGGCAAGCATGGACGGTTGGATAGGGAAGAAAGGGCAAGCGGGTGAACTGACAAACAGGCACACAAACAAATAGTTAGGAACACAACAAATAGACATACAAAGAGGCAGACAGACAACATGCAAACCGACCGAGAGACCAACATTACAGGGGCGGACACACAAAGCAAGCAGGCACGCAGGAAGGTAGGTAGGTCGGCAGACAAGAAGACGGGTAGGCAAGCAGGCAGGCAGATTAGATAATAGCCACGCACGCAGGCAAGCAAGCAGGAAGTCAGGTTGGTACGTAACCAAGCAAGCATGAAGCCAAGCTAGCAGGCACGAAGGTAGGCGGGCAGACAGACAACAAGGCAAGCAGGTGTGTGTGTGTGCGCGCGCGTGTGTGTATGGCTTTTTTGAAAGCGCACTGGCATGGGACTAAATACACTGATGCCATTATACCCACGAAGTCCAGCCGGCAGGGTACAAACCTATACTCTGCGCCGACCTCCATTTGCTGCGATTGCGAGCGGCCGCCGCCTAACGGCGGCTGTGTGTGTACGCTTGGCGGGGGGCACCTACCGCAGGCAGTACATACTCGCTTCGAATTTTGACAAGCCTCCTCATCTTCCTCCCATGTGCTTTGGTTGCATAGCTTAGGGCAAATAAAGGACACGAACCCCTCCAAGGATGAACTTCTGGTCACTGTCACTGGTAGGGGTCGAGGGGGCCGCTGAACACGATTGCCCTGTGCTGCACATTGCCGCCCCTGTCTGCAGACCGAAAGACGTCTAGGGCTGCCCTGCAGCTCCTGAGGAGTTTTCTTTCACCGCTTTTCTTGCTCTGTTCTTGTTTGTGGTTCTCGTCATGTGTGCATGGGTGTGTGTGTGCGCATGGGTGTGTGTGTGTGTGTGTGTGTGTGTGTGCATGGGTGTGTGTGAGTGAGTGTGGGTCTGTGTGTGTTGTTGCAGGGGGGGGGGGGCGGCTCTACAACTGGATGATAAGGTGGAGCATGCCCTCCCCAATTCCAGTGGAGCCCGAGTCTTGTTGTGTGGGGAGTAGGGGCAGTCCAGGGCATGCATTGAACCCGGCCCCTTGAGCGCTCGGCTGGGGGTGCCGACTGAGGTGGTGAGGGGCAGCCCCCTCCCCTGCCCAGGGGGCACAATAGCTGCCTGTTGGTATAGCGGCTAGGGGTTTCAATTCAGCGGCACCCTCTCTGGATTGGGGGGCGCAGTGTGTCACATTCTCGTAGGGTCGGCCATGGGGTTAGGCCCGAGCTGGGGGACCGGCCTAGCTCGGCAACTGAAGGCCTCCGAGCGCTGGCAGGGGACTCTGAGTGGGTGGACATGGGGCAACTGGAGTGTGTGCACATCCTCACCCCTGCCGGCCACCACAGTGCGGGGCCGGACTGTGGTGGGGCGGCACGGGCTCCACCAGGGGTGGGGAGTGTGCGGTGTCCAAGCCCCCCCCCCCCCCCCCGCCGGAGCGATGTGGTGGCCCCCAGGTGGCGGAGGGGGGTGCACGTCCTCCGGTGGACACGGGGGGGGGGAGGGGCGGCCTAGGGTCCACGGACGCAAGGATGAGGTGGAGGATGCGGGACCGGGCGGCGGACTAGGCCCCTGAGACTCGCCACCCAAACACCACCCATTGGTAGTACCCAGCAGGCTGGGGGCTGACTCCTGTTGGCTGTGAGTGTACGCATTCCCAAGGGGCTGTCGGGACTGGCGGTGAAGCCATGGCCGCGGCACCGGCCCCCCCAATAGCCCAGGTGGGGCCCACGCTATGATCAACCAGGGTGGGGTGTAGTGCATGGGTTGGGTTCCTAACAGAGGAGCCGAAGAGGAGGACCTCCGCCATCATATTGAGTCAGTTCAGGCCCAAGGGGTCACCCCACCGGCGACCGCGTCTCCTAGTCGGTGGGGGCTGGTGGACACTTTGGGGCTGGTGCGCAGGGGCACCCCAACGGGAGACTGCATTCCTCCTCCTCCTCCTCCTCCTCCTCCTTATGTCTCTGTGTGTGTGTGTGTGTGTGTGTGTGTGTCCGGGCAGAGGTTGCTTTTGGAGATTACGAGTACGCGTCGGACATTGCGCCCGCAGTTTTACCACCACAGGTCCTGGTAGGCACGAACGGTGATCCACAGATACAAACAATTCCCGATTATATCGCCCGTCGTGTCGTACACACCTTGTCTGGTACTTGTGTATGGTACCATGCAATGTTCTGTGTTACAGCGTGTAATTTTCCATTGAGCAGAGCACTGCGACGAGAAGACATATGTAACATGTCTGCACATGCCGTTGCCCACTTTGGTGACATTTGGAGCAATTTTTTCCTGCACAGCCTCCCCAGTAGTGTTGAACACGTTTGGGTCTGGGTCCCTGACACCATGCGCGGCGATTTTGAAGCCACAATACTGGCGGCGCGACGGGTTGCCACTGTAACAAAGGGGGTGCTTGTTCACATGCATCTCTTCTGCACAGTAGAGGCCCTGCGTTCTATTACTGAGGTTCTGTGTCAACGCCTTAGTCTCCTTTTCAATGAATATGGACCACATATTTTCCTGATGTTACGCCCCAACACAGCTCAGGTATTTTGAGGGCCCTGGCCAGTCAGGTGCGCACAGCGCTGCAAGAACGCAACCAGGGAAAGTGGGGGCAACTGCTTCAGGTTCGCACCCGTTATCTACCATGGAAGCGCAGTAAAAGCCTAAGGGAGATTTGTCGCCTGGCCTTTACAGGGAACTGGCACCTGTGCTGCACACCTCCTGCATACTGTATTTACGCCGTGTATCACTTAACATACAATGTTGTGTACATCGGTATCACCACGTCAGCACCCATACGGAGGTTAAGAAAACATATGACAGATGCACTTGCCCCGACAGACAATGCGACACCACATGATTTTATGGCACGCAACAACATGGAAGACTGGGGGATTGCCCCACTTGAATACGTGTCAGACAGCTGGTGGGCAGCCGTCAGGCCGCGATGGTGGTGGTACGTTTTTCGGTGCTGGGCACTGAACGGCGTGGCGCCCGGGATCCTTGAACGGGACAGTGAGCAAAAAAATAGAGGGTGGTTGAACCTCAAAGTTTTACGCCTTCTTCATGACATCCGAGAAGCACGGGACACAAGAGACCACGCAAGGTCAAAATGTCTTCACACTGAGCTAGAGCAGTTAGGCAAAGAGCTGAGCATCCCGATCCACATTGCAAGCAACATCGTGGTCCCCAATCTAACGCCGGTTCAAAAAACTGCCGTTTTCAGGGTTGCGAGGAAAATCGTCAAATCCACAAACACAAAGGCATGGGAAAAACAAGCGCCGATGACACTGATCAGGGTTGTACGGCCCAGCCCACATAACCTGACATCAGAGTTCTCACGCCAGGCATGGAAGCATGACACCGGTAAAGATAAACCTAGATGCTCCTGTCACGAGCTGGCGCACCCAGAGAGATACGGAACAGTACTTTGGACTGAAGGGTGCCTTGCACTGACCCCAATCTCCGTTACCGACCTGGCGGGGGTGCCCCTGCGACCCCGCGACCCTCTTCCTGTGACAAGCAGGCAGGCCGCAAGACCGCTGCGAGCGCCCTGCAGCGCTTCGCATCGCAGGTACAAGGGACAGTCCCAGACCTCGATAAATTGTTACCGAGGGGACTGTTTTGCGAACGGGGTACCCTGCTGCACACGGTTCGACAGACAGTTGACAGGGTTTCACATCACATGTATGTCACGGTCGCCGACAAAGGGGCTGGGGAACTGTCGGCATTCTGTAAACACTGGCTGTGGAATAAAACAGAACAATTTTTGCGCACAGAAGGATATATCGAGCATAATGCAACGCCAGAACAAGTGGTTACAGAGACGGCAGCTCTCATCAAAGAGCAGGGATGGAACGCAGACGGGCGCGCACGACTCTGCATTCTGTACATTATTGGTAAAGCCAAAAGCCTGCAAAAAGAGAGGTGGTTATGGAGACCAATAGCCGCCTACCCGGAGCCACAGATTCATAAACGTGACTTGCGCACTGCAACACGGGCGTACACCTATTTTTTGAAACATCTGATTTCGGAAATCCCTAACAGTTCTCAGGTTTTACGTGTCCATGACGTCGCTGCATGGTTGGAGTGGGTGAATCAGCAAAACATGACTTGCATCACGGAGCTAGATTGTAAGGACCAGTTCAACAAAACACAACCGACCTGGATTGACGACCATATGTCTGAGGGGATTGATTTCCTTGCCAAACGCAAACGCTGGCGCATGACTGAAGTGACGTGGAGTGTCCACCACACACTTTCCGCACTGGACAGACCGGGCATGGGTATGAACAACCAGTTTCGGTACCTAACTCATGACGAACTCACACGGTACGTTTCTTTTGAACTCCAGAAAAACAACAAGTGCTGGTCGGTGGCTGGACAGCTGTGGCATCGTGACAAATGTATTCCCATGGGGGGGAGTTTTTCCGCACAAAGTGCAGATTTACACTCCATATGGGGAGCATACAAGGGCAGGCAGGGGTTTCGCAGGCTGGACGCACTGAACATATCGCCAGAGGGTTATGTGCATTGGACGGGGAGGTGGCAAGTGGCCATGTGTCAATTTTGCGACAATATCGTGGTCGCATCAAACGCAGACCCGAGTGAGTGCAAGGAGTTAGTTTCACTTGTGAAGTCTGTCCCGGAAAACGCCTAGGCCCTGCTTGTAGAGTGTTCTCGCGCGGATGCGAAGGGAAACCGTCAAGGAAAATGCCCGGGCCCGGTCGTGAGATGCATGGGATTTTGCATACCCCTGGGGGGTGGACGAGGAGGAATGAACCATGTTCAACCAGCAGCACTTAAGGATGACTGGTGCCTACGCCTTGGTCCCTCCTTGATGACACCAAAGCACACATACAAGGGATATCTCAGCGGAATTTTTACAGGGGCCTTGGCGAATGGCAGACCATGGGTGCGAACATGGGCGGGACAAATCATGAGTGCCTTGGCGTGGTTGCAGGCGGCACTCCTGTCTGGTTACGGGCGGGGGGACAACATGCGAGCTATGCACAGGGCACAGCACAGGGCATTTGCGGGAACCCCACTGCTTGAGAGCGACGGTTAAGGCAGTGTACTCTATTTCCCACGTGATGCCTCAACAAAAGTGTACAGTCGTACGTCATGTGCAACAGTATCTTCAGAAGTGAGCCCACTGGGAGGGGGACAGGTACACGTCATGGTCCCTAGATGGATGCGCTGCACTGCGTACTTTTGAGGTGGTATGGAATGATGATTGGAGGGCGCTGGACATGGTGCGCCGACAGAGCTGCCAAGGGGCAGAATGTGTGTGTGTGTCCCCCCGGTGACAGGTGGTTCTTGCAAGTTACCAATTCCCGAATCGTCCTGATGGTACAGGGGAACAGCGGAACAGGGACTGACGGGGCAGGGCGGGGTAAGGGACTTCCTGGGGCACAGGCCTTGGCATGACCTTGTTTTCCTGCTTGCAGGGGTGGACACGACAAGTGGACAGCCCCACCCGTTGGTGCCTTCTGACCGTGTACCTGCTGTACTACAGAAAGGCGCCTAGCCGCATGCTCTTCCACACCTTCTTCTACTTTCTTACGGCCTGACGAGATTCGTTAGCGACCAGTGCAGTGCTCTGTCTGTCTGCCTGTTCGTCTCGCTTCAATCGTGTGTGTGTGTGTGTGTGTGTGTGTGTGTGTGTGTGTGTGTGTATGTGTGTGTGTGTGTGTGTGTGTGTGTGTGTGTGGCCCACAGCCCCATGTTTTTGGTGCCGTGGCATACCACCCTGCCTTCACAATATGGCAGTGTGGAGCACCAGGCATCCCGCAAGGGCAGAGCGACACGCTAGATCCCGCGGTCCAGATCCGCACGCGGATCAGGCGGCAGCTTTGTTGGTCAGCTTGCCGTGCCCCAGGCCATGGGCACGTCAGAAGAGCTGCGGCACCTAATCCCCAACCTGAAAAAGGATGGCCAACCTGAAAAAGGATCCCCAACGACAAAAGGGATCCCCAACAACAAAAGGGATCCCCCACCTGAAAAACGATCCCAACCTGAAAACGGGATCCCTGGCCCAAGAAAGGATCCCCAACTTGAATAAAGTCCAATTTTGGCATTTGTAGGACATTTTCAGCGCATATCAGGGGCTTCCAGCCTTTCTTCAGATCAATCCAGCCAATTAGAAAGATTTGGCCGCCAACGCACATGTCCCCCCAGACCATTGCCCCCCCCCCACCGCCCCCATTCACATTGCACTTGAGGGCTTGACCATTTTCTGCGAGTCGCTTGTCACTCGTTGGCGATGTGTGTGACATGTTGGGGTCCAAATGCTGCAGATCATGTGCCTGAAGCAATTCCATCTCCGCCTAAGTCATTGTGCCCCAGTCGAGAGGGGGGACTGTTTGTGACTTTTTTTGGGACGTGTGGTCAGGGGTGACACGCCCCTCCCCCCCCCCCTGCGCTCCCGCAGACTCGAGTGGTGAAGGACGGCAAGAACGCGCAGCTTCGGCCGCAAGTGCCAGTCGTTGTGGCATTCTACCGGGACGGGTTCTACGTGGACGACCCCAACCACCCGCCCGGTGATGCGCGGGGGCACGGGCTCATGCACGCGTTCACGAAGTACTCCTCCAAACAGGGGCAGGCGGTCGTGACAGACTTCCTGCAGGGGTACCTGCCGGCGGAGTTCCAGACCCTCTACCCCGAGGGCGTGCAGGTCGACATCGTGGACCACATCGGACAGCCCTACGCCCCCCCGCCCCCTCCCTCGGGCCAGGCCGTGAGTGACGACGGCCCCGCGAAGGCGGGTGCGCCTGCGCGGGCCATGCGGAGGCGGTCCAAGGCGGAGGGTGCCGCGCTCGGCCCTGCGGAGGAACCGAAAGCGGGTGCACCCCCGGGGCCGGGCCCGGGGACGCATGCCGTCGGCCTGCAGACGGAAGTGCCGCACCCGACGCCCCCGGCAGGAGCGCGCGGCAGCCAGGGGCCCGGACCCAGCAAGCCCGCTGGTGTGCGGGGGGCAGAGGCCCCTTTGCCCGGCGCCGGGCAGCCTAAACCTGTCGCCCCCGCACGACCGCGTGGGCAGGTCGAAGTTCAGGTGGAGACGGAAGCATCGGGTGGTGCGCGGAAGGAGGACGTCTGTCGATTAAAAGTGCGCAGCTACAACTGCACGTTGCTGCTCCGGATGTACGTGACGGACACTGTCCAGGCGCTGAAGGTGTGTTTCTGGGGCCGCACAGGGAGCTGCTTGGCAGCCGTCGCACAGGGCCAAGACACGAAAGGGGGTGGGGGTTGGCACAAGGCCTCGGTAAAGGGAGGGGGGGGCTTTGGTATGGGGCAGATCCTCGACGTGTTTGACTTGCAGTCGATTTCGATGGAAAGATCATCGGCTTTGTTCGCTGCGCATGCATCGGTCACTATCCTCCAGTGAGGGGTATGGAGGGCTGTGCAGGCTTTGGTCTTCATCTCAGGTGGTCAATATCATCATTCGTGATGAGGTCGCCAGCCCTGGCCGGTTTACCGTTTGGGCAGGACTGTAGAGGGTTGTGGAGGGGTTGTGGGGGATTCTGACGATTGTGGAGGATTCAGAGGCATTGGAGGATTGCAGAGGATTGTAGGCGAACGTGGATGAGTGCAGAGGATAATGGCACAATTGATGGGGTTGGTGCCCAATATTCGTCGTTGGCTTGCCAGCACCAGTACTCCGATCATTTCTGTTCGTAGGTGTGGTAGTGGGAACCAGCCTCATTCCATTTCCACTTCCAGTGGCCAATCGTAATCCGACTCCACGAATCCATCTCGGGTCACCCCTCGGGTTCGTAGTCTGAAATCCATTTGCACTGGTGGATCCGTAATTTTTGCCACTGAAGAAGGGTCTCTCCCTCCTGCGCCAACCCTCCTGGCGTCCGTACGCAAAATTATTTCGCCGTAACGTTGGGGTTTGCCCAGAACGAGGCATCCTTGGACCTTTCTCTTCCTTGGGTCTCCACCCCCACGGCCTTTCTTTCTTTATCAAATCCGTTAGCGGGGCATTCGCTTCGGTGAAATTGTGAAGATGTGGGCGGATTGCAGATGGTGTGGAGTTGGCCAAGGGTTTCAGAGTATTGAAGTGGGCAGACAATCGAAGAGGGTTGCAGAGATCTGCGGAGGATTATCGAGGCGTTTGTGGTTGTAGAGGTTTGTGCAATCAGATGAGGTGCCGTCAGTGATTTTGATCCCCTCGCCTTTTCCAACAAGCAGGTCACACACAAGACATTGATACTGGACGCCGGTTGTACCACACCGCAGCCAACCATCCTTTGTTGGAAACCCCCTTCACTGTGGTACTGAGAGCCGGCTCAAATGGGATGACTTTTTGTGTGCAGTACTTCTGAGGAATCCATGGGGGAACACCTGTTGCAATTTTAGATCCCGACAGGGTTGTGGTGGTCGGGGGCCCCAGGGGGATCCCGGCAGCCGGGGGGGGGGGGGGGGGTTGGCACAAGGCCGGGGGGGGGCTACCCCAGCATGTAAACTTCAAAATGATCGCCACGTCGCGACTGCATGGCTTGTCCCTGTGTTTTCCCAGATCCCTGTACCCAAACAGCCATACCCCCGAGCAGCAGGGTATGGCTGTCCTACCACAGAACACAGCTGCGACATAACGGAGACGAGGGGCGGGGCACGTATGTGCGTGTATGTATGTGAAGGCATGTGTGGGTGTGGGGCTGGGTCGGTAGTGTGAGCGCCTGCTGTGTACTGCCTCATGCGTTGCAGGTTGGGTGAGACCGAGGAAGCATGGGAGGCAGGGAGCCAAGTGTCGATGTCTCACCCTCCACCAGCCTGCCTCTGCTTTTCATCCCGGCTCTGCTTCCTTCGTATCCAGGAAGTCGTGGCCGAGGCCATTAAGATGGAGGGCGACAGCTTTGAGCTCTGTTCCCAAGACAAGATGTCCTTGGGCCTGGAAGAGACGATGGCCCAGATCGACGTTGTGCCCAGCGGCGTGTTGTTTGTACAAAAGAACCGTAAGTAGCGATGCCCAGGCCCCCGACTTCCTCTGACAATGGTGTGGGCAGATACTGGGAGGTCATACCAGCAATTCCATGCCAAAGGTCATTCATGTTGCATTACCCCCCCAAACACGCACACCCCAAGGGCCCAAGGGGGGGATGTTACTTCACGCATGTCACCTTGTCACGCATGTCGCACAGGTCGCGTGTCAGATATGTGACTGATACTAGTTGCTGGTGCTGGCACAGTTGGTCTGCATGTGCCACGTTTTTCCGGCCAGCGTTCCTGTGGATCAGGTGAACGACATACGAAGCTTGTGATGCGTACGATGTGCGACGTGTGACATGGGTGGCATGCGTGACATGGGTGGCATGCGTGACATGTACGAGGCGTGTGAGCACCACAGCACCAGCAGTGGCAGTCCTCATCTTTCGCCCTCCGTTGCACTGTGGCCTTGAGGGCCTGCCTCAGGCTCACACTGGCCCTTGCATTTTAACCGGGCCTAAACTTGTTCTGGACCCCCGCCACCCGCCACTTACCTACTCGAATCCTTGTTAACTCTCCACGTTTGCGTCCATCGTACGAAACCAGCCATTACACCAGCATCATGCCACCGCCAACCATCACATCGGAACGAGCCCCGGCCCTAGGCCTGGCATTTGCCCCAACACCAGCACCAACAGCGCAACAGAGCCTCGGGCTGAATGGCTGCATGCCCGACGTGCCCTGGACCTTGTTGGATTGTCTTTCCAATCCACCAATCCTGCACGCACAATAGCGTGGGGATGTCCAGTCTCGGACATGGTGTTGGAAGGAAACACCTTCCCTAATGTAATTTCTTCCCAGTCCCAAGGGGTTACTTCAAGCTTTTCTAAGTCTCAACTCCAATCCACATCGAACCTTGATTTTGGCGTTCAATGTAGTAACCGCTACTATGAGGTGCTCGGTGGACGCAATTCCCGACGCGGGTCAGACCCTTGAATGGGGGATGCCCACATGTGTGCACAGATTGTTTGTGTGATTGCTACTCAACCCCCACTCAATGGCGGCAGAGGTCGTTTGCTCGTGCTTCTCAGATCATCAGTGGCTGATCGAACCAACACCTGCCCTGCAAGGGCGGCAAAAAGAGCCCCTCAAAGGTGTTTCGGCCGGGTTCATGCCAGACACACCTTTAACCGGTGCAAATGGTTCGTTACTAACCAGAGAAAACAGTCATGGGGTATCATGTGCCTTTAAGACGCAGGCCACTGAGAGTGGTCATCCGATGAGCCAGGTCCTGATTTCCTCTCGTCGGAAGTCAAACGGCCGGGGAGCGGGGGCGACAGAGCTCATTTCGTGACCCCAAACAGGGGCTCTTTGACCAATGAGCCCCCCCTTTTCTTTCAGATCCCTCCTCTTAGTCAGACGCCCCCCCCGCCCCCCGCGTGCCGCCAGTGATTGGGGGCTCTTTGGGCTACAGCAATTCAAATGACATGGAAGGGCCCACGGAGTGATTTTTTCTAACATCAAAAGCATTTTGCGATCACTAGTTTTTCGTGTCTAGGATGGAGTCGACTGCAGAACAACAACAGTGTCCAAGGACATGATGCATGACTGCGGTATGATACGTGATCCGGGCAAATATGTTTCACATCACGGATCCACTATTTGTTTCTATCGGCCACCACATTAGTCAAGGTTTTTGACCTCCTAACACTCCACCGGAAGGAGTCAGATAGCCCTGAGTCCCTTATCCCCCACTCCCACCCCCACCCGATACAAGTCGCACAGTCACCGCAGCAAGTGCCCTCCCTTTGGTTTTGCGACCCGGTTGGGGGCATCCCAGGGACGCTGCCCAGTGCCACACCCCTTTTGGATCTTCGCGCCTGGAGCACCATCCTGCGGCCTGTTGCGTTCCAGCCGCCATCAATGGGGCTGGCATTGCAAGGCTCTGCTGCCTTCGTTCCCCCATCCCTCCGTCCCAATTCCCACTTCCCGTCTTCCTGCCAACCCCCAACACCTCCAGCCCTCTGATGCTGCTGGAGAAGCTCCTCAATTTTGTCAATTGATTGCGGCTGAAGCAATCTCCTGATCCGGTATCACCCATCTGCAGTCCCGACTCATGGTCTCGTGTTGTGTCCCCCTCTGAAAGTTAAAATCACCGCCAGAGACCCGTTGCTTCACCCCAATAACCGTTTTGGCAAGGCAGAGAAAGGGAGGAATGCCATGCACCGCATTGACGGGACAAAAGGTAGCAAAGGGGATCGTCGGACACCCCCTTTTCTTTGCCGTGTTGCTTCACATGGCTGCCATGTGGTGGCCGTAGTTCGTTGCAAAGACCTGAAGGCAAGGCTCAGGTCTGCAGTCATTCGCGATTGGTGGGCTGCCAGGCCCCAGCGACCATGAGCCCCAGCGTTGTTGTAAATGTGGAGGCCCCATTTCTTTCTTCCGACCCCCAGGTCCCCTTGCGTCAAGCGGTTGGAGTGTTTTGCAGTGGGTCTTGGAGTGTGAAAGGGACTGACATCAGGTGTATGAGCCCAGCGGACAAGTCCGTCCACAAAGGCTCATTGACAAAGTTTCAAACACCGACAGTGCTGCACGCAGTGGGTAAAGTGTGACATGGCTCCTGCTCTCGTCAATAAAAAATAGGTGGCCCCACGGCAACCATTCTTCCTGGGATCCATGCCATGCCACCAGTGCACCCATGCATCAAAGGACCCCCCCCCCCCTGAATAACGTCACCTGATACCATGAACACAGGTGTTTGAGTTGCCCTCCATGGTGTAACTCCATTGTGTGTGCAAAGTGGAGTGCGTCCGTGTTGTTCGCATGAATTTGCAGTCTCATTGGAAGATTATGATGATTTCCCTGCACTTATGTTGAATTTTAAATCATCTGGCACGAACTTAGAAATTGGAGTAGGGAGTCAAACTGATTCATGACACAAACGCTGAGATTCACACAGTGGTACACTTGGGCCTGCATAGTCCAGAATAGTACAATGGAATCTTGGGAATGTTGTTCACACAGTGCGTGCGCAAAGCGCACACCATGCAAAGTTCTTTTACGCCGACAGCACCCCGAACCCTGGTTTTGGTCTTTTCCCAAAAGTTGCTAGATTTCTTGAATGGAAAGTCAGTCGAATTTTATTGATGGCATCCATGTGATAAGAATTGTGTGGGACGTGGCTGTAGAAAGGGTGTTTGGTGGTGGTTGAGGGGTTTGGCCAATGCAGTGGACACACAGTTGTTATGTAGCCACCTTTGGGGTGCACGGTGCACCATGCATATTTTTCACTCTTTTTCACCTCCTTTCACCCCTTGGCACCCACTCTTACCCCCTCTTGTCTTTTGTAGGTGGAGCTTGATGGGGGCATCGTGTGACGACTATTACATTCATGATGCAACGGCTATGTACAGCCAGCATGTCCATGCATGCCAAGCTTGACTGGTGGGTTGGGTGCAATGCTTAGACAGGCATTGGTATGGGCCTCAAGGATGTAACCCCCCCCCCCGCCTCCGCAAAAATAAGCCCTTGTAAGAGCAACTGCAGGTGCTGTTTCCACACCTTTTGGAACCATGACTGATTTTGCCCTTTATGAATCAGCCCCCACCCCCCTTGTCAGAACAACAGTAGGTGTTGTTTCTGCAACTTTCCTTGCTACGCAGATGATGGTCGGTGTGTTAAGAGGGTTTCCTATCTGCTTTTGGCCAAATATGAACGCAGTGCCCACACATCGCAAGAACCTTGCCCCTATTTGCCCAGGATGGGGGATTCGATAATGATGTTTCTAATTATGCATAAGCATATGCAGTGCATAAGTGTAGGCAGGCCCTGGAAAGTGCACGCCTGGGCATGCTGTGCAGAAGCTCTCCTAAATTGTGCAATGGACTACAAGTGTGATTGAAGAGCTGGACTGAGGTCTCAGCAGCAGTAGCCAAGATGCAGCAAGGGGCATTCTGAGATGGGATCTTTCCCTCCGGCGTTACAGTGGCACATATTACATTCTCTCTTGGTAGCTTGCTTCCACAAGTGAACGAGTAGGACGAAAAAGAGATTCTTTGCCATGATTTGGTGTTTTCTGACGATTTTTGACCGCATTCTATGCTGTAGTGAATGGCCCTTCGAAGCAGATCTGTTCATTTTGTTTAGCATGCAAGCCACTTTTGTTATTGTTTTATGTACATTACCCAAAGGAACAACAAGGCACGTCATGTCCTGTTCGCCAATGATTCCTCGCTGTGGAAGTGTTGCATGTCTAGAGAGTCTGAAAGGATGCTTTAGGCAAGGACCAAGGGCAAGGTTGCATGTTTTGTAGGTATTGTGATTCCTCTGGCACGATTGCTGTGCAGGTCTTCAGGGTGTGTGGGCTTGGCCAATCCGCTGCTCATCAGTGATTATGTCATGCCATTACTACTGCTGAGGATGAACCCTCGACCATTGGTCCCATCCATGTCCATGGAGTTCAGTCTTGTTGGGTAAGCATGTGCCCAGGGTTATTGGTATGTATTCTGGGACTCAGCTGGGTTGCATGTGTTGTAGGTATTCAAAAGTCTGAACAATCACCCATGTGGCACCGGGGGTGAATGCGCGAGCTGCCTGTTCTCACGACGAAACAAAACACTTTTTGTTTCACAAAGCGTTGGTTTCGGGCACAAAAAACCGTTTCCTGGTTTTTGACGAAACACCATATTGTTTCAATGAAGACCTGTGGTGATTCGAAGATGAAAGTTTACTGTTGTTCCCTCTATTGTGCTTTTCAAAGGACCATCATAAGTTGTGTTTTCCATCCTTACGGCTCTGCACATGCAGCAAACATGCTTTTTCAACAAACATTCAATATCCACATGCTTTGCAAAGTTTTTGTACACACAAAGGGGATAGTTCCATTTTCTGTACCAAAGTGGACCTCATGCTGTGTAAGTTTTGTGCGGATGGATGTTTCTATTTTGGAGGATTCGTTAACCGCTATGGTTTTTAGAGAGTTGCCGTGTTTATACTTGACTTGACTTCTTGTTACCCACGGGTATGTAGCCTCCTGCAGTCACCCTTTTTGTTTGGCGGCCAATTGACGGTGGGGGGTTCCATCTCCGCCATAGGTTTCCCCAAGTGAAAGGTCCCTTTCACAGGCGACCACCTGGGTTCCCCCGGGGTCCGACCGACGCCTAGTCAGTCCCCTTTTCACCTGGCCATGCGGTCTGATAGGTCCTTTGCAGGCGGGGCCCTGTGTCGGTGCACCGGCGAGACAATCCCACCACCACAGGGCCCACTCCCCACCCTCACGGGCAGAGTACCCACTCGGTTCTGGTAGGTGCACTTGGGTATCGTCCACCCGCGACCACCTGTACCAGGTTCAGCACCCACGTCCCGATCCCCCCTCACGGGCGTCTCGGTCCATGGGCCCATTGGCCATGGGCTGCCACCCTCTTCTCCCGGCACCCTCACGGGCCCCAGGGGCAGGGCTACCCGACTTGGGGTCCTAGGCCAGGGTATATCCGGCTTGGCCCCGGGCACCCTCTCCCGGCGATTGCTCTTGGAGGTATGTGGCGTTGCATTGTCGGCGCTCATGTCCATTTTGGTTTGTGGCCACCTCTCCCGAGCCCCTTCACGGGTGTCACGGCTTGGGGGTCGTTTTGTCATGGGCCACCTCCCTCCTCTACCGGCACCCTCATGGGCATCAGGGGTAGGGCTACCCGTCTTGGGGTCTGCGGGCGGGGTGTCTCCGAGTTAGCCCCGGGCACTTTTTCGTGGCGATTGCTCCCTAGCGTTCACGGCGGCGTGTTGGTGCCGTGTTTATACTGCTCCAAGAAAGCGCCCATGTCTAAGGTTTGAAACTTGGTAGTTTTGAAAATAACCGGTTTTGAACGATTATTTTAACAAAAACAACCGGTTTTGCTGGTTAATGGTTTTCAAAAATAACCGGTTTTTCCGATTAATTGCTTTTCTCTAACCACATTTTCGCCATCGTTCAAAAGAGAGCCCATACAAGTCGGACATCAGTGATCAAAACTATCTTAGAGGTTGTATTTCACCATTGACCATCTTTTATTGTTATCAAAGCTTCTTTTCGGAGTAAAAAAAAGTGCTTTTCCAATGCTTTAGGGTATACTTTAGTTGTATTAGAGGTGCTCTAAGCACTTATGCATTTTTATCTTAGTATTGGCCCGACCAAAATGAGTGATAACACATTTTGACCTATGGAACCAAACACTAAATCAGGATGTTGTGTGGACCCCTTAATCCCCAAGCTATAGGCACTAAAGCATCTTTTCCTGGGTTACTGAGGCACTGATATACTGAAGGCAGAGCCTATGAATTTATGAATTTATCTATGTTTTCTCATGAATTCTTAGCTATCCTACTGGTATGCACCCTAGGGGGCTGGGGCACCTCTTTTTGAGAGGTCCTGGGTTCAATACCCAGTCAGCCTAGCCAAGTAGGATTATCCCATGTGACATGGCAGTGACCTCAGCGCCACAAGCCATGCCACCTCAGCACCTATGGGACCCAAAAGCAAAGAGTGCACATCTCAAGATGGCACTATGGATGAGAGTGAGCCCTTGGGGCAGTTTTCCAATCAGTTTTTCCTCAAACATGTAAAATATTTCATCCTGCGTTGCAATGTATGCTAATTGCTGTGGTCTATTGTTCATAGTTGTCTTTATCTAACTCTTTGTGACTGCAGCCCTTCATGCTTTGATCCTGTTTATCTTCTACTTGCTTATCTCTGGCTTGGGTTATCCTGGATTGGTTGTATTTCAACAATAAAACATTTTCTTCATCAAAAACAAGCAGCAGGAACCCTACACCAGCAGCAAGCGGCAGGAGAGGCACAACAAACACACAGTGTTGAAATCACTATAAAACTTTCTGGTAGCAAGAGGCACACAGTCTCTGCGTACCGGCAGCAACCCCGTGCCGTACATCCAGTGCGCCGAGATCTGTCATATATAAGCAAGAAGGGCGAACGAATATGGACATGAAGAAGGAGGACACCGACGTGGGGACGGCGCCTGAGGCACCAGAAATGCCAGCACCTGGTGAACTTGGACCTGGACCTAGCGCTGTACCTTCGGTGCCCTTACATGGGCCAGTGGACGTGGCGGATGACTCGCTGGAGGGACTTTAGTCGGCCTTCCGGGCCCTCTCAGTCGAGGAGGTGGACACCAATCCTGTGAAGAGAAAGAGAGAGAGAGAGAAGGATGCTGGAGAAAGCATGGCAGACGAAGGAGTAGACCATGGGCACGACCCGACGAGTGAGTCAACCTTCCAGGGCGCACCAAGCGCTTCTGACCTCCACGCATCACCTTGTCCTACTACCACCACACTCCCAACTCCAGACCCTGCCGCTGCAACATCCACACCCATAACCACCCCGCCTATGGCTGAGGGCACAGGCTTTACTGGTATGCCTACCTACCCTGCCTATGGTGTGAACCCACCTACCACTGCGTTTCCAGAGGCAACTACTACCAGTGAGCCTGTGGCCTCCAGTTCTGCGCCGCGATGGTATGCGGCTGACTATCACCATCCTCTACCCGCTACGGGAGACTATATGGATGTTCCTTGGTATGCAACCCTGGGTGGGCTGAGGAGAGGCCCTCCGTCATGCGGGAGCAGGAGTAGAGGATCGGGGGGATCCTCCAACAGGTCCGTGACGTGGTCGGAGATAAAAGAGGCTCTCCGAGGAGCCACCTCTGAACTTGTGGGCGATCTCACTCAAGAGATTCAGGCTAAACTAGAGCCCCTGATTCCGCCCCAAGCGTCACCTACCATGGTGGGCATTTCGCCCCATCGAGTACAGGGTAACCACCTGGTGGCAGGGTTCAAAAACACCCTGAGGAGCCCGAGGAGTCGACCGATGCCGACCCCTGCAGCGATACCAAGAAGTCCTTTCGTGCCGAGGACGGC
Organism: Eutreptiella sp. 'Long Island Sound 2002'; assembly: GCA_964036045.1. Taxonomy (NCBI): domain Eukaryota; phylum Euglenozoa; class Euglenophyceae; order Eutreptiales; family Eutreptiaceae; genus Eutreptiella; species Eutreptiella sp. 'Long Island Sound 2002'. The sequence continues at coordinate 5,552,522 of OZ038378.1, forward strand.
CCAGCCACCCTACAGCCACGTGGGGAATTCTACGAGAGCCGAGCTGGACCGGCTGGGGCCGACAGCCCTGAGGGCAATGGTTGACGTGGAGCCCTATGGCTCCAGTGACCTAGGCGGAGACCCCTCTGACAATGAGCCGCCTTCGATGACTTCTGCTTCGCCCTCGGAGGACGACGACCCTGAGGACCCCGAGAACCCGAGTGGGCGGAAGAAGAAGAAGAAGAGGAAGACCAAGCGCCCCGAGGGACGCAGGTCTCAGGAGGCTAAGGCTATTGCCACCTCCAAGATCGTGGTGAACTTGCCTGAGTTCACAAGCAAGGATCTCAGCGAGTTCGCTGAGAAATTTGGCCGGTTCCTTCGAATGACCGGCCAAACCCATGCTAGTGGGCGAGTCAAGTGTGATCTGCTCCTGCAGTGTTGCAAGACCAAGTACCTGGAGAAGCAGGCCAAGCAGATCGTGACGAAGTCCGCCACCTTTGCTGACGTGTTGGTTGCCTTGGAGAGGCAGTACCCAACCTATGAAACCGACCTCTCCATCAGGGCCAAGATCCAGAACCTGGCCGTGCTGCCGAACAACCCCAAACCTGGCAGGGTCTCTGAGTTACTGGCTGACCTGGACCACTGGGCTGGACGATTGACGCCCGGTTCCTACAGCAGCAACGACCTGCTTTTCTGGTTGGTGGCAAAGCTCCCTCGGGAGCTGTGGGACGAGTGCCGTTCAACGGCAGAGCGCAAGGCTAGAGCCCTCCACTACAAGGATTTATGTGTGCTACTCCTGGAGCTGGCGCTGGAGAAGGAAAGCGACCAGTACCTGAATGCCTACCGTCCTGGAGGGGGAGGCTCCGGAAGCCACGGCAAAGGGTACCAAGGACCTAGACCTGGACAGGGGACTACCCCCAAACACGGCCGTATCATGGAAAATGTCAAGGAGCTCTTCTGGTGTGATGCCAGAGATGAGCAGGGTCACCTGCAGCACGCCCCTGACTGCGAGCAGCGAGACTGCTTCGTAGTCCAAGGGAAGAAGCAGGAGACCAACACCGGCGCCAAGGCGAAGATGCTGGATCACTACAGGTGTACTATCACCTGTGCCTTCTGTTGGAAGAGGAAGCACTACGAGGATGAGTGCTACCACAAGCAGCGCCTGTCGGCGAAGCTGAAAGGTGAGGATCCTGGCAAAGGCTCTGGCAAAGGTGGAGGCAAAGGCAACGGCAACAACTCCGGCAAGGGCAAGTCGAAAGGACGTGGAAAAGGGCAAGACAAGAACCAAGGCGGACGAGGAGGAGGCGCTAACTGCCAGCCAGACAAGGACAACAAGAACCCTGACAAGAACGGAGACAACCCCAACCCTAATCCAGGGGGGAACTCCGAGCCCTCCGGAGGGCAGTCTGGTCCCACCACACGCTCGCAAACACAGGCCCAGCGAGAACAAGGGGCAAAGCGTGAGCATGAAGGTGGTGATGACGGCAACGCTAAGAAGAGAAGCCGTTTCATGAGGATGGCCCGCAAATTGCGGAACAAGGGGTTCGAGGTGACCTGTCCCGCGGAGTTCTGACGGGGACGCTCCGGTGGGGCCCTGGACCTGGTGTTCTGGGTACGTATCCGACTAGGGGGACGTGAATACCTGCGGGTATTGGATACTGGAGCCACCATATCTATAGTGGCCAAGAAAACTTTACCTTGTGGGAGCCTGAAGAACACCATGACCACCGCGGCTATACGAATGGGGGATGGACATGTGGTGCACAGCTGCAGGGACTGTGAAGTGGAGGTACCTATGGGCTCCTGAACTATCGCCCATCGGTTCTATGTGATGGACACTGAGGCCTTCGACTTTGTATTGGGGACTGACTTCTTCGTGCAGCACTCCAAGATACAATCCCTGACGCTGCAAGCGCCCTACCTCCTCTACGTGGACCACGGCAGTGGCAGAGAGTCTGTGCCACGGGAGCAGTCGGAACACACCTCGAGCCACCTGAGGGTATCGAAGGAGGAGCCCTCGAGCATGATGGCGGCCTCCAAAACTGAGGACTATCAACTATTGGGGGAAGTCCTAGACCAAGGTCTGAAGGAGTTGGGTTACTCTAGAGAAGACCTGAGTGTGGAGTTGTTCGCCAGCCACAAGCAACATGTCCTGGACCTTTACTGCAGCAAGGGGAAGAACTGCAGCTACAAATTTTACTGGCCCTCTTTCGGGATGGCCTACGGGAACCCCAGGTTCAGTGAACTGGGGAAGGTCATGACCAAGGTGGCCTGGGAATGTTCCCGTATGGTCCTGTGTTTCCCCGATTGGGGAGCCCATGGGGGTAACGAGTACTGGCGAACCCTCCTGGACAGGCTGACTATCAGCTCTGTTCGGTTACCTGATGAGGCCGTCTACGTGCCTCTGGGGTGTAAGACGCCTATTGGGAAACCCAGATGGGGGAGTATGCCCAGCGTGGTGGACGGAGGTCTAACCTCCATCCCCTGGGAGGACCTGGACTCGACTCTGGTCCAGGTTATACAACGAGAAAGTGCTGGACTCGCCTTGGGTGACTTGAAGGATCGACTACGACCTCAAGATGCTATGGAGACTATACCCGGAGGGGATGAATACGTCGTGACTAACACCAACGCCCCCAACTCTCCCTGCCATGTACCTGTTCCTGATGGAGTCTCTGAGTGTGGACTATCCGAGCTCCATAGCTCTATCCACTCAGATGACGAAACTGAGCACGGCGCCTTCTTGGTGTAGACCTGTGTGGAGGAAGTGGAGAACGCCGAGTACGTCGCCCCACTGAAACCCCTACTCCCCATGAGGGTGGAAGACCCCTTGGACGAAGAGCTGGATCCCCGATCCAGGCTAAGGGAGTATGTGGACTCCAAGAGGAGGTTGGTGGCGAAAAAGCTATGCTACGCTAAGCCTACCCGCAGCTCATGGCCACTGAAGCAAGGATGTATGGGAGATCTATCCCAATTGAAGGAGGACCTCGAACAGAAGATCACCACCTGGCAAAGGGAGGTAGATCTCAAGCTCATGAAGAGCGTGTGGCGGGCCCATGTGAGGACCCCAGAGGAGGACGACCTCTCGGAGGAATGTGTATGTGAACCCCCTCGATCGTGCCTATGCTGCCATCGTCCATCGGAGATGGTTGAACGAGACCTACTTTATGCCTACCAAGGGTTGAAGGACACTACCAAGGGCGAAGAGTCGGTGGAGGATCACCTCCCAACGTCTATTACTCAGGGGGCAAGCAACTTACACTCTGACGAGGACATGGAGGACAAGATCAAGCTATTGGACCCGCGGGTGCAGACGCTTATAAGGACCTATCTGGAGGTGTTCGGGGAACTACCACCCCCAGCCTCATGTGACAAGCTGGTACAGATGGACCTCAAGCTGAAACCCGAGTTCGTGGGTCACAAGATCCGGAGGAGACCCTATCGAGCTCCTAAAGAGCAGGCCGACGAGGTTGAGCGACAGATACAAGAATGTATCGACGCTGGCCTAGTCCTGGAGTACAAGGACGGGGACTACCCCCAACACTGCAGCCCCTGTTTCCTGGTGGCTAAACCTGGGTCTACAGCCAAACAGCTGGTAGTGGACTACGGGGAGCTGAACAAGAATACGCTGAACCACTCAGGGTCCATTTCTAACATGGAGTCTACCCTAGAGAAGATAGCCTCCTGTCGCTACAAGACCAAGATGGACAAGAGGAGCGGATTCTGGCAGGTGGACCTGACGCCCAACGCTCAGGAGCTACTAGCCTTCATCACCCCTCAGGGGAGGGTGTGCAAGTGGAAGGTCATGCCGTTTGGCGTGGCCAACGCACCCGCTCTATTCCAAGAGCTGATGAACAAGATCTTGTCCATCCTACGAAGGAGACCTAAGGTGCAGGAACTCATATCCCGTGGGGCCCAGATGGAAGCACACATCAACATTGTATGCCTCGGGACCAATACCCAGGAGGACCACCTAATCCTCTTGGGTGAGTTCTTTGCGGTCTGCCAAGAAAACAACACACGACTCAAGCTGGAGAAGTGTGAGTTAATGCAGGAGACCATGCAGTACCTGGGGTTTGACGTTGGCTATGGGTGGTGGACCCCAGCGGCCTCTAAGGCCAAACCCCTGCTGGACGCTAAGGTACGACACGAAGACCCCAAGAAAGGACTTCATGATGTACGCAGTTTCATTGGGGCGTGCAACTTCTATCGCCGCCATATCAAAAACTTCACCTACACCAGCGCCATTCTGACAGACCTGATCAAGAAGAGTACTACTTGGCGCTGGGGCCCACAAGAGCTACAAGCGTTTGATGAGCTCAAAGACAAGGTGGCCAACGCTAAGTGCTTGGGCGTGCCTAGGGCACAAGGGGAGATTATCCTGGTGACCGACGCCGGCAATGTGGGCGGTGGTGGAACGTTGTTCCAATGGCAAGCACTAGAGAAGGAGGAGTGCGACTCGGCTGTTTCTCAATGGGGGACCGAAGGTCTCAACCGAGATGGAACTCTCAAGCACAGCTACCCTGACGACAAGTGGGTCCTAGTACCTCTGGGCCACTGGAACTGGAAATGGAACCAGGCCAGGGGGAACTACTTCACCTATGAGCAGGAATTGCTCGCGGGTATGCTGGTGCTATCCTCACAAGCACGACTGTTGGGGAGTAACCCTGTGGTCTTGCTGTGCGACCAAGAGCCGGTCCGCACTTTCCAGAAGGGTCCCCCACCTGAGAAGGCCAAGCTACGGCGCTGGTGGACCTACCTCAGCCAACTACGGCTGACGGTACACCATATCCAGGGAGTGAAGAACGAGTGTGCAGAGTACATCAGCCGCAACAACTTTGACGCCCTGATTGGTGCCCGGTTTGAAGCGCTGGCTAAGGAGGCGTTCAGCCGTATGGACGTCCACTTGGACCTCAACATGACTATAATACGCCCCCTGGATGGACTCCAACAATCAGAGTACCTGAAGGAGTTTGAGGATATCTACAAGCGTCTGGAGAAACGCCTTGAACCCCTCCTGGTCAACCAAGATCAGTGGAAGAGGGACAAGAGCTACCTCTGGCACGAGGACCGCATCGTGGTACCCAGTGACAGAGTCCCAGCGTTGCTGAAGTGGACCCATGAGTCCAGCGGTCATGTGGGTGCTGACCGTACCCTGAGGCTATTCAAGCAGTGGTTCCACACTACGAGAAAGATGTCCTTGATTAGTGCCCTATAGATTTTGATGAAATCCTGCAGGTTTTTGATGATAAAATCCCAAAACCAAAGGAGCAAGTAGAGCAAGAACAGGATGTGGATCGAATCAATGAATAGTTTGAAATCCAGCGTAACACAGAAGGGCTGCAGATAGACAAAGCAGGTATAAACACAAAGATTCAATCACAAATGGATAATACAAAAGACTTTATATGAAAACTGGACTGACTCTAGCCTCCAAGATAGCATCAAGCACTTCATGTGCACTCTTTTGGGTGAAATGGTGCTGGTTAGGAATGTGGGGCATAGGTGTCAGGCCAGACACAGAATATGACTTGGCAAAGCAACTGAATTCAGAAACAGTTCAAAAGTAGAACCCTTAATAAGTGGTAGTAACAATTGAGTATAGGGGTCTTGGGGTGGGAGACCACTGGGCTTAACCTCCAAGGCCTAAAGCATGAAATGCCTATTTTACAAGGACCGTACCAGGACCGGCCCCTGCTCTACCCCTTCCACCATAACCCGTCACTCCTAGGGTCTTGCTCCTCACCAGGGTCTGCATGCTCTTGCCCTATCCTGCACAACTTCCCACAAAAAAATAGAAAAATAGGCTCCTTCACATAAACCCTTGCAATACCCAAATCCCAAGTACAATCCAATCAATCCACACTGAGGGCTTTCCGTTCAACACGCCGGTTGTCTCACGGTGCACACGAAGACACGGCGGTGGGCATGTACAAGAGTTGCACCAAAGAGGAAGCCCTGAAATTGGCATATGAACACAAATAAAGCCAAGTTGGGGAAAGATGGAAACATACACAATCACAGCCATAGACCCCTCATTCCCTGGACTCAGGACCTTCCCTTGACTCGCCAACATGATGCCCTGAACCAAGTCAAATAAGATGGCTAAATGCCATGTGTCAAAAGTCACTACACAAACCCCAAAAATGTGTTCCCTCCCAAGCCTCTGAATCCTAGCCCAATAGGGGAGGTGGCGTGTCATGGCCTAGAGTGGCACTCAGGACCATGCCCTACCCTGACATAACCTTGGTTGGACTTGGAGTCGATTGGGCTTGGAGAACTGCCCTATGAAGATGACCTCACAACATGGCAAATTCAGGCAAATCACACCATTATGCCCAAAAATCAATTATATACTCAAAAATGCATACGGCAAATATTCAGATGCTCCATGCATGTGTCAAACCTGAAAGTCGTATACAAGGGTGATATAGACCAAAGGTCCATGCCCAAGAATATCCCATCATTGGCTCCGAAACCCCTCCGGTTATGTACATGACATGCTTCACAAGTCAACTCATGAATTTGGGACCTAATTTTGTGTGGCCTCGTGTGCCACGCCAAAGTGACCACTCGATCCGGCATATGGTGAGGTACAACACCGAAGCATATGCCAACATATAAGCAACATACCATAGTTCACGGATCTCTAGGCACTTTACTGTTAGCCAACCAGTTGAGCACATAAAATACAAAAATGAGCATAAAATGAGGTCAAAAACATGCAAATAATGCCAAATTTAAGATAATTACAATAGTATATAACTTCGCTCACCCATGGTATCATCATATGATTCAAAACACAATTGCTTGGGACCATTTGCAAACAATCCCCCCACTTGGATCCCCACATGGACGCATAGGGACACCTTCGAACCTCGTCCCAACACGCACCATGAAAATGGGAAAATTGATAGTGGCGCTTGTGGGTCGCTCCGTAAGCCCTCCCACATGCACTATATGAGGGGTAGACTTAGTCTAACGCTATGGAGCTCACCATTGAGACATGGGCCAAGCCCTTGCCACGTATGACTCCATATATCTTCCTACAAACGGAGATATATAACATGGGCGTGAGCATATCGAAGCGCATACCATGCACATAACACATACCCTCAAAAAGTGGCTCCCACCATGGTATGCCATGCCCCTCCATAGACATAACTACACGTTAAAAATGTGTAGGAACCCAAGGAAAGTTTCTATGCAACACCAACACTCATGCAGCACACTGGAAAGTCACATTAAAATATTCGGTTGCACGGTCCAAGAGTTATATATGACTTTCTACCCTCTTGACCATTATCCCTTGCTACACTGGGCATGTGTACACATCAAAGGCGTTTGATGCTTCCTAAATTAAGTTGAGACCAAGGCGGTTCCAACCCAATTCTCGAAATTGGTATTTCTCGCCGTGAGCCGGAGGTATGACCTTTCAAAGTGGCCTCACCAATCAATTTTGTTTCGCCTATATCTCCAAGAAAAACGAAGGGGATAACAAAAGGAAGGTTGATTCGTGATCGGGGAAAAATGTCGGACCACTCGAGATTCATCATATCAAGTGCGGCAATGTCGAAGTCGAAAATCTGATTCTGAAGGTCTGAAAAAATCGGATTAATTTTGCGAGTGTATAACCTGAAAATTGCGGAAGCAACGAACCCTTTACTGATGAAATCTGACCCTTCATCGGGGTTTCCGCCAGAATATCTGCAAATAACAGTTAACCAATTGGTTACCGCAAAATCGGGAGCCAACTGACAGTCGCCGATACATTGACAATCAGAACGGAAGGCTGAAAAATTACGGGAAACATTATGATAGAAAAGCCCTGTCGATTCCTGATATTCTGAGATATAAATCTCAGCCGGCAGCGCCTCGGTATTGAATATGGCCGCTCATAGCTGGAATGGCCAAACCTATCACACTATCACATCAGGTTAGGTCAGGTGGATGGGAGAGTATGATATCAGCCAATGGCGGCTTGCCGGCACATAGATACACACCCCAAGTGACCCAAAGATGGCCACGGGGGTCCGAACCGGCTTCACCCCCCTTCTCAGAGCGTTGTATCTGCTCGCAAGTCATTGAAGAGAGGACGGGAGGACCCCAATGGGCTCCACACCCCCCTCCCATGTCCCAAGGACACATGGAGGCCCCACACACGTCGTAGGCGTCCCCCATGCCCCAAGGGAGGGGTGAGGACACTCATAATCGGTGCCCTACGCCATATCCGGTCTCCTCCTGATCTACAACATGGACCAAGGGGATCAAAGATAGAGAAACGTCGTCGGTCGACCTAAATAAGCATACCACAATGAAATATATATGTGGAGATCGAGTGAAGGGGGTATATGGCCAGTCAAGGCCCAAAAATCCCCGGATGAACGCCCTCACCCGTCTCCCAAGCACAAAAACAAACAAAAAATGCCAAGGTGGATCCATTACGGTGCTACTGCAGCCACCAAATGGACCAACACATCCTTGACATCTAAAGAAATGTTCTTTTTCTTCAGATACTCCATCCAGACCGTGGTGTACCTCGGCACAAAGCTGCTCGGACGGTCCCACGAATCCCTGGATGCGACGAATCCTTTCCAACGGACCTTGTAAAGCCTCCCCCCAGGCGTCCCCGGGTCCGGCTTGTCCGTCAGGATCCTCTCGGCGGTGAAGTCGTCGTCCTCAACCTCGTCGTCCGAGTCCAGATCTCCGGCTGTGAACTCGAAGGTGACGGGACGTCCGCTGGGGTCTGGTGCTCGGGGACGAAGCTGGGTATGGTCGCGGTCCAGGATCTTGTTATCCCCCACACGAACCGCATACACATCCTGCCTGACCTTCCGCACGATTACCCCCGGCACATACCAAGACGCCTGCCGATGCCTGGACAGGACTTCCTTGTGGTGCAGCTCCACCCATACGGTGTCTTGGAGAGCATACTTCTGGACTTTTCCCTGCTTGAAGTACTTGGCCCTCTTCTCATGCTCGTCCTGAAGTGCTTTGCACACCTCGGCCGCCGTGTCGTCCGCCTCAGCCATCATAGCATTCGCATCCCGGGCCATTTTGCCATGGTTCAACCACAGGAGAGTGCGTGACACTCGATCCCGTAAGAACAGGATACGATGGGGCGATAGTCCAGTGGGCCCCAGAAGGTCGTGGTACGCCTGGAGTACTCTCCACAGCGAATTATACCAGTTCCGGCCCGGTTCGTCAATGTGCAGCTGGCGGAACTTCTCGAACATCTGCCGCCCGGCCACCTCAGCCCGGCCATTCGACCGGCTGTGGTACGCCACGGTCTTGGCGTGCCGAATCCCCATGTGCTTGCCCATCGTATTGAACCACGTCCCCACGAATTGACTGCCCCGATCGCTGCAGATGACAGCTGGGACATCAAAAATCGTCAGCCAATGCCTGATCATGGCGTTGGCGACGGTCTTGGCCTGCAGACCCACTCCATGCTTGTCCTTCTTGTCCTTCTTCTTGGACTTCTTGCCCGGGACCGCCACGATATACCCGCTGTGCCTGTCTACCGCCAGGATGACACAATCATAGGTCTCTCCTTCCACGGTGACCTCCGGCATGGCGAACACATCCATGGCCACGGACCGCATAGGGGCTTCCGGTATAGCCGTATACACCGGGTTGCCCGCTGTGGAGTGGTTGGGGCTCTTCGTGGCCCGACACACGGCGCAGTCGCTGCAGTACTTGTCCAGGATGGCGTAGTACCCCGGTGGGAACTTGAAGCGCCACTCCAGGTCCTGCTGCATCTTGTCCCGACCAGGATGCATGAGCTGGGCGTTATGCCAGTGATCAATGAGCTCCTCCATTCGGTTCTCTGGGACCAACAGCTTGTCCTTGAGGAACAGTTTTTCCCAATCCTCGGTCAAGCCCTCAGGCCATTCGTCGTCCGACGGGGCGCTCACGGCATTCCAGTACTTGCTCCAGTGCTCGGATGCCGCATAGTCATCCGACCAGTCCTCTGTAAGCACCGACCTGACTAGCTCTACAGGGGCCACCATCCACTGCTCGAGGGTTTCCTCTCGAATAGCTTGGACTCGGGTGCCCCGGAACTTGGCCAGGTCCGTACGGTTTGCCATCACCACAAAGCACTTGACCCCCTCTTGCTCCATGGCCTTCTCCTTCTCGATGATGCGCTTGGCCTCCTCGGTCTCCTCGGCGTCCCCATGGCTGGATATGTCCATCCAGGCCTTGCCCGCGGGGTAGGCCCATCGACTGAGGCAATCTGCCACAGTGTTGTCCTTCCCCGGGACATACACGACGCTGAGGTCGAACTTGGTGAACGTCTCATGCCATCGGGCCCTCCTTGCCGCCGGTCCCGAGGGGGTGTCGACGTGCTCCTTGTGCCAGACCTGTAAGGACTGATGGTCCGTACAAACCACAACCAGTTGCAATCCGATGTGGCCAGACCACTTCCTGAGTGCACAAACAATGGCGTACGTCTCATTCTCCCTCGCGGTCCAGGTTCGACGTTGGCCCTCGGCCAGGATCCGGCTCCAAAACGCCACGGGTACGTGCGACCCGTCGTCCCGGACCTGCTCGAGGACTGCCCCTACAGCATAGTCCGAGGCGTCCGTTCGTAGCACAAATCCCTTGTCCGGGTCCACCAGGAATAGCCCCAGCTGCCCCAGGAGTTGCTCCTTCAGGCGGCTGAACGCATCTTCGGCCTTCGGGGTCCAGGCAAGCTTCTTCTTGCTCCCCTTCCGGCCATCGAACTTGCCCATCTGCAGCATCGTGTGCAGCGGCTCCAATAGTTCTGCATACATCCGGACATAGCCCGAATAGTAGTTGCAGAACCCCATGAAGGATCGGAGTTCACTGATGGTCTGGGGCTTCTCCCAGTGGTGCAGGGACGCCAGCTTCCCAGGCATGGGACGGCGTTGCCCGTGACCAACCACGTGACCCGCGAATTCCACTTCCTTCACGAAGAGTGAGGCTTTGGTGGGCTTGCACACCATGTTGTGCTTGTCCAGCTCGCTCAGCACTCGGCGCAGATCCTTCTCATGCGCTTCGATGAGCTCGTCCTCAGTCATGTCCTCCTTGCCGGACCCGATGATGATGTCATCCACAAAGGGGTCGGCACAGTCCCGGACAGGACCGAGTAGGTCCTCCATCATGCGCTGGAAAGCGGCGTTGCCATTCTTGGCGCCCATAGGCACCACTTTCCACTGCATGGGCCCCAGCGGCGTTGACATCGCTGTGCAGGGCCTGGAGTCCGGGTGTAGCGGAATCTGGTGATAGCCGTGTTTCAGGTCTAACACCGTAAAGATCCGCTTTTTCTGTTGCTTTTGGAGGATGGTGTCGATCAGCGGAAGCGAAAACGAGTCGTGCTTGGTTTGCTCGTTGAAACCCCTGTAATCCACCACCAACCTCCACTCGCCCTTCTCCCTCTTGGGCACGATGAAGGCTGGGCTGGCCCACTCACTGTCGGAGGGTTCGATCCAGCCCCGCTCAATAAACTCGGCCAACAACTTCTTCATGGCCTCGGCGCCATCGCCCTGAAGTTGGTACTCCCGATGACGATAGATCTTGGGGTTCGGCTTCAGCTTGATCCTCGCTGTGCCAAACCTCCCACGATCTGGAGGGTTCTTGTTGGCGACGCCACTGAATAGCCGCGGATAGGCATTGATCAGCCTCTCATTCAGCCCGGCAACCTTCGGGTTCTCCTGGGCCTCTTCAGCCGCTTGCCTCGGTATCGATACAACCGACCGCACTGCGGTATAGGCCTCTTCCGGGTCCGAATCCGACTTCACCTCGTCCGATATACCGTCTTCATCGTCGTCGGGAGCTCTTTTCACCGATAATCTTCGGAAATTTGTGGCATCAACCGAGTTCTTGTCGCTACCGGCCCCCATTCTTGGAAAATCCCACGTCGGCGGGTCCGACCCAACCGGACCATCATATTGGTCCGCGATGTGATCCATGACCCTCGCCACGAACTCATCCTTCTCGTACTTGCCGGTGACAAACATCTTGTCATCCCACCAATGCGGAGATGTGACCAGGGCCCGCCTCTTCTTGGCTGCGACACGGTCGTGCATCCCCATCCGCATGTAGTTGACGACGTGGTCGATCTTGGAGTGGGACAGGACGTCAATGCCATCCACTGGCTGATCCGTCCCCTCCTTGGGCTCAAACATGACCCGCATGGGCACCGCCTCAACCCTACAGATGAGTGCTTCATCACCCGTGGGCTGGGCTTGCGCCCCATCCACCAGGAAAGCCTTGGTACCCCACACTTGACCCGGGGAGGGCAATGATACACCCTTGGCGTCGATGAACAACCCCTCCTCTGGCCCGAATGACATCTCGTTCAGGGTGATGGAGTCCAGCGTCGACTTGAGACCTTCCAGCGGACATGGGGTGGGTCCGATGCCGGTTATGACCAGGATCCCCTTCGCCCTATCCGCGACAATCTTCTCCACCGTATGTCTTGTATTGTCCAGGGAGCCATGCCAATACATGGGCCCCCACTCCTTCAAACCCCAATGCCTGTGCCAGGCTGAGTCTCCTCGATGCCAATGCCTCCTACACTTCCGCAAAAGTGGGGCATCCCGGGAAGCGAAGACGTCCGTCTCGGGCGCTACGGCTCCCAGCGTCTGGATCATCCTGGCATACACCTGCGGCGCCATACCATACTCCGTGAGCTGAACTCCACGGTCTCCTCTGGACTTGGCACCCACAGCTTGCACAGCTTGGACGATCCGATCCTCTTCCTCAGCATTCCATTGGGATGATCCGCATGCATAGTCCGTGGACAGCCATGTAAGGCATTCAGCATCCTCCCGGACCAGCGTTGCATGATGGGGAAGGGCTCCAATGGCGTTTCCCACCATGAAGTCGTACCCCATGATCATATCCCAATCAGTGATGTCGGCCACATAGAAGTTCCCGGATAGAGTGCTTCTCTTCGCCAAATCAGGGCGGTTCAAGCGCTCATGCTCCCAGAATTCCATACTGATAGTGGCCTCATGGGTACCACCACCCATAATCTCTCCATTGGCCACCTTCAGGCGTACCGGTCTACGGCTGGGCTGCAGGGATTCATCCTTGAACAACCCTCTCCGGACCAGGCTCACCTGGGCACCCGTATCCACCAAAACATCCACCACCAACTCCTCTTGTCCGCACCGTACACGCACCTTCAAGTGCAACTGCCGCTCGTCACCATGCGGTGTATGGACGACTCTCACGGCATGCAACTCTAGCACATCCGGGTGCATCAGGACTTTGAGGGTATGGTCACGGATGGTGTAGATCTTGGGCTGGTCCCCGTCCACAGGGTACTCCGTGGTCGCTCCTTCCTTCTTGCCACGTCCTTTGCCCACATAAACCTCCCTTGGCAGGGCGCTCCAGGGGTTGGGAGTGGCAAAACTCAGTGGTTTTGGCTCTTCTGGAGCCTTCTTCGTCACCCGATGTGCCTTCGCTATCTCTGGGATTCCACTGATTTTCGGAGGAGGGACCTCCGAGGTCCCACTCCCGTGGGGGCTCCTCTGGACATGGCCCGCCGCAGCTTCCTCCTGCTGCAATCCGCTCAGACTTTGTCCACCACGTTGCTGGGCTTTGAGTTCCTCCAACGTCCTCAACATGTCCTCAGCAACTTCCTCAATCGACCTCACGCGTCGGTCTGGACCGGGTCCCCCACCATAGCCTTTTCCTCCGCCTTTCCCTTGGCCCTTTTCCTTGGCCTTTTCCAACGTCTCCGCCCTTTGCCTTCCAATCGGCAATTCGTTGCTCCTTGGGCTTCCTGTCGGGATGGGCGGCGAAGTAGGTCTTCTTGTCCTCCTCATATACCTTGCAATGCCGGTGGTCATGTGCATGGTTGTTCCCCTTGCCGTAGCAGACCCAGCAACCGGTGTGCTGCGATCTGTACTCGCGGAACGAGAGCGGCGGGTTCCTGATCCTCCGCGGTTCTCTGCGGTTCTTGGTCCTGGGGTCCAGGCGGTTTCACCTGGACCTGTCCTGCCCATTCTCCTTCATATTGTGCGCTACGAACGCGAAGAAGTGGGCTTCTTCATGATTCTCTGGGGTGGTCGCGATCCAGAGATCTTGGCCGCTTCCACTCCCTTCCTCCGCGGTGCCAACCGTGTCCCCCTTGACCTCTCGCTGATGGCGATCTTCTCGATGACCTCGATGTCCTTGGCCTTGTCGATCCTGCACGTGGGCCTCGTTCTTGGCGTTGAGCTTCACCTCCACCGTGATGTACTTCACGATCTCGTCCAGGCTCATGCGGGCGAAGATGACCTGCATCCTCAGCGGTTCTCCGCGCCTCCACTCCACGTTGTTGAGGCGCATCAGCCTTTGCCCCATGGTGTCGCCGAATACCTCCACGTAGACGGCGTTCTTCAACCCCAACATTCGGCTGGGCTCGCTGAGGTTTCGCCAGAAAAACTCCATCATTGCGGCGTGGGTGTCCTCCGAGGCCATGATCCGTACGGCCACGCGCTTCTTTGCTCTTCTCTTCTCCTCGTCCTCCACCCGCCTCTTCCAGTGGCCGGGGAGGACGTCCTTCAGCAGGTGGCGGATCTCGCTGGCCTCATTCCAGTCCTCCACCAGCTTGAGGCTTCTTCGGTACTTGCGGATGTACCGATTCCATTCCCGGACACTCAATTCCCCGCGCTCCAGCGGCAGCAGAACGGACCACAGATCCTCCAACTTCTGGTTGGGGGCATCCACTCGCTCCTCGTCCTCCAGCCACTAGAGGCAGGCTTGCTCCGTCTGGATCACTCCCTCGCGGATCTGATCCCTGAGCTCCTCCTTCAGGTCCTGCGCCAGCCTGTGTGGGAATGTCCGACATACCCACTTGTCCCTTGGCGCTCCCTTCATCTCGCCGATGACCTCCTCAGCGAAGTCCTCCCAATCCAGGATGAAATCATCCAGGTTGGAGGGGTTGCCATCGTAGTAGGGGATCTTGATTCCCCTGAGGTCGTCAATCCTGATGGCGTCTTTGACGTCCGCAGCCACCACTCCACCAAGACGGATACCACCTGTGGCCGGGGGGTGTGAGTACACTCCCCGTACATCCCTCTCCTCCATGGAGTACGGTCCAGTTGGGCCTGAACCCATGGGGTTTGGAATGCGGGATGGACTTGCTCCACCGGCTGTCGATATCCCCGTAGTGGGGTCCTTCACCCACAGGTTTCCGCCTGGATGACCTCGACCATGTCCGTCGGCGCTTCCCATGGTTCGCCCCTGCATGGTCTGGCTCTGGATCTCCTCTTCCGCATAAACTGCATGGGCAGTCGTAGTGGTCGGTGGGTCCTGGGCGGCATGGGACATCCCTACCGTCAGGCTCCTCAGGTCCGTGGTTGCGTGCCCTTCCCGCATGGACCCAGCCGGTGCCGTTTGCTCCCCGAGCACTATGGATTCGCTGAACATGGGAACAAACGGCAGCGCACCCGGGTCAACACGCGGAGGCGCGTAAGGTGCCTCTGCAGGGCTGCCCATGGGTTTCTCCATGGCGCTCCTGAGGGTCTTAACCCGCTCCACCAGCTCTGCCGCTGCCGGCTTTGCCGGGAGCTCCGGACCCGAGGCGAGGGGGTGTAACTCCTCTAGCCTTTTCAGGCGTCCCGACATGTCCTCCACAAGGTGGAGGAGGCTGTCCACCACTCGCTGCTGCTTCTGCAGGGCCAGCTCCAGATTCTCCCGGTACCGGTCCTGTTCCGCTCGCAGCTCCGCCATGTCTCTCTGCGCTGCCGACTCGTCATCCAGGATCCCCGCGACGTCCTCCTCTAGACCGTCCTTCGCGTTGTCCAGGCGGTCGAGGTGCTGCACGATGGCGTCCATCCTCATCTTTGGGTACTTGCCGATGAGGAAGGATACGTGCTTGCAGTGGCACTCAACGAGCTTTCCACCAGATCCGGTGCATCCCACGGTTCCCGGCGCGTCGGACTCCTCCACCATGGGTGTGTCGCCCATGCTATCCCGCGTTGGCTCCGTGTGCCGGGCCACAGGCGCCGTTCTGGCTCTGGCAGGCCTCTCCAACGCCTCAGCGTCATGCTCCAGGCTGGATTCTGGGGCCGTGTTCGCCCTTGTGGGCTGTCTGGCCATCTCCTCCGACTCCGAAGGGTAAGCTGTCCGATAGCCCTTGGAGTGCCCCTCGGAATCTGCAGCTGACCACAGCCTGACCGGGCTGGGATCCGTCTCTATCGCCCTGGCTTCCGCCGCGGGTTTTGGGGACCCGCGCTTCCGGTAACGCCGGGCTCTGCCGTTGCTTCCAGTCTCCTCCAACTCCTCCGCAGTGGAGCGGAGATTGCAAGCCTTGCGGCATTGCCTTTCACACATGGAGGCCAGGTCCTCCATGTCCAGCCCATGTCCTGCAAGGGCTCTCCGTTCTGAGCATCTTCGCTCTTCTCGGGCTTCCCAGTCCGGCGTCGACTCGAGGGACTCCACGATCTGCACCCGGGGCGTCCTTGGGCAGGGCTCATGAGGGCCCAAGTCCCCGGTGCGGCGGTAGGGGGCAGGTACTCCTCTGCTACCATAAAGAAGGTCCCTACCAGGACCGGCCCCTGCTGTACCCCTTCCACCATAACCCGTCACTCCTAGGGTCTTGCTCCTCACCAGGGTCTGCATGCTCTTGCCCTATCCTGCACAATTTCCCACAAAAAAATAGAAAAATAGGCTCCTTCACGCAAACCCTTGCAATACCCAAATCCCAAGTACAATCCAATCAATCCACACTGAGGGCTTTCCGTTCAACACGCCGGTTGTCTCACGGTGCACACGGAGACACGGCGGTGGGCATGTACAAGAATTGCACCAAGAGGAAGCCCTGAAATTGGCATATGAACTCAAATAAAGCCAAGTTGGGGAAAGATGGAAACATACACAATCACAGCCATAGACCCCTCATTCCCTGGACTCGGGACCTTCTCTTGACTCGCCAACATGATGCCCTGCACCAAGTCAAATAAGATGGCTAAATGCCATGTGTCAAAAGTCACTACACAAACCCCAAAAATGTGTTCCCTCCAAAGCCTCTAAATCCTAGCCCAATAGGGGAGGTGGCGTGTCATGGCCTAGAGTGGCACTCAGGACCATGCCCTACCCTGACATAACCTTGGTTGGACTTGGAGTCGATTGGGCTTGGAGAACTGCCCTATGAAGATGACCTCACAACATGGCAAATTCAGGCAAATCACACCATTATGCCCAAAAAATCAATTATATACTCAAAAATGCATACGGCAAATATTCAAATGCTCCATGCATGTGTCAAACCGAAAAATAGTATACAAGGGTGATAAAGACCAAAGGTCCATGCCCAAGAATATCCCATCATTGACTCCGAAACCCCTCCGGTTATGTACATGACATGCTTCACAAGTCAACTCATGAATTTGAGACCTAATTTTGTGTGGCCTCGTGTGCCACGCCAAAGTGACCACCTGATCCGGCATATGGTGAGGTACAACACCGAAGCATATGCCAACATATAAGCAACATACCATAGTTCACGGATCTCTAGGCACTTTACTGTTAGCCGACCAGTTGAGCACATAAAATACAAAAATGAGCATAAAATGAGGTCGAAAAAATGCAAATAATGCCAAATTCAAGATAATTACAATAGTATACAACTTCGCTCACCCATGGTATCAACATATGATTCAAAACACAATTGCTTGGGACCATTTGCAAACAATTCCCCCACTTGTATCCCCACATGGACGCATAGGGACACCTTCGAACCTCGTCCCAACACGCACCATGAAAATGGGAAAATTGATAGTGGCGCTTGTGGGTCGCTCCATAAGCCCTCCTACATGCACTATATGAGCGGTAGACTTAGTCTAACGCTATGGAGCTCACCATTGGGACATGGGCAAAGCCCTTGCCACGTATGACTCCATATATCTTCCTACAAACGGAGATATATACCATGGGCGTGAGCATATCGAAGCACATATCATGCATATAACACATACCCTCAAAAAGTGGCTCCCACCATGATATGCCATGCCCCTCCATGGAAATAACTACACGTTAAAAATACGTAGGAACCCAAGGAAAGTTTCTATGCAACACCAACACTCATGCGGCACACGCATTAAAATATTCGGTTGCACGGTCCAAGAGTTATATATCACTTTCTACCCTCCTGACCATTATCCCTTGCTACACTGGGCATGTGTACACATCAAAGGCGTTTGATGCTTCCTAAAATAAGTTGAGACCAAGGCGGTTCTAACCCAATTCTCGAAATTGGTATTCCTCGCTGTGAGCCGGAGATATGACCTTTCAAAGTGGCCTCACGAATCACTTTTGTTTTGCCTATATCTTCAAGCCAAACGAAGGACATAACCAATAGAAGGCTGATTAGTGATCGGGGAAAAATATTGGACCACTCGAGATTCATCATATCAAGTGCGGCGATGTCGAAGTCGAAAATCCGATTCTGAAGGTCTGAAAAAATCGGATTAATTTTGCGAGTGTATAACCTGAAAATTGCGGAAGCAACGAACCCTTTACTGATGAAATCTGACCCTTCATCGGGGTTTCTGCCAAAATATCTGCAAATAACAGTTAACCAATTGGTTACCGCAAAATCGCGAGCCAACTGACAGTCGCCAATACATTGACAATAAGAACGGAAAGCTGAAAAATTACGGGAACATTATGATAGAAAAACACCGTGGATTCCTGATATTCTGATATATAAATCTCAGCCGGCGGCGCCTCGGTATTGAATATGGCCGCTTATAGCTGGAATGGCCAAACCTATCACACTATCACATCAGGTTAGGTCAGGTGGATGGGAGAGTATGATATCAGCCAATGGCGGCTTGCCGGCACATAGATACACACCCCAAGTGACCCAAAGATGGCCACGGGGGTCCGAACCGGCTTCACGGTATATCCTCCATGAAGGAAAATATCTCCGCTCAGTTGAGTGGTAGGGGTGAACTTCATGGGGGGGCTAGGGTTATAACCCTAGTTACTTTGAGAAAGTGTACTAAAAGCTTCAAAAGAGTGATAAAAATACTTAAGTTAGTCTTAGCATCAACAAAAGGGTTTTAAGGGGGGCTTGGCCTGGATCCAGCCCTCCAAGAAAGACATGGCAGTGACCTTTTCTTACTCACCCCTGGAGTACTAGTTAGCTAAGCTAGTAGGACCAAGGATAAAGGCTCAATAATTCCCAAAATTACCTCAGAAAATGCATTAAACCTACCAAAAACATCCTCATCAGTTCATAGAAGCCTATCACACTGTAGGTACCCTCGAAAAACAGTGTAATGAACCGTGATTGATGTTCCTTCGATGGGGCATTCCTCAAAAGTCGCCAGCGTGCGAAGAAAACTTTTGGTAAAATTTTGGGGGTAGTGGGGTTTGAACCCAGGACTCCCTCCCTGGAGCACATATGCTTGCCAACTAGGGTACAGTCGAACGCTCTAGTGCGGAAGGCTATCGCTGCATAAACAGAACCTTAGTAAACGTCCTGACCAAGGGCCAGGGCGGAGCAATACTCCCAATGGAGGTCACAAATCATGAGGAGCTGAAAAAAATAGAAAATGTAACCAACAGGGAGTGAATCCTGTGGTTTAGCGAAAGGTATAGCGATTGAAGAACTCAAATCGATAAAAATTGATGAAATCACGCGAGAAATCGTCATTTTTATACCAAAACTCAAAGTCGCAGACAAGCGCAACAGAAGCGGACCTCAAAGACAGGGTTGCGCAAGCGTAAACGGCTCTTGAAAAAGAAGGTATGAGCCGCAGTTTTTAAAGTTCTAAAGGAAATTTTGCACAGTTGCATCAAAACGTTTATAAACTTTAGGGAAAAGTATTCAAACTCAACCCACACCACAGAGCAGGTGGACAGCCCACCTCTCAGGTATGCCAGTTTCATTCCACACGCATGCATTGCGTTCGTGTTGGTTGCTTCGTTAAAACGTTAGCGTTGTCAACGCTGTGTTCGTTGGGGGTTCGGGTGCTACTCTCTCTTGCTCTGCGCAGATCAAAACAGGAATGAAAGGTATGCGATGCGAATGGAGCGCGCAGCGCGCACGTAGGGTTAGAATATGCGCTGTGCTCGCGATGCAGGTGCCTAATTGAGGCATTCACACGCTGTGGCGCTTTCCCTGTACTCCAATTCACCCTTGTTCTCTCTTCCCAGGTGGGAACAGAAAGTACTTGCTCATGTTTGCGTTGCCGTTGCGCTAAAGTAGGGTTGCTTGAAACGCTTAGGCTTGTTTCGCGCTGTGCAGTGCGCCACCTTCTCTCCTCTTTCTGCAGGAAACAAGACAAGGGAAGGGTGCATGACACACAGTGCACTAATCGCTTAGGGTGGTTTATAATTCGCCGTAGGTTTGTTTAAGCGCGTAGGGTTGTTTTGCGCTCGTGTTTTTCTCGGCATTCACATGATGCGTGGTGAGTAAGGTAGGTAAGCCACACAGGAGCTCACCTCCTGGTTGAGTCACGCTTGTGATTGGTTATGTTGAGTTAAATTGGGTAAGAACATCAGGAAATGGAGAGATTGTGCATACCCGTGCATGCATGTGACGCATCAAAGGGTAGGCCACGCGAAGTGCGCACGGTAAACCTTGTTTAGGTTACCCAGGGGCTCCACCCCACGTTCTATAAGAGAACGGGTGGAGCTTCTTAAGCTTGCTTACTTGATGGGGGCGTTTGTAGACAGCGTATTATAGGGCCGACTGAGAAGCGTATAACACGTGAAGTCTGTCTTGGTTCCTCCGCTGCAAAGGCTCCTGCATCCGCCTTTGCTCTTCAGGTGGGAAGGTAAGGGTGATTGGTGCAGTCGGTGCAGCGCTAAACTATGCTGCGCGGATCACAAACAACAAATTGCAACTCAACGAGGAGTGGTGAGTGCAGTACGACTTCATCGCCATCCACGCTGTGCACGCACGCTGAGCACTCCCTCCCTCCAAGCCCTGATAGGGAAACGCGTAGTGGCGTCCGTGTTAGGCCACAGCCGCTTAGTAGCGCTGTGTTCTCTTGCTTTCTCACAGGAGGGTCAGTAGGACCCGTGACTCCTTCAACAGCAACACCAAGTAGGGTGTGTAGGTGTTAGGGTCAGCAGGCCTGGCAGGAGTTGAGTGCAAGTGATGAGTGCTCACCTTGCCTTCGAAGGCCGGTGCTGGCGTTAGTGAGTGTAGTGTAGTGGTGTCTCCTGTCCCCCGTGCTTTTCCACATGGGCAGGGGAGTGCGTTAGCTTTTGGCCTTAGCAAAAATGGGCGTTTTGTAAGCCCTTAGCACACTTGGCCACTCCTCCCCTCTAGTAGGTAGGGCTTTTGCCGTCTTCCCCCAAGGATAGGCGCCAGCAGAGAAACTGGGCGCCATAGGAGTGGTACTAGTAACTGACTAGGACCTTCGGTCCGACATCAGCGAAGCCCATTGAGTTGGGAGCCACGCCTGGGAGAGAAGTGAGACACACACAGACATACGTAGCACACTTAGGGGTAAGGTAAACCCTGTAAGGAAGCGTAGAACCCCATGGGTCTGGACCAGGCAGAGGTCCTAACTGTGGGCTTGCTTGTCCCCAAGGAGGGAAGGCACACCTTGCCTCATAACACCTTGCTTGTCATTCCCCCCTGGTGTAGTAAGCCACCGTTCTTCGTTGGCTCCCCAAGGTCATTACATCAGGGCAGTCCCCATGCAACACATGGTCAAGAAGGCATACACTTGCTGGGTGGCTGCAAACCTGATAAGCGGCCATCTGTTCCACGCTGGAAACCATAGGCATGGGTCTGCAGGGCACAGGCAGGATCAGTGCAGTGCTCAGTAAGCAGTAGTCTGTGAAAAACCAATGGCCTTCGGCCAGGGAGTGGTTGTCACGGGGGGCTAACGGTCCTGTCCTGCGATACAATGCGGGGCAACTGTGACAACTGCTCTTACACCCATACACAGGCACATCTGCACAAGAGTGCTCACTGCACCTGTGAGGTTAGGACACAGTCAATAGACTGACACAGGGAAATTGGTTTTTCTTTTTACGCTGGGACAGAGTCTCAGCACGGGTTAGTAGCTGCCCTTCGTTGTTCTCAACGAGATAGGAGCCGAAGATGGGGTTGATACTCCCATCTGGTTGTATGAAGGCTGACATAGGTTCCCAGGTCGCCTCCGATAACCCATAGCCATCCCACAGGGTTAGGAATTTCCAGCCCTGTTTATACTCGTGGCGAGCAATACCTGCAACCACGTAATAACCTTCAACTGCCATCTCATCGGCAGTCATCTCTTCGAGTTCGTCTGCTTCCTCTGGACTGGCGGCGTTCTCTAGGTCTATACGCTGGACCTCACTGTTGCTGAGGCGCCACTCATCCCAAGACAAATCGTCGGGGGAGTGATAGTGCCTCAACTGTTTAGGGGCACATGGCAGTTCACCACCTAGACGTGGACTTCACCTGACATGGATCCTGGATCCATCTATCCTGATGATACGATAGGGTCCAAAATAAGGGTCCTGTAGGCAGTTACGTAGCCAGGAGGGTAGGCGTGAATGGTGAACCAAAACAAGGTCACCAACCTTGAAGCTGGCAGGTCGCCGTAGGCGGTTCCGTCGGCTCAGTTCACGGTCCCGAATGCGTCTCAGGTTAGTCCCAGCCTGGTTAGCCAGAGACTGCTTGTGTTCCAGCCAGTCTCCCACAGGGCTCTTGAAGTCCTCAGGAAAGGGGGTTTTGAAGAACCAAGCAGGTCGTCCTCCATGGAACAGTTCGTAGGGGGTGAAACCCGTAGAAGAGCTCCGCTGTGAGTTCATGGTCAGCACTGCCCAGGGCACTAGGCGTACCCAGTCCTTGGTACGCTCCTGTTTCATCAGGATTCTTAGGTTTTGCTCCACCACACGGTTCTGTCTCTCACAGAGAGGGGGTTAGACGTGTGGGTAAAGGGCACACCTGTGGTTACCTCTACGTTGAGGGCATTTAGCACTCGTTTGTACCACCCAGTGTCACTGCCGATGCGTACATCTTCATCAGAGTGCACCTGTTTAGGTGCTCCATAGGATTCGAACCATTGTTCAGCCAACATCTTCACAGTCTGCTCACCTGTGATTTTCTTATTGCAAGGGAACACACGGGTGAAGCGCGATAGGCCGCAGGTGACCACTAGGCAACTATCATAGCCGCCGAAGCGTGTTAGGCCGTGGATGAAATCCACATAGAGAAGAAAGTTAGCACAATAGGGTATGGGTAAGCTGGAAATCAGGCCTCTATCCCTACTGTCGCTCTGCTTGCTGGCATGACAGCCACAAGCATCAACAATGGTCTGCATACGCGACCTCAGTTCAGTCAGGGTGAGACTGGAGTAGAAGCACTCACGGAAGAAGTCCACTGAGCGATTAGCGCCAGTGTGACCAGAACTGAGATGGGACCACTGCAGGCACTCATCCAGTCGTGCCTCAGCCACAACAATTCGGTCCTCGTAGAAGAGGTACTGATTGTTTTTATACCACTGGTGCCCGTCAATGACACGGGGTTCGAGACCAGTGCTGAGGGTTTGGAGAATTTCTTCATAGTCTGACTGATAATCGGTTAGACTCCAACCCTCCAGGATTCCAGCGGTGCGCATGGACAGGTCAAGTTGGACATCCATACGCTGGAAAGCCTCTTTGGCGAGCGGCTCAGAGCTCTCACCTATAAGCGCATCGAAGTTATTGCGCGATATGTAGTCAGACAGTTCATTCTTTATACCGGGAATATGCTGAACTGTCAGCCTGAACTGGCTCAGGTACGTCCACCACTGCTTTAGTTTTCCTTTCTCTGGTGGTGGCCCCTTCTGAAAAGACTTCACAGGTTCCTGGTCACATAGCCAGACAATAGGGTTAGATCCCAGGAGTCGGGATTGTGACGAAAGCACCAACATACCGGCCAGGAGTTCTTGGTCATAGGTGCTGTAATTGGAACCCGCTTGGTTCCATTTCCAATTCCAGTGTCCCAGTGGCACCAGACGCCACTCACTGGTAGGATAGTCATGTTTCAACGAGCCATCACGGTTCAGTCCACTAGTACGATAATGGCAGTGGGTCAGTTCAGCTGGGTTAAGCTGCTGCCAATTGGTAGATCGTTCCACCCCCCCCTACATCACTGGCATCAGTGATCAGGACTATCTCGCCCTCAGGGCGGGGTACGCCCAGGCAGTTGGAGGAGGCAATTTTCTTCTTCAACTCCTGGAAACACTCTTCCTCTCTGGCGGTCCACCTCCAGTGAGTAGTTTTCTTGATTAGGTCAGTGAGGGGGGCAGAGGAGTAGGTAAAATTGTGGATGTGACACCGATAGAAATTACAGGCGCCAACAAAACTCCTCACGTCGTGTAGACTTTTCTTAGGGTCATCGCGAATCTGCATGTCCTGTATGGGCTGCATCTTAGACGCGGCTGGTTTCCACCAGCCATACCCCACTTCGAAACCCAAATATTCCATCTCCTCTTTCATAAACTCACATTTTTTGAGTTTGATTCGGAGATGGTTTTCTTGACATACAATGAAAAATTCACGGAGGAGAAGGACATGGTCCTCTTGGGTATTAGTACCCAAACTCACGTCGTCGACGTGGGCCTCCATTTCTGCACCCCGAGAAATCAACTCTTGTACTAGGGGCCTGCGCCTCATTATGTACAAAATTTTGTTCATTAGCTCCTGGAAGAGCGCTGGGGCATTAGCCACCCCAAAAGGCATGACCTTCCACTTAAAGACACGACCCTTAGGGGTGATAAAAGCCAACAGCTCCTGAGCTGCGGCGGTTAGGTCCACCTGCCAGAAACGAGAGCGTTTGTCCGTTTTGGTCTTGTACCTGCATTGGGCAATACGCTCCAGGGTATTTTTCATGTTAGGAATACTCCCTGAGTGGTTCTGGGTTTTCTTGTTGACCTCACCATAGTCAACAACCAGTCGTAGGGCAGTTGACCCTGGTTTAGCAACCAGGAATCAGGGACTGCAGTGATGGGGGTAGTCCCCCTTCTTATATTCTTCAACGAGGCCTGCATCAATACATTCCTGGATGTGGCGCTCGATTTCTTCAACCTGTTCCTGTGGAGCGGGATAGGGACGACGCCTCACTCGCGTCTTTTCAGATTCAGGTTTCAGTTTCAGGTCCATCTGACCAGTTTCTTACAATAGAGGGGGGGCGGCAAGGCGCCGAACACCTCCTCATAGGTTAGAAGCAGTTGATCCGTTCAGTCGGGGGTCAAGGTTAAGACTCTCGAGTTTCTGCAGGAAATTCTCCTCAGCATGGAGGTTGCTCTTTCCATGTTCTTTCTTTTTCTGCCGATCAGCAGTTTCGGCAGGCACAGAACCATCGTCCCACTCAGGGGAACATTGCTGCCCATAGTGCAGAGAATATACTAGAGGTACCTCAGGATCAGGCAGCGTATAGGAATCATCGTCCTCCTCAGACCAGATCAAGGATTTCCAGGTCTGTCTGAGGTATTGCAGCCGCTCTTTTTTTTTTTTGAGGCATGGCGGTCCCCCGCCCAAAGCAGTGCTTCAAAGCGGCCTAACCATGGGCAAAATGAGCGTTCATGGTGAGCCGAAGTTCTCCACAGGACAGCCGCGGGTATTTACAAACCTAGTCAGGGTGAAACCACTGCATGAATTGCACCATGGGCCTGAAAAGGTTAAAATACTAGTGGAGGCCATTTCCGTGAAAGATGCAAAGGGATATATAGCCTGTACCAAGGCAAAAGGAAGAATAACAAAAAAATGATACATTGAAAAATGGACCAGTGGATTGAGCGAAGAGAAGTGAGCAAGTGCAGGGGCAAAAAGAAAAACAGACTGGAACAATCTGGCTTGCCTGAAGTCAGTCTGGAGCCCTGTAGCTGATCTGAGAATTAATAAAGTACAAAGCCCTTTCATTCTGCTCAAGTCTTGCGCTCTTGCCTTAAGGGTCCTGAAAAAATAGAAAAGAAAAGGTAGGTAGGTAGGTCGACTCGGGACTGGGGTTGCCCCGCAGGGGGGACTTACCAAGGGGCTTTTGCTCACCCACCCACGGCCCTACTTCACGTGCCGCCACAAAGCGGCTCCCCCACATGGGGGAAGGGCGCGGTCGCCGCGAGCAGTACCCTACAGCGGGTTCTGCCCAGAGAGGTAACCCATGTTCGACCGAAGTCTCACATTCCTCTCCTTCGGGCGGATGATACGTGGGGGAGGGTCCCACCGCACAGCCTCATTAACCTCCGGATTCTGGGGCCCAGGGGCCCGGAGCCAGGCCATAGGCCCTGTCCTGCAGGCACCCCCACCTGGGTTCGTTTTCAGTAGGTGTGAGGCGACTTGAAGAAGCACGTGCTACGGGACTCGCATGCCGTGGCGCACACTGACACCTCCTGACTCGGTCGAGCTTGCGCTCTCCCGGGGGGCCGGGGGTTCGAAGTAGGTCGTTGTGGCCGGTTGGTCGGTCGTATGGTACGGTTGCGGTGTAGTTTGGTAATGTAGGTTGGTCGGTTGCGTGATGGTAGAGCCAAGTTGTGTTCGTGGGCATGGTCGTCGGCGGGCGCGGCGCACCACGGTGTCACCAACCCTTTGGACGCCGTTCCCGTTTCGACCCGTGCACGCCTGGCTGGTTTGGTGTTGGCCGGCTTGCGTGTGGTCTGTTTACGGTCAAGTGGCAGCTGCAGCTGCGGTGTTGTTGGTTCGCGGTCGTCTTGGCCGCCTCATGGTCGGCTTGGTTTGCGTGCATTCCATTGCGCTGCTGCCGGTGGTCGTTCCGCCGCACGTTGTCTATGCAGCTGGCATGTCCGTGTCGGTGTTGGTCAGTGGCGTCGTGGTTCGTCCAAGTGTAGTGTTGTGTAGTTTGTTATCGTTGGTTGGTCGCGTTTGTATTGGCAGCGTTGTGGTGTTCTGCTGTGTTCGTGGGCATGGTCGTCGGCGGGCGCGGCGCACCACTGTGTCACCAACCCTTTGGACGCCGTTCCCGTTTCGACCCGTGCACGCCTGGCTGGTTTGGTGTTGGCCGGCTTGCGTGTGGTCTGTTTACGGTCAAGTGGCGGCTGCAGCTGCGGTGTTGTTGGTTCGCGGTCGTCCTGGCCGCCTCATGGTCGGCTTGGTTTGCGTGGGTTCCACTGCGCTGCTGCCGGTGGTCGTTCCGCCGCATGTTGTTTATGCAGCTGGCATGTCTGTGTCGGTGCTGGTTAGTGGCGTCGTGGTCTGTCCAAGTGTAGTGTTGTGTAGTTTGTTACCGTTGGTTGGTCGCGTTTGTATTGGCAGCGTTGTGGTGTTCTGCTGTGTTCGTGGGCATGGTTGTCGGCGGGCGTGGCGCACCACGGTGAATTTAAAAATGGACCAGTGGATTGAGCGAAGAGAAGTGAGCAAGTGCAGGGGCAAAAAGAAAAACAGACTGGAACAATCTGGCTTGCCTGAAGTCAGTCTGGAGCCCTGTAGCTGATCTGAGAATTAATAAAGTACAAAGCCCTTTCATTCTGCTCAAGTCTTGCGCTCTTGCCTTAATAGTCCTGAAAGAATAGAAAGGAAAAGTTCCAATTGATGGCTCAAACAAAAAAGACTCAATGGATCGGTAAGGTTTCCTGGTGCGCAGTGCTGTGCATGCAGTGGTGCAGTGTGTTGCAGTGTGGTGACGGTGCTGTGTCCTACAGTGTAGGTGGGTGGTGGGTGAAGGCTGATGTGTTAGATGGCTGTTGGTTGCTGGCTGCGTGCTGGTGGATGTTGGCGGCTGGCTGCTGGCTGCTCGCTGCTGGCTGCTTGCTGCTGGTTGCTTGTTGGCTAGTATATGCTACTGGTTGCTTGCTGTTGGTCGTTGTCTGCTAGATGATGGTTGCCGCTGTAGCTTCTCGTTTGCTGCGGGCTGCTGTTTGCTGGCTGTTTGCTGTTGGCTGCTGGGTGCTGGATGTTGGCTGTTGCTGCTGCTTGTCGCTGGCTGTTGATTGCTGGCTGCTGGTTGCTGGCTGCTGGTTGCTGGATGCTTGCTGCCGGCTGGTTGCTGGGTGCTACTTGCTTGCTGATGCAGGGTGGGACGGTGCTGTCGAGACAGGCCGAAGGAGTGTCGAAAGAAGGGAGCGGGAATTTTGGGGGGGGGGATAATATTTGGGGTGTTTGGGGTGTGTGGTTGGGGGGGCGGGTGTTTGCTGGTTGTTGTCGCTGGAAGTGTCTTACTGTGGAAGGTAGGCGGTGGGTGGTTGATGTGCTGGCTGTTGGCTGTTGGCCGCTGGCTACTGGTTGTTGGTCGCTGGCTGCTGGCTGCTGACTGCTGC
Organism: Eutreptiella sp. 'Long Island Sound 2002'; assembly: GCA_964036045.1. Classification (NCBI taxonomy): domain Eukaryota; phylum Euglenozoa; class Euglenophyceae; order Eutreptiales; family Eutreptiaceae; genus Eutreptiella; species Eutreptiella sp. 'Long Island Sound 2002'. The sequence continues at coordinate 5,580,670 of OZ038378.1, forward strand.
TGCTGCTTGTTGTTTGCTGTTGGTTGCTGGCTGCTGGCTGCTGGCTGTTGGTTGCTGATTGCTTGCTGCTGGCTGACAAGACGAGAGTGCCGCTGGTGAAGCGAGTGTATGCGCTGGAGGTGAGAGATGTGACTTGAGGTTAAGTGTCATTTGGAGGAGGTATGCGGTTGATGATGTGAGGATGTAGTGGTTGAGGCGGAAAGTGTTGAAGTTGTATGGCTGAAGTTTTGGTGGGGGGTTTGGGTTTTGTGGTAGGGCGGTTAGAGTGAGGTTGTTTGCTGGTTGGTTCTTTGTTAATAGGGGATGGAAAGTGCAGTGGGTGGGGAGCGGTGGATGATGTACTGTAAATGGAAAAAGGCTCGTTCCAGGGGTTGGAGGTGGCCGTCGGAGATAACTGATGAAGGTTACAGATGGGGTTGTCGATGAGCCATTGTTTGGTTTCGTTGAGGACGGTGGTGAGAGGCTTTTGTCGATGTTTTAGGGCTTGACGAAGGGATTCGATGTTGGAGTAATAGGTTGTGTTTGGTGGGCGTGTGCGTAATTGATTGCTGAGTGTGTTGGGTATGAGGGTGCGAATGAAGTTGCGGCGGTCGCCTTTGGAAGCGGTGGTCCACCAAGTGATGATGGTGTTGTGGAAGTGCCCACTCCAAGTGTTGAAGAACTTTTTCCGTATTGCGTTAGTAGTGTGGCATTCGGTGATGAAGGTAATGGGGTCTAAGGGGTGGTGATGGTTACAAAGAGGGCAAAGGTAGGTGTTGAGGATGAAGTGGGGTTGGTACCCCTTGCATGAGAAGAGGCCATTCACCCACTTAAAGGTGAAAGTGGAGAACCAAGAGGATTTGAGAAAGAAGTGATTACTAAGGGAGAGGTGAATGTTGTTGTGTTGATGGGTTGGAAGTTGATGTTTCGTGAGTTTAGAGGTTATTTTGCCGGGGAGTGGAGTTTGGTTAATGGCCAATTGCGTGGAAGTTGTGGGGGAGAGAAGGTAATCGAAATGGGTGGTGCTCCATTTGGAGACACTGTCCGCCGCGTCATTGCCGGGGAAATCGGCATGTCCTTTGATCCAAGTGTATAGGATGGTGACGTGTTTTACATGTTGGAGAAGATGCCATATGAGGTTGTACCAAAGAGCAAAGGAGTTGTTGCTAGTGGTGAAGGGGGGAGAGTGAAAGTGAAGGAGGGTGTTTAGAGTGAGGCATGTGCTCAAGTTCTCGATGGCGAAGATGATCGGTTGGGGGAGGGTGGTGAGTTGAGGGTAGAGGAGGGAGATGATGATGGCATAGATTTCTGCAGGGTATGATCCTTTGAGGGGAGAGGGGGAAGTAATGATAGTGTGGTTGTTGGGTTGAAGGGAGATAATTGCGGCTGATCCGGAGGGGTTGAAAGAGTTTGGGTCGTCCGATCCGTCGGTATAGATGATGGAGTAGGTGGTGTTAGATTGGAGAGCGTTGAGTAAGTCGCGACAGCCCCAATAATCGAGATGTGAGAAGTTGGGAAGGGGAACATTATGGTTGGATTTGAGCTGGAAATAATATGTGGTTGATAGGGTGGTGGTATGTGGGATGGGGAAGTCGTGTAGTGTGGTTGGGCATATTGGATGTGTGGAGGTAGTAATAAAGGAAGAGAGTTCGTTGCCCTTTTGAGTGATGAAGGAGAAGTGGTGGGTGTCGTGAAGGTGGAAGATGTTGTCGGAGAATTGGACTGAGGTGGAGTGGAGATTGTGCTGGATGGTTGTGCCTGGGTACCAGAGATTTTAATTTGTGTTGTTGTGGTCGAGGAAGGCGACTTGGATGGCTGAGTTGAGTGGAAGCAATCGGACTTGGCAGGGGTTGTGGTGTGGAATGTTGTGTGTTTGGATGGAGAAGTGGTGGGCTGAAGTGATGAGCATGTCTTGCAGGAGATTAGAAGCTGGGCCGCGGTGAAAAAGGGTGTGTTGGATAGAATGATTGGATTAGGGGGGACCTTCGTTTGATGTGTAACGAAGGAAGTGGTTGATGGCTTGAGTGTGGGTAACATGAGATATTTTGGTGATGCCAAGACCTAGAGTGTGGCGAGGAGAATATTTGGTTTTGTTGGGTGTGCGGAATGAGAGTTTGCCTTGGGATGCTATGTTGACCCAAATGGAGTGGTCAAGTGTGTCAAGAAGTTTGTTGGGGAGGGAATTGTAGATGAGGTGGTAGGCAAGGATAGGAATAAGTTGAATGTTGGAGAGTTTGATGAGTTTGGTGTGTGATAGGGATAAAGGAAGATGGTGGGTGAAGAAGGAGTTGACGAGGTTTTTTAGGAGGAGGACCATTTGTTGATTTTGTTGAGAAGTGAAGAAGAAGACCCCTAAGTATTTGTAATATTGGCGTGGTTTGTCATGTTGATCGAAGGTGCTGAAGTGGGTGGTAGAGGAAATGCGGATGGTGAGGTGAGGAGCATTGTTGAGGGCGTGGAGTTCTGATTTGGTGGCGTTGAAGGAGAGGCCGTATTTTGGGCCTACGTTGAAGAGGAAGGAGAGTGTAGTGTGCAGAATTTTGGGGCAGGCAGTTTGTAGGGCAATGTTGTCAATAAAGGAAAACAAAGCGGAGAAGGTGTGAGAAGGGAGCAAGGAAGAGAGTTTGCGGATTATGGGGTCAATGAAGAGATTGAAAAGAATCGGAGACATTGGGCATCCCTGGCGGAGTTCTCTGATAGTCATGGCGGCAAAGAGAGAGAAGCCGTTGACGGTGGGATAGTCAGCGGGATGAGAGTATAGGTTTTGGATGAGAGAAAGAATGTGTTTGGGGAAGTTGTAGTTGTGTAGGATTTGCCAGAGGGCTTGGTGGGGGACGGAGTTGAAGGCCTTGTTGAGGTCAAGGTAGAGGTGGTAGATGTCCGGGTGGAGGGATATGTTGGAGATCATGGTGAATATGTGGTCTGTGGTGCGGTGATTGGGAATGCCACCGTATTGGGAGTGGTGGAGTAGGTTGTATTTGGTGGCGTAGAAGGTCAGGGCGGTAGCGGCATATGAGGCGAGTATTTTATAAATTGTTTGAAGAAGGGCTATGGGTCTATAATTGATAGGGTTGTGGGGGTCGTTTTTTTTGTAGAGGAGGAAGATTTGAGCGGTGCGCCATTGTTTGGGAATAGGGTTGGTGATGAAGTGGGAGCATATGTGAAAGAGGAGAGATTGTATTTGTTTGGGAGCAAGGTGGAAGAGGTATAGGTTGGTGTTATCGAAGCCAGGGGCTTTGACTGGGTTAGAGTTAGACAGCAAGGTGTTGAAGAAGGTTTCAGTGAAGTTGGGGTGAGGAGTGTCCTGAGGGATGGAAGGGGAGAGTTCCATAAGGGAGTTGATGAGTTGGGGTTCCATCTGGAAGTCTGGGGGTCCTCCTAAAGCGGTGAGGCACTGGCCCATGGATTCGCAGAGGGAGTAGGGGTCGTAGGTGGGATTGTTGTCGGTATGGTATAGGGCCATGGGTGTGGTGGAGTGGGGGGTTAAGATGTTATTGAGAGATTTTTTTATTTTCCGTCCTTTAATGACAGAGTGATGGAGACGTTTTTGGGATTGATGTTTTTTCTTTTCAGTCCATTTGTCCAGGGTGTGTTGAAGTGTCTTGGCTTGCTTGGAGGTTAAAGTGGTGGAGGGTTGGATATTGTTGAGTTGCCTGAGTGAAGGCCTTTTCGATTTTGGTAGGTTTGTGGGAATGATGCTGGTTGCTGACCAGTTTGTAGGAGTTGACAAGAGAGCAGAGGACGTTGTTTGTAGTGTTGATTAAGTCGTCGATGGGAGAGTTTAGAATGGAGGTCATGTTATTTTGGGTCCATGTGTCCAGGGAGTGGAGGCGTTGGAGAAATTTGTTGTGTTCTTCTTTGTTGAGTTTTCTGTAGTAGATGTCTGCGTGGGGAATGTCGTAGATGTTTAATGGATTGGTAGGTATGATAATGGTGGAGGTGACGGGGTAGTGATCGGAGTTATTAATGGTGGTGTTGATAAAGGTGTTTTGTGGATTGAAGATGGAAATGAAGGAAGTAGAAGCGATAATGAGATTGATGCGAGATTGGGAGTCGGGTAGGCGTTTGTTACGGGGTCTTGTCCATTGGCGGAGATGGGGGTTTCGGGATCGAAAAATGTCATGTAGCTAGGGGGTAGTGTCTGGGTTTGGGGGGTGTAGTTGATTATAGAGCCAAGGCCAAGATTTTGGATGTCTGATGTTGTCGGTGTCTAAGTGTGGTTGTAGGTGAGTGTTCATGTGTCCAATGAGGAGGTGATTGGTTCCTTTTGCTGGAGAGTGGTGATGACGTGGGCCAGGCGTTGTTGATTTGATTTGATGTGGGTTTTGTAAATATTGAAGATGCGAAATGTGGGGTATCCCGGTAGGGTGATGTCTATGGTAGTGAGACAACGTGAATGTTAGTGTGGTGGGTTTTGCGGCAAAAGGGAGCGAGGTGCTTGTGGACGATAATGGCAGTGCCATTTGTCTTGTCGGGGGCATAGTTATTGAAGGTGGTTAGGCCAAGGGAGTTGTCAAGGGTAATGTTGAAGGGAATTTCTTCAAGGCAGAGAATGTCTGTTCCTTTGTTAAAGTGGTGGAGGACGGTGGCTTGAATGTTAAGCTTTTTTTTTTGGCAGTGTTATGAGTTGTTATCTGTAATGTGGTTTTGGAGAGTATTGGGTGATGGTGTTTGGTGGTGTTTGGATGGTGAGGAAGATAAATGAAGGGGGGTTTCGTGGTGTTGCTGTTGTCACCATTAGGTTCGGTGTTGGGATCGCCGGCAATTGCGTCGGGGGGGTGGTGGTGGGGTAGTGGGAGTGTTAGTGATGTGATTGTGAGCGTGGGTGTGTTCGTGGTGTGAGGTCGAGTTGTTGGTGAACAGGAAAGGGAAAGAAATATCAATGTGGGGGACAAAAATCCAAACTCCGTTAAAGTGTAAGAGTCTCCATGATGTCAAAGTGCTCGTGCTCGGGAGAGGAGGCATGGGAATAGGAGATCCGCGGTTTTTTTGGACCGAATCGTTAGGGATCAAATCGTGAGGGACACACATCCAAATTCAGTCAACGTGTGAGAGTCTCCATGATGTTGAAGCGCTCGTGCTCGGGAGAGGAGGCATGGGAACAGGAGGTCCGCGGTTTTTTGGGACCAAATCGTTAGGGACCAAATCATGAGGGACACACATCCAAATTCAGTTAACGTGTGAGAGTCTCTATGATGTCGAAGCTCTCGTGATCGGGAGAGGAGGCATGGGAACAGGCAAAGTCGATGATGTTGAAGCACTCGATGATGTTATCGTAGTCCAGGCGAGAAGTGGAGCGGTGGTGGCGGAGTGGTGATCCATGGGTGTAGAATAAGGTGGAGTGATGATTCGTGTCGTGAGAATGTTGTGCAGGGTGCAAGGTGGTGTAATAGTGTTTGTGTGGTGGTGTTGTGCAAGTGCGAGTGAAGGAGAACCTTGTCGTTCCTTAGAGAGCTTCTTTGATTGATTCATTCTTGGAAATTGATTCATTCTTGGGAATTGAAATGGATTGTTTACCTGGACATGCGGGTTGGGGGGTCGGTGAGGAAAGAGAGTGACGGGAGTAGCTGTGAGAAAGGTTGGAGGCACAATGAGGGCAAAAAGCGAGTCGTGGCGAGCGTTGAAGAAGTCGGGACTTGAACAACAGAAGCGAGTGCAAAATTTGAATGACGGATGTTGTGAAACATACCGAGATTTGCAGAAACTAGAATGAGAGCAGTGAAGGGGACGCTTTGATCGACACACAATAAATGCATTTATGTCGATAAGAGATTCGATTAGAGTTGGTGGAAGTGGAGAGCTCGAAGCCAAAATTGCAATGAAGTGATGAGAGAAAGCATGGGTGTGGGCGAGTATGGGAGGGGAGAACCTGGTTGAAGTAGAGATTCGCGAATGGGTTCTCAGATTGACATGATAATCTTTGAGGAGGTGGAGAGAGAGATGCGTGGAGGGAAGGAGACGTGGAGTCTCACTTTCGCTTCGTGTATTTAGCATTTGGAGTTTTATTGGTGAGAAGTTGGTTTTTATGACTCTTGGCACCCAAGTCAGCTCCGAGCTGTTCGATGACAGACCATTCATGGATGTGCTCTTGGTCGCTGGTGAGGCGCTAGTTGTGAATTAGAGATTGTTGTTTTTGGAGATTGATGTTTTGACCTTGAGGAAAATTGATCCCTGTGATTTCTTGACCATGCGCAATGATTGGAGAGTCGTCGTTGGTATAGCTGATCTCGTAATGGAGTGATGTTCCAATTGACATGGACGAGAAATGGAGTGGAATGATTTTTGCAATTTCGCCGAAGATAGCCGCTGCTTTGGCGAGGGAAATGTGGGTGGTTGCGGCTGGTGCTTCGGCGACCACGGCATTGGAAGAGGTGAGGAAGTGCTTTTTGGGTTGAGAGTTGGCTTGCTGAATGCGGGGGTTGGGAGTGTATTTCCCATTGGCCTATAGCAAGACAAGACCCGCATCCCAAAGCAGTCGGTTCAATCAATGGAGTCGGCCTATTTCTGAGTTCGTGGGAGAAGGGAAGGGATGCATTCGGAGTCTACATGGAAGAGAATGGAATATTTGGTTCGAACCATCGCGAATTTCAAAAATTCATCAATTCTTGGGATGCTGGTTAGTTGGTTGAGGAGTTCAAGTGGTGGAGCGGCAGGGTGTCCCCTACGAAGCGTGGCAACAAATGTGTCGGGCTGGGTGGCAAGATCAAAGGGGAAAGCAATTATTGTTGGTGATTGAGATGTGAGAGGGTGTTGTTGTTGGACTGTGGTTGCTAGTTCTTCGACCTCTTCCGTGTGACAATCTATGTTGAAACGGAAGTACTCATGATCATAGTCACCTTGAGGGTGTTTGGAGATGGGGGAAGGGCGTTTGTGGAAAGCCGCTCGTTGAAAATCAGCCGTTGAGGAGGCAATTGGGGCCTTTTCATGCATTTTGCCTTGAAGTGATCTGTTGATGAAATCGTAGGCACTTTCCCGGCTACCATCGTTGAGTTGTTTTTTCAAGATGTCAACTCTTAATCGGGTGGTGGCGGGGTCCTTTGGGGAGCGTGGTGGTGGTTGGTAAGAGTATGTTTTGGATGTGTCAATGGTTATGATCATTATGCCGGTGGTGTTGTTGAATGTGGCTTGTTTTAGGGGAGTTGAAGAAAAGATGTTGTTGTTGTCATGAATGAAAGGTTTTTAAGTGTCAATGTAGGAAATGTTGTCTAGGTATCTTATGAACTTTTGCAAAATTGGGCGGTAGTCCCACATGATGGTGTCGGCGGGGGAGAGGCTTGCGTCGAGTACCGGAAGAAAGATTTTTCCTTTCAAGAAAATTTGTTTGGAGGCGAGGTCATGGACGGATTCAAAGAGGGTGAGGACATGGTTGTAGGTATTGTGTTCGGCGTCTTGATCGAAAATGTCGGTGCAAAGTGGGGTGGCGAGAAAAGTGCGTGTGGTGGATGTGGATAGGACAAGAGAGAGGTTGTCTTGGTCAAAACCATCACCGTAAGAGATGTATTTGGCGTGTTGGAGAGCCTCTTTTTGTTTTGTGGTTGAGGTGGAAAGAAGGGGGGTGTAGGAATCTCCAAAAATGTGTTGTGTGTCGGTCATAAAAATGCCGACTTCAAAGCCTTCGGAAAAGTTCCACTCTTCGGCTATGATTTCCGGGGGAAGGGAGTGTTGGCGAGCGGAAAAGGTTTGTGTGTTGCCTTGTGGTGAAAAGTCGAAAATTTGTGGAGCCTTGTTTGAGTCTAGTAGTTTGCGAAGTGAGGTTTTGTCGGTGGGGATTTTGGATGAGGGAGTGGAGTATTTACCTTTGGGTGTTGAATCTTTAGGTGGGTTAAGGGTGGGAGCAAGAGAGGAACTGGTTGAGGGCGGTGAGAGAGAAGGTTGGGATTGGGTTGAGCTTGAAGGAATATCCTGAGAGTTTGAAGGCCCACTATTACTTGGAGTCTTTTGCTTTCCATTTGGAGATGGTCTTTGAGAACTTTGGGGAGTTCGATGTTTGTTCGGAGTTGTCGGATTTCCATCTTGTTCTTGCGAGTTCTTGGTTTTATTGGAGCTTTGTTGATCTCGTTCATCTTCTTTGGAAGGTTGAGGTTGTTGAGGTTGTTGTTCATTGACACGTTCCATTTCATTTTGAAACTGGCCTTGGGTTCGTCGTCTTTCGTTTAATTGCTGATTACGTCGGACTTGGCCAATTTCGTTGCTTGTCTTCACCTCATTCTGGATGCGGTCAATGCGGTCTTTAACATGGCCGTGTGCTTTAAGTCCTGCTCGTTCTTTTCCTTTGCCCATGCTGATTGAATATGATCTCGGATGACATTGGGATTCACAGATGACTTGAAACGCGTCGTCTGGTATATGACTGTGGAGTTCGGATCTCGGCGAAATCGACAGATGATAAATCGGTGATCAGCGTGGTCAGCAGTTCATGCAGAAAATGATGAAGGTGAAAGCAAATTCCGGGATTTTATAGAAAAGTGGCTTTTTGTATTTCTGAGCAGAAGGCTACCCGCACACCTTCGCTAGGAATCGCCACACGCAGATTTTTTTATTGCAGCCGCTTATGGCGCTCAACACCTTCGGCCTTCAGGTACAACAGCCGTCGGAGTTCCTGAGTGTCATGCTTAGACAGTGGCATGTTATTAGAAGCAGGCCGCGCCAGAGCATCAGGACTCCGGGCCACGGGTTGACCTGTGTGCATAGGCTGCATGTGTAGCACTGGCTTCCCAACAGGGGAAGCGGGTTCTGAGGTCGACTCTAGATCTACCTCCTCCAGCAACAGCTGGGCTAGGAAGGCACTGTGTTTTAGGTCAACACAGCTGGGATCAACAGGAGGGATAGTGCTGGCGATCTCAGACAGTTGGTCGTCAGCATCCTCCTTAACAGCTGGAGGTTCCAGATAGCCATCGTGATATTCACAGCCTGTAAGTGTGGCAGGTAGGTGCTCAGGAGATCGATTTTTGAGATCAGAAAGGGTCAGGCCACGATTTTCGGCCATGACCTCTTTCAGTAGGGGGGAGGGACAGCGCCTGGCCTCAGACGCCCCTCACAAGGGTGGAAGGCACCCCCCCCGGGGACGCCCTTCTGCCACCCCCACAGCGGGCAACGCCGGCCCGCAAGGGCGCACGCTGTGGGACCGGTGCTGGGTCCCCACGCCCCCACCGACCGCACCCGGGACACACGGGTCGCGGAACCCTGCCTGCCCGCTCCGGAGGACGGGCGGCCGGGGGAGGGACAGCGACTGACTCCAGGCGCCCCTCACAACGGTGGCAGGCCACCCCCCCGGGGACGGCCCCCCACCACCCCCGCGGCACACAGCCCCCACAGGGCATGCAGGCCAAGGGGACAGTGTTGGGCCCCCACACCCACACACCCGCGCCCACAGCACGTGGGTTGCGGAGCCCAACGGCCCGCCCAGCGGGCGGGCAGTCGGGGGAGGGACAGCGCCTGACTTCAGACGCCCCTCACAATGGTGGAAGGCACCCCCCCCAGGGACGCCCTTCCGCCAACCCCACAGCGAGCAACGCCGGCCCGCAAGGGCGCACGTTGTGGGGCCGGTGCTGGGTCCCCACGCCCGCACCGACCGCACCCGGGACACACGGGTCGCGGGACCCTGGCCGCCCGCTCCAGAGGACCGGCGGCCAGGGGAGCGACAGCGCCTGACACCAGGCGCCCCTCGCAACGGTGGCAGGCCACCCCCCCGGGGACAGCCCCCCACCACCCCCGTGGCACGCAGCCCCCACAGGGCATGCAGGCCAGAGGGACAGTGTTGGGCCCCCACACCCACACACCCGCGCCCACAGCAGGTGGGTGGCGGACCCCAACAGCCCGCCCAATAGGCGGGCAGTCGGGGGAGGGACAGCGCCTGACCTCAGACGCCCCTCACACAATGGTGGAAGGCACCCCCCCCCGGGGACGCCCTTCCGCCACCCCAACAGCGAGCAACGCCGGCCCGCAGGGGCTCACGCTGTGGGGCCGGTGCTGGGTCCCCACGCCTGCATCGACCGCACCCGGGACACACGGGTTGCGGAACCCCGGCTACCCGCTCCAGTGGACGGGCAGCCGGGGGAGGGACAGCGCCTAACACCAGACGCCCCTCGCAATGATGGAAGGCACCCCCCCCGGGGACGCCCTTCCGCCACCCCTACAACGAGCAACGCACCAACGCACCAACGCACCAGCCACGGGACATCCGCACCCCACCCCCTGCTCTTAGGCACAGCGACACAACAATGGCGGAACCCGTGGCCCCACGCAAAACACGCCCCCGATCTCCGACGCTGGACGCGGCACACGAGGTCATCAGGGCACTGGGACTCAGAGACGGCGAAGGAGACCCCCCACAAGGGGACGCGGGCACGGACTCCGACCTGGAGGCAGTACCGGAGCCCTCCACGGGAGGCGGTTCGCGGAACCTGCGCCGCCGGCGGGCAGCGTGCCCACCCTCTGCCCCGCGTGGAAACGGGGCCACTGCACCGGCGAGGGCTGGTGCCCAAAACAGCACCCTCAGCCCGGCCCCGATGACGGAGCGCTGCCTGAGGTGAGACCTGCGGCCGCATGCGCCGCCCTACGCTACGGGGTGGCGCAGGGCTGGATCCTTGATGAGACCGCACGCGGCAGCGTGAACATCCAGGAGGCCGTCGACCGAGTCACCCACGCGGGACAGGCGGCAGTGGCCTTGCACACCCGGGGCCGCCACGGCGGACCCGCAGAGGGGATCATTGTGGAACCCTCGGGAATGGTGCTGGTCCTGGCGGCGGACGTGGTCCGAGTGGTGCTCCACGCATCCCGTGTGCGGCGGGCGTGCCCACAGTGGACCATCCAGGTGTACACCCCCCCACGGGCGTGGCCCTTCTCCACGTGGGCGGTGCTCGCCGTCATGTGGCACCTGGCACCAGAGGACGCCCCCACAGGGACCGCGGAGGAAATCGCCCGGGACCTCCACACCTGGCCGGCTGACCAGGATTACCCCTGGCGCAGGCCCCGGGGCGGCCTCCCAGTGGCACCCGCGGCAGAGGGGCTCAGCCTCGCGGCAACCCTCCAACGGCACCCCGACAAGAGGGCACGCCACTTCCTGCAGACGAGCACGGTCCCGGCCGCCCCGCCAGACTCCGAGTGGCAATGGGAAGCAGGGGAGGCGCCACCGCTGCCGGGCCCCTGGGTCCTCCCGTTGTGGTATTTGCCCATGGGCACCCTGGCCCACGCCACCCAAGCCGTCAAGGGTGCTTTCCCGCAGCCGCTCCTCCCCGGCGTGGCCCTGCTCCGCAGCCTGCAGGCGGGGGCCGCCTGGGTACGGTGGAAGGAAGGAGGCGGGCGCTCGAACCCCTATTTCCCCCTGGTCCAGGGCCAGGCGCTGCTCCACGCCGAGGGCATGGGGACCGTGGAATGCGGGGCGATCGTGCCCGGCACGGCGTGCAGGTGGATCACAGCGCCCGCCCCACAGCCCATGCGATCGCCGCCGGCGTGCCACCGCCTCCTACGGATGGTCCCCTCTTTGGCCCCCAACACCCCTTTACGAGGGACGTGTGGAAGGCCATACTGAGCCACACCAGGGAGTGGCTAACGAACCCGGGTGCACGGTACCCGCCGGGGCCGGTGCTCGAACAGCTCACGGCCCCCACACCCGGGGTCCGCCACGCCCTGCACAGGGCGTCGGCTCTCACGGAGCAGCTCAACGACCAGGTGCTGGACCTGGCGCTGCAGCCGCTGCGGGTGCTTTACCCGCAGACCCACATCCCACCCGCGGGCACGTCCAACCGCCTAGGCCGCCTGGGGTTGCAGCGCCGCGTTGAGGCCGCGCACCCGGGAGGCGTGGTTGAACAGTGGCTAACGCTCCGCAACCTGTCCGCCGCGGAAGGCCACTGGTACCTACACCAACTCCTCTTCCTACCACGGGCGGCCCCGGAACACCGCCGGCAAAACCCGTACCACACGCACCCGGAGCGCCGAGGCGCGCAGGGCTTCCCGCAGCCAGTCCCGCCCGCCCTCTTGCCGGGGCAGGGCCCGGAGGCGCTGCAGCAGGGCCCCCCGCTCGACACCGCCACCACGGTACAACAAAGGGGACGCGACGGCGCGGATGGTGCCGAACCGGACGTCACGAACTGCGGAGCGGTGGCCTGGATGGCAGCCTGCAGGCACCTTGCCCGAGATACCACGGGGCTCCGGCAGTACAGACCAACGGACCACACGGCGCTGGCGTCCGCGGTCGCGGCCGTCACCATGGGTCCCGTGGCGGCGTGGCCGGCGCAACTGCTGCCCCACGTCCCCTGCCGCGACACGCAGCCCCGCTGGCCGGCCGCTACGCACGCGCCGACGGCACCCCTCACGGCGGAGCAGCTATACGTCGTCGCGGTGGCGTTGCTAGCGGATGGCGGGGAGAGCTTCGTCCACCACCACTACCTGGCGCAGATTGCGGGAAGCATACAAGGGCCGCAGCGCGATGCACCAGACCCGTGGCATGCCACACTCTGCGGGCGCACCCGCGTCTGGGATGCGGGCGATGGCACACCCCCACCCGGGCCTCAGCAGGGGGAGGCACTGGTGCTGCAGACGGCAGGCTACCAGGCCATCCTGCACGGCCACGCCGGAGGGTACTGGTTGCAAGTCCTGGCCGGAGGCCGCTCGACTTTCTGGCACAGGACCGCCAGGCAAGAGGCATTACCGCCCCTGCCCCACGTCGACTGGCAGCAGGGGCCCAGCCAGGCCTACTATATGTCGACGGACCCCTGGCCGCTGGCAGTCCTGCTACACACCGTCAGCGCCCCCAACAAGAGGCAGGAACCGGGGTGGGTCAACCCCCCCGCACTGGTGTGGAGCCCCGACCAGGAGGAGCATCTACGGACCGCGTGGCAGGGAGACGCCATCAGGGCCACGTACATCCCGGACCTCCACGCGGGCCAAACACGCACGCCCGCCCGGCGGCTACCCTGGCGGTGGCCCAACAGGGACAGCAGAACCCGCAGTGGGTGGTCTGCATGTTCAGCCCGGCGGACGCGCACATCGTCATCTGCGACCCCGAGCGCCTGCCAGGGCCCGAGGCTGTGGTCCGCGTGGAAGACTGTACCCGCATGATCGTCAAGGCGCTACGGGAGGGCGAACACCACGCCCTCCTGCTCCAGGTCAGGCTGAAGGACAACGCCCGGGCGGCGAGGCCGGGGTTGTGGCCGGCAGCGGCGCACTCCGCCGACCTAGGGCTCCAGCTGGCGGTCCCGAACACAGTGTACCACTGGCTGCAAGCCTTCCACGACCTGCGATGGAGGGGTAAACCCGACCGCAAAATAGGCTCCACACACTGGCAAACGTGGTTGCAAGCAGAGTCTCGGGCCTGCGCCTGCGACACGAGCCCTGGATGCGGCGGCCCCGGGCCGCACAATGGCGCCAGACACGGTTCCAATGGCCAACCTGCCCTTCGAACCAGCGGCAGAGGGCGCCATCCGGAAGTCGGTGCCGCTCCCCCCGGGGCGAGGGGCCACGGAGCCGACGAAATGCCCCCTGTGTGCAGACAGGTACTACACAAGCGGGGCAATGCTGGAACACCTGGCGTGGCACGCGGTGCACGCTGCAGCCCCGGTGGACGACAAGGTGGCGTCCTCCAACATCCTGCAAGGGAGGGCACGGAGGTCCCCATGGCACGCCCCGTACGCCCGGCGCCCCCCGCCCCAGGCGGCAGACCACGAAGACGGCGATGAGGAGGCACCCGGGGCGGCCCCGGGGACTGGCGGTGCGGGCCAACCAGGGTCCATCCCCGCGGGGCTGGCCCCCCTGGCCCCCCTGGCTCCCCCGGCCCCCCGAGCCCCCCTGTGGGCCCCGCTGGGAACGGGCTCAGCGGATGCGGCGCGCCCGGATGCCCTGGCTGCGCCGGCGAACCCAGCGGCGATGCCGATGCGGGATAGCTGACTCCAGGAGGACACAGCGGGCGACGCCCTCTGGCTCCTCTCGTGGAACCTGCGCAACGGCCTCGTACCGCCAGACCGGTCCCTCCGGGACACGCTCCGGCGGCGCTGGGGGCCGGCGGCCTGTACCGACAAGGAGCACCTTATCACCGGCATGCTACCCCAGGAGGGGGGCTTTGCCATCATGCTCCAGGAAACAGGGATCGCCACCCGGGCGCAGGAGATGCACGTGGCCGCGGCGCTCCGGGACAAGGGGTACACCGCCTTCTTCAGCAGCCAGCTGGCGGAGACGGGAGCCACTTCCACCTCGAGAGGGGGGGGCCTCCTCACCGCGGTCAGCAGCAAGTACGTGGCGGAGCACGAGGTGCTCAGTACCACGGAAATCGTCCCCGGGAAGGCCGCGGCCCTGGAGATCCGCAAGGACGGGGGAGGCCTCACCCTCATCAACGTCCACGGGCCGCAAGCAGGCTGCTCCCCGTGGGCGGGACGGGCGGCGTTCTGGACCAACATACAAATGTATGCCACGGCAAGCAGCCTCGGTGGGAGACACCCGGTGGTCATCGCCGGCGACACCAACATCTACATGGATGCGACCACCAACCCGGCCACGGAGCACTTCCGAGCGGGCTGGGAGGCCTGCGGTTTCCCAAGGGCCACGGCGGGCGGCGAGGAGGACATGACCCCCACCCGCTGTAGTGGTCGTTCACCACTTGCAGCCAGTGGTGGGACATTTTTTAATTATTTTTAAAAAAGCTTTGTCACGCGTCAGTTTCAGGCGGTTATGCAAATATTTTGTTCAGAAACGCGCGCGCCGCTGGCGCAGCCGCCACCGCCAGCGCTGGCGGTGGTTCAACCGCGGTTCAACCGCAGTTCAGCTGTTCAACCGCGCCCCTTCCGAGTTCAACCGGGTTAAACCGGGTAAAACCACTGTGTGAAGTACCTGATCCAAATGAGCACGTAGGGACGCTCCACCCGTCCCGGCACAGGGTGGACACCTTCCTGGTCAACGAGCCCCTCCTGCCGTGGCCCCTGCGGGAAAGCGTCTGGGCTCGCGGCATGGCACACCCCCAGGTGGTCGGCTCGAACCACCTCGCGGTCCGCCTGGCCCTGCCGGGCCTCCTCAGCGCAGCGGGGCGCGCGGCGATGCCCACCCCCTACAGCCACACGGAGGGCCGCCTCCTCCCGTACGATGCCGAGGCCGCGCCCGTCCAACACTGCCTGTGTGCGGCGGTCACCGCCGCGCAGGATGAACCCTCCCTGGCGCCCTGGCTGGGTCCCGCAGAGCAGCACGACTACGGGTCCATGCCCGCGGCCGCGGCCGCGGTGGACAAGGTGTTCGAACACCTCCATTCGACGCATGACGTCCTGGCGCGTGTGGTGGGACGCCGGCAGGCGTCCCCGGCGGGGCCGGAGAGCGGAAAGCGGCTCCAGGCGGCGGTCCTCCGCTATGACACCCTGGCAGCGCGCGCGCCGGCAGCGTACCAGGCGGACGCGGCACGGCATGGCATCCGGTCTGAGGCGGCGCTCTGACTCATGGAGGAGCTGCGGGGTGTGTCGCCCGGGTTCCGCCCGACCACACAGGGCCAGCTACAGGAGGAGCTGGAGAGGCAAGCAGCCGCCCTCGAGGAGGACATTCGCCAGCTCCGCGCACTCCTGGCGGCAGACCGCAAACGCGCCATTAAGGACTTCTGGCGCCGCCACGCCCCCGACATCGCCCAGCGATCGAAAGCCGTGCGGGGAGCCATAGAGGTGGAGGCCCCGGGCCCCTCAGGCCTCTGGAACGTGCGGGTCCCCAACACCCAAACGCTCCTCACGGAGGCCCACGACGTGATGTCCGCAGTTCGCGCCTTCTGGCGAGAACTGTATGACAAACGCCCAGTGGACCTCCCAGGCTTCCAGGCAGTCCTCGGCCGCCATCTCCCCCGGGTCCCTGAAGGGGCCTGGACACAGGTGCAGCAGTACTCCGTGCAGGACCTGAAGTCCGCCTTGGACAAGGCCGATGGCAAGGCCCCAGGTCCCAACCACGTGGAGGCCCGTTTCATCAAGGCCCTACCGGCACCCGTCCAGTGGCTCCTGGTCCACTCCTACTGGGCCATCCTCCGCGGCGCCCCGCCGCTGATGCACTGGAGGGACGCGCACATCTGGCTCAGCCCCAAGGTACCGGGCTCTGCCAGACTGGACGACTACAGGCCCATAGCCCTGGGCCAGCTGGACATGAAGCTGCTCACGGGCCCCCTCACCAAGCGCATCACGGAAGTGCTCACACGGCACGGAGTGGTCAGCGACTGGCAGCAAGGGGCCCTCCCTGGCTCCAACACAGGCCCCCCACTGTTCATGGCGCAGCGGCAGCTCCAGCGGGGAAGGCCCAACTACGTCTTCTCCTTCGACGCCCGCAAGGCCTTCGACACCGCCCCGCACGGCGCCCTCCACCTCATCCTGCGCCACCTCTCCGTGCCGCCGGACGTCATGGACCTCCTGCTCTTCCTCCACACGTGCGCCAGGCTGCGCATCGTCACCGCACACGGGCTGACGCAGCCCGTCTACATGCTGCGTGGCGTCCCGCAGGGCAACCCCGAGAGCCCCCTGCTGTACGCGCTCCTCCTGCAGCCCCTGCTCAGGGCGCAGGGGCACCGCCTGCGCCCGCCGGGAGGGGCCGAGCACGGCCTCATCCAGGCCTACATCGACGACCTGCTGGTGGTGGCCCAAATGCTGCAGCACTTCGTCGAGGGCGTGGAGGCGGTGGCCGCGTACCTGGGGATGATGGGCATGGAGCTGAACCCCCGCAAGTGCGCCATGGCCACCACGGAGGCGGTCCCGGGCCTGCAGCTGCGCCTCTGTCCCCACCTGGAAAACCCGTGGCACTGGGTACCAGCGACGGACTCCGTCCCCTACCTGGGACTCCAGCTGCAGCCGGACGGGGAGTTCTCCATGCAGCGCAAGCACCAGCTACGCCTGGCGGCAGTGCACCACTGGTGCCTCAACACCCTCGCGCCACCGAAAGTGGTGCAGGACGTCATCCTGGCGATCCTCGGGGGGGTGACGCAGTACGTCGCCCCTTTCATCGCCAACAACTCCGACACTGCACGCCACTTGGACCACATCACGGTCCAGGTCGCGAAGGACAGGGCGCGGTACGCCTTTGGCGCCTCGCGGGACAGCCTGCAGGATGACCGGACCCTGGGGCTCACACGGGTGCCAACGCGGTGCCAGCAGGCAGCGGTGGCCCTCGTGGGTACACTCGTCCACCACCGCTCAACCTCCGTGCGCGCCGAGGTCACCAAGATGATCTGGGAAATAGCCGGCGCGCACGGAAGATGTCCCGAGGTGCACTACCCCGTCCCGGAGTTCGCAACTCTAGCGGGGGGTGACTGGGTCCACCGCATACCCCGGGCCTTGGCCGCCCTGGGAGTGGGGCTGTACAACCCCATCGCGTGCCCCAGGGCGGCCCATGTCCAACTACAGTCCCCGCCGGGCAACATCGTCACGCTGCGCACCGCCAAGCTGCGACACCGCGACAGGTGCCGCCTGACGGTGCCGCACACAACGACGTGGCATGGGCACCACGGGCCACGCCACCCCTTCCCTGACAACGACCAGCCGTGGCCGACGGCGGTGCGGGAATGCCTCAACCAATGCGCCGATGAACACCTGCACTATTGCCGCCGTGAGCAGGAGCCCACCAACCACCCCGGGTGGCGCGACGCCTTGGTCCACCTCTTCCACACCACCGGCACGCGGGACCCCCGCCTGAGACTCGTCCACCCCACGAGGGCTAAGCAGGACGCCCACACCGGCCCACGGGTGACCCCGGACAGCCTGCACCTCCACGTCGGGGGCTACCGCAGCTGGGGCGGCCTATCCCCCCCCACGCGGCAGGCGGCGTACCACCCGCCGGCAGCCCTCATGTACATCCTCCTCGACGTACTCGCGGAAAGCGAGCACCAAGAGCCTAACGCGGATGTGGCATGGCCCGAGCCCCCGCGCCCCCGGCCCCACGCGCCGACACCGTTGTGGTTGGTGACCACGGACGACCAATGCAACCAAGCGGCGGGGCAAGCGCAGCTCCGGGACGAGTAGGTAATAGTGCAAGTGGGGGCAGGCCAGCCCAAACCCCGTGGGCTCCCCCGTGGCATCGCCCTGCTGGTAGCTACGGGGGTGCCGCACGACCCACACATGGCAGTGCACGCGCTGGAGGACCAGCCGGAGGACACGGGACACCTGGTGGTGCACCAGCGCGGAGGCCCGGCGTGGCTCAAGGAACATGTGACGGCACTTCGGTCCTGGGCAAGGTCGATCGTCGGAGCGGAGATCCGGCTGCACGACCACCCGGCGATCAGCCCCGGCGACACCAGGGCGCTGAGCGTGGACCAACTGACCCCCAGCCACCCCGATGTCCGGTGGCACTCCGCCGACCTCAACGCGGGGTGGCTCAAGCCCACCGGGTACTACTGGATCCCGGAGGCCTGGGGCCACACCTCTTCCGATGCGTCCCGGGGCGGACCCTGCAAACACGCCACCAGCGTCGCTCTCGCCGCCGACCTCACCCGCACGTGGGCGGTGGCCATCTCGGGCACGGTGCCCGACGGGGAGGGGGTGGCCGCCTCCCTCCCCCTACAATATGGTGCCCACCAACCATGGGTCCACACGGTGGACGCCGAAGTCATCCTCCACCTCCTGCGGCACGCAGATCGCGAGCGGACCACGGGAGGCCCCGCGGGAGCAGCGAAGGTGGTCTACCAGATGCCCCTGCGGTGGCCCCCGGACGGCCTGTGCGCGCGAGGGCAACACGTCGGGCACCTGTTCTGGTACGTCCGACCCACCTCGCACCACAGTGACGCCCTCCTGCACAAGGCGGACTGGGCAGCGTCCCAGGACACCGTCCTGCAGAACACGCCCCCGGGCCCTGGCCACGCCCAACTCATTGTCGCCGGCCGTGACGGCCACCTCAATCTACGGCCCCCCAGGATGCGGGCGCTCGGCGAGGTCGCGCAGCGGGCGCAGACGGACCATGCGCTAGCGAACCGGGAACACAGACCTTTGGACGCCCACGCCACAGCCTATGTCCACGCCTGGGACCTCAACGCGACGGCCACCAACCGCCGGGCGCTGCGAGCCCGAGACGGCCACACGCCGGTGCAGCGCAGGCTCTGCTTCCGTAAGGAGCGGCTCTCCGGCGTCGCCGTCGTCCCACAACCGTGCCTCCTATGCGGCAGCCCGGAGGAGACCCCGGTGCACATGCACGTGGGGTGCGCCCACTCACGGCACCTCTGGCCCCACTACCGCCAAGCAGTACACGAGGCGGCCCACCACCTCCCACCCGGGGACAAAGCCCTGTGGGTGGCCTCGTGGCGCTCCGCAGGCGCCACATGGACGGAAGTCTTCTGCTCCGGACTGGTGCCCGAGGACGCGGAGGCGCAGCTCCGCGCCATAGCCCGCTACGACCTGCCGGGAGGGACCTCTGTGGACGATTTCCTCCACCACATGCTCCGGCTGGGGGACTTCGCATGAGAGCTTCGCAACCACCGGCTGGAGCAACTCCTCCGCGAGCCGCTAAGCGCGGCGGCCCGGGCACACCGATGGCTCACTGCGGCGGAGGGCGACCACCCTCCCCCTCCCCCGCGCCCTGACAAGGACTTCGTAGCCTCCCTCCGTGTCGTGAATTGCACTCTGGAGTGCCCGCCCCAAGAGGGCCCCCACCCGTACCAGGACCTGCCGGGGGGGTTCTCGAAGCACCTACAAGACGCCCTCTTCCCACCGTGGATCATCGGGCGCGGCTCCATGACCGCGTGGGAGGCGCGCATCGTGGGTGAGGAATGGGCGCGCGAGTGGAGCAGGTGGTGCGCCGCCACGCGCGCCCCGGAGACCCCTGCGCAACAATACGCCGCCATCCCGCTCGAGGGATTGGGGCCGGACACCCGGCCGGGACCCACCGTGATCCGCGGGGTGGGACCTGACCACCCGTGGGACGCGGCAACGGGGGAATGGCTGCAAGCGGCCCCGGGGCCGCAAACAGGATGGACTGGGGACGTGTCCTCACTCGTCAGGACACCCGTCCCCCCCCGCATCGTCCTTCACGCCGCCAACGTACTCCGGGCTACGGAGATACACAAATGGGGACACGCCGCGACCATCGTCCGGTGGCACCCCCCAGAGGACGGGGCCGCCCAGCTCGCCGTGGCGCACTTCAAAGCTGCGGGGCCGGTATACGACGACGCCCTGTCCCGGCTGAGCGACACCCAGGGGCCCTTGCTCCTCATGCTCCCCACCGACATTGCAGCCGCGCTGCGCGAGGAGCTGGACGCCTGCGAAGGGCTGCCAGTGGGATGGGAGGCAGTCGCGGATGGCACCCTGCTGGCCCTCCTCCACCGAGACGCCGAGAACGGGTGCCAATGGGATGCGCTGACGCCCCACCTCACCGGGCGCCACGTGTACATGGCAACCCCCCCCCAGGGGCACTCCCGCCCGGCGTGGGACGACCTCATCGCCGCCTTCCACGACCACGGGATTCTCCCCGACGACACGTGGCGGGAGGTCCAGCGGAAGACGCTGGGCAGGGACTACCGGCGCCGCGTCCGCGCCCGCCTGCTGGTGACGCGTTCCCGTGGGGGGCCGGCCACGGGACGCTGCGGTGACACGCACAGGTGAGCAGGCAGGCAAGGCACTACGCTCACAAGGGCATCAATACGCCTGTGTCATGTGACAAAGCGTTTCAGAATCCTTGCCACTCTGCAAAGAGGGAACGAAAGTATGTACAGCAACACATCAGAATATGTACACATGGGGTTAAGACTGGACTGGGGTAAGGGCATCACAGGACCATAGACACTCAGTCCCAACTCATATCCCAATCCCAGGTCCGACCCTCTCAGTGGCTGATGGGGGCGGGGGCTCAAACACAACCCATGCCCTGCTCAGTCCGGACCCTGAAACCCTGCCAATGGGAGAGGTGTCCCGCCCAGCCACAGGCGAGTTCCTGGAAACCAAGGGGCTCCAAGGCCACCCGACAGTGGCTCCCTATGCTCCCTTAACAGCAGGTCCCAACTCCCCTCTGAGCCAGAGATATGGCCCCGCCATTATCACCCAGGAGTTGGTAGCTGAAAATGGGCTGTTTCAGCCCAAACTGAAACTAACTCAAAAATTCCCAAAATTGACCCCTCGTCCGGACCCGCCAGAGGTAGGGACGAAGCAACTGACCCTATGCCCTTCGAGTACGAACTCCCTGGAGCCCTCACCCAACCTAGTTCCCTCTGAGGTCCCGGCATCAGGGCAACACGGATGAGTCAAGTGGGGTCATGATGCCAAAATCACCAAAATTGGCATCATTCCCACGCGTGGCTCGCCCGGCCAAGGTAAGGCCAATGACTCACAGGGTAGGAGGCAGGACCTAGGACTCATATCTGAGTGTACAACTTGAATTTAGGTCCGGGCTCCCTATGGGCTTAGAGAATTGGGGCCGCCAATTGACCACACGGAAGGGGGAAATTGGGGTCCCAAAATTGGGTCATTTTGGCTGCCTGAAACGAGCCAAAATTCGGTGTGCTCCCAATAGTATATCTCCACGCCGGCTTGGAGATCGGATCCGCCATTCCATACGTGATCCACCGGGAGTCCAACGGAGACTCCCATGCCCTTGGCTCTCAAAGATCTCCATGCCACTCGGCGTGGTGACGATCCCAATTGGGTCCACAAATGCAAAAATGGCAAAATTGCCCATACTTAATTTGGCCTAGCGCCTTAACGAAGGCAGCTCCGTTTCGCCCACGTGGTGTGTGGACCATGGGGACCATTATTCATAACACCCATGTCATATATGGTCCATTGGTCCATGCGTCCGGCGTGCACGAGGGTTAGAACATAGTGCACGGCGGGCAGCAAAAGTGGAAAAATGCTCAAAATGGCCAAAATTGCGCACACTCATGGTTAGGGCAAATGAGGCACATGCCCGACTCGGACCGGAGTGTGCCATAGGATTGGTATCAAGTCATATATGTCCAACATATCCTTGGGGCGTCGCCCAACTCCTCCGGTATTGGGAATGGCAGGGTCGCCAAGTGAGCCCATGATTTGGGATAGTCCCAAGTCGCCAACATGGCGGCCACGGTATGCCAAGCCTAAGAGGAGTTATTCGCCGGGTCCAAGATATGTTGGCTACCGAAGTATGTACCCTCATAACATACTTGGGTCATGATGTCAATTGAGCGCAACGTTGAGATACACGGTCGCCACTTGACATCATGACGAGCCAAAAATGGCAAAATTGGCAAAAAGACACACAAAGGTGCCTTGAAAGGCGCACAAATATATTATAATATCTTCACCTTGGATTGAGTAATCAACTAATCCTTCTATACCCAATGACTTGACACCAATGACCTTCGATCCCACATATGTGCTCCACTTGGGGCGCTTTGAAAGGTAACGAGCGCTGCCTTCCAAGTGGGCACATGAAAATATGGAAAATTGCAAAACACACACCTTGCTCCCAACGCATCGCTTCGGGTTCACCACACAAGCTTCCCTTCACGAAGGTTAGGCTTGCAATTGACCGTAGGGAGTATGGAGAAGGGGCTTGCACAATATGAGGTCCATTGGCGGGCTTGGCTTGGAGTAATGGACCCGCCAAATGGGCACACAACACAAGACATGGCACATACCACATATTGCCCAAAACTGTAGCTCCCACCACGATATGTCATGCCCCTCCAAGGGCATATCTTTGTGTCAATCGCTCATAGGAACTCAAAGAGAGTTCCTATGCAACACCAACACTTGCGCGCTACACTCGAAAGTTATCTTAACGCACGCAATATCATGGCCAATGAGTTACAACGCAAACTCTACCCTCTTGACCATGATCCATTACACTAGCGCGCACGTGTGGAAACGCCAGGCATATAAGGCTTCCTAAATTACGTCGGGAGTATTGTGAATACGTCCCACGTTTCCTTATTGTCAATACTCGCAAGCAACACGAGATATGACCTTCACAAGTGGCCTCACGAATCAACTTTGTTTTGCCCATATCTTTAAGACAAATGGAGGGCAGGATAAAAGGGAAGTTGATTCGTGCATACGGAAGCACGTAGGTCCACTCGAAAGAGGTCAAATCAAGTGCGGGGATGTCGAAGTCGAAAATCCGATTTCGACATCCTGAAAAATTCGGATTAAGGTTGCGAGTATTAATTATGAAAATTGCGGAAGCATCCATGCAGTTCCTGGCGACTTTGGAGCCTTCGTCGCGGATAGCGTTAAAATTTCCATTATAAACAGTTAAACTGGCGGTTACGGTAAAGTCGCGAACCAACCGCCAGCAGTCAAAACAGTGAGTATCAGAACGGAAGCGTAAAAATTGACGGAAACAATATGAAAATAAAACCCTGTTGATTCCTGATATTCTGATATACAAATCTCCGCTGGCGGTGCATCGGTTGCCGATGCGGGGCTTCACGGCACGGAACACGCCGTACATGGGGTTAGTGGACCGGAGACCGGTTGTATGCCGTAACCTGGCCATGGGGTTCTGGGTACCGCTTCACCCCCCTCCTTAGAGCAAACCCTGGGGGGGCTCGATAACACCCACGCATGGCAGCGGGTACCCAGGACCACTTCCTGAAGGGGGGGGGGTGTCACACCCTCACCTTAGTAAGTCAAAGTAAGATAGGTATCCCACAGTGGGATAGGTACGCTGCTGTAACAGCTCGTGGTATAGTATCAAGTATCAAGTCCCGGGTCCTGGCGGCGATTGTTCGGCATCCAAGGGACCCGTTAACCCATACCAGGCGCACCGGGTGCCGGCTGCTACGGTCACCACCACAGTGGCAGTGGCATACACGGCCAACATAGGCGTCACACGACGGCCGAGGTGGCCCCACAAGTCGAGAGCGACCACAAAGATCCATCAGGCTACCCCAAGCTTCCCAAGGCCCGCCGACTGGGGAGAGTCCCCACCGGTCCTTCCTCGGGCGCACCATGTCCATATCCATACGACGCGAGTCCAGAGTGCCATAGTCGAACTCCTTACGAACCCCAAATCGTAAGGGAACTCCTCCTGAAGGGATCGGGCATCAAGGCCATCTTTTCCCTCGCCCTACTGCCACGAAGGCCATACATGAGGGAGTCCTCATGCAGTGTGGGCGGAGGCGTCGACTCCTCAAACCACCAGTTTCCCAGGCAGACTGACCGAGGTCAGGAGCACCGGAGGCCGCCATCCGAATGCAAGTGCGTCTGCAAATCGGTAGGCTCACACTGGGACTGACAGTGGCGGACCGCTGGGAGTGTAGTCAGGCAACTGGGCTTCCCGCCTGGCGCCATCAGGATCTCCACACATCACAGCGAATAGGGCAACACGGTATCACGGGCACTCAAACAGTAGAATCTGTAATCAAGTACTGGTCCAGGCTGGACCAGGCTGTAAGGATATGTACACGGCGACTCAAGGCGCCTCTGTATCCCGATTCGTGGTGAAAAACAGTCCATCCCTCAGCGATGGGCTGATGACACTTAACATACAGATGCACATATCCTGGAGGGCAGAAAAACAAGCAACAATTTGGGTAAATAGGCGTGTAAACACACTCAGAACAGAGTGCCAAACCACGCCACGGTCAGGATAAGGCAAATGCAGGAGGATGGACAGGATAACGCCTGAGTTCAGGCATATATAGTCTCGAGACACACGTCGACTGGCCTGGATTCCGCAAATGCCATGGAACCAGACCACACACTCAAAAATCGCAATGCCGATGACAGCGGCATCCGTTGCGCAACGTCGTATGGGCTTCAAGGCCCCAAGAGCTCAGAATTATGAAGGTCAGTCGCCCTACCTGGTTTCCCAAGGATTCAGCAGGGGGGGGAGTGACGAGTAGAAGAAGAGATGGGCCATCCTCCTCTGGATTCAGCAGGGGGGGGGTATATGGCCACTCTGTCACCGAAAGATGGAAGAGAGCAAGCAAGTAAGGGACGATTCGTCGGCCTCACAAGCGCTCACAACACATCAGGGGAGAGCCCAGGGCGCTGATCAGGCACCCCTGGCTGCAATCGCCCGGGTGAGTGCTGCCAAGTCCAACACGTGGATCTTGGTCTTGTGCTTGCGGATGTACTCCATGAAGGGAGTATTGACCCGCGGCACAAACGAGGAGACGGGTTCCCAGGTGTCGTGGGACGGCCAATAGCGTCGCCAACGAACCTTGAACTCCAGACCTCCGGGTGCCGAGGCCTTCGGACGCTGAGCCAGGATCTTCTCGACAGTATAGTCGTCCTGCTCAGCATAGTCGTCGTCCGAATCGGCCTCATGTTTGGCGTAGTCCAGGGACACATGTCGGCCACGGAGGTCGGGTTCCCGCACACGGAGTTGACTCTCGTGGCGCTCCCGGAACTGTCCGTGACCCACCTTGATGCGGTAGGTGTCCTCACCAATCCTGCGGACCACCTCGCCGGGTGTGAACCAGGTCTTGGTGCGGTGGGTGCCCATGGGGCGGGGTCTGATCACCCACACCGGGTCTCCCACCCTGAACTTCTGCGCTGTCGAGCTCGGGGCGGACTTCTGACGCTCAGCATGCTCCTTCTCAAGCTGCTGGCGGATGTCCCGCGCCGTTTGCTCTTGCCGCGCGAAGAACTCCTTGGCATCCAT
Organism: Eutreptiella sp. 'Long Island Sound 2002'; assembly: GCA_964036045.1. Taxonomy (NCBI): domain Eukaryota; phylum Euglenozoa; class Euglenophyceae; order Eutreptiales; family Eutreptiaceae; genus Eutreptiella; species Eutreptiella sp. 'Long Island Sound 2002'. The sequence continues at coordinate 5,606,158 of OZ038378.1, forward strand.
AGCCATGCCATCACCAGACAAGGGAAGTCCCCTACCCAGGGGGTCCCTGCCGAACAGAATCTGGTGAGGGGACAAACCGCCCGGAGTGGGGGTGTCATGATGGGCCTTCAGAGCAGGCCACATCTCCTCGAACCAGTTCCGCCGTGGATTGGTGATGTGGATCTTGCGCAGCTTCTCGAACAGCTGCCGTCCAGCCACTTCAGCACGGCCGTTAGACCGGCTGAGATAGGCGACGCTCTTGGCGTGACGTATCCCCATGAGGGAACACATAGCCTTGAACCAGCCACCAGTAAACTGGGGCCCTCGGTCACTGCAAATGGTGCGGGGGATGTCAAAGACGGTCAGCCAATGACGAATCATCATGACTGCCACTTCCTTGGCAAGCAACCCCTTTTTGCGTGCCGGAACGGCTACAACGTAGCCGCTGTGGCGGTCCACACAGAGAACCACACAGTCAAAGGTCTCCTTGCCAATGTGCACTTCGGGCATGGAGAAGACGTCCATGGCCACGCTCTCCATGGGCTGGTCAGGAACCGGGGTCCATTGGGGTTCCCCCTTGACGTTCCGGTTATCGGGATTGCAGGCCTGACAGACCGAGCAACCCTTCCTGACCTTCTTGATGGCGGTGTAGAGAACGATATGGTCGATCTCGAACCGACGCTGCATGTCAAGAGCCTGCTTCTTGACCCCTGGGTGCAGCATGTGGTGGTGCCAAGCTTCACACAGCTCGAGCACCCGGGACTCCGGGACTAGCAGCTTACCATTCCGGTAGAGCTTGCCATCTTCCTCGGTCAGCCCCTTTGGCCACTTCTGTCCGTCGTCAGGGTCGGTCACAGCCCTATACTCGGCCGCAAAGGCCTCAGACTTGGCGTAATCGTCGGTCCAGTCGTCCTGGAGGCAAGACTCCGGGAAGAGGTGCTTGTCGGACTCAGTTCCCACAGGGGGTGCCGGACCGGGCCTTCCGCCCGCGGCACCCACAGGGGCGAGTACACTGACCGTTCTGCTCACCCTCGAAGCGAGGGGGGCATCTGCGGCCATGACGACGAAGCATTTGGCACCCTCCTCCTCCATCAGGCGCTCCATTTCAATGATCCTCTTGGCTTCAGCGGTCTCGGCCTCATCGCCATGGGCAGAGATATCCTGCATGCCCTTGCTGGCGGGATAGGCCCACCTACTGAGACAGTCCGCCACGGTGTTATCCTTTCCAGGAATATAAACAACCGTAAGGTCGAACTTGGCCAAGGTCTCGTGCCATCTTGCCCGTCGGGAGGCGGGACCCGAGGGGGTGTCCACGTGCTCCTTGTGCCACGACTGCAGACTCTGATGGTCGGTGCAGACGGTGACGGGATGGAGGGCTATGTACCCAGCCCATTTCCTGAGAGCCATGACAATGGCATACGCCTCTTTTTCACGGGGCGTCCACGTCCGTCTCTGGCCTTCCGCCAGGACTCGGCTCCAGAAGGCCACGGGCACGTGCCTCCCATCGTCAAGCACTTGCTCCAACACAGCGCCAATGGCGTAGTCGGAAGCGTCGGTGCGCAGGACGAACCCTCGGTCGGGATCCACGAGGTGCAGACCCACTGCGGATAGCAGCGCCTGCTTCATCCCCTCAAAGGCACGGTCAGACTCTTCAGTCCAGCCCAAAGCCTTCTTGGACCCCTTGTTGGTCTCCTCTCGGTTGCCCTTGAGCATGGACGTCATGGGGGCTGCATACTCGGCATACATTTTGATATACCCCGAGTAGTAGTTGCAGAACCCCAGATACGCCCGTAGCTCAGAGACCGTTTTGGGCTTTTCCCAGTGCTCAATCGCCGCCACCTTGCCAGGTATGGGCTTTCGCTGCCCGTTCCCGACTACGTGGCCAGCGAAGACCACCTCGCTTACCGCAATGGTGGCCTTGTCACTGCTGCCCGTGAGTTTGTGCCGAACCAGAAGGTCCAGCACTCGAGTGACGTCCCTTTCGTGTGCCTCCAGGAGCTCCTCGTAGCTCATGCTGGGGTCCCCGGACGCGATGATCACGTCGTCCACGAAGGGGTCCGCACAGTCGCGCACCGGCTCAAGCAGGTTCTCCAGCATCCGCTGAAAAGCCGCATTGCCGTTGGTGACGCCCATGGGCATCACCTTCCACAGGAGAGGTCCAAGTGGGGTGCTCATGGCTGTGCAGGCACGGGACTCCTCGGCGAGAGGCATCTGATGATAACCATGTTTCAGGTCAATCACCGTGAAGATCCTCCGCCGGTGTTGCTTTTGCAGCATGTCCTCAATGAGGGGCAGCGTATAGCTGTCGTGCTGCGTTTGGGCGTTCAGGCCGCGGTAGTCGACCACGAGCCGCCACTCACCGGCAACCTTCTTGGGGACGACGAAGCAGGGAGAGGCCCACTCGGAGTGGCACGGCTCAAGCCAGCCTCTCTGGATGAAGTCACGGAGGATCTTCTCCATGGCCTCTTTCCTCTCGCCCCTCAGGGCAAACTCCCGGTGACGATACACACGGGGGTCCTGCTTCAGTCGTATCTTGGCCTCGCCGTACGGTCCACGCACCGGTGGGGGAAACACAGGCTTACCGCTGAAGAAGGTCTCGCCATACTTCTGCTTCAGCCTGGCCCTCAACGCCTGGATCTTGGGGCAGTCATCGGACTCCGCCTTGGCTTTTCCGGGCACTTGAACCACGGAGCTTACTTGAGGGGTAGCTACTCCGCTCGCTTTCGGCTCAGGTGGTCTTCCCAGGTGGCCCAAAGGGCCATCTCTGGTCTTGCCTCGGAACAGATCGCCGTAGGTGGGTGGGTTACCGCCAGGCGGCTCGTCTTGGCTGGACATGTGATCCAGCACCCTCTGTACGAAGGTATTCCCGTCATAGGAACCAGAGACGATTGAGCCCACTTCCCACCAGGCTTTGTCCTGGCCTTTGCCCTCACGCTGGTTTCCCCAGTCGTGAAAGGGCTGATCCATATACCCCTGAACCAGATCCCACTCCTCTTCAGTGAGGGGGTCTTCGGAGTCCGATTCTTCGATGTCAACAGGGGGAACCGCAAAGCATTGCCGCCAGGGCTCTGCTATGATGCGGTTGACACACACGAAGTCCGTGGTGTCGGCCTGATCAAGGCCCCCATCCACATAGTGGAATTCTGTTGGCCATCTCTGGGGTGGCATGGGCTGTCCCTTAGCGTCCTGATAGACACTCTCTCCAGCCGGTAGGACGACCTTGTTCAAGGTCATGTTGGTCAATGAGGCTACCCAATGTCGGGTACTTTCCTCCTCGGTGCATCCCATAGGAACAACCAGCACTGCCTTGGAGCGGTCCTTGCGAATCTTCGCTATCGCTCTTGGAATGTCCCAACGGGGGCAATGGATCCACATCAATCCCTGATGCGGACCCCAGTGCTTCTTCCACGCAGAGTCCTGTGCGCTCCAGTACTTCTCACACACCCGCAGATGGGCAGAGGTTCCTGAAGAGAACGCATCCAGGGCCAGATCCGAAGCTCCCAGGTCCGCGACCACTCGGTTCGCCACTTCGGGCCTTACGCCGTACTCCTGGTTTGCTGGCCCAGTGGGCTCAGTGTCCAGCGCGGCCACTTCGAGCTGATTGCGTTCAGGGTGGATCCATTGGCATTCCACATGGTGCTCAGGTGACGAGAGCCACGAGAGTTGGTCGTCCTGGTACAGGGTCATGGAGGCCTGGGCCGGGAGGACGCCGGAGTCCGTCTCCATCATGAAGTCGTACCCGACGATCATGTCCCAGTCCATCTCGGCCTCGTAGAAGCTACCGTGCAGGAGGATTTCCTTGCCGAGGTCTGGGCGGCTCAGCTCACGATGGTTCACGAACTGCAGCCCAATGGCCGCTTCCTTCGTGCCTCCCACCATGTACTGGCCGTTCGCCACCTTCAGCCTGACTGGTTTCCGACTGTCGGTCAGACATTCTGGTGGAAGTAGGCCAGCCTTGACCAAGCTGACTTGAGCTCCCGTGTCGACCAACACGTCGAAAACCTTTTCCACTTCCCCGCATAGGGCACGGACCTTAAGATGCAACTGCCGCTCGCGACCGACACGGCGCACGGCGTGCAAACTCAGGATCTCCGGCCGTTCCAGAAGCTCAACAAGCGACTGGTGCAGGTCGTGGACAATGGGCTCAGGCTGCCCATCTGCAGCATCCAGCTGCGGTCCGGGTGATCCTCCGATACTCTCGGATAGATCCTGTAGTACATCAAACACGTTCTTGGTCGCGAAGGACGGACGGGTGCAAGGGTTCGTGCCTTCACTTGCCCTCACCCCGCCTCCGCGACTGGGCGCCGGACCGGGCCTTCCGCCCGCGGCAGTCCCCTTGTGCTTATCGACTCCCGACTGGGATGGATCGGCGCTTCCCACGTCACCATCCTGCGACCGCCCTAGCTGGGGCCCTTGGCTGCAGGGGCTCCGCTAGGGGGCGTCGGTTGTGGAAGAGGGGGTGTTCTCCTCGGCCTCAACGTCGTTGACGCCCTTCTTTCTTCCCCCTTTACCTCCTCCTTTACCCTTCTTGTCCTTGTCCTTGTTCTGGTCATTCTGGTTGTTCTCCTTGTTCTTGTTGTCCGACCTGGGGACCCAGTTCCGCTTGATCTCCTGGATCTCCTTGGCCAACTCGGTCCCCACCGACGACATCAGCTTGGCCAGCTCGTCCTTGTCGACCTCCATTTTGGCTTCCCGGATACCCGCGGGCGCACGCTTCTTCGACCCGTGCGCCTTCCTGTAAGCCTCCGTGTCGGCCTTGTGGACGGGGCATGTTCGGTGGTCATGGTTGAAGCCTTTCTTCCTCCCATAACACACGAAATAGCCCTGAGGGTGAGCTCGTATGAACTCCCCAAAGGACAGCGGAGGGTCGCCAATGCGGCGAGGATCCCTCTTCTCCTGCTTCCTCCAACCCTGCTGCAGGGGCTTCCAGTTTCCCGGCTTGCTCCCCGTGCTCAGGTTCTTGGCCACGAAGGCACAAACGGCCACTTCGGCGGGCTCATCGTCGTCGTCATCGTCGACGAGAGTCTCATCGCCGCCGGCTCCCGCTGGGTCCATGGCAGATTCCCCGCCAGGTCCCTCGCCAACGTGGTTGACGTCGCGGTCGCCGGGCCTCAACCCGCGGGTGTGGTGGAGGTTTCGGTACTCCTTGAGGACTTCCTCGCCAACCCACTCCAGGATCTCGTCGCAGCTCATCCGCGCCGGGATGGGCTGCAGACGGATGGTCTTGCCGCTCAACTCACAATCGTCAAGGCGCCACATCGCGGTCTTCTCGCGATCGCCCGAGACGGTGATGAGAAGAGCGTTCCGCAGGGAGTGCCGTTTGACATCCCGGGCCACGTTCTTCTTCGCCCAACTCACCACGTTCGTATGATACTCCTTGGGGAGCATCATCTTGACCGTGTGGTTGGACTTGGCCCTCTTGGATTCCTCCTTGGTGATCCTCTTGATCCATGCTTCCGGCAGCATGGAGAGCAGGCGAGCCTGCTCGTCACCCTCGTTCCAATCCTCCACATTGCGGCGGAAGAGGGTGTATTTCCCTCGGAAGTCACGCCAGTCCCGTAGGCGGATCTCCCGTCCATCATGCTCAAGCTTGATGGACTTCCAGCGCTTGGCAGCCACCTGCGGAGCGTCCACCCGCTCCTGCTCGTTGAGCCACTTCTTGGCGTCCTTGAGGGTCTTGATTTTCCCCTCCTTGGTCGCCACGAAGTATAGCTCGCCGAGCACTTCCGGCAGGCGGTACCTGAACCGTTTGAAGACATATCTCTCCGCATCCGCGGGAGGTAGGTCTTCAGTGACGGTCAGCCCCCAATCGTCCAGCTTCTCCAAGAAGCGGTCGAGGTTGAGGGGGTTGCCATCGTACATGGGGGGCTTGATGTCCTTCAAGTCTTCCCACAAGGCGGCGTCCGCGGCCTTAGAGACCATGAACGCCGGCCGCGAGGTCGACCGAGGTTCCCATCGGCCTCGCCCACGGACTCCCACGGCCGCCACGTCCATCTCCTCCATGGAGTCCCTGTGGCTACGCCGCGGTTCCTCCACGTACGCTGAACCAAAATGTTCACGCCGTACTGCATCCATGTACGCATCCTCATCACGGCGCCGGCGGCTGCGTTCAGCGGCCTCCCGTCGTACACCACGCGGCGGGCTGATGTCGAACTCCTCCAAATCCAGGTCCAGGTCCAGGTCCTCACCCTCGCCGACATCCCACTCCACGTCTCCTCTGGGGACCTCATCCCTGAGTCCACCATAACGTCCTCCAGCCCTGGGGATTGGCACCGGGGCTGGTGGCGGGCGTCGGGGGCGTACAGGCGTCCGCGGTGGAGCACGGCGGTTGTGGTAGTCCGCGCTGAGCCACTCATCGCGCCATTCCTCACTGCCACTGCCGGGCGGCACGCGCTCGTTGCGGCGGCCCGCGCTGTGGTGAGAGGGGGCGGTGAGAGAGGGGGCACTGGCGCTGGGGCGACTCCTGGGGGCTCCGCCGGGGGCGTGGGGTCTGCCTGGACCTGGTCCGGGTCCCCAGCCGTCGTCCGACGAGCCAGACTCCAGGGGTGGGTGGTCGCTGCCGACTCTCCCACGGGCTTCCAGCGCATCCAGCCTCTCCTGCAGGCCGCTGACGACGTTGGTCAGCGACTTGGTCTCGGCCCTGGCGATGTCCAGGTCCTTCTGCGCGCGCGCGGCGACCCCGGAGATGCGAGCCATCTCGACCTTGCCCGTGTCTACCTCGCACTCGAGGGCAAAGACCCTCCTGCGGAGGTAGACAATCCACCGCCAGGTGGTGTCCGGGCCGCCGTTCCCTGGTGGGTCGTCGGGGTCCCCAGGGGGTCCTCCAGGAGGGCCTCCGCCGGGTCCGCCCGGTCCAGGGGGTCCTCCCCCGCCCGGTGGTCCGCCTCCAGGGGGTCCACTCGGTGGGCGTCCTCCAGGGGGTCCTGATGGTCCTCCGCCAGGGGGTCCCGGTGGGTCTCCGCCGGGTCGCCTCGGTGGGTCCGAGGATGGGCGCTTCCTCGTGATGCCGAACTCCATGTCGTCATCCTCGTCCATGTCGCCCCACCTGGGCGTCTCGGTCACGGAGGACTCGGAGCTCCGGTAGGGAGGAGGGGGATCCTCATCCTCACCTTCCATGGGGACGTCTCCGCCACCTTCGCCCGTCCAAGCCACCACTTGGCGATGTCGACGGCCTCCTTCATCCCCGTCACTGGCGGTGAAGAGGGGTCACTGTCGTGGGGGTGCCCACCCGCTGGCCTCCGCGGCCTCTCGGGGGTCTTCCCCTTGCCCTTCCTCCGTCGACGGGCGGTGGTGCCACCGCTCCCACTGCTGCCTGTGTCCGCCTCATCCAGCTTCATCCTGGAGGAGGCGTCCCCTTCGAAGAGCCTTCGAAGGGTCTCCACTCGCGATCCTCCCGGGGGAGTCTCGTGGCGGAGTTTGGCCTCTGCCTCCTCCATTGCGGCGGCGGTGGCTGCGGCAGCTCGCGCTTCGGCTTCTTCCCGAGCACGAGCCGCCTCGGCTTCCCGGGCCTGCAGCAGCTGCGCCTTCTGCGCCTCCAACGCCGCCAGCTCCGCCTCCGTCTTGGCCTTCTCCTCAGCGACCTTCCGTCGCGCGGCCTCGATGGCTTCCTTCTTGGCGGCGTCCTCCTGGGCCTTAGCCGTCGCTTCGGCGTGGGCCCTTTCCTCCGCCTCCTTCTTTGCCCTCCCTTGGGCAAGCGCCTCTTCCAGCGCCTTCACCTCGGCCTCCTTGCAGGCAATGGCCTCCTGCGTCAGGCGGGCTTCCTCGTCGGCTGCCGCCAACTCACCGTTGACCCAGGCGGTCGCTGCCCCATGGGCGGCTACGGCCGTGAGTCCGGCCGCAATGGCCGCCACGGTCTGGGCGTGGATGGCCATGCCATGCGCCCACTGCGCAGCCTCCTCCTGGGCGATGCCGGTGGCGCCCTCCACGGCAGCGCTGTACTGCCGGGCCCGTTGCCGGGCAACCCGACGGTTGCAGGGCACCCCACAGGCGCGCTCACAGGCGCGCGCCACGTCCCTTTCGGGAGCGACGCTGCTGCTGGAGCTGGCCTGGTCGGCCGGCATCCTCCCGCGGTGGGCCGACTCCACGTCGCTGCTGGGGCCTGCTGGGGCCTGGCGGGCCCTCAGGAGCAGCGGACGGGGCTTGCCCTGGGTCTGCTTGGCGACTTGGATGTAGTCGCCAAGGGTGGTGGAGCCGGGGTGGTGTCCACCATTGGGCCGTTGGGGACTGGGGGCTGGGGTTCCGCCCTTGGCGCCTTGGGCGGCTTCGGCGGCCAGGGACTCCTGGTACTCCCGCCACTTCCGGTCCCTCTTCCTGTCCCCGGCGGACCGCTTCTCCGTCCCCGGAGACGCGCTGCTGCTGCCCTGCAGCCTGCGCTCGCTCCCCGGTTCCGGGAACTTCCTCTCGATCAAGTCCCACAGGGAGACGTTGATCGAGGCGCCCGACGGGTAGGCGTTGGGGTCCTCGTCCTCCTCAATCCCGTCGGGGCGCAGCCCTTCGCCGGGCCTGTCCGGCCGAATCCACGTCCTCCAGCGCTTGCGGCGGAAGCGGTACTCGTACCCTTCCGCCCGCAGCCACTCCTCCACTGCCCGCAGGCGGTCCTCCCCCATGTCCTCCCGGAGCTCGAAGCTCCCGGGCATGCCGCCTTCGCACTGGGGATTGCTGTAGCGGTATTGCTGGTCCCACAGCAATCCGCTCAGCAGGCGCGCCACATGGGGGTGGGGCTGCGGCCACCTCCGACCCGCTTCTTGCCAATTCACCATGGCAGCGGGGGCGTAGTTGATCTTGAGGTCCTTGACGTGCACTCGTTCAACTCAACGAACTGGTTGTGGTTGTTGAGGAGGGTGCTGTAGCACTGGATTGGGTGTGCGGCTGGTGCTGGTCAGCCGGTGGTTGTGGAGGTGGTTGACGCGGCCTTGCTGGTCGGCCGTTGGGACTCCGGGTCGGCCGATGGGGCTGATGCAGGAGTCCTGGTCTGTGCACCTCTTTCACGGCTGCTGCGCGGTCAAGGCGAAGCTCTGGACGGCGCTGCTGGCTCCGTGACGAACTCGGCGCTGTCGCTGAGTGGCGCTGCGAGCTGCTGCGCTGCGCTGCGAGACGCTGCGCTGCGCTGCGAGCTGCGAGCTGCGCCGCGCTGCTGCGACGCGCTGCTCGGGGTCGGTGGCCCCGAGTGGCACGCGAGGGCTGGGTAACCCCGCGGCGGTGAAACGCTTTTGACGCGTTCCCGTGGGGGGCCGGCCACGGGACGCTGCGGTGACACGCACAGGTGAGCAGGCAGGCAAGGCACTACGCTCACAAGGGCATCAATACGCCTGTGTCATGTGACAAAGCGTTTCAGAATCCTTGCCACTCTGCAAAGAGGGAACGAAAGTATGTACAGCAACACATCAGGATATGTACACATGGGGTTAAGACTGGACTGGGGTAAGGGCATCACAGGACCATAGACACTCAGTCCCAACTCATATCCCAATCCCAGGTCCGACCCTCTCAGTGGCTGATGGGGGCGGGGGCTCAAACACAACCCATGCCCTGCTCAGTCCGGACCCTGAAACCCTGCCAATGGGAGAGGTGTCCCGCCCAGCCACAGGCGAGTTCCTGGAAGCCAAGGGGCTCCAAGGCCAACCGACAGTGGCTCCCTATGCTCCCTTAACGGCAGGTCCCAACTCCCCTCTGAGCCAGAGATATGGCCCCGCCATTATCACCCAGGAGTTGGTAGCTGAAAATGGGCTGTTTCAGCCCAAACTGAAACTAACTCAAAAATTCCCAAAATTGACCCCTCGTCCGGACCCGCCAGAGGTAGGGACGAAGCAACTGACCCTATGCCCTTCGAGTACGAACTCCCTGGAGCCCTCACCCAACCTGGTTCCCTCTGAGGTCCCGGCATCAGGGCAACACGGATGAGTCAAGTGGGGTCATGATGCCAAAATCACCAAAATTGGCATCATTCCCACGCGTGGCTCGCCCGGCCAAGGTAAGGCCAATGACTCACAGGGTAGGAGGCAGGACCTAGGACTTATATCTGAGTGTACAACTTGGATTTAGGTCCGGGCTCCCTATGGGCTTAGAGAATTGGGGCCGCCAATTGACCACACGGAAGGGGGAAATTGGGGTCCCAAAATTGGGTCATTTTGGCTGCCTGAAACGAGCCAAAATTCGGTGTGCTCCCAAAAGTATATCTCCACGCCGGCTTGGAGATCGGATCCGCCATTCCATACGTGATCCACCGGGAGTCCAACGGAGACTCCCATGCCCTTGGCTCTCAAAGATCTCCATGCCACTCGGCGTGGTGACGATCCCAATTGGGTCCACAAATGCAAAAATGGCAAAATTGCCCATACTTAATTTGGCCTAGCGCCTTAACGAAGGCAGCTCCGTTTCGCCCACGTGGTGTGTGGACCATGGGGACCATTACCCATAACACCCATGTCATATATGGTCCATTGGTCCATGCGTCCGGCGTGCACGAGGGTTAGAACATAGTGCACGGCGGGCAGCAAAAGTGGAAAAATGCTCAAAATGGCCAAAATTGCGCACACTCATGGTTAGGGCAAATGAGGCACATGCCCGACTCGGACCGGAGTGTGCCATAGGATTGGTATCAAGTCATATATGTCCAACATATCCTTGGGGCGTCGCCCAACTCCTCCGGTATTGGGAATGGCAGGGTCGCCAAGTGAGCCCATGATTTGGGATAGTCCCAAGTCGCCAACATGGCGGCCACGGTGTGCCAAGCCTAAGAGGAGTTATTCGCCGGGTCCAAGATATGTTGGCTACCGAAGTATGTACCCTCATAACATACTTGGGTCATGATGTCAATTGAGCGCAACGTTGAGATACACGGTCGCCACTTGACATCATGACGAGCCAAAAATGGCAAAATTGGCAAAAAGACACACAAAGGTGCCTTGAAAGGCGCACAAATATATTATAATATCTTCACCTTGGATTGAGTAATCAACTAATCCTTCTATACCCAATGACTTGACACCAATGACCTTCGATCCCACATATGTGCTCCACTTGGGGCGCTTTGAAAGGTAACGAGCGCTGCCTTCCAAGTGGGCACATGAAAATATGGAAAATTGCAAAACACACACCTTGCTCCCAACGCATCGCTTCGGGTTCACCACACAAGCTTCCCTTCACGAAGGTTAGGCTTGCAATTGACCGTAGGGAGTATGGAGAAGGGGCTTGCACAATATGAGGTCCATTGGCGGGCTTGGCTTGGAGTAATGGACCCGCCAAATGGGCACACAACACAAGACATGGCACATACCACATATTGCCCAAAAATGTAGCTCCCACCACGATATGTCATGCCCCTCCAAGGGCATATCTTTGTGTCAATCGCTCATAGGAACTCAAAGAGAGTTCCTATGCAGCACCAACACTTGCGCGCTACACTCGAAAGTTATCTTAACGCACGCAATATCATGGCCAATGAGTTACAACGCAAACTCTACCCTCTTGACCATGATCCATTACACTAGCGCGCACGTGTGGAAACGCCAGGCATATAAGGCTTCCTAAATTACGTCGGGAGTATTGTGAATACGTCCCACGTTTCCTTATTGTCAATACTCGCAAGCAACACGAGATATGACCTTCACAAGTGGCCTCACGAATCAACTTTGTTTTGCCCATATCTTTAAGACAAATGGAGGGCAGGATAAAAGGGAAGTTGATTCGTGCATACGGAAGCACGTAGGTCCACTCGAAAGAGGTCAAATCAAGTGCGGGGATGTCGAAGTCGAAAATCCGATTTCGACATCCTGAAAAATTCGGATTAAGGTTGCGAGTATTAATTATGAAAATTGCGGAAGCATCCATGCAGTTCTTGGCGACTTTGGAGCCTTCGTCGCGGATAGCGTTAAAATTTCCATTATAAACAGTTAAACTGGCGGTTACGGTAAAGTCGCAAACCAACCGCCAGCAGTCAAAACAGTGAGTATCAGAACGGAAGCGTAAAAATTGACAGAAACAATATGAAAATAAAACCCTGTTGATTCCTGATATTCTGATATACAAATCTCCGCTGGCGGTGCATCGGTTGCCGATGCGGGGCTTCACGGCACGGAACACGCCGTACATGGGGTTAGTGGACCGGAGACCGGTTGTATGCCTTAACCTGGCCATGGGGTTCTGGGTACCGCTTCACTGGAGATCCGGGACCCCCTCCGACAGAGGTGGGACGACCTCTGGCTCCGCCATCTCGACCCTTGGTCGCCGCCCTCCCACCTCCCACACACCTGCCGGCTCTGCGGGGAATGTGACACGGTGTCCTCCGCAGCGTCGACAGGCGCCAACAGGTGCGCGCGGTGCGCCCAGGTGGCCGCGTGCCCCTGGCCCGAACCTCCCGCAGGCCCGCGCAGGCGCACAGAGGAGGAGGCCCTGCACCGGCGCATCGAGGGGGCACACGCCCCCTCACACGAACGCGCGGGCCCCGCGGGCGCTGCCCTTCTGTAGATCCACATGCACCTGCGGGACCCCACATGCGTTGCGCACCTGTCGCACGTATTCGCGCCCTGACCCCCAGCCGCCGCCGCCCTTTGCAGAGCCCGCAGTACCATGCCACGCCGACGGGGGAATGGGCCGGGACACGCCAGGGCCCGCCGCAAAGCGCAGGAGGCGGCCGTCCGGGGCCTGGTGGCGGGCGCGGTGGCGGAGGCGCACGAGGCGCATGCTGCCGCACGGCGTGACCTGACGGGCAGTGCGAGGGCTTTCCTCGACGAGACCGCCCTCCCGGCCGTCCGCGCCCTGAACGGAGCGGGGGCCCCTACGCTGATCCCGGTATGCACCGGATCGTGAACACCGTCCAGCCGGGGCTCATCAGCCCGGAGGCGGCCCTCTACGGGCACTGGATGGAGTGGCATGAGTCCAACCGGTCGGGACGGCCCCTGTCCATGGGGGATACCCTGCAGCTGACGGGAGCGGGGTCCGCCATGTCCCTCCGCAGCAGCGCCCCAGCCCTGCTCTACGCCCTCAGGACGCGCTACCCCGGGGACGCGGCCCCGTACCTGAACCAGGCGCGGGCCACATACGCGGGGGGAGTGTCCGAGCTGGATGCGGCGCTCCACCTTCTAAACCCACCGGACGAGGACCTGGAGGTGGGCGAGATCACGGTGTTCGTGGAAGGCGCGGACGAGGCGCCCACCTGCCCCCGACCGACCAACCCGGTGTACGACGGCACCAGGCCTACCCCCCCGTACGCCATCGTATGCGAGGCGTTCCCGGGGGTGCCCACTTGGTGCCCTGCCCTCCCGCCGGCGACGCACGCACCCCGCGGCTGGGCCAACCCAGACCTGCCCCCCCCCCTCTCCAGGACCAGGGGTGCCCACCACAGGGGGCAGGTCCTCTGGCAAGAGTGCCCTGGCACCCCCCTGCTCCTCCTCGTCGTCGCGACCTGCGGGGACCCGGAGCGGGTCCTGGGGATCACCCCCACCCACCTCTAACGGGCAGCACCCGTACCCCGCCCCCCCCTCCCGGCGCCCGCGGCGCGGGACGGAGTACACACCTTCCTGCGAACACAGGAGGTCACCGCCGTTACGGGGGTCCACCTAGTGCGGCTCCCCCCGACACCACCCGACGACCCCCAGGGGCCCAGGGCCCTGGGCCCCGCCCCAGACTGGGGGCTGTGGCGCGACGCGTGGGCCGCGTGGCTCCCCCGCCTCCCCTCCCAATGCCGATGGATGGCCACCGGCCCCCGCCCGTGCGGGGCTGACGCCACAGCCGGCCCCCCACCCCCTCCCCCCCTCCCCCCTGCAGAGCACCGCACGGCACTGCCCACGGCACGGCACTGATGCACCAGGAGGTAGTGGGAAGGGCGCGCCTGCCACCACGCATGCCTACCAGGATAACAGTGATGGCAGACTCTGATGGCTCCCCCCAGCGGGCCGACCGCCAACACCGCCGGTCCCGCTCCCACTCCCCCGTCTCTCCGGGGTGGACGGGGGAGACCCCCGCGGAGCGCGAGGAGCGGAGGCTGGCGGAGGCGGCGGTGCTGGTCGGGCTGCCGCCGCCGGCCCAGGAGCCTGAGCCAGCCGAGGTGATCGCCCCCGCCGCCAGAGCAGCAAGCCCTGCCGCACCGCCCCGGGAGGGGGCCCCAGACGCGCAGGAAGCGGAGACCGCAGCCCCAGCGAGCCACGCCGCGGCCCCGACCGCGGCCTCCGGCACGCCGCCGACACGGGGGGTGGCCCCGGCGCAGGAATCGGGCGCACCGCCGAGGGCTGCCGCAGCCGCAGAGGAAAGCGGGGAGGGCACGGGAGGGGTTGCGACCGCAGGCCCGGCAAGCCGCGCCACCGCCTCGGCCGGCCATGCCGCAACCCCCAGCACGCCGCGAAAGCGGGGGGGGGACCCCGCACGGGCCACGGGCGCCTCGCCGGCGGCCGCCGCAGCAGCAGCAGTGGGCAGGGAGAGCGCGAAGTACCGCGCCCGGGCCAGCCCCACCCACACCCACACCAGTCCCCCCAAGCCGTTCCCCCCCAAGCCCTTCCCCCCGGGGCAGGCGCGGCACGTCCGCCCCCCAGCGCCCGAGCGCTCGCTGCCGGGCGTCAAGCTGCCGCAGCTGCAAAGACAGCGGGACGCCCGGCGCGTGATCCAGGAAGGAGGGGACGGCGCGCAGGCAGAGCTGCGTGCCAGCCACGGGAGCGCGGAGCGGGGGACAGGAGGCGACAGGGGAAGTGCCCAGGAGCACGCGCGAGGAGCAGGCCAGGGCACGCGCGGCAGGGAGCAAGGGCGCAGCAGCGGAGGGGGACAGAGCGCAGGCAGCGGACGGCGCGAATCAGGGCAGGGGGCCGAGAAGGGACCAGGGCACGGGAAGGGCGCGCAGGGGCGCGGGCAGGGCGTCCAGGTGCAGGGAGCGGGGCGAGGGACAGTGGGCGAGCGGGCGGGCCAGGGCGTGGGGGACAGAGGGCGGGACCCGCGGCATGGGCAGGGGGCCGGAAAGGGGCCCAAGGGCAAGGGCAAGGGCGCCGCGGGCCCCAAGGGACAGACGGGACGGGGAGTGGGAGCCCGGGGGAGAGGGCGGGTCGAAGGGAGGGGGGCGGGGAGCGGGGCGCCCCCGCAGCCGGACGTGCAGCCGGTGAGGTGCATCCCCCCCGGCAGATGCCTGCGCACCACACCCACCACCACCACCACCACCACCACCACCTCTACAACATCGACCCTGACGCCGGCGAGCTCGTCCCCCCCCAACCCCCACGACCCCAGCACCAGCCAGCCCCCCCCCGCGCCGAGAGCGGAGCCGGCGCGGATGGCCTCGGCGGGGGGGGGGCGGGGCGCGGCATCGGCGCCGCAGGCACAGGGGCAGCGGGGGGAGCCAGCGCGAGGGGCAGAGGGGGCCCGGCCCTGGGACCGGGACTGGGGCACGGTCCCGGACCCTCTGGGGGAGGAGGCCCTCCCCCTGGTTGGGGAGGTGTACGGGTGGTTGTGCTGGGCCAACCAGGGGACCACCAGGGGGTTGAGGAACCGGCCCTTTGATGCTGTGCTCCTCCGGAGGGACGGAGGAAACCGAGAGGTACCCCCGGGGGGGTGGGCAGCCCCAGAGGACCATGAGAGGGTCCTCAGGTCAGTGATCCGGGCGGCGTGGCCCGACAGGGAGCCGACGTGGCCGGCCTTCCTGGAGGGGGGAGCGGTGCTCCGCATCACGAATGCGGACGCCAACAACTGGCTCCCCCGGGCCTTGCGCAGCGCCCTCGCCCACTGGCGCTACCACCGGCGCAACCCGCCGCCGCCACAGCCCCAGCCCCCACACAAGCGGCGGCGCAGGTGACGGCCCAGACGGCGGACGCGACAAAGTGGGGGGGGAAGCTGGGCCCCCCGACCCACGCCCCCCCCACGGTACGGCACGGAGGGAGGGCGGAGACAACGAGCGCGGGGGGGAACCTGCTGCCCCGCAGCCCGCTAACCGCTGACCGCTAACCCTCACGGCCGCCCCCGGCCGGCCAGCGCCGGGCGACGACGGCAGGGGGGATGAGAGGCCCCAGCGAAGGCCTGCACGAGGGTCCGGCTCTAGATAGAGGGGGGCGGGGGAGGGGTGCGACCCCCAGCCGATGGCTGGCCTCCGGGGCCGGGACCGCCATGCCGCTCCCCCCCCCGGACGTCAGGAGGCGGCGCCAGGGGAACAGAGGACCCCCCCACTCCCCCCCCGCCCTCCCACTCAGGCCCAAGAGCGGATGGAGGCAGACCGAAGGAACGGCGGCCCCGCACTCCCCCCGAAGAGGCCGCTGCACCCGGGGCACCTGGTAAGCGAAATGGGGTGCTAGGGCACTAGCAAAGGGTCCTCGTTTCAAGAATGCAACAGGGAGAACCATCTTGTTGAGAATCTTGTGGACGATACGGCATCAACTCTTCAATTTTCCACTACCTGCTTTCCACATACCATACCCCAAGAAAAAGATCTAACCCCAAACCAAATGGGATAAGACACCCTAATGGCAAGCCATCCTGGACGGAGGCCAAACTATGGAGCGAGGTGGTCTCATTACCCGCCCCATGCAACCTTCCCATAGGCCTGTTTTAGGGACCTTCATTGACCTACGGCAAGAGGATCCAAAACTCTATGAAAGCAATTTTGGTTACCCAACAGCTCCATGCATAGCCCTCTCAAGGGGCGCGTAAAGTTTGTCTTGCAACTGCAAGGACCACACCCCCTGGTAAGCGAAATGGGGTGCTAGGACACTAGCAAAGGGTCCTCGTTTCAAGAATGCAACAGGGAGAACCATCATGTTGAGAATCTTGTGGACCATACGGCATCAACTCTTCAATTTTCCACTACCTGCTTTCCACATACCATACCCCAAGACAAAGGTCTAGGCTCCAAACCAAATGGGATAGGACACCCTAATGGCAAGCCATCCTGGACGGAGGCCAAGCAAGGGAGCGAGGTGGTCTCATTACCCGCCCCGTGCAACCTTCCCATAGGCCTGTTTCAGGGACCCTCGTTGACCTACGGCAAGAGGAGCCAAAACTCTATGAAAGCAATTTTAGTTACCCAACAACTCCATGCATAGCCCTCTCAACGGGCGCGTATAGTTTGTCTTGCGACCGCAAGGACCACACCCCATCCTAAGTGAAACGGGACGCTAGGGCATTAGCAAAGGGTCCTCGTTTCAAGAATGCAACAGAGACAACCATCCTTTTGAGAATCTTGTGGAAGATACGGCATCAATTCTTCAATTTTCCCCTCCCTGCTTTCCACATACCATACCCCAAGAAAAAGGTCTAGGCCCCAAACCAAATGGGATAAGACACCCTAATGGCACGCCATCATGGACTGAGGCCGAACTATGGAGCGAGGTGGTCTCAATACCCCCCACGTGCAACCTTCCCATAGGCCTGTTTTTTATGCCTTGCTCTGGGGTGTTTTTGTACTCTCGGTCGTCCCGGTAGGGATACTGTGTCCGCCATGTCTGTAGATGGCCCAGAATAGAGGAAGGAGCCCATCTCAGTTTGGGGCGGCGACCAAAGGGCATCAAGGGGTATTTCTCCACCTTCTCCTACGGCGGACTTGTGGTACTCTTCGTGGAGCATGAACTCGTCCATCCTCCTTCATAGATCCTCTTGTTCTTCAGGACCAACTCCAAGTGCGGTAGAAGACGAGGCCGGACAAGCCGACCGGGTGATGGAAGCTTCGACACGCCTGCAGAGCCTTTGCAGGCTGTCTTCACCATGGGCCGCTAAGATTTCCATGGTTACTGGGATTGTTCCGGGCGGATTTAGTTCCGCCCTTCTGTGCTCTGGATCTTCCTGAGACCCAGATGTTGCTCTGAGTGGCGGTTCACTCTTTGAGTGGGCTACACTGCCATGTTGGACTTGTACACTTCTGATCGGCCAGGTTCGGGAGGACAGTTGAGTGCACATGTTCAATGTGCTTTTTCAGTGTGCTTTTCTTGTGCTTCTGCTCAGAGTCGGTTCGAAAGGTTCTCAGGGTTTGCCTCTGCTACCGGAAAGATGTCCTTGATTAGTGCCCTATAGATTTTGATGAAATCCTGCAGGTTTTTGATGATGAAATCCCAAAACCAAAGGAGCAAGTAGAGCAAGAACAGGATGTGGATCGAATCAATGAATAGTTTGAAATCCAGTGTAACACAGAAGGGCTGCAGATAGACAAAGCAGGTATAAACACAAAGATTCAATCACAAATGGATAATACAAAAGATTTTATATGAAACCTGGACTGACTCTAGCCTCCAAGATAGCATCAAGCACTTCATGTGCACTCTTTTGGGTGAAATGGTGCTGGTTAGGAATGTGGGGCATAGGTGTCATGCCAGACACAGAATATGACTTGGCCAAGCAACTGAAATCAGAAACAGTTAAAACGTAGAACCACAATAAGTGGTAGTAACAATTGACTATAGGGGTCTTGGGGTGGGTGACCACTGGGCTTAACCTCGAAGGCCTAAAGCATGAAATGCCTATTTTATTTTAGTATATTCTGCATGAAGAAAGATACCTCCGCTCAGTTGAGTGGTAGGAGTGAACTTCATGGGGGGCTAGGGTTACAACCCTAGTTACTTTGAGAAAGTGTACTAAAAGCTTCAAAAGAGTGATAAAAATACTTAAGTTAGTCTTAGCATCAACAAAAGGGTTTTAAGGGGGGCTTGGCCTGGATCCAGCCCTCCAACAAAGGCATGGCAGTGACTTTTTCTTACTCTACGTGGACTGACGACCAACTGCGGAAAAACCTGCAGCCTATCGTGGACAAATGCCCGTGTAGGTCCTGCAAACCAGGGGATATCAGGGACAGAGGTCTCTACTCGACCCTGCCCATCCCTCAGTGTGCTAACAGTGTTCTATACGTGGACTACACGGAGATGCCGAAGTTCGGGGGCTATGAATTCACCCTCGTGGTAACCTGTGGGTTGACCAGGTTTACCAGGGTATTCCCATGTACCAAGCACATTACCGGGGAGGAGACTATCAAGATACTCCTGAAGGAGAGGTTTTGTGTATATGGGGCGCCCAAGGAGATCAACTCCGATGAGGACGTACGAGTGTGCTCAGATACCGGCTGGTACAAGAGGTTCCTGGGATCCCTCAATGTCCAGGTGTCTACGGGGATCCCCTACTCTCACACGAGCAACCCCCTATGTGAGCGACAGATTCCTGTCCTCAAGGAGAATGTAAGGATATGGTGCAAAACTGAACGCACCAGAGACTGGGTGAGACTACTCCCCGTCATATCCCTGATGATGACCTCCCAAGAGAGTTTGGCTACTGGCTACTCGCCCCATCAGCTATTCCTGGGGGGGGGGAGGGGGGCACCAAGCACCAAGGAGCGGCCAACGGCCAAGCAAAAAAAGAAAAAAAAAACGAGAGGGCACGAAGAGCCGAGAGGCGGGAGGAAAAAGAAAAACGCAAAGCACAGTGCCAAGGCCCAAGGAACCCGGGGCCGGAAACCAGAGAAAGCGAGAGACAACGGGGGCGCGGAGAAGGAAAAAAAAAACACAAGGAACGGAGCGGCCAAGCAAAGCAGAAAGCCGAAGCGGGACAAGGAAAGGGTGAGGCGCACCAGAACGCGCCCAGGAGGCCGGCCCGCCCGACCCGGCCAAGAAGAGCAAGCACACGCACACACGCGCGGGACCCGGGCGTGGCGTCCTCCGACCCGCAAGGGGCGGTGTCGGCGTCCACACGAAACAGCCCCGGTGCACAGGCCGAGTCCCCCGTTGAACGACGCACGGTCCGGGAAACCGGACGCGTCAGTGACCGGGTCCACACACGCCAACCACCGCAGCGCACGCAGCCCAAGACCAACGCTCGAGGGACCCGCCAGGGACAACCCCATCGCGGGGCCCCGAGCGGGTACGACGCGGAGCGAGCCCAGCGCCCCCGCCTTGGCTGGGGCCAGCGGCAGGCACAAAGAGCCCGGTTCTCGGCCGGCCTCCGCGTGCCCCGTGCAGCCGCTGAGTAAAGCCGAGGGCGCAAGCCCCCGGGTTGGGGAAAGGCACCACGGCGACGGGAAAGCTGACCGGAGCACCGAGAGCGACCGGACCAGACGAGGCGCGGCGTACCACGCGGGGCCACAAGGCACGCCAGAGAGGCACGCCGGAGGCCACAACCAAGGCACACGGACAGGTGCCAAGCAGCGACGGCCGTCGGGTGCAACAAACTTGGAGAGCGCGCACAACACGCAACGAACCACGGCACAGAAACAGGTGCCAGGCAAGCGGAGCGCGCACACGAGCACACACACAGCCCAACACCCCAGCCAGGAGTGGCGGGGCGCAGGCGAAACGCAAGCCCAAACACACACACCAACACCGCGCACCAGTGCCAGGAGTGGCTGGGTGCAAGCCGAGCACACACAAAGCCCAACACCCCAGCCAGGAGTGGCGGGGCGCAGCTGAAACCCGAGCCCAAACACACACACCCACACCGCGCACCCGTGCCAGGACAGGCTGGGTGCAAGCGGAGCACGCACACAGCCCAACACCCCAGCTAGGAGTGGCGGCGCGC
This sequence comes from Eutreptiella sp. 'Long Island Sound 2002', assembly GCA_964036045.1. Lineage (NCBI taxonomy): Eukaryota > Euglenozoa > Euglenophyceae > Eutreptiales > Eutreptiaceae > Eutreptiella > Eutreptiella sp. 'Long Island Sound 2002'. The sequence goes on from OZ038378.1 coordinate 5,626,594, forward strand.
AGCTGAAACCCGAGCCCAAACACACACACCCACACCGCGCACCCGTGCCAGGAGTGGCTGGGTGCAAGAGGAGCACGCACACAGCCCAACACCCCAGCCAGGAGTGGCGGGGCGCAGCCGAAACCCGAGCCCAAACACACACACCCACACCGCGCACCCGTGCCAGGAGTGGCTGAGTGCAAGCGGAGCACACACACAGCCCAACACCCGAGCCAGGAGGGGGGGGGCGCAGCCAAAACCCCAGCCCAAACACAAACACCCACACCGCGCACCCGTGCCGGGAGTGGCTGGGTGCAAGCGGAGCGCGCACACGAGCAAACACACAGCCCAACACCTCAGCCAGGAGTGGCGGGGCGCAGCCGAAACCCGAGCCCAAACACAAACACCCACACCGCGCACCGGTGCCAGGAGTGGCTGGGTGCAAGCGGAGCACACACACAGCCCAACACCCCAGCCAGGAATGGCGGGGCGCAGCCGAAACCTGAGCCCAAACACACACACCCACACAACGCACCCGTGCCAGGAGTGGCTGGGTGCAAGCGGAGTGCGCACACGAGCAAACACACAGCCCAACACCCCAGCCAGGAGTGGTGGGGCGCAGCAGCAAACCGAGCCCAAACACACACACCCACACCGCGCACCGGTGCCAGGAGTGGCTGGGTGCAAGCGGAGCACACACACAGCCCAACACCCCAGCCCGGAGTGGCGGGGCGCAGCCGAAACCCGAGCCCAAAAACACACACCCACACCGCGCACCCGTGCCAGGAGTGGCTGGGTGCAAGCGGAGCACGCACACAGCCCAACACCCCAGCCAGGAGTGGCGGGGCGCAGCCGAAACCCGAGCCCAAACACACACACCCAGACCGCGCACCCGTGCCAGGAGTAGCTGGGTGCAAGCGGAGCATGCACACATCCCAACACCCCAGCCAGGAGTGGCGGGGCGCACCCGACACCCGAGACCAAACACACACACCCACACCGCGCACCCGTGCCAGGAGTGGCTGGGTGCAAGCTGAGCACACACACAGCCCAACACCCCAGCCAGGAGTGGCGGGGCACAGCCGAAACCCGAGCCCAAACACACACACCCACACCGCGCACCCGTGCCAGGAGTGGGTGGGTGCAAGCAGAGCACACACACAGCCCAACACCCCAGCCAGGAGTGGCGGGGCGCAGCCAAAACCCGAGCCCAAACACACACACCCACACCGCACACCCGTGCCAGGAGTGGCTGGGTGCAAGCGGAGCACGCACACAGCCCAACACCCCAGCCAGGAGTGGCGGGGCGCAGCTGAAACCCGAGCCAAAACACACACACCCACACCGCGCACCCGTGCCAGGAGTGGCTGGGTGCAAGCGGAGCACACACACACCCCAACACCCCAGCCAGGAGTGGCGGGGCGCAGCCGAAACCCGAGCCCAAACACACACACCCACACCGCGCACCCGTGCCAGGAGTGGCTGGGTGCAAGCGCAGCACGCACACAGCCCAACACCCCAGCCAGGAGATGCGGGGCGCAGCCGAAACCAGAGCCCAAACACACACACCCACACCGCGCACCCGTGCCAGGAGTGGCTGGGTGCAAGCGGAGCACACACACAGCCCAACACCCCAGCCAGGAGTGGCGGGGCACAGCCGAAACCCGAGCCCAAACACACACACCCACACCGCGCACCCGTGCCAGGAGTGGCTGGGTGCAAGCGGAGCACGCACACAGCCCAACACCCCAGCTGGGTGTGGCGGAGCGCAGCCGAAACCCGAGCCCAAAAACACACACCCACACCCCGCACCCTTGCCAGGAGTGGCTGGGTGCAAGCGGAGCACGCACACAGCCCAACACCCCAGCCAGGAGTGGCGGGGCGCAGCTGAAGCCCAAGCCCAAACACAAACACCCACACCGCGCACCCGTGCGAGGAGGGGCTGGGTGCAAGCGGAGCACACACACAAGCACACACACACCCCAACAGCCCAGGCAAGAGTGGCAGGGCGCAGCCAGAACCCGAACCCAACCACAACCCAGACCCAAACACAAGCGCCACGCAACAGTAGGAAACCCAGTGTCCATAGCCCGGGCACTGAGGCAGCCCGTGCCATGCAGGTGACCCGCCCAAACGAGATCCGGAGACCGGGGGTAAGGCTGCATCCTAAGGCCTGCGCTGCTTTGGGACTTGAGGCGGAGCGTGCGACACCCAAGCACCTCGGAACCCCAGTACCAAGAACATGCATGCATGCCTTGGGAACGGGATACGCCACGAAGTCCGGTGAACCCCTAGGGTTCCGCCCAAAGGAGGGGACGTGCGCAAGCACGGGGGCCCACCCTCCCGGCATGACAAGCAGTCACGCTGGCGGCGATCAGCCCTCCCGGTGTTGCGCGGGGCCGCTTTCTTGGGGGCCACCAGTCAGGTCTAGCGGGAAGTAAGCCGCCTCCCCTCTTCACGCGCGGAACCTCTTCCTGTTCGTCACAGGGGCGACGCCAGGGGGAACCATGGGGCGCCTCTCCACGACCCAGTGCACCTACCTCCCTACCTACCTCCGATGAGGACGTACGAGTGTGCTCAGATACCGGCTGGTACAAGAGGTTCCTGGGATCCCTCAATGTCCAGGTGTCTACGGGGATCCCCTACTCTCACACGAGCAACCCCCTATGTGAGCGACAGATTCGTGTCCTCAAAGAGAATGTAAGGATATGGTGCAAAACTGAACGCACCAGAGACTGGGTGAGACTACTCCCCGTCATATCCTTGATGATGACCTCCCAAGAGAGTTCGGCGACTGGCTACTCGCCCCATGAGCTATTCCTAGGGCGCCCGGCATGGTTCCTACATGCCCCCTATCCAGAAGACACCCATTCTTCCGTGGGTGAGTGGGTCCAAGAGCAACAAGCGTAGGTGGACAAGGCCAAGGCTATGCTCCAGAGAGTGAGGGAGCGTCAGTGGAACAAGAAGAACAAGCACCGAGTACCTGCCACCTACCAAGAAGGGGACTGGGTGCTGGTACACCACAGCGGACTACCCGCCTGGCCACGCTCTACCAGCGATGACCCATACTTCGGGCCCTACAAGATTCTATCTGTGGATGGACACCGTATAACCATGCGGTGTTCTCCCCGTCTAGGGCGGACCCTGGTGTGCGCTGCTCAACACCTGAAGCGCTACTATGATCCTGAAGGCCTCTGTGGGGAAGAGTGGGAGCTGAACGACAAGGAAATTGCCGCCCTAGACCTACAAGGGGAGAAGGCTTTATAGTGATTTCAACACTGTGTGTTTGTTGTGCCTCTCCTGCTTTTTTTGCACTGAACGGCGCCTTTTGTGGCTGGCCAGGCCGGGGGGAAAGGCTGTTGTTGGGCCTCTCCTGCTCCTTGCCGCTGGTGTAGGGTTCCTGCTGCTTGTTTTTGATGAGGAAAATGTTTGATTGTTGAAATACAACCAATCCAGGATAACCCAAGCCAGAGATAAGCAAGTAGAAGATAAACAGGATCAAAGCATGAAGGGCTGCAGTCACAAAGAGTTAGATAAAGACAACTATCAACAATAGACCACAGCAATTAGCATACATTGCAACTCAGGATGAAATATTTTACATGTTTGAGAAACACTGATTGGAAAACTGCCCCAAGGGCTCACTCCCATCCATAGTGCCATCTTGAGATGTGCACTCTTTGTCTTTGGGTCCCATAGGTGCTGAGGTGGCATGGCTTGTGGCGCTGAGGTCACTGCCATGTCACATGGCATAATCCTACTTAGCTAGGCTGCCTGGGTATTGAACCCAGGACCTCTCAAAAAGAGGTGCCCCAGCCCCCTAGGGTGCATACCACTAGGATAGCTAAGAATTCATGAGAAAACATAGATAAAATCATAGGCTCTGCCTTCAGTATATCAGTGCCTCAGTAACCCAGGAAAAGATGTTTTAATGCGTATACCTTGGGGATAAAGGGGTCCACACAACATCCTGATTGAGTGTTTGGTTCCATAGGTCAAAATGTGTTATCACCCATTTTGCTGAGCCAATACTCTCTGCTACCATAAAGAAGGTCCCTACCAGGACCGGCCCCTGCTGTACCCCTTACACCATAACCCGTCACTCCTAGGGTCTTGCTCCTCGCCAGGGTCTGCATTTTCCCACAAAAAAATAGAAAGAAACTCCTTGACACAAACCCTGATCCCTTGCAATACCCAACTCCCAAGTACAATCCAATCCAATCGACACTGCGGGCTGCCGTTCAACACGCCGGTTGTCTCACGGTGCACACGGAGACACGGCGGTGGGCATGTACAAAGAATTGCACCAAAGAGGAAGCCCGAAAAAAAATAGACACTCAGAAAGTCTGAAAAAATCGGATACATTTTGCGAGTGTATAACATGAAAATTGCGGAAGCAACGAACCCTTTACTGATGAAATCTGACCCTTCATCGGGGTTTCCGCCAAAATATCTGTAAATAACAGGTAACCAATCGGTTACCGCAAAATCGCGAGCCAACTGACAGTCGCCGATACATTGACAATCAGAACGGAAGGCGGAAAAATTATGGAAACATTATAATAAAAAAACCCTGTTGATTCCTGATCTTCTGATATATAAATCTCAGCCGGCGGCGCCTCGGTATTGAATATGGCCGCTCATAGCTGGAATGGCCAAACCTATCACACTATCACATCAGGTTAGGTCAGGTGCATGTGAGAGTATGATATCAGCCAATGGCGGCTTGCCGGCACATAGATACGCACCCGAAGTGACCCAAAGATGGCCATGGGGGTCCGAACCGGCTTCACCCCCCTTCTCAGAGCGTTGTATCCGCTCGGAAGTCATTGAAAAGAGGACGGGAGGACCCCAATGGGCTCCACACCCCCCCCCCATGTCCCAAGGACACATGGAGGCCCCACACACGTCGTAGGCGTCCCCCATGCCCCAAGGGAGGGGTGAGGACACTCATAATCGGTGCCCTACGCCATATCCGGTCTCCTCTTGATCTACAACATGGACCAAGGGGATCAAAGGTAGAGAAACGTCGTCGGTCGACCTGAATAAGTATACCACAATGAAATGTATATGTGGAGATCGAGTGAATGGGGTATATGGTCAATCAAGGCGGAAAAAACCCCGGATGAATGCCCTCACCCGTCTCCCAAGCACAAAAACAAACAAAAAAGCCAAGGGGGATCCATTACGGTGCTACTGCAGCCACCAAATGGACCAACACGTCCTTGACATCCAAAGAAATGTTCTTTTTCTTTAGATACTCCATCCAGACCGTGGTATACCTCGGCACAAAGCTGCTCGGAGGCTCCCACGAATCCCTGGATGCGGCGAATCCCTTCCAACGGACTTTATAAAGCCTCCCCCCAGGCGTCCCCGGGTCCGGCTTGTCCGCCAGGATCCTCTCGGCGGTGAAGTCGTCGTCCTCACCCTCGTCGTCCGAGTCCAGATCTCTGGCTGTAAACTCGAAGGTGACGGGACGTCCGCTGGGGTCTGGTGCTCGGGGACGAAGCTGGCTATGGTCGCGGTCCAGGATCTTGTTATCCCCCACACGAACCGCATACACATCCTGCCCGACCTTCCGCACGATTACCCCCGGCACATACCAGGACGCCTGCCGATGCCTGGACAGGACATCCTTGTGGTGCCGCTCCACCCATACGGTGTCTTGGAGAGCATATTTCTGGACCTTTCCCTGCTTGAAGTACTGGCCCTCTTCTCATGCTCGTCCTGAAGTGCCTTGCACACCTTGGCCCCGTGTCGTCCGCCTCAGCCATCATAGCGTTCGCATCCCGGGCCATTTTGCCATGGTTCAACCACGGGAGAGTGCGTGACACTCGATCCCGTAGGAACAGGATACGATGGGGCGACAGTCCAGTGGGCCCCAGAAGGTCGTGGTACGCCTGGAGTACTCTCCACAGCGAATTATACCAGTTCCGGCCCGGTTCGTCAATGTGCAGCTGGCGGAACTTCTCGAACATCTGCCGCCCGGCCACCTCAGCCCGGCCATTCGACCGGCTGTGGTACGCCACGGTCTTGGCGTGCCGAATGCCCATGTGCTTGCCCATCGTATTGAACCACATCCCCACAAATTGACTGCCCCGATCGCTGCAGATGACAGCTGGGACATCAAAAATCGTCAGCCAATGCCTGATCATGGCATTAGCGACGGTCTTGGCCTGCAGACCCACTCCATGCTTGTCCTTCTTGTCCTTCTTCTTGGACTTCTTGCCCGGGACCGCCACGATATACCCGCTGTACCTGTCCACCGCCAGGATGACACAGTCGTAGGTCTCTCCGTCCACGGTGACCTCAGGCATGGCGAACACTTCGATGGCCACGGACCGCATAGGGGCTTCCGGTATAGCCGTGTACACCGGGTTGCCCGCTGTGGAATGGTTGGGGCTCTTCGTGGCCCGACACACGGCGCAGTCGCTGCAGTACTTGTCCAGGAGGGCGTAGTACCCCGGTGGGAACTTGAAGCGCCAATCCAGGTCCTGCTGCATCTTGTCCCGACCAGGATGCATGAGCTGGGCGTTGTGCCAGTGGTCAATGAGCTCCTCCATTCGATTCTCTGGGACCAATAGCTTGTCCTTGAGGAACAGTTTGTCCCCATCCTTGGTCAAGCCCTCAGGCCATTTGTCGTCCGACGGGGCGCTCACGGCATTCCAGTATCTGCTCCAGTACTCGGATGCCGCATAGTTATCCAACCAGTCCTCTGTAAGCACCGACCTGACTAGCTCTACAGGGGCCACCATCCACTGCTCGAGGGTTTCCTCTCGAATAGCTCCGACTCGGGCGCCCCGGAACTTGGCCAGGTCCGTACGGTTTGCCATCACCACAAAGCACTTGAACCCCTCTTGCTCCATGGCCTTCTCCATCTCGATGATGCGCTTGGCCTTCTCGGTCTCCTCGGCGTCCCCATGGCTGGATATGTCCATCCAAGCCTTGCCCGCGGGGTAGGCCCATCAACTGAGGCAATCTGCCACAGTGTTGTCCTTCCCCGGGACATATACGACGCTGAGGTCGAACTTGGCGAACGTCTCATGCCATCAGGCCCTCCTTGCCGCCGTTCCCCAGGGGGTGTTGACGTGCTCCTTGTGCCAGCTCTGTAAGGACTGATGGTCCGTACAGACCACCACCGGTTGCAATCCGATGTGGCCAGACCACTTCCTGAGCGCACAAACAATGGCGTACGTCTCCTTCTCCCTCGCGGTCCAGGTTCGACGTTGGCCCTCGGCCAGGATCCGGCTCCAAAACGCCACGGGTACGTGCGACCCGTCGTCCCGGATCTGCTCGAGGACTGCCCCTACAGCATAGTCCGAGGCGTCCGTTCGTAGCACTAATCCCTTGTCCGGGTCAATCAGGAACAGCCCCAGCTGCCCCAGGAGTCGCTCCTTCAGGCGGCTGAACGCATCTTCGGCTTCAGGGGTCCAGGCAAGCTTCTTCTTGCTCCCCTTCCGACCATCGAACTTCCCCACCTGCAGCACCTTGTGCAGCGGGCCCGAGAGTTCTGCACACATCCGGACATAGCCGGAATAGTAATTGCAGAACCCCATGAAGGACCGGAGTTCGCTGATGGTCTGGGGCTTCTCCCAGTGGTGCAGGGACGCCAGGTTCCCAGGCATGGGACGGCGTTGCCCGTGACCAACCACGTGACCCGCGAACTCCACTTCCTTCACGAAGAGTGAGGCTTTGGTGGGTTTGCACACCATGTTGTGCTTGTCCAGCTCGCTGAGCACTCGGCGCAGATCCTTTTCATGCACTTCGATGAGCTCGTCCTCAGTCATGTCCTCCGTGCCGGACCCAAGGATGATGTCATCCACAAAGGGGTCGGCACAGTCCCGGACAGGACCGCGTAGGTCCTCCATCATGCGCTGGAAAGCGGCGTTGCCATTCTTGGCGCCCATAGGCACCACTTTCATCTGCATGGGCCCCAGCGGCGTTGACATCGCTGTGCAGGGCCTGGAGTCTGGGTGTAGCGGCATCTGGTGATAGCCGTGTTTCAGGTCTAACACCGTAAAGATCCGCTTTTTCTGTTGCTTTTGGAGGATGGTGTCGATCAGAGGAAGCGAGTACGAGTCGTGCTCGGTTTGCTCATTCAAACTCCTGTAATTCACCACCAACCTCCACTCGCCCTTCTCCTTCTTGGGCACAATAAAGGCTGGGCTGGCCCACTCACTGTCGGAGGGTTGGATCCCTCCCCGCTCAATGAGCTCGGCCAACAACTTCTTCATGGCCTCGGCCCGATCGCCCTGCAGTTGGTACTCCCGATGACGATAGATCTTGGGGTTCGGCTTCAGCTTGATCCTCGCTATGCCAAACCTCCCACGACCTGGAGGGTTCTTGTTGGCGGCGCCACTGAATAGCCGCGGATAGGCATTGATCAGCCTCTTCTTCAGCTCGGCGACCTTCGGGTTCTCCTGGGCCTCTTCAGCCGCTTGCTTCGGTATCGATACAACCAACCGCACTGCGGTATGGGCCTCTTCTGGGTCCGAGTCCGACTTCTCCTCGTCCGATATGCCGTCTTCATTGTCGTGGGGTGCACTTCCCACCGATAATCTTCGGAAATTTGCGGCATCGGCCGAGTTCTTGTCGCTACCGGCCCCCATTCTTGGAAAATCCCACGTCGGCGGGTCCGACCCAACCGGACCATCATATTGGTCCGCGATGTGATCCATGACCCTCGCCACAAACTCATCCTTCTCGTACTTGCCGTTGATCAACATCTTGTCATCCCACCAATGCAGAGATGTGACCATGGCGCGCCTCTTCTTGGCTGCCACACGGTCGTGCATCCCCATCCGCATGTAGTTGACGACGTCGTCGATTTCGGCGTGTCACAGGACGTCAATGCCATCCACTGGCTGATCCGTCCCCGCCTTGGGCTCAAACATGACCCGCATGGGCACTGCCTCAACTCTACGGATGAATGCTTCATCACCCGTGGGCTGGGCTTGCGCCCCATCCACCAGGAGAGCCTTGGTACCCCACGCTTGACCCGGGGAGGGCATTGATAAACCCTTGGCGTCAATGAACAACTCCTCCTCTGGCCCGAATGACATCTCGTTCAGGGTGATGGAGTCCAGCGGCGACTTGAGACCTTCCAGCGGACATGGGGGGGATCCTATGCCGGTTATGACCAGGATCCCCTTCGCCCTATCCGCGACGATCTTCTCCACCGTACGTCTGGTACTGTCCAGGGAGCCATGCCAATACATGGGCCCCCACTCCTTCAAACCCCAATGCCTGTGCCAGGCTGAGTCTCCTCGATGCCAATGCCTCCTGCACTTCCTCAAAAGTGGGGCATCCCGGGAAGCGAAGACGTCCGTCTCGGGCGCTTCGGCTCCCAGCGTCTGGATCAACCTGTCATACACCTGCGGCGCCATTTCATACTCCGTGAGCTGAACTCCGCGGTCTCCTCTGGACTTGGCACCCACAGCTTGCACTGCCTGGACGATCCGATCCTCTTCCTCAGCATTCCATAGGGATGATCCGCATGCATAGTCCGTGGACAGCCATGTAAGGCATTCATCATCCTCCCGGACCAGTGTTGCACGATGGGGAAGGGCTCCAATGGCGTTTCCCACCATGAAGTCATAACCCATGATCACATCCCAATCAGTAATGTCGGCCACAGAGAAGTTCCCGGATAGAGTGCTTCTCTTCGCCAAATCAGGGCGGTTCAAGTGCTCATGCTCCCAGAGTTCCATACTGATAGTGGCCTCATGGGTGCCATCACCCACAATCTCTCCATTGGCCACCTTCAGGCGTACCGGTCTACGGCTGGGCAGCAGGGATTCCTCCTTGAACAACCCTCTCCGGACAAGGCTCACCTGGGCACCCGTATCCACCAAAACATCCACCACCAATTCCTCTTGTCCGCACCGTACACGCACCTTCAAGTGCAACTGCCGCTCGTCACCATGCGGTGTATGGACGACTCTCACGGCATGCAACTCTAGCACATCCGGGTGCATCAGGACTTCGAGGGTATGGTCACGGATGGTGTAGATCTTCGGCTGGTCCTGCCCGTCCACGGGGTACTCCGTGGTCGCTCCTTCCTTCTTGCCACGTCCCTTGCCTACATAAACTTCCCTTGGCAGGGCGCTCCAGGGGTTGGGAGTGGCAAAACTCAGTGGTTTTGGCTCTTCTGGAGCCTTCTTCGGCACCCGATGTGCCTTCGCTTTCTCTGGGATTCCACTGATTTTCGGAGGAGAGACCTCCGAGGTCCCACTCCCGTGGGGGCTCCTCCAGACATGGCCTGCCGCAGCTCCCTCCTGCTGCGATCCGCTCAGACTTTGTCCACCACGTTGCTGGGCTTTGAGTTCCTCCAACGTCCTCAACATGTCCTCAGCAACCTCCTCGATCGACCTCACGCGTCGGTCTGGACCGGGTCCTCCACCATAGCCTTTTCCTCCGCCTTTCCCTTGGCCCTTTCCTTGGCCTTTTCCACCGTCTCCGCCCTTTGCCTTCCAATCGGCAATTCGTTGCTCCTTGGGCTTCCTGTCGGGATGGGCGGCGAAGTAGGTCTTCTTGTCCTCCTCATATACCTTGCAATGCCGGTGGTCATGTGCATGGTTGTTCCCCTTGCCGTAGCAGACCCAGCAACCGGTGTGCTGCGATCTGTACTCGCGGAACGAGAGCGGCGGGTTCCCGATCCTCCGCGGTTCTCTGCGGTTCTTGGTTCTGGGGTCCAGGCGGTTCCACCGGGACCTGTCCTGCCCATTCTCCTTCATGTTGTGCGCCACGAACGCGAAGAAGTGGGCCTCTTCATGATCCTCTGGGGTGGTCGCGGTCCAGAGATCTTGGCCGCTTCCACTCCCTTCCTCCGCGGTGCCGACCGTGTCCCCCTTGACCTCTCGCTGATGGCGATCTTCTCAATGGCCTCGATGTCCATGGCCTTGTCGATCCTGCACGTGGGCCTCGTTCTTGGCGTTGAGCTTCAGCTCCACCGTGATGTACTTCACGATCTCGTCCAGGCTCATGCGGGCGAAGATGACCTGCATCCTCAGCGGTTCTCCGCGCCTCCACTCCACGTTGTTGAGGCGCATCAGCCTTTGCCCCATGGTGTCGCCGAATACCTCCACGTAGACGGCGTTCTTCAACCCCAACATTTGGCTGGGCTCGCCGAGGTTTCGCCGGAAAGACTCCATTATTCCGGCGTGGGTGTCCTCCGATGCCATGATCCGTACGGCCACGCGCTTCTTTGCTCTCTTTTTCTCCTCGTCCTCCACTCACCTCTTCCAGTGGCGGGGGAGGACGTCCTTCAGCAGGTGTCGGATGTCGCTGGCCTCATTCCAGTCCTCCACCAGCTTGAGGCTTCTTCGGTACTTACGGATGTACCGATTCCGTTCCCGGACCCTCAGCTCCCCGCGCTCCAGCGGCAGCAGAATGGACCACAAATCCTCCAACTTCTGGTTGGGGGCATCCACTCGCTCCTCGTCCTCCAGCCACTGGAGGCAGGCCTGCTCCGTCTGGATTACTCCCTCGCGGATCTGATCTCTGAGCTCCTCCTTCAGGTCCTGCGCCAGCCGGTGTGGGAACATCCGACATACCCACTTGTCCCTTGGCGCTCCCTTCATCTCGCCGACGACCTCCTCGGCGAAGTCCTCCCAATCCAGGATGAAGTCATCCAGGTTGGAGGGGTTGCCATCGTAGTAGGGTATCTTGATTCCCCTGAGGTCGTCAATCCTAATGGCGTCTTTGACGTCCGCAGCCACCACTCCACCAAGACGGATACCACCTGTGGCCGGGGGGTGTGAGTACACTCCCCGTACATCCCTCTCCTCCATGGAGTGCGGTCCAGTTGGGCCTGAACCCATGGGGTTTGGAATGCGGGAAGGACTTGCTCCACCGGCTGTCCATATCCCTGTATTGGGGTCCTTCACCCACAGGTTTCCGCCTGGATGGCCTCGACCATGTCCGTCGGTGCTTCGCATGGTTCGCCCCTGCATGGTCTGGCTCTGGATCTCCTCTTCCGCATACACTGCATGGGCAGTAGTAGTGGTCGGCGGGTCCTGGGCGGCATGGGACATCTGTACCGTCAGGCTCCTCAGGTCCGTGGTTGCGTGCCCTTCCCGCATGGACCCAGCCGGTGCCGTGTGTTCCCCGAGCATTGTGGATTCGCTGAACATGGGAACAAACGGCAGCGCACCCGGGTCAACACGCGGAGGCGCGTAAGGTGCCTCTGCAGGGCCGCCCATGGGTTTATCCATGGCGCTCCTGAGGGTCTTAACCCGCTCCACCAGCTCTGCCGCTGCCGGCTTTGCCGGGAGCTCCGGACCCGAGGCGAGGGGTTGTAACTCCTCTAGCCTTTTCAGGCGTCCCGACATGTCCTCCACAAGGTGGAGGAGGCTGTCCACCACTCGCTGCTGCTTCTGCAGGGCCACCTCCAGATTCTCCCGGTACTGGTCCTGTTCCGCTCGCAGCTCCGCCATGTCTCTCTCCGCTGCCGACTGGTCATCCAGGATCCCCGCGACGTCCTCCTCTAGACCGTCCTTCGCGTTTGTCCAGGCGGTCGAGGTGCTGCACGATGGTGTCCATCCCCATCTTTGGGTACTTGCCGATGAGGAAGGATACGTGCTCGCAGTGGCACTCAACGTGCTTTCCACCAGATCCGGCGCATCCCACGGTTCCCGGCGCCTCGGACTCCTCCGCCATGGGTGTGTCGCCCATGCTATCCCGCGTTGGCTCCGTGTGCCGGGCCACAGGAGCCGTTCTGGCTCTGGCAGGCCTCTCCAACGCCTCGGCGTCATGCTCCAGGCTGGGCTCGGGGGCCGTGTTTGCCCTTGTGGGCGGTCTGGCCATCTCCTCCGACTCCGAAGGGTAAGCTGTCCGATAGCCCTCGGAGTGCTCCTCGGAATCCGCCGCTGACCACAGCCTGACCGGGCTGGGATCCGTCTCCATCGCCCTGGCTTCTGCCGCAGGTTTTGGGGACCCGCGCTTCCGGTAACGCCGGGCTCTGCCGTTGCTGCCAGTCTCCTCCAGCTCCTCCGCAGCGGAGCGGAGATTGCAAGCCTTGCGGCATTGCCTTTCACACATGGAGTCCAGGTCCTCCATGTCCAGCCCATGTCCTGCAAGGGCTCTTCATTCTGAGCATCTTCGCTCTTCTCGGGCTTCCCAGTCCGGCGTCGACTCGACGGACTCCACGATCTGCACCCGGGGCGTCCCTGGGCAGGGCTCATGAGGGCCCAAGTCCCCGGTGCGGCGGTAGGGGGCAGGTACTCCTCTGCTACCATAAAGAAGGTTCCTACCAGGACTGGCCCCTGCTGTACCCCTTACACCATAACCCGTCACTCCTAGGGTCTTGCTCCTCGCCAGGGTCTGCATTTTCCCACAAAAAAATAGAAAAAAGCTCCTTCACACAAACCCTGATCCGGTGCAATACCCAACTCCCAAGTAAAATCCAATCCAATCCACACTGCGGGCTTCCGTTCAACACGCCGGTTGTCTCACGGTGCACACGGAGACACGGCGGTGGGCATGTACAAAGAATTGCACCAAAGAGGAAGCCGGAAAAAAATAGACACTCAGAAAGTCTGAAAAAATCGGATTAATTTTGCGAGTGTATAACATGAAAACTGCGGAAGCAACGAACCCATTACTGATGAAATCTGACCCTTCATCCGGGCTTCCGCCAAAATATCTGTAAATAACAGGTAACCAATCGGTTACCGCAAAATCGCGAGCCAACTGACAGTCGCCGATACATTGACAATCAGAACGGAAGGCGGAAAAATTACGGAAACATTATGATAAGAAAACCCTGTTGATTCCTGATATTCTGATATATAAATCTCAGCCGGCGGCGCCTCGGTATTGAATATGGCCGCTCATAGCTGGAATTGCCAGACCTATCACACTATCACATCAGGTTAGGTCAGGTGGATGTGAGAGTATGATATCAGCCAATGGCGGCTTGCCGGCACATAGATACACACCCCAAGTGACCCAAAGATGGCCAGGGGGGTCCGAACCGGCTTCACTAAGATAAAAATGCATGAGTGCTGAGAGCACCTCTAATACAACTAAAGTATACCCTCAAGCATTGGAAAAGCACTTTTTCCTATTCCCCCCTGTGCTGTGGTGGCCACCACTGTCGCATTTTCAGGAAAAAGGGATTTTTTCTTGGCCTTTCTTTGGTTTCCGCATCCACTTTAACATACCTATAGCTTCCCTAACACTGGAAAAGAGCGCTTTACCATGGCCGGCGACTCTTGCTGCATTGTTGATGACAATCTCCAACAGAAAACTCGGCGCTCTTGGCGCTGCCGGGGTTCCTGTGGCTTGGTGGGGTTAGAATAGGGCATGCCAAGACCATATGCATTTGCATCCCTCCCTCCAAGCTGCAGCGTAACACAACCCAACGCCAGACTCTCATAGGACGCTCGACCCAAGTCTCATTGAACCTGATGGTGACACCTGTCCTGGTACTGGGGCGAGGGTGCGCTGATTTAATTAGAATTGCCCCTTGGAGGGGTCTTGATTCTGGTTCAGTCTCCTGCTGCTTCTTTTCGGCCCGAACAGCGGCCTACTCAATGAGGCTTTGCGAGGAGGTCTGTACAACAGAGGAAAGGGAGGATGAGGGATGCATCCACGCAAACGTGAAGCGACAACAACTAAATCCGTCAAATGACGGCCTAGAATTTTTCTGAAGGCACATACCTGAACAGGATCCAATTGTGCATCAGATGCACATTTTTATAAAATTTGTAGTCATCTCTGGATTTTTTAAATCAAGAAATTCTTACGCAGAAAAAGGCGGCACGCAGGAGCGGCTCCTAGCGAAGCGCCGGAAAATACAGAATTAATAAGATTATAAACGTATGTTACGCAGAATGACGAAAATGACGAAACACACATAAAAAGACAAACGTAAAGATGGCACCCACATTGACAGTAAGAATTCAAGATTCAAGATTTCAAAAATCAACAGAAGGACTTCAATGAGTCAGGTATAGACCACAGGTGTGCTTGTCTTGTATGCAGCATGCACATTGCTCGTCTCCTGTCTCCGTGAACGTGCCTTGTAGCAGCGCTAACAAACGATAGAGGGATAGATTAGAAAGATTGCAGATGATTAGAGGTAAGTCCAGGGTGATTAGACATACACACATATGCATGGTGTTGTTTCTCGCTTGTGTCTCGCTTTTCCTTCGCCTTGCTTCATTCTCCAGCGGTGAGTAAGGTAGGTAAGCCCAGGTGGGGCCGCCCTCTGGTGGAGTTCGTGATTGTGGGTAAGATTAGGAAGAAAAACAGTGGTCCCTGTCGCCAGGTTGAGAAACTGTAGCCGGCCAGAGCACAACACCAATCCTTCAAATCAGGGACGCAGTTCTGATTTTGTCCTAAGACCTTTCATAGTCCCTGAATAACATGATAACAAAACAATCATGATATCTCGATAATTGTAACATACAAACACACACAATCTGAGCGTCTTTCAGTTATCTACATTATGTAATGCGCAGCACTGTGCAACAATCTGAAGTGCGCGCGTGTGACTGCTGCACTCCCCTCCCAAGCTCACTGATACCCTTGTACCATTGGGCTGAGCCACAGTTTGTTTGTTTTATAAAAGAGTGGCAGTCACACCCAAAAGCCTTGATAACCAAAACAAAACTGATATTGTCTTTTCATGCAAAAAAAACTTTTCATGTTGCATGTTTGTATACCACCGGTTCCACTGTTTTCTTGTAATGGGTGTCTTTGGTGATGGGGATCCGATGCTGAAAAATTTCAGAAGTCTATTCAGTGGGGCTCCAGGCAAGTGCTTGCACATACAAATGGAAACTCAAATGTAAATGTGCACCACAGCAGCCATGTGGACCAACAAAGAAACATTAATGCCAATGTACAAAACCCATTCACGTAAGTCATATATAGATTAAATTACTTCTGAGATTCATTCTCTGGATCTTTCATTTGACTTTGTTGATGCTGATTGGACTCCTGAGCAGAAGTCACAATGGTTGGCCTCAAATGCAAAAAGGCGTCGAACCCAAAGAAAATGGTGGCATACCATGGCAACGTCATTTTGACTTTGCTGACTTGTTGAACTCTTGTGATTCTTGGATGAACCTGAAAAATAGGCAAGGAGGAGGAAGCAAGCTGGTGTAACCTTTATTAGGGCCCTGCCCATTCCTTGGGTGGCCCACCCTCTTTATTTGGTCACCGATACATTACATAATGCAGTGCTGGTGTGCTGCAAACCCGTACTGGCACATTGCCATGCAGAACACAAACACACACCCTGACGCAACCCTTGCGCTGTGTGTGCCGTTCACTACTGTTTCAGTGAGACCCACGCACCTGATCTGATGGATCAGTCACAACTCCACTTCCAAGATCCTCAATACACTGGTACACACACACACAGCAGAGCGCACGCACTCAAAAACCGTGGATGTGCATACACACGCGTGAGCGCAAGCACTCGAACGCTAGGAGCGCACTCCCGTGCATATATGCCAGAAATTCAAATTTCAGTCAGACTCATCAAAAGCGCCAAAAACAAGGCAAAGGTGCATGTTCCTGCAACCTGTAGAGCACAAAACAGTGCTTGTCTGACCAAAACTGGTCGCTGAGACAAAAGTCACTTTTACATTCAGTTCATTTCAGCGAGATTCAGGCCCAAAACTGGCCAAACTTGCAACAAGCGCGAACCAACACACGCCACAACGGAGAACCTTTAGAGATTTTTTTTACATCACCTTCAAGTCGACGCCTTTTCCTTTCGTCGTCGTCCTCGGATTCGAAGTCCTCGTGTCCGCGGTTGTGTCGTCCCACTGGCACTCGTGGACTCTCGCGTCGGCCTCTCTTCCGTGGCGCTACTCGTGGACCTCAGCGGCGTCGCTTCCTGCGCGCCGGCCTGCGTTTTATCAAACTCCAAACCTTCGGGACGACTTGGGCACTCTCTCGTGGACGCCGCCTGGTTTTTGCTGTCATCTTCGTGCTGACGCTGAACTCTTTCGTCAGCGCTGCACCCAGTGTCGTTCGTCAGCGCTGTTTTCTGAGCGCAACCCAGCGCTCGTAACACACGAAGTCCTCGAACGCTGCAGCTCTTTTCTTCCCAGGGCCTTGACGTTCTTGGCCCACCCAACACTGGCGGCAAACCCAAATCCAGCGCTGGATCATACGTGTCGCTTAGCGCTACAGCTTGACACATCCTCAGAAAGGCCCCTTCATGATATTCACGTTCACGAACGGAAGTTGCATACCAAGACTCTTCTGTCCCCAACTCCTGCAGCACGTTGCGAAGCTTTCGCTGGTGTTCACCGTCGAGCATTCTGCCGCGTCTGCTGCTTCTGTAACGTTGACCCGAAAAGAAAATAGACACTCAGAAAGTGGAGGCACCCCAGCTGTCCTCAGTGTTCAGGCTGCGCAGAACGTTCCTCAACTTGTCCTCTTCGGCGGGTTGTAGCACTGCCCTGTGCATATATTCGGTGAAAGGGAGAAAAAATTTGTTCCCGAACTTCGGACGTAAATGCAGATCTCTGCGTCCTGCTCTGCTGCTTTAAACTTCTCCACAGCGGCCACAATTCTTCGCAACCTCAATCTCAACGATGTCCGAACATTTTCCCAGTTAGGACAAAATTGTAGCAGGCCAGAGCACAACACCAATCCTTCAAATCAGGGACGCAGTTCTGATGTTGTCCTAAGACCTTTCATAGTCCCTGAATAACATAATAATAAAACAATCATGATATCTCAGTAATTGTAACATACAAACACACACAATCTGAGCGTCTTTCATTTATCTACATTATGTAATGCGCAGCACTATGCAACAATCTGAAGTGCGCGCGTGTGACTGCTGCAGAAACTCGTGCATGCTCGTGCATTTACACACGCATTAAAGGGTAGGCCACGCGAAATGCGCACGGTAAACCTTGTTTAGGTTACCCAGGGGCTCCACCCCACGTTCTATAAGAGACCGGGTGGAGTTCCTTAAGCTTGCTTGCTTGATAGGGGCGTTTGTGGACGGCGTCTTATAGGGCCATCTGAGAAGCGTATAATAAGTGGAGATGGTCTTGGTTCCTCCGCTGCTAACGCTCCTTCATCCGCCTTTGCTCTTCAGGTGCGAAGGTGAGGGTGAACTGGTGCAGTCCCTCTAGCCGTGCTAAAATATACGGCGCTGATCAGACAAACAACAAGCTACGACTCAGCCAGGAGTGGCAAGCGTAGCCCGACATCTTCAACATTCACGCTGTGCACGCTACAAGAGCACCCCTTCCCTCCAAGCCCTAGCAGGGAAACGCATTGTGGCGTCCCTGTTAGGCCAAAGAAGCTTAGTAGCTCTGTGTTTTCTTGCAATCTCATAGTTGAGCCGCTAGGGCTCTTGTCTTCATCTTCAACGCCACCCAGTAGAGCGTGCGCGTAGGAGTGGTAGTCCTGAGTGGGGGCTTGAGCCAGTTTCAGAAGAGCTCGCCCATCAGAATGGTGCCACTGTAGGGTGTGTAGTGCAGTGGTGTCTCCTGTCCCGCGTGCTTTTCCACGTGGGCAGGGGAGTGCGTTAGCTTTTGGCCTTTAGCAAAAATGGGGGTTTTGTATGCCCTTAGCACACGTGGCCACCCCTCCCCTCTAGTAGGTAGGGCTTTTGCCATCTTCCCCAAAGGATAGGCGTCAGCACAGAAATTGGGCGCCATAGGAGTGGTACTAGTAACTGTAAAGGACCTTCGGTCGGACATCAGCGAAGCCCGTTGACTCGGGAGCCACGCCTGGGAGAGAAGTGAGACACACACAGACATATGTAGCACACTTAGGGGTAAGGTTCAGTCCCTAGCTTTAGTCTTGGAGGCAAGCGTCTCAGCGAGCCTCAGCAACTCACCAAGGTTGTTCTGGGACAAGTAGTCTACCAGAACTGAGTTTAGGCGTCCCTCAGGTAGAACAAACGCAGAGAAGGGCTCCCAGGTGGCCTCTTCGACTCCAAACCCTTCCCAGAGGGTGAGGAAGCGCCAACCCTGGCGATAGCGGTGGCGTAGGACAGACTTCACCAGGTAGAAGCCCTCCTTAGCCATCTCCTCGGCGTTCATGTCGGCAAGTTCCCCTTCAACTTCCATAGGGCTGGCAGCCCCTTGTAGGTCTAGGGCGGCAATTTCCTCGTCGTTCAGCTCCCACCTTTCCCCACAGAGGTCTTCAGGGTCATAGTAGCGCTTCAGGTGTTGAGCAGCGCACACCAGGGTCCCCCCTGGACGGGGAGAACACCGCACGGTTACACGGTGTCCATCCACAGATAGAATCTTGTAGGGCCCGAAGTATGGGTCATCGCTGGTAGAGCGTGGCCAGGCGGGTAGTCGGCTGTGGTGCACCAGCACCCAGTCTCCCTCTTGGTAGGTGGCAGGTACTCGGTGCTTGTTCTTCTTGTTCCACTGACGCTCCCTCACTCTCTGGAGCATAGCCTTGGCCTTATCCACCTTCGCTTGTTGCTCTTGGACCCACTCACCCCCGGAAGAATGGGTGTCTTCTGGGTAGGGAGCATGTACGAACCATGCCGGGCGCCCTAGGAATAGCTCATGGGGCGAGTAGCCAGTAGCCGAACTCTCTTGGGAGGTCATCATCAAGGATATGACGGGGAGTAGTCTCACCCAGTCTCTGGTGCGTTCAGTTTTGCACCATATCCTTACATTCTCTTTGAGGACACGAATCTGTCGCTCACATAGGGGGTTGCTCGTGTGAGAGTAGGGGATCCCCGTAGACACCTGGACATTGAGGGATCTCAGGACCCTCTTGTACCAGCCGGTATCTGAGCGCGCTCGTACGTCCTCATCGGAGTTGATCTCCTTGGGCGCCCCATATACACAAAACCACTCCTCCAGGAGTATCTTGATAGTCTCCTCCCCGGTAATGTGCTTGGTACATGGGAATACACTGGTAAACCTGGTCAACCCACAGGTTACCACGAGGGCGAAGTAATAGCCCCCGAACTTCGGCATCTCCGTGTAGTCCACGTATGGAACACTGTTAGCACAGTGAGGGATGGGCAGGGTCGAGTAGAGACCTCTGTCCCTGATATCCCCTGGTTTGAAGGACCTACACGGGCACTTGTCCACGATTGGCTGGAGGGTTTTCCGCAGTTGGTCCGCAGTCCACGTAGTGTGGAACCACTGCTTGAATAGCCTCAGGGTACGGTCAGCACCCACATGACCGCTGGACTCATGGGTCCACTTCAGCAACGCTGGGACTCTGTCACTGGGTACCACGATGCGGTCCTCGTGCCAGAGGTAGCTCTTGTCCCTCTTCCACTGATCTTGGTTGACCAGGAGGGGTTCAAGGCGTTTCTCCAGACGCTTGTAGATATCCCCAAACTCCTTCAGGTACTCTGATTGTTGGAGTCCATCCAGGGGGCGTATCATAGTCATGTTGAGGTCCAACTGGACGTCCATACGGCTGAAAGCCTCCTTAGCCAGCGCTTCAAACCGGGCACCAATCAGGGCGTCGAAGTTGTTGCGGCTGATGTAGTCTGCACAGTCGTTCTTCACTCCCTGGATATGGTGTACCGTCAGCCGTAGTTGGCTGAGGTAGGTCCACCAGCGCCGTAGCTTGGCCTCCTCAGGTGGGGGACCCTTTTTTTCAACATCTCTGTGGGTTCATGTGGGTCCAATTCTACACACAGTGGTATGTACAGGGGGTGTTTGTGGCTTACAGTGGCTTCCTTTGGCTCCCTATGGGTCCATCGGGCTCCCCTGTGGCCTAACGTCCACCCAGCGCGTGTACCTGTGGCTTTACCTAGTGCCAAATGAACAGAATCACAGTATGTACAGTTGATTTTTCAAGGAAAAGAAAAAACAGTGCTGTCAGTCCCCTCTGGGCTTTTAGGCCCTGGAGGTGCTGGGCGGACCATGACTAGAACCATCAAAGTTTGTTTTGTAAAAAAACAAAAACGCCCTTTGCCAGCTGTGATGAAGTGTTTCCACTTCAGAAAGAAATTGATTGGCTGAATAAAAAGAAACAGGTACATAGATCAAGGGTGGTTGATTTGATGGGTGCATAATCAAAAGGCTGGTTGATAGCTGCAGAGTGATCTGCAGGAGAAAGTCGATGTTGGTTCAGGCTGGATGCTGGTGTCAGTTTTCTGCCACAAAAAAGACAAGTCAGAGTACGTTAAATTTTGCTGGGTATGTAATTGTGTGTGTGTGTGTGTGTGTGTGTGTGTGTGAATGTGTGTGGTTCCACTGTAGCCAAGAAAGCGGCTGTCGTTTGTGTTGCGTGTGAAGTGAGCTGACGTGCTGGTGCCTGGTGGGTGTCGGTGTGTGTAAGCAAAAAGAACACGGTTCAAGAGCGAAATAAGCTACTCATGTTCTTGAGCGTGCGCTGCAGGTAACACCTGCGCTTGCACAGTGGCAAAGTGATCAACGAATTGAAACAAGTTGATCAGGGCAGTGCAGCATAGGCAGAACAGCGTAAAGCACTGTGGAGAAGGGCAGAGCCGACTCTGACTGAAAAATCAGTGCCAAAGGCTGGAAGGGCACACAGCGAGGCTGTTGAATATGCGGCCTCGGGCAATATAAAAGCAAAGGTGAATCCATATATAGCATAGAGAAAGCAAAGAAAGCTTTGATGGACGGCATGTGAAGCTGCACGCAATCGCCTTTTTTGAGATGCCTGGATCAAATCTTACATTCCGTAAAGAGCAGGCAGTCGCTTTTCAGTTACTTGGCTCGAAGTGCTCGTGAACACTCTGCTACTGAAGCAGGCAGCCCTTTTGGTCGCTCGGAGATGGCGGTGACGATAGTGGCGGTGGGCGTCCCTTGCTCAATCCACAGCAACGGCATTCAGTACGGTCCTGGAAGTTTTGATATCCGCAAGAGCACCACCAATCGTGACGCATGCGGCCTATCGGGTCTCTCATTCTCTGGATGCGGACTCCTTGGTTGAGTCCGCGGTATGCCTCGGCGTAAACCAGGGCTGCATTTTGACAAGTCGCCGTTGAGTGCATAGTAGGCAGGGCGGCCGTCTGGGGCGTAGCTTCGGAGCCAAGTTGGCGTCGCTGACTCGTGTCATGGCGTGGTCAAGGGCGAGTTCTTCTTAGCGCAGTTGGACGATGGCAAGCAGTCGACTCTGTAGCTTCGCGAAGAAGAGGTGGATACCTTTGGAGGTCACGAAGGTCGCCTACGCTGTCAGAGCTGCTTTCATCGTGGTAGTTTCCGTGCGGTTTGAAAGACCCAAGGAACTCTCTCAACGGAACGCGTTTCGTATTCTTTGCATGGCGTCGGATTCTTTTTCGTAGTCTGAGCTTGCGTTCACGGCGTGCAAGCGGTCTTTGTTGAGGAGGTCGGCGCAGCCGATCATAGATCTGTTCAACGAAGATGCTAAACGAGATAACGGCATAAAGAAAGTACAGAGGTTGCGGCAACGGGGCGCCTATGCTCGTGCTGACGGCTGCTTCACTTTCCGAGTGTCCTGCTGCAGGCTGGCGCTGTGTGTGTTGTAGCGGCGGCGGTGCTGGCAGCCGTTGTGGTTCACTGTACGTTTCCGAAAGTGCCGCGTTGAAGCGGTCTAGTTCTGGTGTTAGTTGCAATTGGCGTCGGCTGAACTCTGGATTGCGGGGAAAAAGGTGTAGGTGCTGAAGAAGTTCTGCGGTGCGTTGATAGTCTGCGAGTTTGGAACAGAGCTGCACTGCGAAGTTATTAATCGCCTGTTCCAGATGCTCGGCCAGGTGAATTCTTCGATCGCATTCCATAGGTAATAAAAAATCGAAAAAAAATAGACACTCAGAAAGTGTGGGTACCGTCAGCCGTAGTTGGCTGAGGTAGGTCCACCAGCGCCGTAGCTTGGCCTCCTCAGGTGGGGGACCCTTCTAGAAAGTGCGGATCGGCTCTTGGTCGCACAGCCAGACCACAGGGTTACTCCCCAACAGTCGTGCTTGTGGGGAAGCACCAGCATACCCGCGAGCAATTCCTGCTCATAGGTGGAGTAGTTCCCCCTGGCCTGGTTCCATTTCCAGTTCCGGCGGCCCAGAGGTACTAGGACCCACTTGTCGTCAGGGTAGCTGTGCTTGAGAGTTCCATCTCGGATGAGACCTTCGGTCCCCGATTGAGAAATAGCCGAGTCGAACTCCTCCTTCTCTAGTGCTTGCCATTGGTACAACGTTCCACCACCGCCCACATTGCTGGCGTCCGTCACCAGGATAATCTCCCCTTGTGCCCTAGGCACGCCCAAGCAGTTAGTGTTGGCCACCTTGTCTTTGAGCTCGTCAAACGCTTGTTGCTCTTGTGGGCCCCAGCGCCAAGTAGTACTCTTCTTGATCAGGTCCGGCAGAATGGCGCTGGTGTAGGTGGAGCTTTTGATATGGCGGCGATAGAAGTGACACGCCCCAATGAAACTGCGTACATCATGAAGTCTTTTCTTGAGGTCTTCGTGTCGTACCTTGGCGTCCATCAGGGGTTTGGCCTTAGAGGCCGCTGGGGTCCACCACCCATAGCCAATGTCAAACCCCAGGTATTGCATGGTCTCCTGCATGAACTCACACTTCTCCAGCCTGAGCCGTGTGTGGTTCTCTTGGCAGACCGCAAAGAACTCACCCAAGAGGATTAGGTGGTCCTCCTGGGTATTGGTCCCGAGGCATACATCGTTGATGTGTGCTTCCATCTGGGCCCCACGGGATATGAGTTCCTGCACCTTAGGTCTCGTTCGTAGGATGGACAAGATCTTGTTCATCAGCTCTTGGAATAGAGCGGGTGCGTTGGCCAGGCCAAACGGCATGACCTTCCACTTGAACACCCTCCCCTGAGGGGTGATGAACGCCAGTGGCTCCTGAGCGTTGGGCGTCAGGTCCACCTGCCAGAATCCGCTCCTCTTGTCCATCTTGGTCTTGTAGCGACAGGAGGCTATCTTCTCAAGGGTAGACTCCATGTTAGAAATGGACCCTGAGTGGTTCGGCATTTTCTTGTTCAGCTCTCCGTAGTCCACTACCAGCCATTTGGCTGTGGACCCAGGTTTAGCCACCAGAAAACAGGGGCTGCACTGTTGGGGGTAGTCCCCGTCCTTGTACTCCAGGACTAGGCCAGCGTCGATACATTCTTGTATCTGTTGCTCAATCTCGTCGGCCTGCTCTTTAGGAGCCGGATAGGGTCTCCTCCGGATCTTGTGACCCACAAACTGGGGTTTCAGCTTGAGGTCCATCTGTACCAGCTTGTCACATGAGGCTGGGGGTGGTAGTTCCCCAAACAGCTCCAGATAGGTCCTTATAAGCATCTGCTCCCGCGGGTCCAATAGCTTGATTTTGTCCCCCATGTCCTCGTCAGAGTGTAAGTTGCTTGCCCCCTGAGTAATAGACGTCGGGAGGTGATCCTCCACCGACTCTTCGCCCTTGGTAGTATCCTTCAACCCTTGGTAGGCATAAAGTAGGTCTCGTTCAACCATCTCCGGTGGACGATGGCAACATAGGCATGCTCGAGGGGGTTCACATACACATTCCTCCGGAAGGGTCGTCCTCCTCTGGGGTCCTCACATGGACACCCCACACGCTCTTCATGAGCTTAAGATCTACCTCCGTTTGCCAGGTGGTGATCTTCTGTTCGAGGTCCTCCTTCAATTGGGATAGGTCTCCCATACGTCCTTGCTTCAGTGGCCATGAGCTGCGGGTAGGCTTAGCGTAGCATAGCTTTTTTGCCACCAACCTCCTCTTGGAGTCCACATAGTCCCTTAGCCTGGATCAGGGATCCAGCTCTTCGTCCAAGGGGTCTTCCACCCTCATGGAGAGTAGGGGCTTCAGTGGGGCGACGTACTCGGCGTTCTCCACTTCCTCCACACAGGTCTGCACGAAGAAGGCGTCGTGCTCAGTTTCGTCATATGAGTGGATAGAGCTAGGGAGCTCGGATAGTCCACACTCAGAGACTCCATCAGGGAGAGGTACATGGCAGGGAGAGTTGGGGGCGTTGGTGTAAGTCACGACGTATTCATCCCCTCCGGGTATAGTCTCAATAGCATCTTGAGGTCGTAGTCGATCCTTCAAGTCACCAAAGGCGAGTCCATCGCTTTTTCGTTGTATAGCCTGGACCAGAGTCGAGTCCAGGTCCTCCCAGGGGATGGAGGTAAGACCTCCGTCCACCACGCTGAGCATACTCCCCCATCTGGGTTTCCCAATAGGCGTCTTACGCCCCAGAGGCACGTAGATGGCCACATCAGGTAACCGAACAAAGCTGATATTCAGCCTGTCCAGGAGGGTTCGCCAGTACTCGTTGCCCCCATGGGCTCCCCAATCGGGAGAACACAGGACCATACGGGAACGTTCCAAGGCCACCTTGGTCAAGACCTTTCCCAGTTCACTGAACCTGGGGTTCCCGTAGGCCATCCCGAAAGAGGGCCAGTAAAATTTGTAGCTGCAGTTCTTCCCCTTGCTGCAGTAAAGGTCCAGGACATGTTGCTTGTCGCTGGCGAACAACTCCACACTCAGGTCTTCTGTAGAGTAGGCCAACTCCTTCAGACCTTGGTCTAGGACTTCCCCCAATAGTTGATAGTCCTCAGTTTTGGATTCCGCCATCACGCTCGAGGGCTCCTCCCTCGATACACTCAGGTAGCTCGAGGTGTGTTCCGACTGCTCCAGTGGCACGGACTCTCTGCCACTGCCGTGGTCCACGTAGAGGAGGTAGGGCGCTTGCAGCGTCAGGGATTGTATCTCGGAGTGCTGCACGCAGAAGTTAGTCCCCAATAAAAAGTCGAGGGCCTCAGTGTCCATCACATAGTGAATAGAACCGATGGGCGTTGGTTCGGGGGCCCATAGGTATCCACTTCACAGTCCACGCAGCTGTGCAGCATATGTCCAACCCCCATTCGTATAGCCGCGGTGGTCATGGTGTTCTTCAGGCTCCCACAGGGTAAATTTTCTTGGCCACTATAGATATGGTGGCTCCAGTATCCAATACCCCCAGGTATTCACGTCCCCCTAGTCGGATACGTACCCAGAACACCAGGTCCAAGGCCCCACCAGAGCGTCCCCGTCAGAACTTTGCGGGACAGGTCACCTCGAACCCTTGTTCCGCAATTTGCGGGCCATCCTCATGAAACGGCTTCTTTTCTTAGCGTTGCCGTCATCACCACCTTCATGCTAACGCTTGGCCTGTTGTTCTCGCTGGGCCTGCGTTTGCGAGCGTGTGGTGGGACCAGACTGCCCTCCAGAGGGCTCAGGGTTCCCCCCTGGATTAGGGTTGGGGTTGCCTCCCTTCTTGTCAGGGTTCTTGTTGTTCTTGTCTGGCTGGCAGTTAGCGCCTCCTCCTCGTCCACCTTGGTTCTTGTCTTGCTCTTTTCCACTTCCTTTCAACTTGCCCTTGCCGGAGTCGTTGCCGTTGCCGTTGCCTCCACCTTTGCCAGAGCCTTTGCCAGGATCCTCACCCTTCAGCTTCGCCGACAGGTGCTGCTTGTGGTAGCACTCATCCTCATAGTGCTTCCTCTTCCCACAGAAAGCACAGGTGATAGTACACCTGTTGTGATCCGGCATCTTCGCCTTGGCGCGGGTGTTGGTCTCCTGCTTCTTCCCTTAGACTACGAAGCAGTCTCGCTGCTCGCAGTCAGGGGCGTGCTGCAGGTGGCCGTGCTCATCTCTGGCATCACACCAGAAGAGCTCCTTGATGTTTTCCATGATACGGGCGTGTTTGGGGGTAGTCCCCTGTCCAGGTCTGGATCCTCCATGATACGGGCGTGTTTGGGGGTAGTCGCCTGTCCAGGTCTGGATCCTTGGTACCCTTTGCCTTGGCTTCCAGAGCCTCCCCCTCCAGGACGGTAGTTGTTCAGGTGCTGGTCGCTTTCCTTCTCCAGCGCCAGCTCCAGGAGTAGTACACATAAATCCTCGTAGTGGAGGGCTCTAGCCTTGCGCTCTGCCGTTGAACGGCACTCGTCCCACAGCTCTCGAGGGAGCTTAGCCACCAACCAGAAAAGCAGGTCGTCGCTGCTGTAGGAACCGGGCGTCAATCGTCCATCCCAGTGATCCAGGTCAGCCAATAGCTCAGAGACCCTGCCAGGTTTGGGGTTGTTGGGCAGCACCGCCAGGTTCTGGATCTTGGGCCTGATGGAGAGGTCGGTTTCATAGGTTGGGTGCTGCCTCTCCGAGGCAACCAACACGTCGGCAAAGGTGGCGGACCTAGTCACGATCTGCTTAACCTCCTTCTCCATGCAGGTACTTGGTCTTGCAACACTGCAGGAGCAGATCGCACTTGATCCGTCCACTAGCGTGGGTTTGGCCGGTCAATCGGAGGAACCGGCCAAAATTCTCAGCGAACTTGTGTAACGGCAGTAGTGACAGCACTCAATTATACACTGATGTGATCAGAATTTCAATGATTCTCTGATGTACATTAGTGCCGTAAATTTTCCGCTTCATTTCAATTTTTCCCTTCGCCGCCAGATGTCGCCTGTGAGCGCGCGTCGAGTCGCATTTGTCTTTCGTGATTTCCCAATCGGATTTATTTAAATTATTTCGAATGATTTCACGTTGTGTCATTATGTGCGATGAATGCGCATTGAGATTCTATGTCTGCTCCATTTTTGTAGACCGGGTTTTCGTACTCTTCATATTCCACCATGGAGTTCAAAGGACTTACAAGTGCTTCGCATATGTCGCTCCCAGAGGCTGGATATGGGTCCGAAGAGGGTTATGTGGGTTCGGAGATATCAGGGGCGGTGTCGGGCGTTACGACCCCTGGGGCATCAAGGCTACAGGCTTCGCAGTTACAACAAAGATCAACCACTATGCAGCGGTTACATGGTAGCAGAGGAAATCATGACTCTGCTTCTGGAATCTCCACTGATACTCTGAGATCGTCGGACTTTAGCGGGGCTATTACTCGTTCTGGGTCACTGCGTGTTCCCCCTGAGGTTACCTTCGTGGCATCTCCCCAGCAAACCGAGGATCATCCTTCAGAGTGCCCTTACTGTGGCCATAGACATTGGCCTGGAGTTCATACTTGTGCTGATTGTTGTGTGAACGCCCCACCCAACCTTAAACCCGGTCGAGAATCTCCCTCCTCGAGTGAATCTGGTTCCTCCTCTCACGCTTTGCCTGATCTGGAAGACAGCAGCAGCGAAGGAGAGCAGTCTGATACTGGAATTAGTGGTGATTACTGGGAAAACCACTTCCAGCAGATCTGGAATGAGGCATTCCTGCACAGGCAGAATTGGCTGCTGGCGGAGGCGGGCTATCGTGGCCGCCTGAGGGACTGGTTCAGGGCGTCGTGCCAGTTCCTCAGGGACAGCGGCCGGTCGAGATTCGACGCCCAATTGCAGGCGCAAGAGGACTGGGAGGAGCTGATGGACCAGTTCGACCACCAGGCCGCCGTGATGGTGCAGATGGCCATCATCGCCGAGGAGAGACGCCAGAATGTGCGTCAGCACGCTGGTCCGTCGGGCGCCTGGGGTCCGAACGACGACGAGGTCGACGAAATGAGGTGTGATTCGACACATTCCCACCTCTCCAGGGAGCAACTGTCCAAACTCCCCAGCTCCACCTCCAGTGTTGACACTTGGGTCGACGAGGTGAGAAGCAAAAGAAAAAGGGACGAGATGCCCTTCCTGTGGCAAGTGCGCCAAGGACTGCTCCTGTCGAAGACAGATTTCGTCGCTGGAGAACAGGGTGAAGGAGCTGAAGAAGGCCGCCAAGGAGAAAAAGAGGGATGATGACAGCAAGTGGAAGGAGATGGAACAGAAGCTGGAGAAGCTTACAGATCTGGTACAAAATCTGAGCACTACTGGGCTCACTGGACCAGCGTCTACGATGGCAAGCCACCCAGCACCTACCTCCTCAGCTGCACCTGCATCCACGCCTTACGGCGTTCCACATTCTCCGGCACCCCCAGCTTTTACTGGTCACATCCCAGCTTTTACTGGAATTTCTGGTATCCCCCCTACTGGATTGGGAAGTCCTATTGGGTTCAATCTGGGTACTGAAGGAGGAGAATCTTCGTCGGAGAGGTCTGTACTGACTGTTGGTACTGTCGGAGATATTGATGGAGAAGCAAGGACCACCGTGAAGGAGTGATCAATGGCTTTGAAGAAGAAGGACCGGCAGCAGAAAGAAAACGAGGCCAAGATCAAAGAAAAGCAGAAGAAATTGAAGGAGATGAGGCTGCATCAAGCACAACCAACGCCGTTCGTGCAGCCTACTGTGGACCAGGCGTTGCTGGCGGCCGCAATTGCGCAGGCACAGGCAATGGGAGGCGCCGCAGTCAATCCAGATTTCGTCCATCCGGTCGGCACAGCCACAAATTTCAACCTGAACCACTTGCTGAACCCTTTGCACATGAGGCTTCGAGGGTCAGTAATGAAGCAGCCGAAGTTCTTAGGACACCCAAATTACTGGGCCTCCTTCGAGAGGCAGTTCATGGTGTGGCTGCAGACGGAGAAGCTGGACAAGGAACTCTGGATCCTTGGGTTGATGGACTGCTTGACTGGCAAACTCAGGGAAAGTACCTACAATCTTTATGTCGAAAGACAAAATCAAGGGAATCCCCTGACTTATGAGGAGTTGTACCGAAGTCTCAAGAAGAAAGGCTCTCGACTTCCTGAAGATCATTAC